>CP136880.1:20382500-21006250 GCA_033000465.1 Sciaenops ocellatus | reverse complement strand
CTCAATATGGTCTAAAAACTGCTCTAACCTACTCTGACCCTCAGAGGCAGAAGAAATGAGACAATCAACTTTTCAAGATTCATAGTTGTTATTAAAATGTCTTGATAAAAAGATTTACGCTGTCAGTCATCTCCTTTAGACTTAAAATAAAGCTTTGATCTGCAATTATTTCTCCTTGCTTCTGTATTTCTATAAATTCTTACGCATATTTGGCATTTGCTGAAAACTTGTGCGTTGTGTAAATTTATTTCCAAGAGATTTGCATAATGACAACTCAGAAATTAGCCTAATTAGCAAGTGGATAGTCTCCAATTATATTGAAAATAAATTGTGCCATACACAATGAGCCAATTTATTGTTCCCGATTAGTGGAAGCTCTACAATAGAAAGCAGAAAAAGGACTCCCTGCTGTGAACATGAAAATGGAAACCTCTCCACGTCTTCAACCATCCAAACTGGCAGGACGCGATGACAGATTAGCCAAAGCTTTGTTTTTAATAAATGAAACAAGGCAGCAATAAAAGATAAAAAGTCTCTGGAATAAAACATTGATGCAGGAAACAAGGTGCTCTGCATCTGCCCTCTCCACCCGACTCGTCCCAGATTATAGCTTGTAATCGTGTTCACCTCTCCGAGTGAGACAATCTCACATCATAAATCACGAGAGAAGATGACAGGCTGACACGCACATTTGTTTTGTCGATGTTCCTTTGGCTAAAGGCTGAAGGATTACACGCTGCGTCTGATCTTTTAAAGATACAAATAAGTGGTGAAAACATGGATGTGATTGTTCTGTTGTCTGATGGAAGATAAAATCTGTTAGAAATGTCTGACAGCAGGCAGGAGCTTAGAAGTCTCTCCTCTCATGCAACAACTATGACTGAACCTAGATTGATTTGATGAAGCTGCAGAGAGCCAAACAAGACTGAGTCCGAACCAAAAGGTTACTGAAAACAAATGCTGCCAATTTTATTACGCAACAGTCTTGTTCACAGTAAAATGTTAATAATGTGGTTGATTATATACTATTACATACATTACTAACATATTAAGAAAATTAATAGTTTCAAGTCATTAATCAAGCTGCAAATGCTAAACGCCCCTTGAATCAGCTTCACAAATGTTTATTAACTCTGTTTATGTTTTGAAATTTTTGATTCAATGATCAGTCATAAAGGTTAATAATTAGTTGGGTCCTTAATAATATACAATTGTGGCTGTTATTCATTATTAAATTAATAAAATAAATATACATCACATCCACAATGAATGCAAAAGCTACTTCTGTTTGAGAGAACTGCTCTTTTTCCCCACTTCAGTTTCTACCACTGAAACTCACAAAACAGATCTAACTTCTATGATTTTCTTCTAATAAAACACAAAGGAAATCAATTAATGACATTTTAAATTGAGGTTAACTTGTTTTCACTTTGACACAGAGGACAATTTGTTTTTGAGAGGCATGAATGGAAGGTCAAACAGTCAAAAGATAACTGAAATAATGTCAATGACTGTGTGAAATAAAGGCACTGTACATATTAAGTGATGTTATCCTAGATTTTCATAAACCGAATCCCTGTCTGTTCAGGCTTGAATAAGAGGATTAGATGGATTAAAATATCAGTGACTTATCAGCCTGTTTAGGGTCACGTCACTGCAGAGGACTCATAATTTCACAGAACATTTGGTAAAGGGGAGGAATATTTAAATTGCACCAGCACGTTCAGTACACTTCAGCTCTGTATTTGATCAGTTCTTTAACCGGATTATTGTAACGTAAATTCAGTATCAAAATGAGAATGTTAGTAATTAATTCCAAATGTATGGAACTTGCTTCAAACTTTCTTTAAAATATGTATAATTTAAGGACTGATTGGTTGGTTGGTTAATTGTTGCTGTATAAATGATGTATTACTTTTTGTGTCTTACAAACATTTGACTCCTTTGCCATCTTAAAAAGACATGCTGATGCTTCTATTGAATGAGCCAGCTGTAACGGACTGTGTTACAAATTATGCACAAGATAAATAACACTACACAGACAAAAAGGAACAATGAAGTGTACAATTACAGATAAAGTTAAAGAAACTGAGGTCATCCAAAAAGGGTCATGAAACCTGCAACTGGGCTCTTGTTATAACATATTTGGAGGAGGAGAAAGCAGTCAAAGGAAGCCAGGACAAAATGTCAAAACTTAAACTTACCACACTGAACAGGTTTATCACCATCAGGGCTTTAACATGAACAATGCAGGCCACACGACTCAAAGAGAAAGCTGCTTATGTTTTAACATTTCATACACCGGTTTGTCCAGGACATATACTCAACACTTTTTGTGCATTCATTTGTTTTGACCATCACTTTCCCTACGGTACATTAAATCTGTTTAGCTTTGTTGGAGTTTGATTGGACGACATAGAGCTCAAACAAAGACAGCCATGTTAACAACAGGAACATCTTGCACGTGGTGTAGTGGTGGAGAGACTATAAACTTTCCAATACCAATTCCATGAGCTATAAAAAAGGAACCAAAGTGAATATTGATTTTGAATGTTTTTTATTTATCAGTAACATTCTATAAAGAAATACATTCACACTCACAGTATGATACAGGACCTTTTACATAGTCTGTTGCAAAAACAAGATATGTATAAGACAATTTATTGATCTATAGGTCTTATTCTTTCTGCAGGAGCGGTACCAGGAGCTGCTGTTACTGAGTAACTAAAACTCAAGATTTGTGGCATTATGACTTCAAATAAAAAAGTTTTAGTGATCTGTTCTGGGGTTTTCTAGCAGAATATAAAGCTAACATAAAAAATCTAAGAAAGGGGGGAAACCAGACCCCAAGACAGAGAGGCAAAAGCACAGAAAACTTGCAAATGTAAACAATATATATAACAACATATTCAATGTCTATGTTTGCTTGTTCATCCCACAAATCCTGGGATAATATTTCACGTTTCCTCACACTTTAAAAAAGAAAATAAAGTGCAGTTAATGGCTCTGGTCGTCCCTTTTATTTTTGGCTTTGATGGTTCGCCTGTCAAGTTATAGATCCATCCACCAATACATATGAACAAGATGTTTCTGAGTATGGCTGTCTTACTAAATGACAAATAAAAAGAAAGCAAATAAAAACAATGAACTGTGAACTCTCCTACAGACCCAATAAAAGCAGGCAGCAATATGAGCAGAAACATGAAGTGGAACAGAAGCATCAAGTAACATTAACTATTCTCCAAACTTACCTTCAGCTAAACACGAGTTACATTTTAATATATTTGTACAAAGATGTGTATGATTCATGTCTGCATGGATGACTAAGATGGGGTCATTTTCTCACTTGCTGTGCTAGGGCGGAATAACAGCAGCACAGTGAGGGTTAACAAACATACAGCCCTTTAGGATTGTATGGATTTAAACAAACAAACAAAAAAAATCAAAATGTTCACCATTTTGACAGATATCATGATCACTCATCAAGCCTTCCTTTCAGCACAACAATTTTCATTTACACCACTGAATGTGCCATCAGCCAGCTGTTCTCAACATAAAGAAAAATAACAGCTTAGAGTACCACGTTGTGTCAGTTCTCATGAAAGTCTCATTAAGCAAATCTACATTAAGCGGACTAATGCTCCTAACAGGGCAGAATAACTTCACCAGCCAACATACTTTCCAATTAGATCTTTCTGACCGTTAGCTGGTTACCTGAAAGGGTCAAGAGTTACACTTACTCATCAGTGCCGGAAACATATCATTTACCTGCAAGCTGGTTTTAACGTCTTTCCTCTAGTTGAAACTTTGGGAACTGAGAAAAAACAAAAAACAAGCTCAATTCCACTAAACAACATTTAATTCTTCAACTGACTGTCATCTGAGACAAAAATGATGTTCTCAGTGTCAGTGTGGTTGGTCAGGTAAATAAAAATGCCACACAAAGGCACTTTGTATCTGGAAATGGAAGCCAAACAACTTCCACCATAAAAGAAACCCTTTTGAAAACAGGTTGATGCTTAATAATGTGCAGGCACACCGCCAGCAACTTTAACTAATGTTTGTTCTGGCTTGCGTGCTAGCTGGTTGACAATTGTGCTGCTATTAAGTCTGCATAAAAAGAGACAATCTTGTCAAATGTGGTGCAGTATAGCACATGGGTGACTGATGTCAATGATGGACACAAACACTAGTAACAAAGTCAGAAATTGTTCAGGTCTGACCAGATATTGCTCAGAGGCAGAGCTGCACTGAATATGTTGAGCTTACCGTCAGCCTCAGAAAGTTTTTCTGCCTAAAGACCGCTATACATTATCCACTGACAGTTATCTTGGTTCATTACATGTCACACTGTGAGATGGGTCTGATTAAATCTTGGTTGCAGTCAGTCTTTCTATCAGACTAACAATATCAATTTTGAGGCTATTTGATAAGTGGTAAATCGTAGCACTACGATATAAACAGGAAAAAATGTAAGAAAAAAGTCAGTATTGCATCAAAGTCCTGGATTTATTAGGAACAGTCTTAGAATACATCCATAGCCATGGTGCTGCCACTGATGTATATCAGCGTCAGCATATAGTGTCGCATCAGCCAATGTATTCTGTGTCATTTCATGTCGTATCCTGGTTGGTCGCACTGTGAGAATTTCCTGCACTGTCAGAAAATTGACGCATAAGCAACTATGAAACTAAAGCTCCTTTTACAGCGGCTCTGCCTCTGAGACAGTTAAAACCACATCAGCAGCCGATCGAACACGGGCTTTACGGTGTCAACCAAAGTTCACCCAAATAGGAATATGGAGATGCTAATGAGAGGACGTTATGAAAAGTTGCCAGCAGTGTGTTTGCACAGAAATACCTGGAACTAAAGAATTGTCTGGAACCTAGATAACCAACTGACACACTGATGGCACAAACATGGGAAGCTAAAAGGCTGATCAAAAATTAGTTGCAAATTTCTTCATGCCAGCCTGTAAGAATGACGTCAGAGTGGGTTTGACTTTTCTAGATTTTAAATTCAATATAAAAGTTCCTTCAATCTGTTTGGTTTCTTTTCTTCTTTTTTTTTTTTTTTTTTGTTTTTTCTTTTGATCCAATTTGAACTCAAATAGAATTTTATATTCATTATGTAACAAGTGAAGACAGTAACATATTTCCACGCCTACATTCAAGTGCTTAGAGGGTTATATTGCATCATTATCTTGTCTTACTCTACTCTAATTGTAGCCACTGGACTTGCATTAAGCCTGCATGTTTAAGGACACGAGATGAATTTACTGTAGAAAAAAAAAAATCGTCTCTCACTCTCCTCTAGAAAATCTCTAAGTGTTTTAGCGTTGATGCTGTTTATCATTAAATATAGTCTATGAGTTACAAACAGTGTTTCTAAATTGCCTATCAAAACGTAACCAATTCACATTTAAGGAGCAGGAAGAGTACAGAGGCACAGAAGCTTATTGCTGCCACCGATGTAGTATATGTAGAAATACTGCACTTTGATATTCACATTGTTATACCAAGGCTATGATCTGTGTCAGGGTTATACATGCAGTCTGACTGGTTAGTTAAGCCAAATGAGAATTAATTACCAGGTTACATTAGAGTGGATGTTAACATCGGCCTCCACAGTAAAGTGCACGGTCCACACGAGAACATTTGAGGCTTTGTCACGACAATATAAAAAAAAAAAAAAAACAATTTGTGAGGAATCTTTGCATTGCAGTTTCAATGGCTGAAGAGGGTCAATGGTGTTTTAATGTAAACAAATGGCAAAGAGCCACAACTTTGGAAGTTCAAGTGTTGTCTGTTTTAGTTTATTAGTACCAGGGCTGAGTGATGTTTGGGTTAAATTTGTATTTGACAGACATTGTGGATCATCATGATGTGAGAGCTGAATTTTTATTTTTTTTAGCCAAATTAATAAGGACTTTGAATGAATGACCTATAACGTACTTAACAAGCCTGAGGAGGGAGGAATGGGTTTGACGGGGTTCTTTGGAGTCACCAGTATTATTAGACTGTGTCGCTGGGCTTGGTATTAGACATCAGAGACTGGAGGATGTATGAGAATTTGTGCCACGTAAATTTCAAATATCACAACTTTGATCCAGGGGCTCAAACAATCAGATTCCAAAAAATACATCCACTGTTTGTATTATGTTTTGATTCCAGAAGAATAGGGTTCACTGCTCAAAGAGGCCAACAGTATGACACTCTTGTGTCTATAAGACAAGCTGTGACTACAGTAAAGCGTTAAGTATCGGTTGAACACCTGTAAAGGAACTTTATTAAGAGTGCAACTGGATTGTAGCAGGTTTGCTCCATGTGGTGCTCCAATACACTGTAAAATTCTATTCCCAAATATTACAACTCCATATGACGAATCAACAACCATCATTTTTTTAAACTAGTACGGGACTTCCATGATGTTTATCATTGTTTGACATCACTCAGCCCTAATTAGTACCAGCCATGTGTCATGTTCTTTACACTGGCAAGTTGTCACTTCAGCCTTGTTGTGTTCATATTGCTTTCAGTGCCGATGGAACGGCAGCAACTTTATCAAGCTGTGCTCCTAGTTTTTTTTTTTTTTTTTAAGCGCTGAAATAAAATTCTAAGTTTTATGTGTATACCTCTTTAGGTCACATAGTGAGACCCCAAATGTGTTGGTACCTTGCTCCAGCCATCTTGATGTAGACAGGGAATGTAACCCCAAACCCAGGTAAAGTTAGTGCCTTGCTTCACCCAGTGAGCTATTGATGAGACTCAAACAGCTGATTTGCATAAAGGTTTGTTACAGCATGGCAGTTAGAGTATTGAAAAAGCCAGAGCTGATTGCGGGAAATTCAGAAAGCACTTTTACCATTTCACTGATGCACCTGCTATTCTGCTTACACTTTTCTCCCTAATTTAGTCACAGAAGAGCAGGAGGTTCGGCTCACCTTTTCATTAGATATTATACTTACAACAGAAGCACGACTAATCTGCCGACTTACATTGGAAACAAAACAAATATCTGGACTGATCATTGGTTTTAATGACCCACAGTGGGATCTGTGTGGCATAGGAGCTCCTGACTGGAGTTCAGGTGGGAACAGAAGAGCTGGACAGAGAGAGGGAGGGGGAGGGGCAGGAGAGGGAGAAGGTGGCTCCACAGTGTTGGGTCCTCACGGTAGAGACTCCTAAGACTTGCCTGCGCTGGCCAAAAACGGGACTGAGCCGAACAGGTCCTCTGGTGGGAGGGGTTTGGCAGTGGAGGCAGCAGGCTGCGGTCGGTCCGTTTCCACGCTGGCTGTTCTGTCCACTGGCTTCTCTGTATGTAGAAAGTCACAGAGGGAAGACACTTAGATCATCTACAGTCAAGACACCACATTTTAAACCACATGCACCTCTATTATAATATAACACTAAAACAAAATCATTGAAGGAGTCACTTACTTGCTCTGAGCATGTCAAATTCCCGGTCAAGCAGCTCCTCCTCTGTCAACTTGGAGAAGTTGTCCTCTCCGAAAGGGTTCCAGCCCGACATGTCAGGGGGGTTACTGACTGTACTGTTGCAGCTCTGAGACGGTGGCGTGATCCCATCTGAAGCAAGTAGAGGGTTTCTACTGTGGAGACAGTACAGCAGTGATAACCTGTTATGCGTTGGACTCACCTCTGGCACACATTTCTGTTAGAACGATGGTGGCATAGTAAGGTTGTATGAAAACATCGCTAAGGCTGCTGAGGTTTGCCTGACAGTATAGACAGGCAGAGGTGAAAAACGTGTTTGTTTTAAATTTTGGACACACTTTTGCACATTATTTGTCTTCCTCTCTAAGTCAAAGATATCACTATCACAATCAACTTGCTGGGAAACTAAATTCACTGCTTTTGACATCTTATGTCAAGTAAGACTATTTTCCATAGCGATCAATATTCAAGAGTATAACATAACTACAATTTGGGAAAATTATAATTCTACTTTACTGTGGATGAGAGTGATCACTGACTCGAAACAATACAGAATTCATATTAAATTTTAAAACATTAGCTAATCTTAGACTTAGAAGTTTTCTGAATCATCATTTTCAGTCAGCTAACTGTGAATTGACTGGAAATGTACATAATTTCCACATGAAATGTGTTACATCATGTCCCACAATGTAATAAGGGGACATTACCTCGGGTTAGTGTGTGAGAGATCCACAGGTGATGGCCCCCCCATATGGCCAGTTCCAACTCCAGTTCCAGCAGTGGGCGTAGTCACTTTAAAGGAACCTGGAGGAATCTGGAACTCAAGAGGGGAGGACATATAGGGAAGAGGCTGCTGAGCGGGATGCTGTTGCTGCTGCTGCTGCTGCTGTTGTTGTTGTTGTTGTTGTTGATGACGCTGTTGCTGCTGGACAAAAGCTTGTTGGTACTGCTGCAGCTGTTTGGGAAGGAAGAGAGGGAGAAGAGGGGGGAGGGAATGAGGGACGGACTTTGATTTCATGGTGTACAATGATGGCAACAAGATGATGAAATGTTGTTAGAAACCAGTTCTGGATTTGGAAAGCTGGGGACACATTGGAGGGGAAGGACGAAGGAATAAAAGTCAAACAGCACGTTTAACACCAAACTGAGCAAGTTCCAAACAGTAATATAAGGATAAGCCCAAACACTCGCTGGCAATATTACAACTTCTTTCATTCATTTGTTGACTCTTAAACAAGCTGGCCGATAAATAGTCTCAACATATTATCAGCCGTTATGGGTAACATGTTAAGTTAGTCGTCTTCTTACACATCCAGTAGAATTAGAGCACAATTAGCATTCATTTAGAGCATTCAGTTGAATTCCAACGACTCTCCTTTAACTGTGGTTTCATCTCCACCATCTCCTTAGAAGATATCTGACTCCTGAGCTTCTAAATGTTCCAGTTTATTCAAAGAGAAATGTTTTTAATCAAACGGTGCTGTTGTGCTTTTAAAGTACTGTGCGAATAAAGTTGATCTGATGTCATTGCACCATATTACAAATGTGCAGTCACTTAGCAAAGCTTTCTCACTACACTAAGAAAGAGGTCTAAGATTGCAGAGGAAACACTGCTTTTAAACAGTTAGCAGGTATCTTGGGAATAAGAACAGTGATTTTGAGAGGTGCTCTCTTCCCCTGCCTGTGACCTGCTTCATATGTCAGTTTGCAACACTGAGCGAAGCCACGAGGGGATCGAACAGAGGGTGAAATCGAGCAGTTTCCTCTGACCAGATTGCCTCTGAAATAAAACAGATGGTACGTGTTCTGTGGGAAACAGACTAAAAATTGCGCCGCCCTAACAGTACGCATTTGGAGGACCTGTGTTTGTGTGTTTGATTCAGTAGCTGCGTAAATACTAGTTTTCTGAATATTTGGACAGAGTCAGTAGGAAGTTTGAGCGTCTGCTTCCAATGCTGCTTGGCACAGGCATGAAGCGATTCGACTGAAGAGGACTGGCTGCCAGTGTTTGGAACAGAGAGAGCAATTTTAGGGCATTCTGACATTAAACGAAACATTCAGCTCTGTGTTATTTCATGCTGCGTCTCCATGTGTTTCACTGTCATTTGCTCAAACTATTTATTGCAGTTTTGGATAAAATCTTCTGCTCTGAAATTCTGTCGCGGTTTTGAGTTAGAAGCAGGGCTTTGGGCTTAAACAACAAAAAACAACTTTTGTTTTGCAAAAAAAAAAATTCAATTTGATAGATGTCCATTTTAGTGCGCACAGGAAATTCAATTCTTGGCAGTTTTGGTGCCAGGTTCAGACCTCAGACACAACTCACCATGGCTGCATACTGAGCCTGGGCAACCTGCTGCTGGTACATCGGCTGCATCATCATCTGCTGCTGCTGTAGAAGGGCTGCCGCCTGCTGCTGCTGCTGAAGCTGGATGGACTGCTGCACAGCCTGTTGGTACTGACGAGGTTTGTAAAGAGATTAAAATATCTGACCATTTTCACTCAGTGACGGTTTTAAGAATTTCTCAATTCGACTTGTACCTGGAGGTATTGGAGTTGCTGTGCACTTAGATGTTGTTGCTGTGCTGCTTGTTGTTGTTGGTGGTGATGTTGTTGCTGTTGTAGCTGCTGTAAACGCAAGTCACCAGGCTGTAGTTGCTGCAGGACTCGATGCTGCTGACTGTTTGGCTGGGGCTGCATGGATGGCTGCCCAGAGCCAGGGGTCGGAGCTGAGTGAACAGATCAAGTCACATCAATTTTATTTATACAGCCAAATATCATAAATCACCATTTCCTCAAGGGGCTTTTTTGTGATTTGTGGTATAGATTGAAGGAGTTATAACAAACATGGAGCACAGAAATCAACACAAGTAAACTCTATAACTGAACGCCTGATAAATGCTTCAAGCAAACGCAAGCAACTTTTCTCAGATTTTAGTTCTAAAAACACAAAAAGAGTATACAAACGCGTGCACTACTGTCATATCCAGGTAAAGAAATCATCGCCTTCCAATCCATTAAAAACGCTGAGAGAAAAACGTGTGCAAAAAAGTGGAATGAAACAGGACAAAAGTATTGAACACAGTTAGGAAAAAGCACTGAACCATCTTATTTCATACTGATTGGTCATTAGGGTCAATTTCTGCAACAATATGACACACCGTGTGTGGAGGAGAAATGGCCCTGCGCATGACCGTAGAAACACAAGAACTGCAGTGAAGTTCAGAGGTTGCAGCATCATGGTATGGGGCTATTTCTCTTCTCATGGTACTGGCAGAATACACGTACCACGTACCAGGAAGTTCTTGAAAAGAATATGTTGCCATCGGTCATGACGATGAGGATAAGATGTGATTGAAATTCTAGCAGGACAAAGATACAAAACAGACCCAATTGGTTCCAGAGGAGGAAAATAAAGATGTTGGACTGGAAAGAAATGAAGATCAAAATTCTCCAGTCCCCCCCAATTCTTCAAGATTTACAGGCGCTCTGTGTGGAAAAATGGTCCAAAATCTCACAACAGTAAAAGAATGTTTTCATACAAGAAGCATTTCAAATATTTCATCACAAATATGGGCTTCTTCACAAAGTATACAATACATTTCAGTTAATGTGTTTAATACTTTTTTTCCTTTATTTCACATAACTTTTCTTATGGAATGAAATGTAACAATTTCTTTATCTGTGTAGTTTCGTTGAGTTAATGCCAATGTCTGTTTTGTGCTTTCCTCTCTGAAAGTAGCATTTGAAAAGTCTTTGTGAGTGCACTGTAAGAACTTGTGTTCAGCGAACCTTTCTGGCCATTGCTGACAGGTGCTGATGGCACGGTCATCTTGACAGGGGTGACAGTGTTGGCAAGGGGCAGGACGTTACTGTTTGCTGCTTTTGGCCTCTGTCTGGGAGCTATTGATGTTTCCGTCGGGCCCACAGAGTCTGTTATCCTGCAAAGGAGACAAAAAAAAAAAAAAAAAAATATATATATATATATATATATATATCATGGTTTGACTTTCTTTGACAAATACCAGTAAACTGTGTTTCAGATGGTATTGTATGTGCAGCAATGTCTGCATGTGTTGTTCTGCCTAGATACGTTAAATTTAGCACCAAAGAGTGGTTTTAATTTATTCCTTTTCATTAGCCTGAAGAAGATAGAAATTATTCAGTAAGAAATGCCCTAAAGCTTTTCTTCTGTACCAGATGGTGGAAGGAATAAAAGAAAAATGTAAATGTGCTTTAAACATACAAAAACCAAATAGAAAGCCTTTGCCTGCAGGACTTTATGGGGAAAATAATTAATAGTATTGCCACTTAATGTCGATGAGATTGTCTTGAACACATCCATTTGTTTCCAGTATGTATTAAAAAGGATTTTTAGCAGAGGATCAATACCAGTGCTAGTTTGTATCATAAGAAAACAGTGTTCCCGATGCTAAGCAGTACCTGGCTTTCGTCATACTTTTCTTAGCAGCGACCTCACTAGCTGTTAGAGGCTCCGGGAGCGATGTAGGGATGGGAGAGTTCTGGAAAAAGGGCAGGAGAATTATTATAATAAGCAAATAGATGCAAAGACTAAAGCCAAACCGATTGCTTCTTTCCAGTGACTTACAAAGAGATTTGGCACTGGACAGTCTTTTCCAGCTAATTTGAAGGCAAAGTAGGACACTTGGTAAATGTCTGGTCTCTTCTCCTGGTCTGGTTCGAGCATATATCCTGGAAAAGACACAGAGGTCATTTAATACTGCATCCTGTGCAGAACAGTACTGGCCACTGGGTGGAGCCCTTGGTCAAATAATTTTAAAAAGGAAGCTCTACTGCCAGATACATTTAGGGAAGTGAAATAATATGAAAGCAAACAAGGCTGTCTTGACTGACAGTCCATGACTGGTTCAAACAGGCTTAAGTTGTGTAAAGGCATAATAACAAAAGTAAAGTCAGTTAGAGGTTGCTCTGGGGGAGAACACAGCAGAGAGGGAACGTTGTTGGAGTAACACGGCAAAATAAGATTGTGGGTGCAAATAATCTAGCTAATATATACCTTTATATATAGACACCAAATGAAAAACAAAAAAACAAGCTCCTTCTCGAACTGTACAAACTGTGTAATTGTTAGAAACTATCATTTCTGTCAAGCCTACAGTCAAGTTACATCATGTGGATAAAGCTTTCCACCTTCAAGCATCCCTTTTCTGTGGTTGTCCTTCCTAACAGTATAGACGACATGGCAGGAAAAGAACTAGTTCAGTAATGAAACATAACACCCAGATCATCAGAACAAACATAAAATAGAAGCGATACTAAATAAATACAGAAAGTGGCTTTGAGGTAGTTATTAAATACTCTATCACTGTACACATTCTGAAATCATTAATCCATGTTAAGTCACAAACTTACTGATTAAACAGTGCAACTTGAAGGAGAATTTAGAGTTATCTGGAACGATAAAGGTTCCATCACATATGGCAACTTGACTCTCCCCAAACGGAAGTGCGAAGAAACACAGCTTGTACAACAAGCATCCAAGTGCCTGTGGAGAAAACAGAAAGTGTTGAAAAACAACTGAACCAAGGAACTTTTAGCGCCGGGCATCTCTTGAAATCTTTAATGTTGGTGCCAACACGATACCTGAGTTTTGGTACCATATTGTATTAGAACTTTTCAATAAAACAAAGCCAATGAGAAACACAGGACTGCTTAGCCAAGAATGCATGTTCCTAATGTCAGTGGCTAACAAGCTGCTTTTAAAAAACAGGCCCAGAGTCTGCTCCCCTGGCAATATTGCTGTCCAAATAAATCCACATGCAAAAGTGCTTTGCTCCCAAATCATATATTCAGTTGGTGCTATATTTGGCTCCAGCATCTTTTTGTTGATGATGCAGACGGAGATGAAAGAGACTTTGGAATTAGCGGCAGCGTTAAGGGAATGTTTTCCTTTAAGCGTTCTATCTGAGGAGGATATTCTTCGCCTTTCTCCACTAAAAAAGCTAATCCAGCCTGATACTAAACTCCTAATCTGTGTCAGACAGCATAACCGCCAAAGACTTTAAAATACACGGCTAAATGCATGTGACATTTGTATGAGGCACAATGTATAAAACAGCAAAATATCAAAAATGTGGCTAAACATAGAACGGGAAGTGAGAATGCAGGGGGTAATCCACAGGAAGTTGCTGTTTTTGTTGAACGTCCCTCAGTAGCTATCTTCCTCCAACCAGAGGCCTGTTTAAAGTGTCTGTCTGTTCATCTGCTTATGCACTCACTGCTCACATATATAACTACTGATACATTTATCCACAGTGGCAGGTTCATTAACAGAAATATGAAAAGACTGGCTTCAGAAAACAAATATTCACTATTTATCCACACAAAGTTAGTTATTATACTTATTTAACTTTTCTGGTATCAAAATTGTACACCTGAGAGTAAAAATTAGTGGACTTCTGCCATGTCAGCGCAAAATTTTATAAAACTTTAATAAGTTTTGTTAGTGGACTAAAAAAAAAAATAATCAAGGTATCATTTTATTGATTTTTACATAGACTGCTTTACTGTAGGGTAAAAATACATCATTGAGTACCTCAAATATAGATTTCAAAGGGTATTGAAAGTTGATCACTTGCACCCTTACTGCAAAAACATCCTTTTGTATTTGAGTGAACCTTTGGCTAACAGTTTGATAGCATTTTGGGGGGTTTGTAAGGTAGATACTGTCTGTTTTTAGTGGGTCACTTTAATTTTGTATTTTAATTTGTTTATGCTCATATGCATATTCTTGCACAAAGTGTCCCATCAACAGCCACATCATTATCTGCTGGCTGTTTTAACTCCCCGGGTTTTAGTGCATCAATTTACACCGCTCCTCAAAATGGCTGCTGTCCAAGCCCTTGTTCCTGCCTCTCTATGTCGCACCTTTAAAAACAGCCTATTTCACACAAGCTTATTGAGGTCCTCAACAGGGCCTAATTATCTCAAACGGAGGGAGAATAGAAGAGGACAGGCAGCAGGGAGGGAGGAATAGGAAGAGGCGGAGTCCTGGCTTTGTTGTGAATGATGTAGCTTAATGTTTTATGAGGGAAAAAGACTGTTGGAGAGCTGGTGTAGGCAAACAGCCTGGGGTGAGCCAGGAGAGACAGAGCGAGAGCGAGAGAGAGAGAGAGAGAGAGAGAGAGAGAGAGAGAGAGAGAGAGAGAGAGAGAGAGAGAAGAGAGAGAGAGACGAGAGAGAAAAGGAGGAACCTGTCGGGGCAGAGTGACGTCCAGGACACTGTGAGGACAAACCAGCCCTGCAGGGTGCATAGACATACACAAATTAGGCTCTTACCCATATATCAGCCTTAGTGGTGATGGCTTTCCCTGCGTACAAGTTAATCATCTCCGGCGAGCGATATGAAAGGGTCGTGTACCTGAGAGACAACAGGAAGTAGTCAATGGCAGGTCAATGTTCAAATGACTAAGCACCAGAGGTTAAAAGGAATTATTACATTTACTTAGCACACTTTTCAGGTACTTTTTTTTTTTGGCCACTTGGGGACAGCCAAACACAACACAACACAACACAACATCACCTCTTCAGGTTAATATGGCAAACTTAGCAAACAGCAATTAGGGAGCAACATTACCATTCATTTGGAGACATGTTTCCAACAAAGACATGAGTCCAATATTGACTCTCTTTTCATTCCGTTTCTGGTCTCTGCTAGATTTTAAGGGAACTTGCACACCAGACAGCTAAAACATGAGCTGAAGCTCGCTATAAAGCTGCAGATTCAAGTGATAATTCTCTGTGGGTTCATCACTACGACCCCCTTTCACATTATCACATTAATTTCAGGTTGCCTTTGATATACTGCTATTATAAATATATAGAAATGGCCACTTTAATATTAATACAATGACATATCATAAATATATTCCATTTTTGATACAAGTATATTTAGCCGCTTCTGTAGTTTTGCTCTTTGCGTGTGCTTTGCCATATTGTTGTTGCTATTTTTACATGAGTAAGGTTGTGTGTATTTCTTTCACCGCTGTCGAGCACACTCCACTTTGATGACGCACGTGTGCTTGTGTTTACTGACACAGAGAAAAAAAGAAGACCTGTCTATTTCACCTTTCAGTGTAAGAAGAGAGTCAAACATTTTGTTCAGTCATCCTGATAACAATCAAAGCAGCTGGTTGTGTTTGGAATAAACCTGGCCGAGTTATGAAGACGCAACGTTTGTCTGAGTCACCACAGTTCAGAGGACTGATGATTCCTGTTTGACCAGTGCCGCAAAGAAGAAGAGTTTACACTCGGTCATATACTGCTGATAAGCAGCCGATAACAGACTGTGCTTTATTGCAGTAATACATGTGCTAAAGTTGAAAGGCCAGATTAGAACGGACTGCTGTGATTTGACACTACGCAAATAGAATACATACATCAACACTGCTCAAGACAAAAGTGCAGGGGTTGTGAAACTATATTAGAAACTAGAACTGCATTTCCTCTGCACCTGAAGAACCGGGAAGATTTGACAAATCAGACCAATTTTTCTGTGTTTGAAAGTCAGTCTCTCTTGCTGTCTCACTCTTTTTTCAGCATTCAGTAGTGCAAACTCTTCCCTGATAGATCCTGGGCCATCATTAAGTATTATCTGTAGCAGGGACTTTTGGGGGGGAACGGAACTGAAACTCTTTTTTGACAATGGTTTTACACGACAGACCGCAAATACAGTATATTGTTCCAGCAGCCAGAACATTTAAGTAAGAAGTAACATAGATGGCAAATATATATTATGGTTTTACTATACTGCGTGACATGCAGAAGTTGTCTTTCACTGACAGAAAGATAAACTTACTTCTTAATCTCATCCTCCACAGCAGTCACTCCATCTTTCTGTGGCAGCAAAACCTTGTGAGTAGCACTGCCAAAGTCACATAGCACATAATTTCCCTGGTCGTTTAGCAGGATGTTTTCAACCTGGTGAAAGAAAAGGCAGAGGTTTTAGACTTTTTAGTGAAAAATAAAAAATAAGAAAAACATACCTAAAATACTACAAAGGCAACACTACAGCATAGAGTGCAGCTAAACGTTACTTTGTCTTGACTGGCTGATTTGAACACTGTCACTGATCATCCAACAACAGAGCTACAATCCCAGAACTTTCTGAACTGGATTTACAATCCAACCCACACCACCCACAGGAAAGGAACATACTATTACAGCAGCAGAGGTTTACAACTGAAGATGCAAACAGGTCAGTCTGCTCAGCCTATAAAAAAGGAAAGCTTCTGCCATTTTAAAAATATTACAACTGCAGTTTCAGTTTATCTGTGTTAGACAGACATTATGTGCCCTCTGCCCACCATGACTGTCTTCCTGGGTTTACTTTACATACATGACAAGCTTTTATGCATGTATGCATATATGCATGTATGTATGTATGTATGAAAACAAAAGAGGACATTTCAGTTTTAACACACACCACTGAGGCTGATATTTGTTTACTTATAGGTTCTGCCCCTCAGGTTTCCACGTGACGAACTGGTCTAACAATGTCAGTGTCACTAATTTTGCGAAAAACTAGACCTGTGGTCGTGAATGAGACGCATCATTCCATCAAAATCATCCATTCCATCAATTATCTGAAATAATAGTGGCAAACAGATGAACAAACCACCGAGTCAAATCTCATTCTTAATTACCTTATAATAGGTCTGAATGACAATTAGTGGATAAAGTCACTTGTAAAAACTCACAAATCCCACATCCACACACAAACAGAATTTAATACACAGTCCTTGTTACAGTAATTCAAGGCAAATTTCAATTACGTGTCAGTCTGAAAACAGCATCTGCTTCTTCTTTGTATGTTATCAGATGTGTTTCTTCTTTTGGGTTTCAGACATCAGTTTTAAGTCATACTTGAGTAACAACAAAAACAGCAAAGAGGCGTGTGAGGAATGATTGAGTAAATGATGAGATTGTATAAGATTCAAAGCCAATAAGACAATTGTCGGAGCTTTATCAAACAGAGGGGGAGAGACCAAAAAGAGGGTCAAAAGAAAAATATTTCACACTGTCCGAGGAAAACTGAACTAATGAAAGCAACACAGAGTGTCTCAATACTGTTGACAGCTCAGGGTTAAGGGGCTTTTTTTGCACTCTCACTTCCCCTGGCAATGCGTGACTGGGCCTCCGTGGTCTTTTGTGTCCCTGCGATGTTATGTAAGCCATGCAGGCTGAACAGATAGATACAGACAGCGAACAGAGGACAGGCCTGTGGAACTGAAGGGACCGCACTGTTTAGAGGCTTGTCCAGCTGGATAGAGTACAGCGGCCCACTGATGGGGCACTGAGGAGAATTCAACCAGGGTGGGAAATTACCACTGGCCTCCAAGCATCAGCAAAATGAGGGTAAATATGGCTTGTAGCCACCTTTGATTTGAAAATCCATTCCAGAAATCAATTGTACAATGAGTAAGTTCGGTGCTCCAACAGGAGTGGGTGGTGGAGAAAGAGGAAAAGGGGGTGGATGAGCAACTAGGTGGGGGCTAAGAGCAAGCAGAGGAGTTAGAACGAGCACTGAAGGAAAATGAAAGCATTCCTTCCTTCCTTCTGCTGACCAAGCAGATTTACGTCACTTAAGTTAATAAACACTATCTGACATTAGATTTAATAACTAACTACTCAAGCAGCAATCCACAAGACAAAACCACTGTTTTGATATCTTTGGAAATCCCTTGCCTTACATTTAGCACCAGGTTTCAGAACTTGTAAAACTTTTAAAGAGCTTTCTGTTGAGGAAGTTTGTAGTTGAAACACTTTCCTCTAATGGCTCTGGTAACATTCTCTTACAGATTCTGTTCCTCTGTTTCTTCCAGGAATATTCGTTTTTTTTTTCCTTTTTCAGGTTGTTTCAGACACACAGTGAATGTAGAAACTAAAAAGCCATACCAGGATTAACATGTGCAACCTTTTAGCATTGTATTGCATGTTCTTGGTCAGAGCTTCTAAAAGGGGAGGCTTTAATACCCTTCTCTGTTCGTCTCACAAACAAGTAGTCTGAAGAGGGTAGGAGGAGGAGGGATGATGGGAAGCAGTAAGCTTTCTTTACCTTGAGGTCCCTGTGGATTATGGGTGTCTTGCATTGGTGCAGGCGGGCCACGGCCTCACAGGCGTCGCAGAAGATGTGGAGGACCTCGGCCTCACTGAAGCCCACATTCAACCGCTGGTTCATCTGTTTCACCACCTGACCCGCTGCAGGAGAGAGGTGCAAGGACAGCTTAATAACAACAACACCAGCCAGCATGTTTGGTGTTTAGACCAAACTGGGTTCAGTTGTACTCTCTAAGTATTATGACATTCACACCCTCAAGCTGAACATGACCTTATTAAAACAAAATATTTACTTTATAGCAAATAATATCTAAATGCCTTTGATCTTAAAGAATTTAACTATTACACATCAAAAATACAAAAATGACAGACTTTTGTCCACGAGCCAGTTTAACTATATATCCCAATAAAAGAAATGTACGCCGACCGGCCACTTTTACAAACCAGGCTTATAATTTTTCAGTTTTTGTTGACACTGTCAGGGAGGTAATAATTTCAATATTATTTGTAGTTTGCAGTGGTGTAAAACTGAACTGCATTGCACTGAGAGGTGTTTCTAATATTATGGCCCTCTGATTATTAGAGAGCCATAATATTAGAAACACCTCTCAACAAAATGCAGTCCTATACAACAGCACCCACTAAGACCTAAAAAAAAAACATAAAGTAGAAGTATTACCTTTCTGACAGTGTCAACAAAAACTGAAAATTTTAAGCCTCGTGAAAAAGTAGTAGGAGTTGTTGTATTGGATCATACTGGCTTGTACAAGTGTACCTAATGAAGTGTCCAGTCGGTATAAATAGTTGGTGAAAGATAGAATGTATTTACTACTCTAATTATGTTGTTTTATGAGATGTGAAGACCAAATATCACTCCATCATTACTAAAATAGAAAACTACAATTTCAATGAATCTTAACAAGCTGATGAAGGTAAATAGAGAGGCTTTACCTTTACAGTATTCCATGAGGATGAGGACCTCCCAGACGCTGTCCGACACTGCATTGATTGTGGAGTCCAGGTAGCCGACAATGTTCTTATGGCCTGACAGCTCCTTCTACATACGGGACAAAAAGAGGGAAGTGATTAGGACAGAAAGATGCACAAGAATTCCAGTGTTGAGCAGAAAGAAATGAAGATCAAACTTCCAATACACATACCCCCCAATACAACCTAGCGACTAAGGCAATTACAAAGGATATATGTGGATTGTGTGTGCACACTTTTTCCCTTTTCAATAAGTGCTGATGAGAATTCATGCTCGGACTTGTATAGTGTTTACACTCTATTTGTTCAGTAGTGGGACACGGTTGCTTCAGTGTCTGAACTATAATAGTACAGGCCTGGCGGGCAGCCAGGCCAACAGGGAAGCCAAGGAACTTTGCAGTTTAAAATGGCAAAAAATAATGGCAAATATCCATTCTTTTAAAAATCTATGTTTATGTGGGTGCATCTGTGTGGCACTGTTCTGAAACACAAGTCAACCACTGTGTTGTTGCCAGGAAAGCTCTTGCTTACAAGTGCCACTAAGATCAGAGTCCCTTTAAAATGACTGCGTACGTGCGAACTAGGGTGAACTTAAATTTTACTTTAACTTTGCGGCAGAACTATCACACTGCTGAAGAGAGGGGAGAACTGAACAGTGGAAACTCAGCTCAGTGAATGATGACCACAAGAAATCATTAACAAAAGGGTAAGACCACAAACCAACAGCTCCAAAGTTCCTCCACCCAAGTCTAACTCAAAAGAACTGGCTCTTCTGTATTTGAACTTGCACAACACTAGTTTGAACTGTGAACGGGGTTACAACTCACTCAACTAACAAATAATGATTGCTTTTTTATAGTAACATAAATCTAGCCTTACATTGATATCTTGCATGAAGATATCAATAAATGGGCCTCCTGTGGCACTTCTTGATGACATGGTGAAATATTTCTCCAGGCCATGAAGGATAAAATGCAGCAATGAATCACGCGCACTTTGTTCGAGATGTGCTAACGTTTTTGCAAAGGCAATAGGTTATACAGCAATTCTTTGCAATCCTCTCTATGCGAACACTTTGTTCTAAGTCTTGAATATACAGAGCAAACAAAAATCTGAGTGCAAATGCAGATCACCTGCTGCGCCGCATCATACCATCACACACACCTCGTTTTTAGTGATGCATACTATCAGACCTGAAAAGAAATGTAACAAAATGTAACAAAGGGGGAACAAAAAGGAAAGAAAGGAAAGTCTGTGATCAGAGAACACAACCTTAAAGTTCAACATCAAGCTGAATTCAGTCTTGTCTTTTCAGTCAAGCTACTGTGTGTGCAGCAAGAATGTTTTTTTAGATCCTTTAATGTTCTTGCACCATGCTGATCTCTTAACGCCACTAATCTTTCTTTACTTGAGTCCTTTGTCGTATTAAAGCTTCAGTGTTTGTTGGTTGTCAAATGCCAACATGAGAAGAGAGACTGCTGTGTGTTGTGGAAACTGACACACCTAAGGCAACGTCCCAACAGGCCAAGTCTGTGTCAGTGTTTAAGGTCAGCTCTGTGTGCGTGTGTGTGTGTGTGTGTGTGTGTGTGTGTGTGTGTGTGTGTGTGTGTGTGTGTGTGTGTGTGTGTGTGTGTGTGAGAATTACAGAAGAATTACACAGCTGATGAGGCAGTGAACAGACACAAAAAGAGTGAGCTCAGAGTGGGCTATTCACTGACACACTGGGGTCAAACGTTTAAGACGAGACATCTGCGGTTGTCAAAGTTGTCGTGTCTGGTACAGCAGATTACAGAATAAATGAGAATATTTTACTTTGAATTACATAAAACACCTTGAATTATCTGCTGTAATCATGTGAGTGCCAGCTTGAGATCAAAAGTATTTGTCAATGGACCAGGTGCATTAATACAATGTCAGCCAGCACACGGCCAAAAGCCTTTTACTCTTGCCAGACTGGAAATGCTGGAAAGCAGGGGACGGGTAAGGAAGATGGAATGAAGCCATTTATATGCACCTTGCTTTATGAGAGCATGCATTTTTATGAGGGCTTGCATCCCTTTTAACACAAATTACATGCTTAAATTAAATACCTGAAAACTGAGAATGCCCTCGTGAAATTATCAGATAATGAACACAATGTCTTCAAGTGTAAATTAAGCCCTTGGTGCACAAAAAGTGAGAAGAAGTGAGAGTTTACCAGTGACAGAAGAGGAGTGGAGCAAAATGCAGCAAAAAACAAGAATTGGTTTGACACCGTAACAGAGCAGCAAAATGATGAATAAATGTTTTTAATACAACATTACCACAATCTACAGCTGTACAATTGTTCACCGGTAATAATCAATCTTAATTTCCTGTTCCGCGGTCAATATTTATGTAAATAAAAACATATGGATCTAAAAGATGAACATGCATATTTAAAAAAAAAAAAAAATCTCTTGCAGTGAAGACAAGCAGGAAGCCTTCAGCTGAGGTGACAGATAACGTCTCTATTGCAACCAAACACTGTGATGCTGCTCTCACCATGATAGTGATCTCTCTCTTGTAGACATTTAGGTCCGGTACGTTGTTCACGTACATCCTTTTGAGAGCGCAGCGGACACCACTGTGCGTACGAGCCAGAAACACCACTGAGAAGCCTCCTGGAAAAAACACAATGACACAATGAAGTTAGCATTACATCAGCTCTCTTGAGTGAATGTTCATGTGTGAAAAGGTTTCACACATGAACATTATTGGTCATCAGGGTCCACACAGTTATACTATCTGGACAAAACTGCTCATTGACCAATAAGGATAGGTTAGACCAGGGGTGGGGAACCTGTTCCACAAAAGGCCGGTGTGGCTGCAGGTTTTTGTTCCAACCAACCAAGAGCACACAGTTTGACCAATCAACTCTCTGAAGACTGAGATCAGTTGATTAAATGTCAAGCCTGGTGTGCTGCTGCTTGGTTGGAAAGAAAACCTGCAGCCACACCGGCCCTTTGTGGAACAGGTTCCCCACCCCTGGGTTAGACAATGCACACAGAACTTTTGAGTCTCCCTTATAGTAAAAGTAGAATTTGGATTTTCCATTAAAAAAAAATTAAACATCTTATTTTTCGCACAAAATTACAATTTCTGTCGAGCTCCCCATAAGCAGACATTTTATATATTCAAGTGGTACAGTTGTGCTGCCAGGTGTGAATATGGAACATACAGGAGTACTAAACAAGGAAGTAAAGTTGGTTCAGTTTCTCATTTTGCTGGTCCAGTCTGGGTTACGAGTTTAAACCGATCTGATTTTGTGCAAACTGACTGAACTAGAGTTTGACATTACAAGTTGTTCTGGCAAACTAAAACGAGCCAGGAAGCAGCTCTCAGTGATGTTAACCCTTTAGTTTGTGAAATACATTGCTGGAAAGTTAAAAAACAATCAGAGCAGAGACTGTTACTCATGCTGATATTTAAACAACATTTAACTGGTTGTTTTATAAGCAAGTAGACTAAGCTACGACGTGACGTTTAAAACTGCACTGGGCGAGTGGATTCATGGTGGGAAGTTTCTGGTGTGAGAGTAGACTGTGTTGACAGTCGGGACAAGATGTTCAGTTGCCAGTAGCTGTTGTCACTGTCCTGTGTGCCTCCCCGGGTGAATGGACACAAGCACTGTAATAGGACAGTCCCGGTCTCATTGGGGGGGAGGGTCACTGAATAGTGGGCATCAAAGTCCACCGACTGAGGAAGAGAAGGAAAGAATCAACAATGCTGTGCTTGTTGCCTAACAAGGTACCTTAGGTCAGCTGAATTGAGTTAGCTTAGTGGAAGTGACCGGTGGGCACAGAGGCCTTAGAGTCAATCAACATTAAACATTTAAACAGATGTCAGTAGCTGTGTTGTTGTGAAGACAGTGCAACATAAAAACCCAGAGTACAAATAAGTCATGCAGATTAAACCTGTGTAGCACCACAAGGACAGTAAACAGAAGATTGCACAAAGTCAGGCAAAGCAAACATAAACAAACTGAAGCGGAGTGTTTGCTTGTAGGTAGTCACAACAGGGACAGTTACTGTAGCAGACACTATCAGGTGAGTGATCTCGTTCTGCAGCAATAAGACATACAGATAACCCGCTGTAGCAGAGCTGTGGCTGATCACACAGCAAGGCAGAGCATTCAGTAGTGTAAATGAGAAACTACCGTGAACTATAAAGCTTGACAGTACATTTGGACTGGAATTGGTGAAGTCCTTTCTGTTTTTTTTTGCCTCATTTAAAATCATCGTTGGATCAGTGGCATCAAAAATCACCAGTATATTAGATTAGCACGTCTACTGCTGACAGTCACATGGTGCACGTTAGCTGCATATAGACAAATTATACAAAATAGAACAAAGACAATAAACTGCTGATGAGACAATAAATAAGTAGCTTATAGAACACTGTGCTGATACTGCTGAAAGAAGGATCTCAAAAACCTATTGCAAAGGAAACAAAGTACCAGAACAGAATCTGGGATTGATTTATAATCTGATGATGAAATTTGAATAGTTAAAATACAAAAAAAGATATTCGCAGCAGTTGTATCCGCAGGCCTGTAGCCATCTCCAAAAAAGCTAAAACTGAAATAGAAATTCTGCCAAGACCAGTACAAGAGTCAAAGCTGTTTACGCCTGCCTGATGCTGTTCATCGATTTGCCTTGGTCTGCCCCGTGTGCTAAGGTTAGCTTGATAGTCACTCCAAACTGGGCTTAAATTGATTTCCTGTGATGAGGCAGTTGAGTGCACAGCCACCCAGAGACTTGGTGGAGTGGGAGTGAACTTTAAGCAGAAAACCGAATCATATGACACAGTCTTGTGAAAGAGCTACTTTTAAAAACAGCAGGAGTCACTCATTTAGGAAGATTTTCTACAAGCTGAAACTCAATCATATGTTATGCTTTATGGTCCTTTTGTATAAGCTACCTGTGAGTCATCTTGTGCAAATCTCAAACTTTATGTACTCCTTTGACATAACGATGTAGGTTGCAGGCGTAGTAAAGATCAAAATTAAAGCAAGAATGGAGGCAAGAAGATGTGGGGGTTGCATGGGCCGGACGACAGATTTTACAAGGCAAAATCCATTTGCTCAGGCAAAGGGCCAAAAGCTGAAAAGAGCAGGCTGTTTAAACAGGCATGGACAAGATACAAAAGAATTCATCTTTACTCAAAAACAGAAAGCTGAACAAACTATACTTACTATGTTAAGCTATATTTAACATTGTAACAATCAAATCCACTCCCACTTTGTCAGCAGACCACAAGACGATTTTATCTGAGACTGTCACAGTGACTTGGAGGTACGCAAATGACACACGTGATCTCAGATGAGGTGTACGGATTACAAGATCATTCCAGTCAGAGATCCAGGTTGGAGCAAATTATCTTCTCATCTCTCATCCTAGACCCATCTTCAAGATGCTCGGACTACATGCACGTTGTTGTCGTCTACTACGAAACTCTTTGTCATGAAAGTCTGCAACAGTTCGCAACAAGGTCACATCTTTACACTGAATTCTTGACAATCCTTTGTGAGATTCCCTGACACCAGCTATTACTCGTCTGTCATGAGAACACAACTATTTTACCGTTTCTGGCAGCCGGTATTGCGTCTAAGGAGAAGAGGTGTTTTTTGGAAAGTTAAAGAGAAGATAAAGGCCTCAGCCCAGGCCATCCAACCAATGACTGACTGGGGCCATACGCTCCAGGATCAGATTCTCACTAAATCACCACCCTGTGGCTTTTGTTGCCTCCCATGACCATGCCAGCCACGGAAGTGGTACGCTATTGAGTGTATTATTCTCCTGAGTGGTTCTGGATGGAATGATTTGTTTTAGAGGTGCTTTGTGCCCAGCATACCAACTTCTTGGTCAAATAAGGAACCCCTAAACAACACAAAAAGGTCTCTTATTGTACAGGAGACTGGCTTCAACCAATGACAACAACAAAACTGCCTGTAACTGACAGTGGCTACACAGAAGGAAACACTAACATGCTACGTCATACCATGAACTTGAGTGAGGAATGCAAATACCATCATGGGTACAGACTCAGATTGGAAACGGATTGGGTTAAACTGAGATTGGGATTGGGCGAGTGGTTGAGTTCATCACCGCTTGTTTTTTGGGGGGCGGTGGGCAATTTTTGGGGCGATTTGTCGTTTTATTTTGCTCTAAGGTTTATTTAAATCGAATGGTCTGCTGCTCAGCAACAATCGTTCAGCAAGCCAAGAGAGAGAAAGCCAGAATATTTTCACATCTAACCTCGGTGGATAAAAGGTTTATTCCAACCAAACCAGAGTTGGCGATTGTTAGAACAGTGGAAAGACTAGCCACGACATTTTGGTGAGTTTTATTTTGCTTCTGTCCAACTTGAATGGAGTGCGTTTAACAATGAGTTAACAAGCCAATTAATCTAGTCTTATTTTGCTTTGACAATTTACACGGCTGTGAAACAGAAACAACGCAACAAATCTTGACATTAATGACTAAAGAAAATTAATTAACAGTCTACAAAAAACAGAGAGGAGATATTATCCAATTTTCAACCTGTTTGGCCTACAAACCCGTGATGCCTACTTACAATTCCTGATAGCAAAAGCAAACAGATGCAGGATGGTGCACTGTGACCACAACATTATGATTTTATTTTCCCATTGGAGGCCTTTTAATAAATTATTGAAAAGATGTGGTTCCAATTTGTAAGATGCGTAGATTTGTTAAGCTCAGCATCTGACAAATCTCTTAATAAATCTTTCAGAAAATTGTCTGTGTCTTTGTTTTTTTGAATGTCAATCCTTTGAGTTTTATTCAGCCTCACCATAAATATCAACTTTATGACTTTTGTAGCTGAAAGTTAAAAATAAAAGAGACCAGGGTTTTGAGAGGATTTGATAATCAGATTTGATACTGGATTTAGATATGATAACATGCCACCAGAGTTCTAACACTAAGAGCCAAAAGGCCTAAAAACATAAGCCGACTAAATTAGATTTTTGTTTAGACTGACACTGTGCGTATCAAAAGATGATTTGCTTCAAGTTTGATTGATATTAGACCATTAGACACATCTCACTGTGTTTGTATCTCCCCTCCTGCTCGTCTGTTAGCTAGCTGCACTGTGGAGACGGGATGGAAGCACTTCATGGTCAGTTGTCAGTGACAGTTGGGAGGAAAACCCCGAATCCATCAGGCCATAAAAAAAGGAGGGGGTAGTGACATTAAAGTTGGTATTGGGCGAGGGCTGTAATTACTGGAGAATTTTCCTCGGCCCTACATCCAGCACTAGGGACCCTGACATCACTGCAAAGCCTGACTAACTAGGACAGTCACAGGCTGCCCACATGACAGCCCGTGGAAGAGGTTTGAAAGTGGATTGGCCTCTGCGAAACAGATACTCGCCCTGTCTTGTGATATAGGCAAGTAAAAAATTCACAAGTGTTAGGGGAGTGTCTCAAAGAGATTAGAAGGTTTAGTAACGCGCAGCGTACATAGATGGTACGTTTACAGTTTCTGTTCAGGCGCAAGGCGCAGATGTTCTTCCTCTGAAGCATGATGTCATCTGTGATAACAGACCGCTTTCTGACCGTCAGCCTTTCTGTTAATCTCTCTTTCTTTCTGTCGGTGTCAGTCATTTCAACCCATAGCTTTATGCTGAAGTTAGTGTGACATCTTAGCTTGTTAAAAAGCTACAAAGTACGAATGTTGTTCAAGTCAGAGTGCCTCCCTCAGCTGTAGGCCTGCTTTTAGAGGGGAGAATGCCATTTCTTTTGGACAACACTTGGAGCAGACTTAGGTATTTCCTCCTGGAGGCCCCCATCCCCTAACATGAGCCCACAACACTTCCCATAAGTCTTCACAGTTGTAAAGCCTGAAGATAAGAGTAACTAGCTTAAAACAACTTAAAGTAGCATGTAGTTGTATATACTACAAAAAAAGTGTTGAGGATACAGTATCTCACTTTCATTTTAGTGTGCAAAGTAAAGTGGTTATCTGAATACTTGTATGGCTTTTTTCTTATGTTAATGGTGAAATCTGAAATACTTTAAATGATCAAGATGGAAAATCAGGTGAAAAGTAAGAGCTGTGTTTTGCAAAACTATTTATGGTTTCTTTGGTCTGCAAATCTCCTCTTAGCCTCATCATCCCCTGAAGTGAGTATTATTTCATAAAGATTAAACTTGGAAAGGGATCCTGTTTGGGAAAAACTCTAAAAAGGAACACAAACCCTGAAACATTTGTCCAAGCAACTTAAATGCAGTGGTGAAATGGTGAATGGACTTGCACTTTTCTGGTCTACTAAAGCACTTTTACAACACTTGTCACATTCATATACTGATGGTAGAAGCTGCAATGCATGGTGCCAACTTGCTCATCACGAGCATTACAGCACTTTCAATCCAAAGCTCACACTCGCAGTCACTCACAGCCATCTGGAGCAATTTGGGGTTCAGACACTTCGACTGGACGGGGGGAGCCGGGAATCAAACAAGCAAGCCTCCAATGACTAGATGACTCTACCATCGGAGCCATGGCCACCCCTGAAGAAACTGAATTCAAACTAATATTAAGTTTTCAGTTGGTTTCTACATGATACAAGTTTGAAAAACACATTTCACAAATTAAGACGTCCCTGGGTCTGACTAAATGCTCCATCGCCTCTTGTCAACTGTCATCAAGTGTTGTCCTGTATTAGGAATACCAAAAGTCAATAAAATTCCTTCTGCATTACTGAATTTTTAATGCAGACTAACAGGTGCCGTTTTTCCACAATAAATGTCAGAGATGGATTTCCATTAACAGACTTCAAGGTCTTTGCCAGTTTGCTGTGCCAGCTGCTCTTGCTAATTACCATTAATGACTTTTTGATCCATAGCGCTTTAGCAAATCCTCTGAGGTTTGGCATTATACAGTCTAATGTGGGAAGGACTTTTGTTTAAAGGACTTTTGTTCTTTGGCTGGGTAATGTAGTGACCAAACATGCCATTTGGTAACTGAATTACAGTTACAACGAGCTTGCAGGAATCAAAGTGCAGCAAACTTCTTTTTCAAAATGTAGGATGCCTTATTTTCATCTGCAGCTCGAACCATCCACCCAGAGATTTTTCACATTCTTCAGGCACTGACAGACATCAGTTTGCAAACATTAAGCCCTTGTAACCCACTTCAAGCTAACGACTATCTGTTAAGAACACCGCTTAATCGGCCTCTCTTGAGTCCTCAAAAGTTACAGTGTAGCAACACTGAGAAAAGCATCAGTGGCATAGGTTGTCGGCCTAAAAATAGACATGCACTTGCTTTTAGCAAGCAGTTGAGAGATTCTGCACTCTGTGAGCTTTTTCCCAACAGAACACCACACCACTATGTCATATTTTTGGACCTTTCAAATAGAATTCCTGCTTTGGTTTTTGGAAAAATGAAAATCTCAAAAATGGACAAATTCTGACTCTAAATGCGTTTCTCATCTCTTTACCACAGCTGACCTACTCTGCCACTTACATTTCCTCTTCCAGCCAAGTCATGTATGCAGGCCATACCAAGGAGATAACAAGGTTATTACAGGTCAGATATTTTTAAACTTTTGGAGGTAAGGGTGGCACTCTGCCAAAACACAGGAGATAGTGTGATGCTACAGGCATAAAATGAATGAAAGGTGCATTCAGAGAGCGAAAACAGCTGAAAAACTCAATCTGGCAAATGTTCCAGCATCTGGGAGTGTGACTTGGTTGTCATTTTAACGTTGCCAATTTTAAGGGACACACATTTTACTTTAACCGTATGGAGTTTTAATCAAAGCTAGTTTTGAGGGACTATTCAGAACGAGAAGGGTGTGGAGGTGTTTTTCACATGAAGACTCACATGCATGTATTCATGTGTAGAGGTGATACGGTACACACCCATGTCAACAGTTTCAAACTGCTTCTGCTGATCTACAGGTGGCCTTAATGTGCCAATACATGTAAGCACCAACAAAGGCTGGAAAGAGGAAGACTGCAAGCTAGCAAACATGATGTAAACAAAAAATTTTAAAAAATCTTCTTTGAAGTTGTGTTACATGGAAATGCATTCAACACACGCCATGAGTAAACTAACTTCTGTTTGGTTTATAACAAAACTCCACAAAAAGCCAAAAAAGGGTTTATTCACTAGTTAGTAGAGTTGTCAAAAGTACTGATACTTTGATTTGACTTTTTGTGATACCTCTTGTTTAAAATGATATGATCTCTGTCAATTACACATTTAATAGTATCCAAAGTTTATTATCCCCTCCACACACCTGCTAACCTGCTGTGGAACCAGAATTGCAGGTGAAAAAATCCAAAATGCAACGTTTGTTTTTGAGTGGAAAAAAAAACAAAAGAAAAGGAAAATACTACAGTGAGAGAGAAACGGAGAGAAGTGGGGGTCAGACGGTGTGTGTGTGTGTGTGTGTGTGTGTGTGTGTGTGTGGACAAGAGAATAAAAAACAATGTGAGTAGATTAAAGTGGTTTGTCGGCGAAGAATAAACACTAAAAGAAGGTGAAGAATTAATGGTGACATAAAAAATTACCTACTAGAACTATGGCAATGTATTCAAATAAAATATAATATCCAACTCAATTACACTGCAACCCAGCAATTATCCTATTTTGTGTGCCTAGGACTGTTTTTTTGTGCTGTGGTATTGAAAGAGGTATCAAGTCTCGTTTTAATACTAGTATTGTGTCTAAGTTTAAAATTCTGGTACCCTATTAAAGAGATTTTCAGCACAATTCCGTCAAAAGTGGCAAAACTGATAAGAAACTGTCTGATGTAAGAATAAGTACACAAGATTATAAATCAGTTGATTAATCTTGACTCAGTACCAATAAGCACTATGGTTTGATACCCAGTCTTATATTGTGTATTCATGAGAATTCAGGCCTGGTGGCACTGCTGCAAGAGAGGTCAACAAAAACTTCAGCAATTCTGATAGAAATTCAGCCCTTGAGATACTGCGTCTTTTACCAAAGACAGGAAAAAACACTGCATACTTTCTGAGGTACAACTCACCCTCCTTACTCAGTTTTCATTCTTCCACTTTGCACCAGAGCCTCGACTGAAATTAATCTAATTTGTACCCTGACTCAGGTGAATGATGCAAAGCACTTTAAAGACAGATGCAAGTGTGTGAAGAAGTCTTTCTAAGAAGAAGAAGTCCATAAAAGGTAATATGAGGAGGTACAGGAGGAGTGTACATGTTTTTTTTTATCCTGGGCTTAGTGAGCTGGAAGGTTCTGGCAGTCACCTCTCATACATCTTACCTCAACAGTGTTTACAAATGAACCGACAGACACAAGTGGCTGTGCTTTGGAAGTATTATGATGAAATTGGGAAAGAGACAGAGGTGCTGCTGAATGAAAAGGATACATGGGGGTGAAAACATGACAACAGGGTCAGTTATGAGAAAGACCAAGTCCATGCTAAACACCATATGGACACACAAAAGGAAACCAAGAAAGGGGGAGGAAAGGGCTAAATTAAACAGGCCAAAGGTACAAGTATGACTGAAAATGGAGGGAGTGCTAAAAAAAAGGAAAGACTTGGGCAACTGTCTCTCTCATCCTCTGAGAGAAAAACATCACGGTACACAGCAACATGAAAACAGTTGGGACATAATTTAGGATTCTGCTGACTGCGATGCAAAACAGTTGTAATTCTCAATATGAGAATGTAATCAAGCAAAACAAATGCCTGACGGATGGGCAGTTTCAGTGTAGGGTTGGACTATAAAATGTTTCAAAATTCTGACTAAACAAGAGGTCTTTAGTGGCTGTGTAGGCAAGTAGTGGAGTATGCCAAGGAGCATGGTTTACATTAACAATTACTTAAAGTAAGACAAAGGTTCGCGTGGGGCACTTTGTGATTCCCCCTATATATTAATATACATATGCTAGTTTCTGAAAAGCAGGTTGCAAATTTTCTCATCTTGGAATGCCATTTCAAGTTTGCACCACCAAAATTGGCCAAATAAGCTTTTATAAACTTTTTTTTTTTTTTTTTAAACAGCCTTTTGAGACATTGTAAAATGGTGCAAGTTGTAGTTCAAATTGTGGTTCTAGCCATTTGAAAATTGCTTTTTTGAATCATGATGTTCAGCCAAACCCCTTTGTATTAAAAGTGAAGATGACAATATGTGAACACTGCCAAAAGGGCCCCCCCAAATGGTGCTGTAGTAGTAGGAAAGGAAACAAGTAGAGCCTTCTTAGCTCAATAAATTACTCACCATAGGCAACTACAGCGTAGGTACAACAACACCTCAAATAGCCACTATAATTTCAGTGTAATCTAATAACAGCACAGCAGAGGGGTTTTTTGCCTTCTGATTCAGTGTAGATTTAACATTGGCAAGCCACACCTGCTCTGTTGCAGACCAGGTAAGTTTGATGCACACCAGGTGTGGCTCAATAACTGACGAGGATTAACAAAGTTTTGCAGAACACCAACAGCTAAAGATGCCCATGTCTTGCAGGATACTATATGAATACCACTTTGCTCAGTTTGGTAAAATACATCATACAACAAACAACACAAACTGTTGGATCTCACAGAAGCAACATTAAATCTTAGACAACAGAACAACATTAGATATTTGTAATTATTTTGTATTACAGTGTGCCATACCACAAGTACACAATAAGCTTCACAACAAAGACTGAAATCCCAGTCATCTAAACTGAAAACTCAGAGCCAGACAGCCCTTAATACATGTTTTTCCTTTCTTAAATGATCTCATTTGATTATGGTGGATAGACGCCCATAGACTATTCTCCATAACAAGTGCTTATCAACAAGATTAGAAGTATAATACAAATTTTTTCAATGTTTTTCAGCTTCCATGGCCTCAACCTGGAGTGATAGGTTGGCACCGCCTTGTTTATAGTAGCTACAGTCTCAGTCATTAAGAGTGAGGCATCATTCATCACTTCTGACTCGACGTCCAACCAAGTATGTCTGTGTCACTGTCATGGAGTCAAGTGAACTCACATGAGCCTATGATCCGTTTCAAACCTGTTTTTAGTCTATCCGGAAAGCTGACCATAAATAAGAGCTTAATAGCTTATTGACACAAGGCCTAAGCAACATTTACATTTATTAATTATTACCAGTATTGTCCATTTTCTGATCAACAATGACTGATTGACAGTTAGGTGCTGAAGAAACAGTCAGAATAGAGAATAACTTGGCTGTAGCAACTGTTACACTCATCTGCAAGCACAGTCAATGAAGTTATTCTAATTCAAGGTCAGTACAACCAAAGATTTCTTCCATAAAAACACAAGTGACAATACTGTATCCTTGCTGCACTGCTGTATTTGATTTAAATATGTCATTATGCTGCATTAATTGTTTAAGTCCACTAAATTGAATCCCAATCATACATGTGTCTCAAATATGAAGTGCTAATAAAACCAAAATGTGTCAACGCACTGATCAAAGACATACAACTGTTACTGTAGTAAACTTCCAAATCAATGTCCTTCTGTTTGGTGTCTCCATATGACCCAAGTTCACTCCTACATTTGGCGCGACGCCCTTCTCAGATCGGGTGATGATGAATTGGTAGAAAATCATTCATTTGCAGTTTCACACAGAGGGGAGGGACGGCAACGCAGATACAGAAGGCCTCAATGAGCAAGCACAAAGGCAGCGATACCCATCACGGGACCAAGTGCTGCATCGTACCAGCATTCTTTCTAGGGTGCTAGAATAAAGACAACAAAGGGGCACAATGTGCCTATTCATCACCAGTACAGTATGCTAATAATGTAGATGGGATGCATTCTCATCACCCTCCCCTGGCCGGAAGGGAGGATCAAATAGGTCATTCAAAAAAACATTCTTAAAAAGGACAGCTCTGACCTGCAGTGCAATAATTGATGGAGCCCCTCTTAAAAAAGGTCCAGTGTGTCAGATTAAGGGGCCTCTATTTACAGAATATGGCAGAAATGGTATATGCATAACAATGTTTCCATTACTGTATAATCACCAAAAAATAATAGTGATTGACATTAGTTTGGTATATTAGTAGTTAGGTATATTGTCATAAACTAAAAGTAATGGACAAAATTCAATTTTGACCTGATGTTGGTATTAGAAATAAAGTCAGGGGATCTCCAAGGTTATTACAGTTCATCCACTAGATACTTCATTAGTTTACACTAGATATATTGATGGTCAGATGTGGTGAATAGGAGGGGAACACTCTTCACTGGGTTACTTTCGATACATCTGACACAATCAGATGAGAAGGCCTAATTGTGGTAATGATGGTTGAAAGGATTACTACTATTATAATTTTCAACAGTTGTAAGATATAATCTCTTGCACTGCTTTAACACAATGTTTTCTTCAGTCTCAACCAGAGTACAGATCATTGTCCTCCATCACCATCATAAAAACACCAAATTGGGGAATATGGTGTTCCATCCCTTTATTTCAGATTTTTTTATTTATTTATTTTATTTATATTAATTAATTTTTAATAGTATGATACAGATTCCAACCATATCATGCAGCCCTACGCTGACCACTTTTCATTCATGTAAACTGTGTCAGACTGAAAAATACAAATATCTACAGTATATGTAGATAACATTTGGCTTTAGCCTTCATTTATCAAAATCATTTATCATTCATCAAAACACCGCTTAAGAAATTCATAACAAAGAGCTTAACAAATGGTACTTCACAAACTGTTTCATCTTATCGTGTGAAACATTAAGTGTAACCACATTTGCATTGGTAAATTTGTTCTGTAAATTACTAGTAGTGCAGAGGCCAAAAACCTGTTTGGTGAACGCATGGCATCTGTCCAGATCACAAGTGCAAAAGGACAAGGTGAAAAATCCACATGTTCACTGTGAACACAGCAGCTGTTTGCATGGAAACAGTGTTTGCATTGCTACTGTTTACATGATCCGTGCCTTGTCGTGGTCAGGGAGTCCCTGCAACCAACTTGTACTGCTCTCATCTCTTCAGCCTGTGACTTTCAAAGAGCCATTACAAACCAGAGTATGAACGTTTCAAGATTCTGCTGACAGCAAGCAAATGGTGCAAATTTGTGTTAAGTCAGCATGTTCAGGGAAAAAGTTTTTGTTCTGTGACAGGCACATGTCACTCAATGCACACACAATACTCAGAGGACCAGTCAGTCTGAGAGATGAGCAGGGTTTGAAGCTTTCTATATGAAGAACACAGGGAACCACTATGAAGTCTGCAAATCTCTGATGCTTAGAAGATGGAGGTGACCCTAATTAGATGAGGCAGCGATGAATTATAACCTGGCTGTTAACTGGCTTGTAAAACTGCAAACAAATGAAACCATGGACATTCTGTTAATTAGAAAGATGCAGTGACATTTTAACAGGCGTTTACCAGCACATGCAAACATGAACTGTTTGCCTTTGCCCTTACAGTGTGAGGTAGGTACAGCAGCCATGTAACGGTCATGGTCTGGTGAATAAATAACAGTGACATATGGGCTATTATGCAAGTTGAGCTGACAACAAGACATGTTCCAGAGGCAGTTATCTGTTAAATGGTTAGTGGCTCTGCAGCAAATAACATGATTAAATATTCTGACTGCACATACAGGGTGATCAGTACCGGAACAGTTTGTCTCTCAGAGTCCTCCCCGTGCCCTGCAACTATCCTGAATTCTAATTTCAACTGTGCCTTATAATATGGCTTAATAACTTTGTTTTAACTTCCATCACTTCATTGACCCACTTATCTCATTAGAAAATTTAAATACTAGTAGTAAGTTGCTAAACTTGTTGCTAGTCGCTTTTTAAAAATAAAGTCGCCAAGGGGTCCTGAAAACTCACTAAATCTAACAAGAAAGTTGCCCAGTTGGCAACACTCTGATCTTTCTCGATTGATTTTATTTGCAAACATGGGTGTGATGTGGTGTAGAGGCCATGTAGTTACTTATGAACATAACAGCTTCATTTGTAATGATAAGTTTCCCTACAGAATTGTCCCAGATCCGCCATATCTTGGTGTACAGGTACTATTTTTATTGTCCCTGAGACGACAGGACATCTTGATTTCAAGCACTGTTGTCTGTGTTCTAAAACAGTGACTTTGCGCATCCTTAATAAAAACCAATCGAAGTGTATTCACCTGTGACGCCTTTACTTGCAGGGATGATCAACTAACATGTACACTCCAGTCCGTTAGCTAATGTTGTCTAATACAAAAGTCCTGCAATAAATCCTACCTTCATTCAGTTTTTGTTGAAACTGTTTTGCTATTGAACTATACTGACAGTTGTTTATTATTTTATCCACCTCATTTAGATCAATGATGGTGGGCAAGACACCAGAAACACCTCTTTGTGTAAGGTAAAGCAGTCCCACAAACTACATTACCCAAAATGATTATGAAGTTGAATCAATACATTTCTACAGCAGTTCCAACAAAAACATATTATAGCCTTCATGGAGGGAGGATTTATTACAGGACTGTTGTATTAGACTGCATTGGTTATAGGTAGTAGACATAATAAACTGGAAACTGTAGATGAGTAGGGGTGACGTCTGAAAACAGCATATAATATAGCTTTATAGTAGCTTTAAATTATCCATTTAAAGCTATATACCTTCCTGATAGTTATCTGGTATGCTGAAAAAGTATTACTACTATATGTCTATACATTAAAATCATTTCCACAAAAACAACTGCCAAAGAATCCAAACCCATAAAAGACATTTCTACACTACACAAAACTTTCAGGCCCTGACCAGAAACCCAAACGATAAGAGCTAGTGGCAAAGAGGTCACATGCTCACAGATGCATCCTGTTCCTACATGTCATTTCTGTGTTCCTCTTGAAGACAGCATCATAGATAGAGCTCAAGAGAAACCGCAGAGGCTAAAGGGGAGTGGAGGGAAATGACTATGTTCCTACTCAATGCAAGAACAGTCCAGCTCTGCAGATATGTCACTGGAAAAAAACAGCTGACCACATAATGTCAAAAAAATTCTGATACTGAATATATGACAAGGGGGTGTTTTCACTGCTGAAACAAACATCAAACAAACATACCTGATCATTTAAACATGTTCTCATCAGTTTCTCTTCACTATTTGTGTGGCTTTAAAGATATGTCATGGTTCTCACTGAACTGGTGCAGTTGCTGAATAACAGTTGAATAAGGGAGTGGAGATCAGCCTCTCAAAAACACCACATGATCCACTCAGTACCTATACATCAGTCACGTAAGTGACCCAGTACCACATACTGACCAGCAACAGGTTTACTGGCCTTTTCAAACCTGCAGACACTGATAAACCTTGCTGTAAGTTCTTCATGAAAAGATGGAGAGGGAACTGAACAACATGATTTGTCGTATCTTGTTTCACTTCACACATCAAACCTCATGTTACTGCAGATCTCTGCAGTCAAGTCAGATTTTGTTTGCACTTCCAATAAACTGCAACACGGTTCAAGGCAACTGCAATGTGCATCATCTGGCTTATTAATGAAGTTACTGACTGTGGATCAAAGTTCAAATGTCACACTGTTCACATCTGTCCAACAATAAAACCTGAATAAGTAAGACTTAAAAGTTTAAATACATTTTTCTAAACATGTCTGACGCACTTTTACCACATTCCTAGCATAGTAGGCCTTTAAACGAGGCTAGTTACCTGCCACAGGGTTCAGGCCACAAAGCCCCAAACCTCAGCAAAGAATCAGAATCAGCAGCAATTTTTTTGGTGGTTAGGTTCTGTATGACCAGCAGTGGCAGCGTCAAGTGCTCTACTCCATATGCACTCATGAGACTTCGAGCTGCAGTATGTCTGTATTTACACCATGAATGATGAAAGCTTTGGTATGGTGACTGTAATGGAGTCAATTGTAAATTTATTTCTACTGAAGCAGGTTTCTATTGAAGTGTGGCGTTGCACTGTATTTTAAAAATCACATTCAGTAGAGTAAATGATGTCAGCTCATAAATTAAAATCAGTAACTGACATTGAAATCACTTAAGAAAATACTAATGTGGTCCAACTTAATGTGTTTTATTTTGTCATTTCTAATTATTAAAAGGTAGTATGAATTCTACATTTAACACTATAAATATGACATCACGTGTTTTTGTTTGTTTGTTGCAGATTTTACACCTAGTACTTTCACTCCACCTTAGTGCCTGTGGAGCAATATTCTACTTTTGGAGGCTCACTTCATCGTTTTGTTTATTTCTGAATGAACTGTGCAGCAGAGACAGGCGCAGACACCCTGCTCTTACTTTGACAGAATGATGAGCAAAGGTCACAATGTAACCTTGTGCTTCTGGTAACAAAACCAACCACCGCCACTTCACATGATTATATGATGACACACACTCATGACTGCTTGCTGCTTGTTTTTTTGGAGATCTGTTTTACAGTTTGCCTCAACAGCATGTTTACAGTGTTGTGTTACTTGAAGAGACATGCCTGTCATGCCTAAAATGTTTAGTTACTGTTCTCTCTTCATAGTGACTTACAAAGAATGATTACAGTTTCAGTAATGATATTAGCACACACAAAACAGATTTAATTTCATTTGATTTTCAGATTAAAGTCAGGTGGGAGTACTTCTGTACGTTTATGCCTGTGAGCATAATTTCCCATTCAACCCACCTGAACTCAGCCAAGTTCATGTTTATTCGGGCCGACCTTGACTTAATAAATCTACATCTGAGTAACCAATTAGTTGATTTATGTAAAAAAAAAAAAAAAATCGTTAGAAGGTAAAGAAAAGACCATAGAAAAGACCATAACAAACAATTAGCTGACTGAGTGGCCAAGCTGGGTTAGATCTACTGATCAAAGATATTGCAAACTAATACGCTGTGATAAGCACTGAGCCATTTGTCAAAGCCTTTTTGTGAAACATGTTTGTTTCCACACTTCCTCATTTACTGCCTGTCTGGCTATGCATGGAGGAGATCATTTCATCATTTTAAACACAGAGCTTTGTTAAGCTATGAAGGAAGTTTCCAACATTTCCAAGAAGCCTGTCGACATCGTCAAGAGCTGTACTGGGGAGGATCAGCTATTGCATAAGTCAACCTTTATATCTATATCCTGCAAGCACTGTTGTTACTTGTTTCGGTGTTATGCAATCTAATCAAATTAGTACATCCTAACACAAAACGTTGTGTGTGTGTGTGTGTGTGTGTGTGTGTGTATGTTACTCTCAGCCAGTCTATAGGCAGCTGCAAAGAGAGTAAAACTTTATATTCCCATACAAAAAAAGAAAACAGATGTGCATGGGACAAAAACAAACTGCAGAAGAACTTCCTGAACATGTTGGACAAAGGGATTTTTAATGGCTGGATCTTTACATGCTGTATGTTGACACAGGAAGCTTTGGCCGTTGTTATCCTGGGGGCAAACCCCACATCAGTCAGGCAGCTGAAGCAGGATGTAAACTACATCTGTATGGGGGAAAAGTTACTAGTTTCAATACCAGCCATCTACAAATCCCCGGTGCCCCAGTTTAAGTACTAACGGCGTTCATAGCCTGGAAGAGGAAAGCGACCTATTTCAATCACTCTGCATAATTTTCTTGGGAAACAGGCAGATGTTTGGGGGCGAAAAGTGGGCTTTTACTGTGGAGTGCAAACCAATTACCAGCCCATAAAAAAGGAACAAAGCTAGAGTAGTTGCTTCACTGCTATGTCTGGGTGAGTTTTTCTCTCCAAACAGGGGATGACGGGTGTGTCCCAGAAAATACCGTGGTGCTTAGTGTGAGAAACGTACTGTAATGCTAGGCTACTGTACATACCCTCTGCAACAAGCTCCTCCACGGTGACTTGATACCGGCCCACTGCAAACACTTTCCCGAAGTAGCTGCTGACTCCGGAGCTGGAGCCGGACCCGGACGCCCCTCCAAGCCCGCCGCTCTCGGATTTAGGCATTCTGGAAAACTTCTTCATCCTTAACTTTCTCTGTGAGTCCGGCCACCAAATGCAATCTCTGTTCGGTGGTAAATTAACCACACAGTCCAATTTAACTCGGTTGTGTCCGACGTCCCCTATCTACTTATCTGAAATATTTTCTTCTCCTGCATGCTCCGCGTCTGGTTCTTCTGGAGGGAACACTAGCTGTCGGGTGATACGACATGAAAGTACAGTCAATATACAGGCATCACGGTGGGATGATACTACTCCGTCGGTCTCCCAAAGCTCGTACCAGTGATAGCATCCACTCACAAATGATAAAAACAAAAGCTGTGGTCTGTTTGTTGGCTAACTAATGTGACACATCACCCTAGCTGGCTCCAGCGGTTGCTAGCATGCATGGACGCGGTATGCAGTCAGGACGCTCCGCCAACAATCAGAAGAGGGCAGGGGAGAAGAAGCACAACAATGTGGCTGGCACCAGCGTAGATAGCGCCAACTCCAGGGGGCGAAGGATCCCTCCCAGGAATATATATCCAATTCAGTAGCCCTCCAAAAGTAGCCGCGGCGTCGTTAGCATCACACGCCGCGACTTGTTCACTTCAGTCGGGCGAAGTGGCTAGTTAGCTCGCTAGCTGCGGTGGTTAGCACCGTCTTCGCTAGCCGCCACAGTGGTTCCTCTACGAGACGAGCCACCCGGAGTGCAGGTGGGCTGACAAAGTAGGACGCCGAAGCTCACACAAGTAAGCGTCCGCTCCTTAACCAGAAACCCTCCAGCGAAGTCGTTTTCGTTAGGTTCGTCTGTGTCATCTCCTCTCACCTCTGTGTCATTTTCGTGGAGCTTCGCTAACGGTAAACTTCTCGTGACTCCCCGACGGCAGGCTACAATACAAGTGGGTGGTTTGTTATTTACCCAATGAGAGTGACAACCTAACATGACGTGGCCCCGCCCCTCCTATTGTTATGATCTTATACAGTCTATGGTTATGATTGGTGTAAGTGGAGAATGTATGGAAGCCTGTTAGGACCAAGAATAGAGAAAAATCAATGCATGAAGGTATGCATGGTAAGTAAGAATTAACTTACTTAACTTACCTTTCTCAATACAGAGTACCAAATAAATTTGTACTTTTGTACTCTCATGGATTCAAACTTGGGAGCCATAAAGTCTCTAAAATATGAAAACACAGTATGGTCAATTTGCAATAAGGGCAACTGCGTACACCACCAATAATCTCAACTCAAGTCTGCATTAACAGGCTTTTCAGAAAAAAAAATATGCACACAAAAGGTTTATTTCTCTCAAATTGTGTTCACAAATGTGTTATCTACGTTTGTAAGCACTTCTTTGCCAAGGTAATCCATCCATCTGACATTATCAAGATGCTGATTAAACATAATGCTTGTTGCACATGTGTGACCTAGACTGGTCATAATAAAAATGCCTCTTAAAATGAGCATTTTTAGCTTGAAGAAAAGACAAGAAAAACTATGTATATTTCACACTGGGTTATGGATATGCATTTTTACAGTATATATCCAAAGTATAAAGGGTTAATTTTTCAACTGAAAATAAAATCTCTTAACTTAAATTTCTCTTTTTAATTTGGTGACACAGTGTGTCATAAAACTAAAATTATTTGAATCCAGGTCATAATTTCTGCCAATACTTCTGGTTGAAACAAAAGATATGCTGTGATACTTGTCAGTATAAGTCAACTGCCAAAACATTCTAAGTAAAACACGAAGAGCAAGAACTGATGATCAACGCAGTGACCGAAGACAAAAATTGTGAGATATTAAATCAAACATTTAAATCACTAAGAACCACTAATTAAGGGTTAGTATGTCAAAATTATAACTTACTGTGAGTATTTTTTTCAAGGCTAACTTTCATGTATTTATTTTTTTTCTTGGTAGCAATGAGCTTCCATAGAGGCGCCCAGACAATGCTCATCTATAACTGGGCAACATGAGTGACAGACAGAGGAGTCTGGTTGATGAAGGAGAGAACAAAACAGGCTGGAAAGAATGCAGTGCACGGAGAAATAAACAAGCTACACCAAAGTATTGAGTTATCCTTAGTCACAGGTATTATACTGTGTAGTATTAAAAATCCTAATCAAACCTCCTTCTTTACCTGTGTCTTTGTTCTGCCTGTTAAGCAGCGCTGGTGTTTTTTAAGGCGTGGGTAAGGCTGTTACTTCCTCAGTATGCCTAAATTGATCTCATATCATTCCCTTCAATTTTAGTAAAGTAAGTGGAAAAAATAATGTAATTTGTTCAAACAGTGCCAATGAGGAAGTGGCGTGACAACTGCATCTGTGAACTACAGCCTTTGTGAACAAAGGCATGCGTGTAGGCTGGCCAATCTACCTCATAATTCCACAGACTTCCATTTCTTTGTGGTTTAACTCATGTGCAATGTCACCCTAAATCATCTCTGTCATCTATACATCAGTTGCCAGAGGTGGAGAATGTCTTTTTCTGCGAGCAACTGGTCACAATTGCCATACTCATGTCAGTGGTTATAGGGGGAGCACATGGCTGAGATGGGGATTACATAAGAGATGAGGAGGAGCACAGCAGGATCACATGACTGTATAAACCCCCATGTCTGGACACATCCTGCTTCTGCAGCGGGGAATCTTTCCTCTCTGACACACTTATTGTTGTCTGGCTGAGTGTGAGGTGTATGCTGCCACCTGTTGGTGTTTTAATACACAAATGCACAAAGAAGCACACTGTATATTACGGATAAATCATCATTTACCAAGTAGATGTATCAACAAACATCCATCCTGCTGAAGTGTCTTTGAGCAGACTGAACCAGTTCTGACCTCTCACCTCCTGGTGGTTTAGGACACAGTCTCTCAGTGTGTGTTTAAAATACAAAACCAGTTGAAAGAAAGGAAATGTAACATTCTACATCATTAAAAATCAGCTTCTCACTGTGAGTGATTAGAGCCAGGACACACACATGATTTGCTGCCAAAGTGAGAACAGTTTTTATGTGTTTTTTTTTTTGTTGTTGTTGTTTTTTACATGAGAGACTTCTGAAGTTGGGTTTTTGACTGAGCTCTTACAAACAGATTCAAGATTTTGAATGTTGAACTCACTGAATCAAATTAAATAGAAGAGAAATACTTTTCAGAGGCTTTAATGACGCTTTGATGCTGATAATAATTGAAGACTAAACTGACAAAAAACACCAGATGAAATATCAAACATTAAATCACCCTCTATCATATGTTTTATTATTACCATACTATTTTGTTTGATCTTTACAAACTTATGTTACAATTTTTCAAAGATACTATATATGTAAAGATGAAAAATGAAACTGGACCAAACTGATACAGAATATATTTCATACTTCCAGGCAGTGGAAAACTGTAGGGATTAAACCCACAGAATTTCACCAGTGACATATTCATATACTGTGGATTGTAGATTTTTTTGAAATTTAAATAACTTTTTTGGCAGAAACATAAAGGGGAAACTATTTAAGTGGTTAATGAAGTCCCTGTGTCCTCAATACACCCCCCTACCAGGCTAGCTTGTATTCCCCATCCTCACACACAGTGAAGCAGTGAAGTGTTGGTAAGGCAGACTATAGTGCTGGTCTATACTGTAGTCCAGTTTATGAATGGAGACTTTTCACATGGAAAGAAAATGATTGGGGAAATTCACATTTACATTTCCTGGATTCATGTCAGGAGGGATAAAAGCTCTGCTTTTGAATTCTGGTCTGTTACACTTTACGCTTGGCATCACACACCAGTTTTGGAGTCTGAAGCCCAGCAAGCACAGATGAACTTGGCCTACATTTCTTAGTTTTCCCCTGTGAGTTTCTTTTCTTCACTGGAACTCTGCTGTGTCTCTACACAGCTCTGAGAGCACACATGGCCTCAGAAAATGCAGTCACAAATTAGAGGCTTCATGCAGTCAGATACAAAGAACTACAGTAATGCTAGACACAAGAATTTACTAGTAAGATAACAAAGCTATCAGTCCATGTGGGAATGCATAAGTGAATATGATTAGGGCGTGAGAAAAATGGATAAGGTCACTAAAAACTCAGCATGGAATGAACAGAAAATACAATACTATTGTTAATACATGCTAATTATATTTATATTATATTTGTTAATAGACTAGTGGTGATGTGACACACAGACAGATTCATTTAATAGAATTATAATAAAAAGCATTTATAGGACAATGAGACACAGTTGAGTTGTGGGAAATGTAGGATGCAGTATCTTTTGACATGACCCACTCTACACACGAGGTTCCAAAGTCAGGAGATGTCATGACTTTTAGTGCCTAGTATAAAGACATCTCCATAAAGTCGGGAGAACCTATCCCACAGGCCTCTGCTGCATTGCTAGATCAGAGTACCCCTTTAAGATGTACAGAGACCATCCAACTGTCATTGACTTCAGAAGTCCAAATAAATCTCCTTCTTAAAAACAGGAAGCTCAGGGGATAGTCAGATGTGTTCACATATTTTAAACCATGCCTAAAGGTTTTACTGACTGTACCAGTTGCAGGAACTCAATTAAAAAAGCAGTGTGGCATCATAACTCGCCTGTTTTCCATCTCTCTCTGTTTCTGTTGGAAAAAGTTCAGTTAATGTTATCCAATTGAACATTTGTATATTTTTGTAAATAAATTCCTTATTTTCATATTTCCATACACCAGGTCATTTCTGTCATTACCGCCACTTTCCTCTGGACCGCACAGAGAACATTAACAACATTAAGTAACATTATGGTTTGTGTTGGGACCATTGTTTATTGGTAGATCATATGTGAGAGTACACTACAAGTACTTTCGAGACCTAAACAATAAACCACTTGTGTGTCTCAGGAAGAAGCTGCAGCAGAGTGTCGTGTTTCACAAAATTAAATCCATCAGTAATGTTCTGCAGTGCACATCAAAAACTATAGTGAAGGATCACTTTGGTTTGTGTGTATCCTGTCCCAACATTATTTAATCTGTTTCTACAGTCAGCTCTTAATCAAGCAGGAAGGAATCCTCCTATCGACCCCATTTAATAAAAATGGCTGCATATTATTTAGGCCAAAAATCGTGTATTAATGACTTCCAAACACTTTTATCTACATAAATAATGGCTTTTTGTGAAAGGAAACACTTTCAGCAGTTCTGCCATTGAAGGGGTCACAAAACATGTCTTGTAAAAACTTTTTTTTTTTTTAATCAGAGCATAATTTTTTTATCAGTCTTCCTTCAGTTCCAATAAAAAGGGAGGGATCGGGTTCTTGTGGGGTGCAGAGTGAAGAACTCTGGGTGATTACTTTGAGTTTGATTGGCGGTTCCCTGCACGACTGAAAGATATAAAGACATGAGGTTACAGCTCATTGTGTTTTACAGATTAACATATGTGCAGGAATTTATGAAACATTATATTTCCTTTCTAGGAGTGTCCAGTTTCCACCTTTAGATATGACTGAGTCAGTACATGTGTGGATATTCTCTCTCTTCACATTGACCCTGATTCAGTTTTGTGCATTGTTTTCCCATTTGTAAGTCTATTATATTGTTTAGATGAGTGATGGGGCCATACCAACATTGAGGTCATCATCATTCAGTATTTTGTTATATAATATTGTTGTATCTACTATCAGGGATGTACAGCTCTGGCCTTTGTCTAATGTTTGGCTACCTTCCTACTACTACTATTTTTTCTGTACCTTTTATAGAAAGCAGAAACATACAGAAAGGCAGGGACGGAACAAAACAGCTGTCTGGTCTCAGTCACTGCATCAACTCTTGTCTGTGACCTGTGCATTGTGCATGTCCTGTTTCCCTTTTGAAACAGTCGTATGTATAAATGTCTTTACTGAGCTCCATCTTGTGGTCAAATCACACACAGTGCAGCCTGATAGGTGAAAACTGTGAAACGGACGATATTCAGATAGAAATCAGCTAAGCAGCATAGAAGCATTTTAACCATTCCATACTTGAGTGTATATTCATAAATTGGTACATTTGTGTGCTCTCCATGAAGATTACTAAATAAACAAACTGACATAAAAGTCAAGTCAGCCAATATTATCCAAAAAAGTGGAATTCTGTCCGTATTTCAATGATTTCTGAGGCGAGTTAGTGCTTATGACAGATATTAAACTTTGCTATCCAGTTCACCAGTGATGACACACCTGTAGCCTGTATGATCACCACGCCTTTATTAGTATCATGTCTGAATTAGACATCTGTGACCGGTTGGTCACAACTAAGTCAAAGCATTCTATAAAACCTGCAGTGATGTGTTTTTAAATGGTCTATTTTTACGTTTTAAATGATTTAATAAACATATTTTTTCAAAAATGAAGAAATGCCTTGTCACAGGCAAAAATTCATTGAACTATTTATTGAAGCATTTCCACCAAGTGAGCTGTGCATTTCAGATCGGGTTTGTTGATAAGCTGAACAAATCAAATCTGTTCTTTTACTGGACAGTGTTTATCGTCACATGGTCTTACTGCAGTTATTTATACTAAGGCTGCTTAGCAAGAGCTGGGGCTGATGAGAATGTCATTAGTTTGATAGGTATTTCGTCACCAAGCAAATTGTCATCTTACATCATCATGTTTTATAAACTGATCATGTGTTTTCTTCTTAACACCTGTACACAGAACTAAAACCCAAACTTGAGGCTAACGCACCTCCTTTTTGAGCTCTGGTTTTGGACTTTACACTGTGTTGAGTTGATCCCTGCTGGCGGTTTTGCGCATTCAATTCATCCTGTTCGTGACGCCAATAATGTCGTGTCTTTTCCATGGCTACCGAAGTCGGTCTGTGGATACTTGAAAAGAAAAGAGCCGCAACTCGTCTTGACTTGAATAATTAGGACTTTATTCAAAGAAACAAGTGAGTTTGGGATGCATCCCCTGATCGGGTCCCTTCCGAATCTCCATGCCGAATTCCTAAATTGTTGTCCCCCTTCTCCAGGGATAGATCTTATACCTTCAGGAAACACATGAATAAACATTCTGAAAACCATCATTGTCTTCCATAATTTACTTTACCACATCTGTTTCTTTGCCAAGAGAGACATGGCCAAAAGATAATCTCACAAACCCTGTATCTCAGAGAGAGAAAGGTATCCAGTTCCTCAGAACTGCACCCTGTCCTCCCAAGAGAGATCGTAAATACTATAGAATGTTTATTCTTCATTTAGGGAGAGAGGATACTGAAAGTTCTTACAAATATGCACTTCATGTTCAACCATAATCTCAGGAGAGATCAATGAAATACTATAGAAGGCTTATAGGAAAATACACCACATTTGGAAAGACACTATAGCTCTTAAATGTACTGAAGTGAATATTTATTTCTGAAATGTAGTGAAGATGAAGTATAAAGTAGCATAAAATACTCTTTACTTAAGTACAGTACTTGAGTAAATGTTTCCACCACTGCTGAGAGAGAACAAAATAATAAAATGACAGAAATGTAGACACGGTGAGAGGATAACATATGGATATTAGGACTTATTTCAGCAGAGTCTTTTAATAATTTTGTCCACAATCAGACTGAAACAAAACAGAATTTTATATTTAAATCAGTTACCATTTCCAGATTTTAAATTAATCTTTAATGATCTGCATGTCTCTCAAGATGTCTCACTATCCTTTTATGATTTTTGCTGTAAGACTGTAAACAATTTATCAGTTAGTAGCTTAAAAATGAAAGCATAGTATAAAGCAAAGCAAGTATCAGAGACCAACAGAGGGCCTTGAGTGAGAGTTCTAGATAATGCGGACTTCTTCTTTGCCTCAGGTAGACCTCAGGTGTTAGCTAGTCATCTCCTCCACAGATAGCCTTCACACAGTCCCCATACTCGCCCCCCACATCTGACTGGAGGACACAAAAACAGAAGCAAGGAGAAAAATGTCAAGTTTGTAAGTATCAAGTAGTGTCAAGTTTATAAGTATGATCAGTACAGCAGGTGATTTCACTGGGTTAGTTACAGACTGAATTTTAGAGCTGAGGTTTAGCACAATTAAGCTTCTGCTCCAATGTTTTTAGTTCTTATGAAAATTTCTATAAAAGGTTTCTTGAATTGTTTTTATGAGTAACTTTAACATGATGCTAATGTTTTTCTTCGAGCTAAATGCATCGTTCTTTCAGTACTAGATAGGATTGTTTCTGCTCAGTGAGGAATTACAATGAGCAACAGAACTAGTGGATCAGCAGATAGACTGAAAGTGAGGTCAGGGTCTCTGAGTTTGTGTGACTAAAACTTCAATACTTCCTCCAACTGATGGATGATTCCTTGTCAGAGTGACTAAAATACAGTAGCATACTGTACAAACTTACCAACTACAACTATAATTAACATTAACAAAGATTGACAGAATTATTTTCATTTGCTTCTAGAGCTGCAACAGGTAGGTGGAGATCAGAACTGGAGACCAAACCCACCTGGGCAACCATGATGTGCAAAATAAAAGACCAGACACATTAGAAAAGACCCAGACAACCTTAACCATTTACTGAAGGGTGTTTTTTTAAGTAAAAAAAACTGAACAACAGAAACAACAAGAAAATGAGTCCCTTACCTCAATGGCAGAGAGCAGTGAGTACTCGTAGAGTTTCTTGAACTCAGTCCTGATGTCCAACAGATCGATCTCAGACCGACTCACCATGATCCGGTTCAGGGTGCACTCGTCTGTTCCACCACCCTGACAACAAGATTGACAGTGAAAACACACATACACACAGGTAATAAGATATTTTTTTTTTACACTTAATTCATGTATAGTGTTTATTTTGCATTTATTTTGTATTAGTGCTTTTGTCTTTAAAATATGAAACTGAACTGTCTCGTCATAACACTAAACTCTTATGACTTTAACTTACCAGAGAAAGAAACCACTGCCTAGAGGAATATTTCTCATGATATACATTTGTATTTGTCAAAAAATGAGACAATCCTGGTGAAAGTTGGTGCAGAGTCCATGCTGCTTTTACTAGGGTTGGGTTGAATTTGGGTTTTTCAGTATGGTGTACAAGCTTAAACCAGACTGACCAAAAAAGCATTTATCATTTATCAATTTCTGCAAAATAAAAAAGAGACAAGATGCAGCTCTCAGCGATGTTAACCCTTTGGCAGGCAGTAGCTACAATACTCTCAATTCTGTCTGCAGCACATGTAGAGTTAGTAAAATACCATCCCAGTCTTCACGGTCTTAAATCTTAAAATTCTCTCTGCTGAACAGCTTCATATTATGAGCTGTACTTTCTTCAGGTAACACAACTATGATGCTATGAACTAGATACTGTTTATTCCTGTCTGTGTATGTGCAATGATCTGCTGCGAACATGTGTAATAAAAACAGTATATTCACCTTCATACACTTATACAAGCGTTCTGCAAAGTAGGCGGGTACACTCTTCACACATTTCACTGGTGGAGTGACAAAAGTTGTGAACAACAATGTGATAAAAAACAGCATTTATACAAAGATAAAAGGACATTAATAAGCACATTAACCTACCAATAGCCACCAGTAGTTCCTCCAGCTCCCCTGACATCTCTCCTTCAATGCTTTGTTGCAGTGTCTTTCCACTGATGTTCTTGTATTCAACAAGAGCTACACACAAACACATTTTACATTTCCAATTATTGCAAATTGACCATAATTTGTAAGCACTTTATTCCAGTCTAGATTAAACGCAGTATGGTTTAAGCATAAAGTACTTTGTCTCAGCTGAGGTATACTCCTTTGGCAGAGGATGTCAACAAATTTAGATTCATCTGTGCCCCATTTCTTCTCCCCAGCACTGTAAAGAGTCTGGGTAGAAAATGATAAAACGGTTATTAATATACATAAAAACATAAAACATAAAAAGAGACAATTACAGGATATCTAAAAACGTTTTCCAGATAAGACAAGTTCAAACGTGTGTCATCCTTAACCTCGGCATCTTCTTTTGCCTTCTCTGTATCTACTGTGGTGCTATCATCCCTCATTCCCTGCAAAGAAAAAGAAAACAATATCTAAATGGCACCATACACTCATCAAGTCCTGTTGTGCAGACAAGCATTGCTCAAATCCAACAGAACAAGTTCATTCCCCACATTGTTTCATAAATATGACTGTTAAGATTGTGCTTATTTCACAATCTTAACAATCTTAACAAGCTATTATTTCAATTTTAGCATTTTTTTTTTTTTTTACTTTTCCTATTTATGTATTTATTTATTTTTCTTCATTCTTCTCAGAGGAGAAAGATGACAAACCTCAGCCAGGAGGAGCAGTGCATCGGAAAAGTCTCCAGAAACTTCATCCTTCAGGTCCAGGGTCAACTTCTTCTCTGTTTCTGTGAAGGAAAAAATCCAAGCCAATCTCATGATTCAAATATTTGAGAAAAAAATAAATTCATACTTTCAAAAGGCCAGTCACTCAAATGCTTTTGGATGGAATATAAGGCTACAATTTGTACAGAAAATAAAAGATATGTAGCAGTTTTACTGACATTATGCAAACATTTTTTACTGAACTCACTGTAATCTTTGGAATAAAGGCTGTTCACATTATTTACCTTGCAAATAGACATCACAGAAAGCTTTGATTTGTTCAGTGGATCTGGAGGCAAAGATTTCAATCAAGGTGCTGTCCTCTGTCCCAGCTCCCTGTAACATCACACATTCACTTTATCACATGGAGTGTCTGAACTGCACTTACATCATAATAAACTGTTCTGTTGCTGTTAAGTTCACTGAAAGGCCATGTGGAGCTCTGCTTCATTCCAGAACAACACATCCATAATTTAAGAAAAACAAATACAGTAACTGACATTTAAATGCTGAATGGGAGCCATTCAGCACTCAGAAAAACCTACCCACCTTCAAATCACTGACAAGAACCCACCTTTTTAAAATAGCTTTTAATATTTAACTCAAGTCTGACGTGTTTTTTTGTGTATTGTTTTGATGTTTTCACCCTGTAAAGTGTCTCTAAGTACCTAGGAAAGCACGTTTAAACAAAAAAAAAAACAAAAAAAAAAAAAAAACAGGTAGATTGTTTAATTTGTATCAATTTTTTGTGCCTGACTATGAACCATGCAGTATAATTTGCATTGATAAACATGACCTTTCAAATTATTATAATAGTAACATGTCTTCATATTTTTTTTAAAAGGTGAACAAATATCCCTTATAGACTAAAAAATAGCTTACTCATCACTTGATCTGTAGATATATGGTATACTTCACAGTGCATTATCCTGCTAACTTTCACGGCTCAGTTTTCTCTGCTTAAATATGTTGTAAATGAACTTAATCATTCATACATGGACAAATTGAAAATCATAAGACACACTTCAGGCTTGTCAGCTGAGAAACTAATTCCATGCACAGTTCATTTTAATCCAAAAGGTTAAAGGATTTTTATGGTCTTTCTTATTGCTTTGGTTCTGTGCTACATATTTTTTAATATATCTTTCTTTTCTCTTACCAACATTTATTTCTAAAGTAGTAAAATAAAAAGAGAAAAGTGAGAAAAACTGACTTTCATGGCCCGCATCACTTCATGGCAGTCATACGCTGCAGGAGGAGTGATGAGCGCCACCAGCAGGTTCTCAAAGTCCCCATCGGTGTCGCCTTTCAGGTCATCCCGTAATGTCTGTGACGTAGACACAACAGGTCCAACAGAAGCACACTCATATTTATGAACCACACCCATGCAAATACACAAAGGCCTCTGCAAACAGCCACACACACACCCTTATGAGCTGTGTTACATTGGAAAGAAATAGTAACACCTGCCACCAAATAAGAGGAAAAACTAGTTTATAATGTATGTTTGTGACCCCCATGGACAGTGGTATGGACACGCAGACCTTTAGAAGACTCTGTGTATGATTCTGGTATTATCTAAATCATGAAAACAGAATGATATTTACTCTGGATGAATGACAAAAGGGAGAAACATCTTACTCTGCCAGTGGCTTCTTGATAAGCTTCACAGATGAGCTGTCTCTGAGCATTACTTCTTTGGGTCAAAATGTCAATCAAAACCTTCTCTTTGGTGCCTGAATTAAAAAAAAAAAAAAAAGAAAGAAAAAGAAAAAAGAAACGTGAAGAGGTTCATCAATAAACATGAAAAAAGTACACCATCAAAGAAATGTAACAAGTTTATAGGCAAGTAGGTTAGTGGCCTTAAGACATGTTACACTTTATACAGTGTAACGTGTGTGTGTGTATATTTGTACCAAGTCCTTCAATAGCCTCCTTCAGAGCTGCAACATCTTCTCCTGCATCAAAGTTTGCTTTTGCCTTGATGGTTCCTCTCTCTCCAGTCTGAAGAACATGATCACATTCATCTTTCAGTTTGTTTGTTTTTTCCTCTCTTTTGTATTTCTTTGTGCAATAATAAAGTTGAACCTACTTTTGCTGAGAAAGAAGAAGGAGAATTCACAAGACTGTCCAAGTCATCCTGCAGAAGGTTTATCAGTTGTATTTAAAATGTATCATCAGTCAAAACGTTCTGAAATAAAAACGCAGATCTTGTCTTACCCATAAAGATGCCATGATGTAAACAGGAAGTTCGTCTGTAGGAAAAAAATACAAAAATTCATAAACATTCTTGTTGTTTTGTGATTTATCAACTGCAGTCATTAAACAGCACAATAAAGCCATAATTCTGATGTTGGTAATATTCCCCAAATCCTCAGAATTATAAATTACAGTTCATTGCTAATTTTTCAAAATGTGCCTGTCTAAATCTGCTGTACATTCTGACGCAGCTCTATTCAAACTGTAATCAGTAATAAAAACACTAAAGCATGACTCATCAGTTTATTTCCAACTCTTATACTAAATTTAATCTCAGCACTGAGTTCACTTTAACAAATCGAATCATGACTTCATAGCACTTGTGGGTGTTTTCTAATATTATATTATATAATACAAGTTTTATAATATTTCAAAGTTTACTGTACCACGGGATTTAATATCTTGGTCATGTTGACACATCTATGTTATGCTTATATGATCAGCTGCTCCGATGAATGGAAAGTAAATGAACAAAGTAAGGCCCATTTATGCAGTCAGCTGCAGATTTACATAACAGGTACCACAGAAAAATTATATTAAATAAATAAAAAAAAAAAAAAAAACATGATTACAAACTGTAAACTGTATATACCGGAAATAATTTAAAGGGAGATCTGAAAACATACCAGAATTAAAAACACTCAGAGAATTCCCCGTAGAAAGATTATTAAGGTTTGTTTAGTGATACAACCAGACATGGAAAATATCTTTAAATATGATTAACTTGCCTAGGTTAGGTTGGCTAGGTTGTAGCCTTAATAAGAAATACAGTTCTATTGCAAGATTGCCTAAAGTAAATGCAATGACACACTAAGTTTTGCTCAGTTTATCATGAGTTTGTGGGCAAAATGAATCATCTGTAAACTAACTTCTGCTTACGATAACAGCCAGAGACGAAATAAATGTATCATAAAGATAAGATAATACATTAACGAGAGCCAAAGAACTCACCTGGATTCGACTGAACCGGAAAACTGTTCCGCCACACCTTCAGTCTCTGTGGAAACTGGAAATGTACCTGAGGAGTCACCTGACCACGCCCAGTCCGCACAGGCAGGTGACGCCTTCAGGGGCGGCTCGTACATTTATAATATCTATATTTAGAAGGCCTCTCTGAAAAAAGTGACACATTACATCTTTCTTAGTATGGGATAAAATAGTAGCCCTATTCATGTTTAAATCAGCCATGAGATTTATTTATTTATTAGAACTGTTTTTTATTAAAGTTTACAGCAACAGAACATAGCAATCACAATGTAAACAAAAGCATTAATGTATGACCCCATAAACAAAATATACTCACAGACAGAAAGCAGTAATGCAATGACAGGTTAAGAGCCACATGTGGTGTATTTGGGTGGCACATGATTTCCATAATCCATTGTGTGTGGGATGGGTGTGTTCTTGACAAGGCACCGAGCTAGGACAGACGAGAAGGCCACAGCCTCTGGAAGTTAGAAAAGGATAGGCTTTCCCACTCGACATTTATTTAACTTTAATTTTAACATCTTCTTCGTTTAACTTTATGAAATATGAGAGATGAAATGAGATTCATTTCCCCCTCATGATGAATTGCAGTAACAGCTGTTGACAGAATCCCAACTTTCTCTGTCCCTAATCATGACCAAATGCTGCATGACATTTCATGTTTACATGAACAAAATGTAAAAATATTTGTAAAATGTCAAAATGATTGCTTAATTTTCAACTTTCAGGTTAATTTTCAGATTAATTAATCAGTCAGATTATTTTTTCTTTTGTATTTTTTCCCCTTAAAAATAATGAAAATATAATAAATAAAATAAAAAAAAAAAAAATAAATCAAGGAATAAAGGACAATAGTAGGTTTCAATTTATTTTTATTACTAAAAAAGGCACCAAATACAGGCATCATGTTGATAGCATCGTTTTCCACAAAATGATAGCACCAAAAATATATTATTTCCCATAATTTCCTGTTCCCGTGTTGTTTTGATAGGCACACAGTTAAAAGAAAACAGGAGGTGGGCTCAGAGAGACGAATGGAGAGAAAGACATGTCAACATCTCGCAAGAAAAAACTTGTTTTCTTTTGCAGTGCTCTCCAACCAGTGTCACACACTTTTAAAAAAAATTACAGTAACGTTAACATTGTGGGTACATCAGTAGCTGAGCGTAACATAATACATCATACGAAGGTAACATAATGATACATAAATGAGAAAACATTTGAGTGTGATGTAAGCCGGAGTAAATAAAAAATAAGTGAGGGATTTTGTGTCTTTGGGTGGAACAAAGGCAGGTAGATACACATCTCTTATAAAATACATCATTTTTAAAAAGTGATTATTTTCATTAGAACAGTATTAAGGCTAAAGCACTCAGTCATGTGGACGGGATCAAAACTTTTTCTGTCCAAACGGTCGTATCTGATTTATTACAATCACATGGAAAATTAGCATTTTGTCACTCTTGGAAAAGAAAAAGAAAATACTTTGGATGATTCGTTTTGAAATTCATGAGGAAAAAATACTGCATGGCACTTAATATTGGCAGCTGTCAAAGTACAGTACAAACAACAAAAATAAGAATTTGTGTTTGAACAAGATTAATTATCTGTTGTTCAACGTGACAGTACAAATGTCTCTAAGTAAGGCTTGAAATACACATTTTTAAAAATGCAAATAAAGTTCCTGCTCATGAGGGAAGGATTAACGAAAGGTATGGCATAATTGCACTTGAGTAGGTATCATTCATTTTTGTTATTTACACTTTGCACTCACTCAGCCTCGGGCGATAGTAGCACACTCTATGTGCCTAATACTTTCACAGCAGTCAGAAGCAGCTGTAGCCAATGTACAAGTCGCTCCACAGGAAAATTAAACTTGTTACTTGTACTCTTGTTTATAGAGTTAATTTATCTGCAAAAAACAGAGTATGATACAGATAAATGCAGAAAAGGAGCACTTTCTACACTGGCTACAACTGTACAGTAGTGACATTTAGTAGCAGTGAAATGACTCAATGCAGCAGAGGAGTGTTTTGATCGAAACAATCACCAGTGTCTGAGCTACCACTCACCATTTTGGTGCTAAAGAGGACATAAATTTCAAGTTAAACAGCAATGAAATTAACAACAGTTTCAGATGGAGTTTAAATGATCAGATGCAGATGTTTTGGCTGTTTGACGCAGCTGAGTGGTTTGTGGATTCCTGAGGTAGCCCAGTTGCGAAATGATTAAAACGCTGCGTAGCTCTCTGCACGTTACACACTTCCCTTTTTCAAAGTGGTATAAAAATACATTAACAAACATCTCATTCCTTAAGTACAAACTTTCTCTTAGAAAATACCTTTTTTTATTTTACTTCCGCATCTCTCTCTTCTTCTTCTCCTCTTCTTGTCAGTGTTTCAGACCTCAGTGCCGTCATTAAGGTTGTTGTGGAGTTTGACCTCCAGATTGACCTGTTTGACCTTGGCCTTGCCATTGGGCTCCTGGTTGCGGTTGAGGATGTTGACGTTCCTCACGGTGCAGTGTTTGGTGCTGAAGTTCTTCTCCACACACTTGTCCATACACACCTCCACCTTGGTGTTGAGCGGATACTCCTCGTACACTTTCTGAGCCTTCTTGCTCTTCTTCTTGGCCGACCGTCGGCAGCGGCGGAATAGGAAGCAAGAGGCCAGCAGGACCAGGACCAGCAGGGTCACGGCGGCCACTCCACCACCTACTGAGCTGCCCACGTGGGCGTTAAAGGTGGCAGAGGGCCCGGCCTCCAGACGGAGCGACTTCATGTTGGTGCCGTTCTTCACCTGGTCGCCCTCGTTGTCGTAGATCAGGGATTCATCCAGTGTCAGACGCCCACTGCGGTCCACCAGGTCGCGTTTAGAGCGGCTCAGTTCATAGGTCACCGAGCGCTGAATCCTGGGGCTAGACCGCGACTCTGGGCTGATCACATAAATTACCTGCAGGTACCACTGGTGCCCTGCCTCCACCTGTCAATCAACAGAGGGAAAGAAGTAAGGGGTAAGATATTGTATTGAACACTACTCCACAGATATAGCCTTGCACTCCAATAACACAGACAGATCACAATAGACAGAGAAAAGAGATAAAAAAAATAAACAATGTAGTTTTTAGCCCAACTGACACAGACTCAAGTGAGTTGCTTGGACTTCAGAATCAAAACTGGAGTTCTGATAACAGAGGAAGTTGCACACAGAGTTTAAACTTTTAATTAGAGTTAAAGTTATTTGCTCTGGTCTGACTACCACCCATGGCAGACTTTAAAAGAGATACCATTTTCATGACAACTGCAATGTCTCTGACCGGTGGAAAGTCATATACACTTGTGGGAAGTTAGTTATGAAAGGAACTAAACATTTCCCTCTGAAATGCACTATTTTAAAGGCTGTGAGCTCATGTAAAGTTGATTTTCCACAGTTTAAATGTCAAGGTTCAATCCCCAATGAAAAATATATCTATAGGTAATTGAATTTATGAAAGGGTTTAAACCCCAATGTTTAAACCTACATCCATCAAATCACTCAGTGACTGAAGAAGACTGAATATCTCAAAACTCCAACATATCACTGTAATACATGACACTGATGAAGTATAAGTGGTTTCACACACCTTGTAGAGAGCGTCAACCTTCATTGTAAAGCCATCAACACCCGGCATGGCTGTCATGGGCTGCAGCTCTGGGATGTCTGAGGCTAAGTGAGCCTCAAAGGGAACATCGTGGAAAAATCTGTCACATACATCTGGCTGTTTACGATCCTGGAAAGGAAACCCAAAAAGATAAAATAATCAGAGCACTCTGAATTAAACTCATGTTGTTGTGGCACAAAGCTTTCTTTAAACAGCATTGTTTGCTATTCAGTGTTGATGCAGGGCAAATACATTAAGCTGATCACCCAGTGCAGTATTTCTGCGAACGACAACAACCAAAATTTACATGGGGAAGAAAGTCAGTGATTTAAATAGACCACAGGCTTTGGATGTCTGTGTCATCCCAATGAGAAGTGGGACTAGTCAGACTGGTGTGACAAGTAAAAAGGATGATCTCTATGTGTGTGTGTGTGTGTGTGTGTGTGTGTGTGTGTGTGTGTGTGTGTGTATGGGGGTATGTTAGCCTACTGTTTACAGGCATAATATTACAGAAGGACTGGGGTCATCTTAAGTCATCTCAAGCAAATACGTCAGAAGAAAATCTGAAGTGCTCTTTTTACTTGAGAATTAGCCTGAAGTTAAAATTCAGTTACAAGACCTTTAAACAGAAACAAAACTAATCATCATCTGATCAGACCTGAACAGGCTCAGCATGCGGACATTCGCTGTAAAGTTACTTGTTGAAACAAATCAACATTTGATTCTGTGTAAAGTACACAAATACAAAAGTTTCAAATATACTTCATAGCCAGAATGTGAAGCTTCTCTCTTTACATTGAGAGTTCAGCGCACATTTCATGAAAATGTTGTGATTCCATCTTTGCTCCAGCTGCTGCTGTAATAATTTGCCTAAAGAACAGGGCGTGCCATGGAATCTCTATTTGTGGACAGGAAGTAAGATGTCTGTCTATTTTCAAATATTTTCACTGTTTCCTTGTACTACTCGTTATAACTTGATGTCTACGGAATCCGTTTCACATTAAAAGGCTGGGTGATTCATGGAAAGGTATATTATGTTAATTTTATCAGACAGTCATTATAATACACATGATTCAGTTTTATCCTCCTTATTTTCCAACCTTTATTCATGAACCTCAAGATAATGAACAGGTTTTAGATAATAGTTGAACACTAGAGTTCTTGGAACAAGCGGTAACAGAGGCTGAATCCTCAATATGTTAGCATTTTGAATTTAATAATGACCTTGGTAATATTTACTCCCAGGTTGGAAGATACAACATGCAGTCTAAATAAGGACCTTTGAACATGTACTATAGACCAGAGTAAATAAGAGAAAAGCATAAAGTTTTGTACCAGCAGTAGGAAGCGATGCTTGAGGTGCTTGTTAGGCTGGATGCATCCATACTGCGGCCCCTCGTTATACAGTGTCCCCGTTGGGTCAAAGAAGGGAACGTATCCGTCTCTGCCGGTGCAGAGGTAAACTTTCTCCAGCTGCAGTTTGTAAGCAGCATTCAGGTTCTGCTCAGGGTTCCACAACACCCTGCCATACAGAGTCTGACCTGCAGGGGGCAGCAGAGAGACAGGATTTTGTTTTTATTATTTGTACCTGTGCATGAAAAGAGTTTGTGCTGCGTAATAATTACCAAAATAATCCAAACATAAAGAAAGTTAAATGATTAAATACACATAAAACACTGTTTTGCAGGTAACAAGAAGAAGACAATTTGTCTGTATATGGTTGAAATATGATTAATCCCCAGGATATGTGACCCCCTCAACCCCAAAACAGCTCATTCCTCTTCAGTGAACGTTTCTAAAAGGCTATTTTAAGAAGGAAGTTAGGTTACTCTTCCCATACTCTAACACTCTGGTCATACCCATGGAGAATGCTCCTTTGTAGTCCATCTCAGCCATAGAGACATCAGTGTTGGCAGGGTCCATCATGAACACCTTCTCGTTGTTACACAGTTGGAACTCAGTGTTGAGGGAGTAAACCACAGGAACGGGCCGGTTGGTCTGCTGGAAGGCGATCGGCACCAAAAACCTGTTGGAAAAACAAGACAGGGTTCAAGTTACCTGCTGTACCCTCGTTTATTTCATTAGCTGATTGGGCTTTTTGAAACTTTATTTGGACAAAAGCATCTGAAGGGGGACAGGAAGGTGAGCTACCAAGGCGCTTCATACTCTCATTTGTTGTTCTGTTTCCACAATGCACCCAGCTCTTTTAAATATGTCATCATCAAACCAAGACTGTTCACACTCAAGTTGGACTTAAGCAGATACGTACTTCTCTGGAGCGTGAGCCGTGCAGGACAAAGGTTTGTCACCGGGGTCGATCCAGGGCTGAGTGGGCTGGACAGTGCAGGGGATCAAGAAGACGGTGTACTCTCCAGAATAGTCCTTCCTGTTGAAGGATCCACATTAAGACAACACAAAAGGATTATTCCTGAGTTCCAGTGAGATACACTGATTAAACGATAGGCTGAAGAAGGGTTCTTCTGAAATCCATAAAAACCAACTGGGTGTTTCAGAAGTCAACCTCCAGCTCTTCTTATGTAGTTTAAAATTTGTCAGTCTATTGCACTCCTTAGTTGCTAAATATATCTATCTATTGTTTTCTGCATAGTTGGCGATATTGTGAAAATTTCCTAAATCTTTATAGTGTTTAGAATTCCTTCTTCCAATCTTAAAGGAGCCTTGCAGTAAATATGTCAACAAATGTTGTTACATTTATTATTACATTTATTTATTATTATATTATTATTTACAATTGATACAAATATCTTCCATATCCCCACCCAGCTAAACTGTAAAAATTTCAATATTTTGTACAAAAAAAAAAATGAATGATAGTCTTTCTCCCTCTGATAATATCTGTGGACGAACTGACTGACCTGCTGTAGGAGCTGGTGGCCCTCCACAGCTGGTACGGAGAGTCAAAGGTTTGAGCGCTCCAAAGCAGCTGAATGTCAAACTCGATGCCTCCGAGATGGTCAGGAGCCATCAGGTGGGACTTGTGGCCGGGCAGAGTGTGGTGTTCAAGGACAAACTGACCTGTAGGACGGAAAATGGAGAAAAATATTAAATACAGAAATATGTTTTTTTTTTTTTTTTTGCTCTGAAGTGGACTGGCTGAAAACATCCTTTGATTCACACCAAAACTTCACTTCAAAAGACTCCTCTGTTGCTCTTCATCTATTAGTCAACAATGACCCTAACATCTGAAATGTTGTGAAGGATGTTGTGAACTGACCTCTGAATTTGGCGTGGGTTTTGAACTCAATCACCAGCCGTCCATCTTCTCTGATGTAGATCCTGATGATCTGCAGTCTGGCTGAGAGGACGCTGTCAGTCTGAATACCTGCAGACATAAAAGACCAGTCATGGAAGTTACCGTAAAACTAAAGCAGAAGTGTATAACAATATTCAGACAAACAACAACATAATATGATACTGATCATTTCACGTAATGTGCCAGATGTTTGTAAACATGGACCAAATTAATTTCTGAATATTTATCAAATCAAGTAAAACATACTACCTAATTATTACTGTACATAAATAAATACATAGATACAGATTCTTGTCTCAATGTCAAGTTTAAAAAGAAATCATCATCAAATATGATTATAGAACCACAACAGTTAAAGATAAAAGAAGAAGATAAAACAAAATTAACACAAAATAATGCATGTTCATGTTAAATATTCCAGTAAGTTAGTGCTGTGTTTGAATGCATAGAATCTATAGAGAAAGATCAGGATTAAGAGTACAGTCATGTAAAAACATAATGCAAATGTATAAATATAGAAATTCAACTTCATATTGTGCCCTGAACCTCTTTATTTTCATGATACCTGCTTAAAAAAAATCAGAGGCTTTCTTTCTTTCTTTCTTTCAAAGTAAAAGCAAAATGGGAGCTTGTAGCTACTAACTTTATATAATAATCTTTTCATAAAGACATAGACTGACCTGTCCTCCAGAGCACAGTGTCGTAGAAGAAAGAAAACTCCATCTCAGTGTGATGCTCCAGAGAGGCCCAACCTCTCGGTGCTGTCACGTAGATGTAAGACACGTAGAGGGGAACCTGCACCGTCAAGAAGGACTGAGCCGAGTCCCGAACCTGGAAGAACAATGGCATGCTTGAATGTTCAGAGGGTCATATCAGGATTTGAGCAGCTACAGTGAATTAGTACTTTTTCTTGTTGATGTTCAATTTCTATTGAGTATTTTATACAAAGTATCAGATATGTTGTGCATTAATGGTCAATGGTTGCAGATGAAAATTTCTACTTTTTTTACTCAACAACAAGGACGAATAACCCTGAGTTATTTTCATTTTTTGATTTGTTTTCCTCATCTGTCTGTTGATTTCTAGGAAACTGAAAGTCTGGATAGTTGGCTGACAGATGGGCCTTGAGCTAAAATAACATTTAATTAATCTTGACAGGTCATTCTTGACCTTGCAAAACAGCTCCACTCAAGGTCCATTTACAGATGCAAACTACAAATTTAAAAATGTTTTCACGATTCGCGCTATGCACCTGGAAATCAGCCGTGACGGAGCCTCCGCAGACGTCGATGAGCTCGGTCATGTCATAGTAGGCGTCAAAGGTCCAAATGCAGCTCTTGAGGTTGAGGTGCTTGTAGAGCTGGATGCTCTTGGCCTCCCGGACGTTGGGGTTGAATTGGTAGGGGCGGTCATAACCCGGTCCCAGAGATATGCTGTCATAAGATACATCGTCCAAGAAACCTGTCTCTGTGAAAGAATGTTGTCAAAGTTTCTATGAGCTGAAACAAATAAAAATAATCATCTTGGATTTAAACAAACCGTTCTAATCCACTGTATACATTTTTACTCAATGCTGCATTACCAGATGATGATTCTCTGGAAAACAGAGCTAAACATGACTTATATTGACTATAACCAAGCTCTATAAAAGGATTTGGCTTTGACCACAGCCTGCCTTGTTTTCTTTCGTATGTAGCATTGGCATAAATAAAAAAGTCTGCTCACGTATTGAAAATTAAGGTTCTGAGGAGGAAACACATTCTTTCCATCTGATTTGTTCATTATTTTCATTGATTAGGTGTATTATTATTACATATATTATAACCTACATAAGTCTTTAGGCTCTGCCTTAAACCTTGAGAAAACCTGGCTACCCACGTTGCATTACAGAATATCCCACTGATATATTAATTCTAAATGACTGAGAACATCAGATAAATGCTAGAAATGCAAAATGTCAATGATATTGTGGAATGTCTTGCAGATGTGTCTACTCTTCTGTTTCAGCTGTCAGTGGGACTTCACTGAGAAGAGGATTCAGAGGAAATCCAAGTGTGTGTTTGTGTGTGTGTGTGTGTGTGTGTGTGTGTGTGTGTGTGTGTGTGTGTGCGTGCTTTTATAGAATTGTGTTGTTGTGTGTGACTGACCGGAGACACCCTGCAGGTCTTTGAGGGTAACAAGGTTGGAGCAGACATGCTGCTGCCTATAGATAGACTCTGACAGCAGGAAATGCAGATTGTGCAGCGGCATGGTAGACACCAGGGGGAGCATGCCGTCCTGATGGGGGATCTGCACTGAGATATGGATACTAAACAAGGACATAAAGAGCAGTGAAGAAAAGGCATTAACATAAAATCCATCAAGTTGTGGTCAAGACTTTAAACCACTTTAAACCAGCTGTCCCTTCTCACCGATTGGGGTGCTCCTTTTGCTTGACGTCCAGGTATTTGAGGGTGGCGATGAAGGACTGAGCTTGAAAGCCTCTGGCGGTTCCAGTGGTAACAGGCGTGTGACAGATGGAGCCCTCTGTGCCGATGGTGGCGATGTTGCTCCTCAGTGGTGTTCCAAGGTGACCCGCCTTGTCCCTGGCCTGAGCAACACAGCGGACGTGGAAGCGACGGCTAAAATATATACTGTCCAGGACCTGAGAGAGACGACAGAGGCATGGATGAGACATGAGAGACTGCAACAGAGACCGAAAAAAGGATAAAGTGTCAATTGAAGGATTTCTTACAGGATTCCAATTCTACAATAGGGTGTTTAGTGCTGAGCAAAGCTTGACTGCAGCATTTAAACAATTAAACCTAAGTCTTCTGGAAGTAAATACTGGAAATTATTATGAGTAAAGCTTCCTAGATCAGCATCAAAGTTCTGACTGATCAAGGACACTACAATTTTAAGGTGATGTTTTGGTACCGATCACCACGGCTCGATCTATTCCTTTTTTAGAAATCCTAACTCACCATATGGTTGACGCTGGTATATGGGGTGGTGTCTGTGACTGTCTCGAAGGGAGAGCGGGCACCATTGGTGTCAGTGGGTGCCGCAACTTCCCAGGAGAAGTGAACTTGGGTTTGGTTGATGCCTGCCTCCTCACAACGCTCCTTCATCACAGAGTACTTGGGGTAGTGAGGGTCACAGGGGGTGACGCACACCAGAGGGTAACCTGGTGAGGGCATCTTCTTACTGCCTTCCTTGGTCACTTCCTGGACGTGATCATAGTCAGCGAGAGAGACCACCTGAGGAGGAATAAGAATGGGTATAGATGAAGTTATTTCTTGGAATTCAAGGTGGGCAGAGGAAAAAAGCAGCATGAGATAAATTTCTGTTCGTACTAAAAGGCAGTGAGGGTCAAATCACCCAAAATACAATATTTATATATTTATTAGCATAGTTGAACTGATGTGCTTATATGTGGTTCTGAATAATGCAATAGTAATATAAAACCTGTAAGCAAACACCTGAAAGAAAATACTGTCTATGTTGGCTGTCTAACTGTTACACTCTCATCATTGCTGGAAACAGACAAAAGATTATGTTCTCCGGTGAAATCAAACAAGCAAGTCCCTGAAGTCTTTCAAAAAGCTGCACATCAAACGCATCCTTTACTTTTGTTCTACTTCTCCTGCTTTCAACATTTTTATGTTGTCAGTGTTTGGGTGTCATGTCATAACTGCCATTATTTCAAGTTAAATTTACATTTAACATTTCTTACAATAGGTGTGGCTGGGAGGATGAGGCTGCCTGAAGCCTCCTGGTCCAAAATGGTCACTGTTGCCATAGTGGTCTCCCCAAGCACTGCCTCCACAGGGTCGTCGGGACCAAGGACCAATGAGAAGGACTCGTGCCACTCCCTGTCCTCATTGGACAGAATCTCCACTTTGAACAGGATGTGGTCCATCCCTACAGAATAAAGCAAGGAGAAATGTTTAAGCCATTGTCTCTTATAAAATATGTAACTTGTCTTGAAATTTGTTCGTTTTTTTTTTTATTAGTCACATGTGAATTCTCAGCACTGACCAGGGGTGAATTTAAGCACTCGGCTCTTGGGATTGTAATCAACTCCAGACTGGGCCGATCCGTCTCGGGTGCTGCAGCGGATCTTGGAGGTCCGGTCCAGATCCCCTCGACGGATCACCTTGATGTTGAGCACCTCGATGCCATCCGGACCAGGAGGCTCTCTGACCTGGTAGGATGCCTGCTCAAACTCAATGGTGGGAGCTGGAGGAACAGATAAGGATGAAAGGTCACAGTGCTGCCCTCTGGTGGTAACTTATGTTACTGACTGTATATAATGATTATGCACGTAAGAGATACACTTAGATGCCAGTTTATTTGGAACACCTCGATAAAACTAATGGAGTTCTGCAATAAATCCTCCGTGGTTGTTGGATTACAATGAATTAGTTTTAGCTTGGTGTATCTACAAAATACAAGATTTAGAGGAAACTCTAAGAGGCATACATGTTTAATATGCATCATCAACAATGGTTAACATGGAGAAGTTTGTTAACAAACCCAAAACATGTAAAAACAATAGAGAAAAACATTTGGACTAAAAAAATCACTGTAATATGACAGTAATTATGGTCCCATACATAAAAATCAAGTCAGCTATTGACAGGTAGTCCCAGTTGCCTTTAGATATGCATAAAAGGATACAAACAATAACAATTAATGAACTTTATTTCACTGCCAGTCTTAACAGACTACTACAAGGCGGCACAATTAAGATGCATGTCGATGTAGCAAAGTGAAAAGACTTGGGAATCTCAGTTACAACACAATCTGTGACTACATAGGTGACCAACCATTTGTTACACTATGTTTTTTTGCATTTTTGTGTCTCCTTAAAAAAAAGAATAATACAAAAATAATATACTATGATTTAAGACTTTCATGGGCTGGAGAAAGAAATTTTTGTCTCTGAAACAAAACTGAGGTGTCACAGCATCTCAGCAGCCAGTCAGATTGAATCTATAAGCAATCTGCTGTATGTGACTTATAAGGCACCTGCTTACCATCTTCATCATTTGTGATGGTGATGGTGACAATGTCGCTAGCGCCCACCATTGCACCACTCCAGTGGTCACCCAGCGGTGTCCCAAGGTGTACCTGGAACTCCTCTTCAGGCTCAAAAACAGAGTCGTCATTGACGTGAACTGTGCAGTTTTTGACCTGGGAAACAGACACACAAAATAATTGAATGGGCAAGTAAGTGACAAAAAAGATACAAACAGACTTCATCCAATTCAGATAAACATTTTGTAATAAATTCTACCTTCTCTCCCTTGAGGAAAATGATACGTGATTCATCTGCGTTTCTCCTCTCCTCGAAGTCATCCATCACCATGGCTGACATGGTCCGAGTGAAACAGCGCACTGATGACTTGACGGACAGGTCACCTGTGCGGATAATGGGGATGTGGAGGACACTGTCTTTCTCCTTCACAGTGTAGGCACTCTTCTCAAACTGCATGCTGGGAACTGAGAGAGAGGAGGATGGCTGTGAGAAAGTCTAAACTCTAAATACTTGTGAATGTAAGTAAAATATCGATCATTCATAAGGTATGTGAGAAGCCTCATATGAAAAAAATGAAATACATATTGGATTTTAAGTGAATGTTTTACAGTCTGTGACTTTCTTGCATGTACATACTATCCTGGAAGGTGTCAGTGATGACAACATTGGCTTCGTAGGGCTCTTGCAGGACAGCACCCTGAGGAGAACTGAGGAACACTACAAAAGACTCAGATCCTTCAATGGAAGGGTTTTGGATGTCGTCCATGATGGTCAAACTGCAGCTCTGTAAAAAAGGAGGACAGAAAAAGGTTTCTACAGGCGTCCTAGGCCAGGTCTGTTGCTCTGGCAGATGGGGAAATAGCTTAGAGAAGTGCATTTTTATTAACACTTTTAGATACTGTATCTGCGTCAAGACTTCTTGAACAACACTAAATTAGTTTTTCTGCTGCAAATGAGAAGTCTCTTACTTCCTCAGTTTTTCCAGGTTTGAACTCCACCTTCTTGGAGCTGGGTATATAATCGACCCCAGGGCTGGCTGAGGGGGGGTCTGAAGGTCGGGTGGCACACCACACAGAGGTCACAGAGGACAGGTCACTGCCATGGCGCAGCACTGGTATTTCAATTGTACCTGGAGTGTGAGATAAGAATGAAATGCAGGTTTACAAAATATGGAAATTCAGATTTCTATTGAAATCCTAGGGCTTTTTGTTAGGGCAAATGAATGAAAGCTAGAGCAGATATTGGGTGACCATCAAAAGCTGTGGTTTAGAAAATTCTGCTTAAATCCCAAACTAATAGCAGCATAATAAATTGACAGGGAAGCTGAATTTTGCAGCTAATTTTGCTGAGACAAATTATGCTGATTGTTCAGTGCTGTATGGTTTTATCCAAGATTAAAGCTATGTGGGAGTACAAAACGGAAAGAGACAGACAGAAAGCAGAAGAGGCTTGGCAGAGAGATGAGGTGGGCAGATGTATTTTTAGCACAGCTATTAACATAAATCTCTCTACCGAGTAATATACAACATTAACTTTACTAGTTAAAATGTTTCTGCAAGTGATTCTAAAGAATCATATGTGGCAAAGTGAAAATGACTTCAAAGCAGTAGCCTGTTAAGTGAAATAAGTGAAAAGACAAAAAAAAAAAAAAAAGAAACTCCTAATAATTATTCTAACGAAGAGATGTGTAAATGTTCAAGGAGTATGCATCTGTTTTATGTGTAGTAACACATCCACAGATATTGCACTACTGGCAAGAAATTAATGGCTACACCCTTAGATGTAGCCATTATAAAAATTCCCTTCCTAATTTCCCCATGGACATTATTAATTTTTCACATTTCTCTTAAAGAGTATTGCTCACTGTGAGTGTAACTTAATTTTTCTTGGTAATGGAAAAAAAAAGTGCTATGAAAATTCTGGGAAAATGCTGAAAAAAAAGAAAATCATACAAGTAGTATGTGTAGAGGTGGATGTAAGAGAACGAGTCATACCAGCATCTTCACTGAAAGTAAAGGTGGCATTCCCAAGTGTAACAGTGGATGCATCGTTGGGTCCATCGATGACAACCTTGGCCAATGTCACATCCCCCATGCGGGCGTTATCTGAGGCGTCTGACAGAACTAGGTCGAACTCCTCAGACAACTCGTACTCGCTGTCGTCAATGAGCTTAACGTCGCAGGTGGACATGCTGACACCAGGGCCAAAGACGACACGGTTGTCATTGCTCATGCCACGGCTCTTGTAGTCCGAGCCAGACTCCAGAGCGTGAAGGCTGCTGCCCTGAGCTGACTTGGCCACAGTGTAGCACAGAGCAGACACAGTGCTGGAGGTGTCACCTGTGTGGAAATGAAACAAGAGGCAACATGTGTTGGCTACCATACCTCTGAGAAAATTAAAGCATGGCTTACATTCAAAGGAGCTGCACCAGACCTGCTTGTCCATGTTCAGACTAAGATATGATAAGATATCTTCAACACACATACATCACTTAGTGTAAGCATCATCATGACCTTAAAGAAGTGTTGCAACAAGCAGAAATGGAACATATATGCATATATGTCATATATGTAGTAAGAATCACATGGGGAAGTACCTTTCATTTAAAAAAAAAATGAGGCAAATTAAATGGGGAAATGGTTAAACAGGGATAACAGGGATGTTAGAAATCTCCATTCAAGTTTGTACAGTGTTCTTCACCTTTTCTCTCAATGGGTGCATGGATGAAGCCAGTGCTTTCGTTGACGTGATAGATCTTCTTATCAAATTGCAGAGTTGGTTCATCCTCAGTGTCATTGATGTTGACAATGGCGCGTGTGTTTCCGCCCAGCAATGCGTACACAGGCATGCTGAGCTCCACGTGGAAGCTTTCAGTTCCCTCAAACACCTTGTCGTCATTGATTACGATGGTGCACACCTTGCTGTCCTCGCGCTCATCAAACTGTACCTGTGAGTTATCAGGGCAATAGTAGTTTTGGTCAGTACATGTTCTATTTTATTCTTCCTGACTGCATATACGTACAGGTCGAGTCATTATACCAACATGGTCACCTGTGACCATACAATGATGTAGGGTAAATCTCTGAGAACCCTTGTATGAACTGTAGATTTATGCCACTGTCGGTAAGAATGACTAGACTTACAGAAATTGAAATTGATACTGGGCTGCCACCTGCTAGAGGGACTATAGGCCCAATAGCACCTAGGGGACATGGACGTATGTCACAGAGGTAGGCGGACACTTTGGCTCTCAAAGTTGACAGTCTTTCATCTGAGCAGCAGTGTCCATGCTTGTCTGGGTCTTCTTCCTTTATGTCCCCTTCAAATCTGGGTCAACACACTCCACTTGGATCCCAAGTGGCACATTGGCACATCAGGGTGTCCAGCCTTTGTTGTTGCACCTTGAAGCCTTGGAGGATAAATAGGTATCTGACCAAGGGGATTCCTCTGAGACTAATGCCCGCTGAGAAGTTGTGGAGACACACACCTCTCTATTGGGCTGGGTTGCAGCCTGGCAGCGCAGGACCATCAAGGGAATGCGGCAGGTACATAAATGTGCTCTAGCTCAGAGCAATATATCTGGTACTGATACTGGTACTGATACTGGAACTCAGAAACATCAATGCATTGTCCCTTCTAGTACTCCCTAATAGAGAGGACCAGTCCTCTGGGACAGGATGCCTTAGCTCATGCTTAGCCAGCCTGAGTTGCCTGCCACTCAGAATTTGGCTGAGGAAGTTCTGTGGGAACAGATTATGTGATGACGTGTTGGTTATGGTCACAGGTGACTTTGTTGGTGCAATGACTTGACCTGCACATATGCAAAATGGAGACATTCAGCCCTGAAGCACCACCATCTGGTGGTCATCCAGAATTTACAGGGTAGTTACATTCGTAACTCTCCTTTTTGCTTTTTATTGGAAACAACATCGAATGGCCCGTGTATAAAATCAAGAATACAGATGACTGAGGACAAAGAACAGGAACACCTGCATTCTTTGCAAAATCAGGGGATGTCAAAACAAAGTGGCATAAATAAAAAAACAAACATAATCTAGTGGTGAAAAGCATTTGAAAGGCCAAGAGATTAAATGTCTTACTTGAAAGAAATACTTCAAACACAGACTTTAAAAACTGCACTTATTATTCTTGGAAGGCTTGTTCTCAATATGACAGGCAGAATTCTATAAGGATCAACTTGAAAGTCTTTGAAAAAGTCCTTAATCATTCAATGATTATTTTGATGTTATTCAAATTAATGAGCAATGTTATATGAAAGGAAGTTTAATATAGAAAAACAAAGTTGCATAAATGATGGAATATGAAAGAGTAGTGGACATCAAGATTTGTTCAACCAAAACGATGGATGATTGCCTTCTAAGGCCAACAGAAAGTCAAAGCCAGAGTCTAAAGGCAGAAGCACTGACTTCCATTTGTAAAGCACGGTTACCTGTCCAGCATATTCCACATAGTCCTGCTGGCCTGGCTTGGATCCTACGCTACTTGTGGAGGTAGCGCTGCCCTGTTCAGTGCGGCAGAGCACGATGGCGTACTGGTTGAGGTTACCTGTTCGCTTTACTGTCACAGCCACCGTGCCGGCCTTCTCGCTCACATTATAGCTGTAGAGATCATCAAAAGTAGTGAGAGGTTATTTTTCTCTCCTTTTTTAAAAAAAACAAGGATGATGGATAGGAACTGGTATGGCTTCTGGAAAACAACTTGATGTGCTTCTTTACTGAGTAATGGACAAAGTTATATCACTTCAGGAAAACAAAATAATGAACCAACAGACATACGGATACCTTTTGTGCTCAAAGCTGATGAGTGACCACTGGATGTGGAAGACGTTGTCACTGACCACATTTGGTTTGCTGTCTTTGACCAGGAACTTGAAGTTGTCCATGGTTTCTTGAACGTTCTCCTGATGCAGCACGTAGCGGATCAGACCCAAGTTGATATCAGCTAAACGCGAACAAGCTCAGATTAATAATGGTCAAACAGTGAATTACCTAATTTCATTGATTCAAATATTGTTTCTTCTAGTAGTTTACATTCTTTTAAGGTTACAGAGAGGATGAGAGTCTGTCATACATCATGCGTGGCGTGGGTGAGCAATGAAACACAGTTGCGGGTCATCAGTTCATTGCAGAAACGTATGTTTCTAATATCAAAATGATGTTTTGAATGTGCCAAAAAATTTCACGGGACATTGCAGCAAAGACAATTAGCACTGATTCATTAGCCAGCATGTCACTCTGACCTTAGGAAGGAGACGAAAAAAAGAGACTGTCCCTACAGGGATCAAACGTTAATAAAACTCTCTGTGAATAATATACTTTCTATGAAATAATTATTTCATAATTTGCAGCCTCCAGCCTTTTCCCATTACTTTAGAGAAATAAAAAAAAATGAAAGTGAAGTTGAAATTCATCATTAGCTTACAATTTCTCCTCATTTATACCTTCCAGAGGAGGCTGGAGAAAAGGAAATACTTAAATAAGTATTCAAGTACATGATGGATAAAAGCCACATAAGAGTCACAGTGCTGAAGATTATCAACTGATCTTCAGGGAGTTCAGAATAAACACTTGTGGTAGTACCACAAAGGATTAAAAAATGTATGTACTAATATCCAGAAGAAGTATATATGAAAACACAGTTTCAGACTGAGCACAAGCATATAGCAGAATATGAGCATAAATGTTGACAGTTGGGATAATGTTGACAGACAGTTTGTACTCGTAAACCCTCTCTCTGGGTAAGGGTTTATTTTAGTCATTGGATATTTATCATTAAAAAAATTATGTTTACATGCTCCAAATTGAGAATGCAATACATCAAAGTAACGGTTTTGAATTGCTCTCCAGCCTAGAGGATAAACATTTCACAAAAGCACACTGACACTGATCCTTGGCTGAAGCCTAGAGGTGAAGATAAGCGCGCACATAATGAGTGAACACAGCTGATTCAAACTGCAAATTGGCTGGGAAAATGTGGGCAAGGAGGAGGAAGGAAGGAGGAAAAAACACTCCCACGGCTGCTGAGGTGCCTTTGAACAAAACTTTCAGTGAAGAAAAGACCCGAGATTCCTTCTTGTTCTCACTATGAAGACATGTAAAATGTAGTGGAGTACCAATTCAAACATCACTGTTTACTTAAGTGTACTGCAAATTAGCTAAAGTAGAAGAATGTGCAGGAGAGGGTAGTGATGCTACAGTACATCAACCTGGATAAGGAGTCATAACATGGCTAAGGGATAAGAAAGTTAGCAGATGTGACTCCATTTTTAGCAATCACAAGCCAAAAGTGTTACAGCCAAAGAGAAAAGAAAAAAGACTAGACGGTGAAACGGAGCACCCAGTCAATCTGTATAAGATATTGAAAAAAGTTGTAATGACAATAAATAATGAAAATAAACATCAGACCTTTCCAAAACATTGCCACAAAAGTGTCAAAAGTCATAAAGTATTTTTTTCTATCTATATTAATATGTATCTGCTATAGAAATTAAACATTGTGCCATAAAAAAAACAACGACATGGAACCTGCGTACCTTGTGTGAAGGTGGTGATAGAGTTGCCTGGTTTCAGCTTGCTTTCCAGGAAGCCGTGCTTTGACTCTGTGGTGATTTCGTAAACCAGCTGTCCGTCATCTGTGTCTGGATCCATGGTCAGCAGCTCCTTTTTGGTGATCAGGTTGGTGGCCTGATGGACATAAAACAGAAATAACTGAAATGTACCTGCACTATAGCCACTGGACATTATAGGTCTTACCCCACAGACACAATCTAGAGTCTAAGGGCAAACAGATTAGCAAGGCCATGATGCATTGCTGCTGATGGTGATTGTGTCTCTGGCCTTTGTTCTCTCTCAAACTACTGCAGTGGGTCTGGATGGATTCATACAAAGAACGTGTGAGCTCTCTGTTTTGCCTTCCATACTATGTAGTGGTTTCCTAAGATTAATGCAGATTGGGATCCTGATAAATTAGTTTTTTTACTCGAATGTTTAGTGTTTAATGTTGAGATGAGAGATTGATCTTTTGCTGCTGTCTTGATATAAGTGTACTGGAGTTTGTTATAGTTATGCCCATCTGGAACACTTTATTTGACCAAAGAAAAAGACTTGGTATATTACTGCTGCTGCCTGTCCTGCTGTAAAATGTAGCTTTGAATAATTCAAATAAGCATTTGTTTATTTTTACAATGGGAGATCTATGAAACCTTAATATTTCTATTTTACATTTGTTGGGTCTCTTGAGTCATTTTTCAAAACTAAAAATGTATAAACTATACTTACGTTGAAACATTTATTTCTAAAAATGTGTAATTTACAGGGACCCAAACCTGTATGAAGATTTTAAAACTGCCACAGGCAACCACAGATTTTTTCCATCTATCCTAGAAGGGCAAAAACATGAAAGAAGAGGACCAACAGATACTGCAATGACTTACAAAAAGATACACAGCACAAGCTGCAGCTGAGCAGTCCTGTTTTCACTGGAAAATATATTTTACTGAAGAATTGATGGTTTGCTTTCTTTGCAGCTGTTCAAAACAGATGCAAGAGGTGCAACATTGTATGCTAATTTTCCTCTGTGATAAAACATCCAAGACTTAATTACCTGCAGTGTAAACACAACACAGACTCAGAATGAACAAACAAAGTGACATTTTAACACTGTCTGCCATAGAAACTAGTGGTTGCATTGTGTTAAGATAATTAAACCAGTAGGGGGAGCAAGTAAATTACACATTGTGAGCAAACAGTTATAGAGCTTCTCTTTGCACCTCAGTCAGTCACAAAGACACATTTAATAAGTGGCCTGTGATACAATCAGCTAGAAGACCTGTGTGTGCACAATCAAGTCATTATTAAAAATTGTATTTACTCAAGGAGAGTTTGCTGAGCATGCAGAACACCCGGCATGAAACCAGCAAACTTTTTGGTCTACAAAGTGTCCAGTGAAACCACAGTCTTCTAAGTGAGACATATGAGTTGAGAATTGAATGCGTAATAAATTAGAAAAAGCTCTCTATTACTGGGTGCATTGCTCCCTTAAAAGCTATTAAAAATCACCATGAAACAGAGCTATACCTATAGAGTGTGTTTGTATCCATGAAGAGATGAACCTGCAAGGGGAAGACTTGTACCTTGTTCTCCATGTACTCCAGCCACTGCAGTCCCAAGTTGGTGACGATACGTGGTGTGCCATCGTCAACTGGCAGAATATCGATCTTGAATTTCTGTGGAGCAGCCGTCACGATCTGGAAAACCAAGAGATAAAAATACATTTTTAAAGATGGTGAAGATGCTTATAAGAAGAATTTAATGCATGTTTACAGAAAACAGAATTTAACTGCAACATTGTGTAACTTTGTACCATAAAATAACAATGCAGATGCCGGTGTCATGCCAGAACTGGAGTTGGGCCAGTGGGCAATGTAACAGGGTTCAATAGACTGTATGGACATATGTCAGAGAGTGAGAGAACATTGATGGAGGGAACTAGGAGGAGAAAAGGAGGGAGTGACTGAGCAAGAAGCTGCTGGACAAGAGTAAATCTGGGACTGGCTTTCAGTCGTTGGTGAGAGCTTTGTGAAATAAAAGCCTGAAAGACAGACGCTGAGTTGGGCTTCTTGCTGTTGGACAAGTAAGTAATATTAGCTGGCTGCTATGTCTTATGCTGTTGAGCTTGCTTGATGTTTGGCTGTCAATAAAGTTGACTTGCTAGTTTTCAAATACATGTGTACAACTGTCCATATTCCAGATTTATTTTAGTTTAAGCTATTTTAGTCCCAACATTCCCTTTAAATTGTCTATTCATTCAAACATCAACACATATTTCCACATTTATTTCAGGCCATGCATTCTAGCCATGCAAGTAGTTTCATTGTCCCAGGGTTTGAAATATCAGTCCCTCAGATTGCTTCCTAAATCCCAATACAATACTATTGAATAAAACATCATTTGTGGCGCTCCAAAAATTACAATTAAACCAATCAGCAGCAACATCTAGTTGCAGAAATAGTCTCCTGGGTACACAGGATAGTATACAGTACAGCTTTCACGTGAAATGCTTCCCACTGACAAAAGTTGGAACAACTTAGTGTTGCAAAAGATTTGTTAAAACGAAAAATGGAAAGGTTCCTATGAACTGGTTTGAAACTGGAAAGGTTGAATGTCATAGTGGCAAAAAAAAAAAAAAAAAAGCAATGTAGGTTATTACTTTATTGATTTGTCCACCTTCAAGCTCAAGCTAAGGCTAAATCAGATAAACTACTCCATTATTATCAGTTACTATATTGTGTCTGAGGTGCAAGAGGGAATACAGAAAGAGCAGCCTGTCATCACACTGTCCCTTTGACACTTGCCATTTGAAGGATGCATTCATCGAAGGAGTGTTACAAGTGCTCACACATTATTTAATAATACAGCAGCTCCAGTGGGAACAAATTCACCTCAAACACTTGCAACGTTAAGGCCACAAACTGTCTTTTGAGCAGCAGAACATGTGTGACCATTGGCCCATGTCACCAGGCGACTGAGAGATAATAAACACAAATCTAAGAAGTGTGTGTGTGTGTGTGTATTTGACTAGGGATATCAATACCTGCCTACTGTCATTCATTTTAATCATGTGGACCATTTGTAGAGACAGGTGGTGAAGGGCGGCTGAGAGGGATGACTAAATTGACAAGCGGAAGAGTCTGTTCACCCGGAGGCTTGCTCATAACTACCACCATGAAGCTGACATTAACAGCACACACATACAGATGTTCTATAGTTGTGGGGACCCTCATTTGATGCATACCAGACCATTGGTTTCCAGTTTTGCTCAGAAAACTAACCACTGGAGGGATTGCAAGATCAATCTTAAGGACTGCGAGATGATAATGAGGTAGAAGTTATGAAGAAATGAGTGTGTAAGGAGTTACAGACATTCTGCTCCACAAAACTGTGTCACAAAAGTTTTTAGACTTTTTATTATTTGATTTTCTTTTAGTTTTACACCTATAGGCCTCTAAAAGTATTAAAATTAAGTACTCTGTGAGAGAAAACTACTCTGCCTCACCTTCCAAAAATGTTCCGACCTTCCAAACACATCCTCACTTTCCAAAAATTTTCCCCGATTCCAAAGTGTCCTAATTTTCCAAAAAAGTTTTTTGTCTTCAAAGATGTCAAAAAATTGTCGAACTCTGCAAAAATGTCCTCAGTTTTCAAGTGTTGCTCTCCTGGTCTATAACTTGGTCCTCACAAAGATATAAGTACAACGGCACACACACAAACTGCTGATTCACCCCTCCATTCACAAAAAGGTCAGCGCATAGACGTGGTCAGATGTGCGCACACACTCACACACACAGGTGTGCACTCACACGTGTCCAAACTCTGCTAAGTCAATCATCCGGCTATAATAAAAATGTCAGGGATCTGCCTTATACACGAACACACCATCGCACAATCTAACTGCAAATTTAGCCTTCTTGCTGTGGTAAAAATATTAATACGCACACGCACGCACGCACACGCACACGTACACACACACGCTAAACACACAGGCTGCTACCTCCTTGCCGCCCTCCTCCACCATGAAAAGCAGGTTGGTGCCATCGGCCACAGTGAAGGTGAAGCGGTCCTTGAGGGAGTTGGAGCCGTCATGGTTGTAGCTGATGCGATTCTGGTAGATGTCGTCCATGGTGAAGCTGCTGGTCTGCCGGTAGTGTTGGCCGTTGCTTGTGCGCTCGATGGTGCCGTGACGAGGAGCCTGGACAACAGTGAAGATAATAGACTCGGCCTGGAAGTTATGGAGGAGAGATGAAGAAAGAAAAAATTAAATTTTGAATGAGTAGTGAGGATGTTATTGTTACAGTCAAATTTTGGTGTCAGCTCATCAGAATCAGTGTAAACAGAAACATAAAGGGTCTCTTTTTGTGGTCTATAAATATAGTTTATCATTATTCCTTTGAAACTTCAACAACCATAATGTGGGAAAGCTTTTAAAATACCACCTATGAAATTGTGAAAACTCTTATTGCATTAGACAACTCCTGGACTGCACTGAAAATGGCAGATTAATGGGATTAACAGTGTAATTGGAAACTGGAATTTTCCTTTAAGCAACAGGAAATAGTGGTTGTTATGTTGTTGTTGGCTTCGACAGCTTAGTTTGGCCAGCTTTACTGCTGATCACCAACTATTAGGTCTAGGTCCTGCTCTTTTCTAGTACTAGTAAAAAAAATAGCTTAAACATTTCGGGGATTTATACAGCTAGTGTACTACCTCAGTGTCTGCATCAGTGGCTTTCAGCTCAAATTCAGTGATTGTCTTCCTCACTCCTTCCTGGACCCTCATCCCAGGAACCTGGAGCAGAGGAAGGGAGTCGTCCACTGGCTTGATGGTAATATAGAACGTCTGGGCAACCTGGAGACAACATACAGAAGACAATGTGAATCCAATTTCTTTCCCAAAAGTTATAACCTGAGTTTGAGTTTGCTTTATTTTCTCTAATATTCTAAATTATTTTTCTTCCATCTCTCTAATAATCACCTGGAAATATCACATGGAGCAAAGACTTCAGTTTAGGATTACATTTGTCACTAATGAAAATCTCCAAATCTAGTGATTTAAAACTTTTCATATAAAGTTTCATTTAATATAAGCTTATAAGCATAATATAAGCAATGATGCACATGCAATTGTTTCTACATTGCATGCCCAGGTTAACAAATGGAACGACACATCTGTAATGACGACAAAATACAAATAGCACAAACTGCACTTAGAAGAGAAATCGTGCACTGGTATACCCTTGAGCAACCTCATTTCAAAGCAATCCCATCTCAATAACACACTGGGTAAAATATTCTGCCTGACCATCACTTTAAAATGGGAAAAAAAAACCCTGAAAAGGCCTCCAACTGGAGAGAACCGTTAACAAATGTAAAAGCACCAAAGCACTTCACAAACACAAACCACTACAGTGGCCACAAAGGCCTGCACACACAACCAGTCAGCCAGGCGTGAAGGCCAAATGACCTTTTTCACGTTTACTCAAGTCCTTGTGGTCCTCATTAGTCTGGATTAGCAAGGCAGATTTATGCATTAGGCAAACTGGGGAGGGGGGGTGGTGCTGAAAGAGCTGGAGACTTCCTCACCGCTCAAAGTTTGGGTTTCATTTGATCGAGGATAAAATCCTTCATGTCTTATATTGAAATGTAATTAAGGATCAGAAAACTTATATTGCCCATTTTAATAAAGGATTGTTGCTAAATATTTGAGGCTAAAACAAGAACAGCAACAAAAATGCAAATGACAAAGGAGTTCATGTGGAGGACAAACACTCCCTGTCTTTAATTCATTATGATGAGAACTAAAGGATGCAGACTTGCCATATAGAGTTTGTTATTTATAAAAGGTGGCCAAGCTTCCAAAGTTGGTAATCTACAAGCTTCTGTTGTAGATTACCAACTGTCCTACAGCCCTGAACATGATTCTCTGTATGTGTTTAGGTCCGGCTCTTCGTAGATGCTAATGTGTTCTTGTAAAGGTTTTCCTCAAGGAAACTACCTGGGTCCTCTATTATTTCCAAACAATTCCTAATATGAGGGAACTTTTTCATTGCTGTGGTACTAAAAACTGATTTTAGTGGTGAGCTGTGATCAAATCAGCATAAAATGACAGAATGCTGAATGTTAGAATTTAGCTGAGTACAAGACAAATGAATTGAAAACTTATTTTGCAAGGTTTCCAACATCATGAAAACGTTCTTCACGATACCTCGCACATTGTTGGACCAAATGAACAAAACCACCCATGAAGCCCTTGTTATTCTTTCGAGTTGACCCCCTCAATCACCTCATTTGTCCCATCTGACACGGTGAAGGAGAACTGATCGGCATGCTTCTCTTCCTCACTGGTGTGGACGTACTGGATGCTGCGTGATGCCAGATCAGCCTGGGTGAACGTGTTAATTCTGGTGCCTAGAGAGAAGAAGATTTAGAGTTTTTACTTGAGTTGCAACAATCAGCAAAAACTAATTTACTTTCCCTTTCTTTGAATACACACTCAGTGATATATCCTGGCACACATATAAACACACCAACACATACTGATGCAGACACACATATAAACACAAAAAACATTAGACAAAAAATATTGAGACATTCATTCTTTCCCTCTTTCTCTCTGAACACATGCTGCCACACTCACTTTATGTTGCTAGTTATTTATGCATGTTGTTGTTTTTCTACCAATCTTTCTTGTATTGAATTTCAGTGTCAACTGTCTAATTCTTCTGGGTTTCTTGGCCATCGTAACTTTTAAAGAAAAAAATCCTACCACTTTGGTATTAGGCAGTTTTATCAGCCTCCCTTGCCATTTGTCTCAGGAACACACTGGGTTTTTCCTTTTTGGCTTTTATCATTTTAATGAGCAAATAAACTAAACTAAAACTAAAAGTAAACCTATTTACCGACGCTCCAGCTCCTCTACACTCTCTGACTCCTCCACGGATTAAAACTCAGCGGGAAACATAATCAGGTTTGATTGCAACGATCTGCGGGAAACTATAGGCGTTTGTCTAAAAAAAGAACCAAAGCATATTTTGCATCACAGGAGTTCAATTTCTGCTAATTTGTTATGGCTGGATGCTTAAAGACACTTGCATTTTGTGAGATTTCAGAAAAGAGACAATGTAGTTCTTTGCATGTGTCTTTGTTACAGTTGATATATAAAGTGTGTGACAGTGGCATGAATTAAATAGTTATGTATGACAAATGCAAAAGAGAGAATAGACAGACGTTGAGCTGAGACATGTTGAGACTTTGTGATGGTAGCAGACAGGGATGCATAAGAAGTTATTTTCCTGTGCAGATTTGAAGAATTTTCCAAGATAAAAATGTAAAAACTCCCAAAGGAGAGGCTCAAATATTATACAGGGAGTGCAATAACTCATTCAACATGTCAGTGAGAGCCTTAAGGAAATGGAAATGGAAGCTGTTTTCTTCACTTCAACTTTTGACAGTGAAACACATGAAGTCTTTGAAAGTTTGTGTCATCTTTTCCCCAGCTGGAAGTTTATACATTATCATAATCAAGACAGGCACACAGGGAGACAGAAGCAATATTCTCAGTCAGCAATGAAAATACCTGCTTATTTGCACCATCATATTAAACGGAAATGTATTTTCCTTTCCAATTGTCTTGACAGGAAATAGTAGAAAATACCTTCTTTTTTTTTACTTTCCAGAATGAGGCTGAATGCTGTGTGCGCAAATCTGATTTAGTTCCGTGATATGAGCACTGTTATGTATGTTCATACAAAAAGTCAAAACATAAAAAGCCTTTAAGAGTTCTATACTCAAAATGTACTTGAAAAAAGATTAGTCGTGCCTGGCGGCTGTAGGGTGCTACAATTTAACTTCATTATTTGAAATCATTGCTGTTATTGCTAGAGCTAGTGTGCATGTTCTCCAAAGCATGTAATTTCATGTGTGATGGATACTGTTTTGTAAGCTGAAGAAATAAACACTGTCTTCTTTGGAGATGCTTGATCCTCGTCTTTTTCCTCTAAAGATATTTGGCCTGTCTTTGAGAGAAGACTTGATTTGTAAAGCTCTAAATCCATGTCTTGCCTAAATCTAACAAAACATCATAATTGATAGTTGCCCACACGGTAGCCTCACAACTTTTGATGTGTAAGCTTTTATCATGCATTGTTTTTGAGAGAGAGATTGATAATTGACTGGGAGTCACAGACAGATGATTTAAGATGATGCTTGAATTTAAGGGGACGGTGCTTAATTGCTTTAGCTGTGTCCCAATTCCACACTAATCATGGTTGGAGTATGTTCACACATACTCATCAAAATTCACACATCAATAAAGTCAAACTAATCTAAAAAATTAGTTTTTTTAGTGCTTATGTGGTTGACAATGGATTGCACAAAGGAAATGAAAATAGTACTCAAAGCTGCACAAAATTCTAATTAACTGCGGATAGATAGATAGATGTTGCAGTTGATAGTGCACATATTGTATGATTTCCTGTCAGTGTTGAATGAGTGTGATTTCTGTGTACTAAATGCAAAAAAAAGTATAATATTAAGCATAAGGTATAAACTGTACATAATCACTATGTAGTATTGCATTGGGACATAACAAATGCCACAGAGCAGCACTAGTAAGGAGTGACTCTTTAAACTACTGATCAAATACACATGCTTACAATCTTACAAGTAGTGTACATGACAGCCCACTGACAGACTGTTTGACCTCAGCAGATCTCATACAACAAAGGTATGCACAACCCAGAGCTGTTCAAATGCCTGCGACCCTGCACAGCCAGCAGAACTAATGAAGCCTCTTGGATCAGTAGATTGGTCTGATTTTATTTATACTTACCTTTTTAGAATTGAAAGCAATGTTACATTATTTCTAATTGGCTGAGCTTACAACAGTCTCTTAGGGATGCCATGACAGGAAAATGCCACAGCTGAACAGCTGCGTGACCACTGAAGTCTTGACAGAAATACATGAAAAACTGCACTTCAGAAGCTAACAACAAAAGCTGCATCTGTTTCTTGGCTTACATCAGTGCTCTGGACTCTTTTGTACTTTCTTGTGAAAATTGGAGCTTTACAGTGTACGCCTAACTTGTCACAAAAAGAGGTTGCAGTGCAACATAAGAAGACTATGAGGTAAGGCAGTGGGTTACAGTCTTCACTGGTTTGTTCCTTTTGACAAACGTTTCACCTGAGAGGGATGTCATAACCTTAGCCAGTTAATAAGTGTCTTGAAGACATAGAAAGTCTTAGAAAGTAAGCCCTGAAAAGAGAGCATTCATCTCTCTGTGCTGTTACACCGACATTCCTAGTGGGCTGACAAGCTATCCCAATGGTGCAGGGAACTAGCTGTGTGTGTTCGCATGGAATGACAGATTGGCTGAATGGCCAGTGGTAATTATCCTGAGCTGCTCTGTGGCTCTGAGGTGAAGTGATGCTCGAAGATCGGAGAGTGGTGTTAACATCCAGCTAATTAGCATGCTGCAAGAGCGTTCAGCGATGTGGGGAATCCATTCAGCTGGGCAAAACTGTTCAATACCAAGGAAGCAAATAATCACCTCTTTGTGGTTGGAAGATGCATCAATGTCTATTTTTTGCATTGTAATATAAAATGTTTTACTTAGCAGTAGAAATAAAAGCAGCTGGTTTTCTAAGGTTGTTGTATTTCAAGAGTTTGGGAATATGTTGAACATGCACTAGAAATTTAGTTAAGGCTGCAGTCATTCAACATCTGTGGGTGTGTGGGTGTGTGTGTGCAGTGTGTGCCAAAAGAAGCAGGAAAGACAAGAATATATGAATGTGTCTATTTTGTAGTGGGCAGCTGGAATACATAAGAAATAAAAGAGAGAGGAACTAGAGCGAGGTCAACAACACACTCCCCTCTTTTTATCTGTGCATGTGTGCACAGATTTAATTATCAAAGACTGAATGAACCTTACTGTATATTAACTATTGCTATATGAGTCTGCAGCAAATCAGTTAAGACTCCTATATGTGTGAATGAGTATTTTTTATATCTTAAGAGTTTCTAATGAGAGCTTGATTTTACAGTGCACAAAACTATTTTTTTTCCTTTGGTACTGTCCCTGAACTTGTTTCATGTGTTGTGTGTGCAGATTGTGTTTTTTGTGTGTAGATTGTGGTGTGGTGTCATTTCAAATACTTACTGCCAGTATAAATGTTATTTAAAAGATGGTTTGGTACCAGTGCTACTTCTGTTTTCATTCTTAGTTTTTCATTCTTTTTTGTATTGTTGTATTAAATATAATGTATTGTTCAATATGTAGATTTGTAAATAAGTAAGTAAGTAATGTTCAGTTCCAAAACCAGAAATACAGATATGGTTGCTACCTGGGCTGGCGGCGTGCTCCAGGTGACCTAGGTTTGGCTGTTTGGTGATGCGGTAGATAAGCTCGCTTGGCTCGCTGTCCTGGTCGCTAGCTGACAGCTGCAGTGTGGTCAGCTTCTTCACAGAGTTTTCATCCAGCACCAGGCCTTTGTTCACCACCACAGATGGAGGAAGACGGTCCTCTGGAGGAAGAAAGAAAAGAGAAATATTTATTAATAAAACCATGGCATTTTCAAAGTTTATGGAAACAATTCATCCAAAAGGAGATAAAACTATTAAGACTCAATTTCTCATCCTGGTAAAAATGAAAAAGATTGACTGAAGCACTGGAGGAGAAGGAAGCTGAGACTGATTTGGAGAAGAAAAGAGGAAAGAGAGAAGATAAGAAGAGCAGAAGGATGTATAAGCAACTGGAGGAATGATGCAACTACAAGTACAAAACTGGTAGGGATTAAGTTGTGTGACTGCAAAGGAGGGAGTATGGCACATCAGGAGTTGTGAAAAAGTGATATAGGTCAGAAAGATTTGGACAAACGGATTAGGAAAGATTGAGAGGAGGGCAGAGAAGTAATCAGAGGGTAGTGTAGTAGGAAGAGATATGAATGGAGAGCTTTGCTGTAGTCACATCTGAGAGAGCAGTAGGGAGAAAAAAAGAGAGGGAATAATACAGAACAGGATAAAAAAGTGAGCTGGGAAAGATATGAGAGAATCAGGACGCTGTTCAGCCGTGAGGGATAGGCAATCCTTCAGTCTCCAGCAGCTTGTAATGAAGTCTGAATTTTAACTGCTGAACCGCTACAACACTTTGGCTGGGTCCCCAGAAGGAAGTGAGCAGAAAAAAAAATAAAGTTTTGGTGTGTTTTCAGCTGTCACAGGCAACAAGAAACTATCCAGCTGACTGAGAGACACTAGGCTTTTATGGTCCAGTGGACAACATTTGCATCAACTTCTTCTACCACAAAACAGCCCTGACGTTCTCTCAAAATATGTACATATTTACAACAAAGTATTTATTTATTAATTCATTTACACCATTTTTTAAATTGTGTCTGAAATGAAGCCATCATAAATTAAAGATCTTCACAGGTATAACGTTTGGGGACAATTGGATCAGAGGATAATTAAACCTGCTCCAAAATGTGGTAACCCAAAAAGACACTGCAGAATGCAACGTGATGATCCAGATCATCAAGGCCACCCTAACCTTCTATTTCTATTAGGGCAGCAACTGGCAAAAACTTATCAGTAATTACTTTTTTTTTTACAATTTATTTCTCCCTTAAGCAGTAATCAATTACAGTACCAAAAATGCACATCATAAGTTGCACAAACCAAAAATGTTTCCGTACTTTTCGTGGCCAACTGTAAAAAAGCAAACATTATTCAGGTTTGAAGCAAATCTTGAAAATAAATAAGCTCTACTCAAATGTTGAGATTTTTAATTGATACATAACTTAAACTAGTGATCAAGGATTAAAATAGCCAGAGATTCTTGTACTGATCATTTCAACAGTATATATTAATCTTATCCTCCTTTAAGCATTTAGAGGGTGAATTCACCTCAACACAGTTTAATCACCTTTTACTTTAAAGTGTCCAGTGTGTAGAATTTACTTGCATCTAGTGGTCTAATCGCTGCATTGCAATCTCTTCACATCACCCTCACCTTCTCAGTGTAAAAGAGAAACAACATTTTAGAGGCCCTGTCTAGAGTCACTATTTAGTTTAGTCTGTAGAAACACAGTGTTTCAATATGGCGGCCTCCATGAAAGGGGACCCGCTCCCACTGTAGATATAAAAGGATCATTTTTAAATAACAAAAATGAAAAGATTCTTATTTTCAGGTGATTATACATGCATGAAAACATAGTTATGAATATTATATTCCATGTCTGTCTTATTCTGAAAATGAAGGGCCCAAATCTTACACATTGCACCTTTAATGTAATTAACTTTTTAGAGCAAAAACTAATACGTCGTCAGAGTTGGTTAGATATAAATATCACTACTATGTGCTATGTGCGATTTAGAAAATGTAACAACACTGCCTTGTACAGAAAGTGCCTTTACACAATTCTTATTCAGGATATGTCCATGGTGCAGTGGCACATCAGTAAGCATGCAGTGCAAAGGGGTAAATCCATAGTAATTGCCTTCTTCTTTCCACCAAATGAAAGAACACTTGAGCCTTTATTTTAGAGCTGCAGGTAACAGAGAATGGAGGAAACCCTACTGAGCACACTGATGAAGAAAGACTGGTCGATCAGTTTGTTGCCCTCTGGATCGACCAAGTTGAACTTGAAAGAAAGACTGCCTCCCTTCTCCCCTTTCTCATGGCTGTACTGCAGCAGTCCTGTAAGACAGAGCAAGAACAAGCTCAAGGTTAACGTAATGTTTCAGCTCTATGCATAGCATAAACTGCTGGCAAACTTAGAGCAATTAAACATCAGCAGGTCGTTATTGTATTAAACTACAGATGCTAATTATTGTAAGCAAACTAGACCATAAAAGTTTAAATAGGCAGCTTTGAACAGCTTCTACTCCATATTACTTTGTGCGTCACCGATTTGGCGAGCAGTGTGCTGAACTGTTTAGCTACATAGTTATGTAGTTAGATGACACTGTCCTTAGCAAACCAAGCAAAATCTGAGAGTGATTATCTATAGAAAAACAATTACCCAGGATGTTAATGGTGTTAAAAAGGTTGCACAACCCCTGAAACCAACCTGTAACCTGTAACAAACATTGATTGCTTCTCAACTAACTCTTGTCAATACAGCAAAGACAAAAAATTAAAAAAGGACTTTTATAATTTTATCTGTACAAACAACAAAGAACACAGAGGAGTTCACTTGAGAACAGTAGGGCAGAAGACAAAAAATAGAAAAAAGGACAACAAAACTAGAAAAACTTAAAATGTAAGCTGGCACCTTTGTTGACATCATCCTGAGTGAAGCTCTGAACGGGACCCTTGACAGAAATCTTCTCCACACGTCCATTCTTGTTGAGCTGGAGTTTGCCTGTCGGAAGGTCTTTGGTCAGGACGTACCTGAGCTTCAGAGTGTCTGAGTCGATGTCTGTACCCTTCAGATTCTGCTCTGTGATCTTAGATGAAGATCCTAAAATAAATCAGAGCAATCAGTGTCTTTTTCTGGCAAGTGTAAAAGTAAATACAGTACTACAAAAGCTGCTTATACCCACTTGTAGCCGGTAAGAAGTCATTTTATGCATGTATGTAACATTCACCTGCCGGGAGCTGCAGGCCTCTGTTGACGGTCATTCGGGGTCCTTCGGTCCTCCTGACGTCCATGGTGAACTCCAGGCGGCCGGTGTGCGTGAAAATGCCATCAGTGAGCGTGAAACCCATTTCATCAGCACCCCCGCTAATGGTTTCAGGTGTGTAGACCAGCAACTGGTCCAGGACGTCCTGGTAAGTGAAGGTAGAGCCCTGTGTAAGGACCCGTCCATTCTCCAGTGGCTGAGAGTAGAACTGTCGTCTGCGGAGTTTGCCTGAGGAAATGAGAGATTAATGAACCTCTGATTTTGAAGTGGGTACAAGTGTGTGTACATTTGCACATGCTAATTGTAGCTGAATAAAGCAGCAGCTTGAACTGTATCTGGTTAAGTGCCGTGATTATCTCTGTCAAACGGAACACATTTGATTTTTGATTTTTTTTTATGCAGTACATGAAAGACACGGAAAGGTCTTTGTAGAAACTAATGAGTCTTTTTAGATTCCACTAAATTAGACCGCTCCACATATCAAAGCACAGGTTTGAATGGGATTTGGGCCTAAATCTCTGAGCATAATGAGAGACACACACACACACAGTCACACACTCTGGCTCACTCATTTTAACTCCAACAGTTTAAATATTTGCAGTAAAATGTTTCTGCTTTCTTTTAAGAGTCTTTTGTAGAGTTTTTAGACTGTTAGAGAATTCATATAAAAGAGCTAAAAAATATATTACTACATATTTTTAGAATTTTAAATTTATTATTATTATCTATAAATCTGAGCATCCAATGCCGATCATCAGATCATTTTTTTATATTTAGTGCTACAGCTGTATGGTACTATACGCAACACTTTTTGATAATAATCCCTTAAGTGTTATTATCAAAAAAAATGTTAGCAAAATACACATAGATATATGTACATATACACAGCTACACAGACGTTTTATAGTTACCTTGTCACTGCTGTTTTTTGAACAAACTACAGTATGTCCTGGAGACAATCATACCTTTAGCATTTCTGACTTTCTGCATTAATGTTTCTTGTTACCTGAATGAGACATATGCTAATACTGATGTGTCTGTGATGATGTCTGTGATTTTTTACTATATTATACAAAGCGTATGCAATGATTTCTAATTGTAAAGCAATAGATTACTCATTACACATGTGCAGTACATTCCTTACAATGAAATTGAAACATTGTATACACCGTAGACTGTATAGTTTCCTGTTCTTGTCATTGCTACCACTATCATATTTATTTATTAACAGTATCTAATGGTTGTTTGATTGCATGAGGGTTAGAGTCTCTCAAAGTGTGTGTGTGTGTGTGTGTGTGAGTGAGATGTGAGGACAGTGGGGAGGCAGCCTGGGATTCATTGTCCTATATGAAATCACTCCTCTAGTGCTCTCTGTCCCATCAGCCATACACGCTGCTGGTTTTATGGCGGTGGTACACTCGGTTTCACCGGCTGGTTTATGGTGCTTTTACTGTGGAGGGTTGGAGGGGGCTGTTATGAGGAACGTCCCTAAGCAAGTGTCTGGCAGCGGGGTGGACAGATTAGAGGCTGAAAATAACACCCAGCAACTTCCAAATGGACCTTTTTGGGTGAAATAATCCATGAGGGTCATCTGCTCAACTAGCCTTTTGAGCGCTGTCGTCAAGACCAAAAATTCATACTTTTGTGGAAAAAAATGCAATAACGTTCTGAGCTAAAATTCTTCCTCATCTTCACCAGATGCAGACTGGATGAGTTTAAAAAAAAAAAATGATATTGTAATGGACAGAGTGACAGTCTGCACAAACTAAATCGCTGACTTTGTATTAAACTGGTTCCTGATTGTTGTACTGCTCAACACAAAGCCAAACCACTAAAACTTAACTAAAGTTAAGGTCTTAACATTTTTGTTTCTCCTTTGACATTATCCAATTGTGACAGATCACTTATTATTACTCTTCACTTTCTTTATTGACTTTTTCACCCAGTTCCTGATTCCGCAAGCTTTGCTAAAATTGGGTAAGATGATATATTGCTGAGAAAGAAATATATTTTTGTCTAGTAAAAATGATTTTTTTTTGTGAAGCAACTTCTTTTAGTCTACCAAGCTTTGACAGGCAGGAGAGAAAACTCAATTTGGGATGGTGAGGGGATGTCAGGAAAACAGAGTGTTTGGAGGTCAGTTGATTTGAGTGTGTGTCATTGTGTCGTGTGTGTGGCCAGTGTGTGAGAAATGACTGCAGTCAGAATGCAGCGCTGTAGCCGACGACCGGTGCGTTTTTCTTGTTTTAAACTGTTTGTGTGTCGGAAGAGAGAGTAATGTGTTTACGAGAGTGTGTGTACGTGTGTGCCTGTGTGTGTGTGTTCACCCCCATCACGTTCAGAACAATTTACTATCAACACACTGGGTACTCCTCAGCATAACTCTCTGCTGGGATGTTTATTAGTTTGTAGTGGTGTGTGTGTGTGTGTGTGTGTGTGTGTGTGTGTGTATAGAAGGAATATCTGATAGTATACATGTTGTGTGTCTACGATGCCCTGCCAAGCCCAGCGAACCTCCATGTCTGGGGGAAGAGCGAGACACCTTCCTGCCTTCTTTGCTCTGGAAGAGGCTCCCTAGAACATCTCCTCAGCTAAGGCCCAAAGGCTCTGACTGATGGTCGCTATCGTTGGCGCTATGACCAGGTGCTTAAGGCAATTGCTGAGAGCTTAGCCTCAGCCATCAGCACCAGCAAACACCATCATGCTCCAAAGAAGGCAGTCCCCTTCATCAAAGCTGGAGAGAAACCCCGGGCACGCCCACAACTAACAACAGCCCTCCTCCACACTGCCTCTGACTGGCAGCTGCAGGTCGACCTGGGGAAGCAGCTGAGGTTCCCCCAGCACATTGCAACAACAAGTCTCCGCCCAGACATGATCATTACCTCTGAGGCTTCAAGACACCTGATCATCCTGGAACTTACGGTGCCCTGGGAAGAGCGTATTGAGGAAGCCAACAAGAGGAAACACGCTAAGTACCAGGAACTGGTGGAGAAGTGCAGGGAGAGAGGCTGGAGAACCTTCTATGAGCCTATAGAAGTCAGCTGTAGAGGCTTTGCAGGGCGTTCACTTTGCAAAGTCCTCAGTCGTTTGGGTGTTACTGGGGCGGCCAAGAAGAGGGCCATTAAATCCGCGAGCGAAGCTGCAGAGAAGGCCACAAGGTGGCTTTGGATTAAGAGTCAGGACTTGATCAACCCCGGCTGGGTCGCCTGGGCGAGGGTGTATGATGTTGCGAGACCCGAAACACCTAATGATCCCAGGATACATCACTGAGGATGCGTCCCAGTGCATCCATGAGATGTTTCTTGTATAGTATATTGTGTGGGAGTAGATATGTGTGCATAAATGCTAATATGTAGATTGCACATCTATTTGCATAAGCAGTGTATACTTCTTTTGCATATATGTAAATATACACGAGAATATGCTTTCAGAGCAGCTCTGTAGCTGACATCTCTACTATATTTTAAAAGCCGTAATTATGATGCCATGATAATTGTTTATTCGCAGGTTAAACATAAACTGCATACTGTTATTGACACTTCCTACCTAAAAAAAACAGCCTTTGAAAAGTCATTTCTTAGTTGCTGCTATTTGACTGCTATGATTTTTTTTTATGTGTATAAATGTTTCATTCAATCTTTGTGTATGATTTTTGTTTCTGTGTAAAACTAGTTTGATATATCCTCGTATTGAGTTGACATGTTACCAGAGTCTTGTTCCAACTTTGGCATTAAAACAGACTAAAACCTGACTTTGATGGACATTTTCATCAAGAATATGGAGTTCAAGTCGAGCTCACATCCAGCGATGTGCATCTTTACACTTCATACAGCAGCCCTGGGATTAATCGTTCCTTCATCGAGATTGAACTGTTCAGTTTTTGTTGATTGAGTTTTATTGGAACTTTGAAGGCTCTTGTGCTGTTGAATTATGTGACAGGGCTGAGGCATGTTTATAATATTTTGTTGAACCATCCATTTTACTGAGAGTAGACTAAATAGTATAACAAAGGTAGGATTTATAGCAGTTTACATGTAGGTAGACCTAATTATTATACAGCAGTATGTGTGTGTGCTGTTACCAGTGCTCACCGTAGGAAGGCTTTCTGATGATGGTGAAGAGGATCTCGTTCTCTGGTGTGTCCTGGTCGAGGACGCTCAAAGATGAGTTGGTGATGACGACTCCAGAGTTTTCCTCCACGTGGATGCTGCTGACCGACACCACGGGCTCTCTGTCCTCTTTACTTTGCTGAGAGAGGGAAAATAAACCTCTTCATGAGATAAATGCATTAATAAAATACTGTATGTGGCACAAGTACATTTTTCTTCACCAACAGATCGAGGCGATTCAACCTTCTGCTGAATATTGCAGTGTGGAGAAGAGATTATTACCTGCATTTAAGTTCAAATCACTCTTAATGTTTTAATTATTTTTTTCTATTAAACACACACTTGCCAGATACAAACACAACCATTCACACACAGACTTACTGTATGCATACAGCTCACGTGCAAACACACACACTTAACAGCTCACTGACAGCCTCATCAATTCAACTCAAGACTTAAAACAGGCTTAAGTGATGGATTTGGAAGCTGAGTTTGTTTATGCTGAAGGACAGAGCTGTTTTTATTTTTCTCGGTCATGTGCAGATCAAGGGTGGTCGTTCAAAAGAGCTGCTATGTGAGACGCTCAGCGACTGACAGAGCGTGCTGCTGTAAAATCTTCCTCTCATCTCTTTCCACGAGCACCATCCTGACCAAACTTCAACATCTCAAACCTTTACTGATGACACAGAGCAGCTGTAATAGTCAGCATGGTTTTGTCTTCAGGATGAAAAGCTGACATGATAATAATAAAAATGTAAAGTTAAGAACCTTTGTTAAGTTATTTTGAAGAAAGATGAACATAGATAGTTAATCTGAAATCTGAAGAACTAAATTAAAAAAATAAAATGAAATACAATAAAAATTAAATAAGGTAGTGTCCTCATTTAGGATCCTCATGTTCTGAGGGTAAAAGCTCTGGCCTCAGAACCTTCTTCCTGATTGTAGTGGGTAGAAAAGGCTATCTAGATGGTTAATGATTCTCCTAGCTTTATTCCTAGCTTCATTTTTGCAGTGGCTGGTATAAACATGGTGAAGACAGAGTAGAGCACCATCTATTGCACGTTCAGCTGAATTAACTCTTTGCAGATATATATATTTTTTTGCAGTCTTGTTTGGTTCTGTTTCCGTATCAGACACCAATGTTCCCGATCAGAGCGCTCTTATTGGTGGAGGAGTAGAAATTGCTGAGTATTTTAGGAGATACTTTTTCTCAAACGTCTGAGGTGAAACAGTCTCTGCCTGCTTTTCTTACCACTCTTCTTTTCTAACTTTTACTCACTATCACCAATAGAAATTTCTCCAGAGTGCAGAACTCCCCCTAATAATCTTTTTATATTTTTTTACTACTACTACTTTTACATAATACTGGGGTACTGGGAGTATCAGTGACAGAATTATTTGTGGAACAGGGTTTTTGCTATATTTTAGAGTAATAAAGGTGCAGGAAGAAATGTCTGTACACATCTATGCAGAAATGGATATAGACAGGTGGCTTGACAGGTGATGGTGGTGCTGCAAATACTATCTGTAACCAGGTGTCATACTGCAGGTTTATATATTGAGTATATCACATGAACCTACAAAAAAAGCAAATCTGGATATTTACCACATGTTAACTAGAGCCACAAGTTTGACACTGCTTCATGCAGTTTAAGAGGTGGCTTCAAAACAAACTTCAAGATTTAAGACATTATGGCACACAGACATCAGTTACCTGGATGTCAATTTCAATGTTGAAAGCCTCTGTCTGGCTATGTCCATCGCTGATGTAGAAGCTGAAGATGTCCTGTTTGGCCTGAGTTTTGTGCTGGCTGTCCTGGACGTAGAAGATGTGGTCCGATGTCAGGTCCTCCACAGAGAAGGGCACATCAGGGGTGACGACCCTCGAGCCGCCAATTGAGCCTCCTGGTGGATAGGAAATAGAGAAACAATTTCTAGAGATCTAAAAAAAAAAGTACAAAGTTACAAAGTCTCTTTAACTGATCTCCATGATATTTTGGTTAATTGCTTTTAATGTTTTCTTTTTAAAAAGCTTGTTTTGCATAAGTTCTGTCACTTTGTTGATGCTTATTGTGAAACTATGATTCATTTTAATCTCCAGCTGTGACTTCAAACATCAGTACAACATTTACCACACTACAACACAAAACGCATGTGCCTCTCAGGCAACCAGTAACCATGCCACCACTTAAAACATGCAACAGCTGGAATGACAGCAAAACATGTCTTTTGTCCCCCAAACAGCCTTTTTATTTCACTTTAGTTTGGCAGTTTGAATGCAGGATAGATGCGCCAAGACACTTTTACAGTTCTCTACAATTCTGGCACTCGTGTCATTGAAGGAGAGTCGTAGTGAATGTGCAAAATCAACCTTGAAATCGCTGAAGTTTGAGACAAAGTGCAAGTGTCTTCGTCACAGAAGATGGATGACTCCATGGTGAGCTGAGTCAGGGCTCCGTAGGGAATAGCCAATGTGTGTATTTGTGTGTGTGTTTCAGGCATAACACTAAATCACATCACATCTCCATCATCTGGCTGTTATAAGGTGACGGAAGGGAGTCTCTTATCTGAGCTGGAACCCTTGCAGAATCATGATCAGGGTGGGAAATCAACTGCAGCCATCACAGCAATGCAGGGAGTCATTTGTTTGTTCCGTTCTCAAACATGGTATCATCTGATTTCAGAACCGAGAGAGAGAAGTAACACTGCTGACATCTCGGATTGTCTGTGATTAAACAAGACTAATGAACGTAGTGCTATATATGGGTAGACAACAGGAAATTTGTTTTTCAGACGTATGAAGCACAGATGTGGAGTTAAGCATATAAAGGAGTATGCTGTAATATTAATCCAAGAATTCTGTCATTCCACAGTGAAAGATATATGTAATAAATATATCTGAGACTTTAAATTTTAAAGGAATACCTGTGCAGTGAATATATTTATGTCTAAATCTAATTTTTCTGAGGAACTGGTCCCCAACATACAATGTAATAAAAAATGCATTGCAATAAAAAATAACTAATGTGACTGTACCCTTCTGCAAAACGTGTGATTTATTGTGTTGAATGAAATAAACAAATGAATTAGTGATGGATCATTTAATAAAAACTTTAAAGCCCCACTAGCTGCTCCTATGGCTCTTCTCTTACCTCAAAATGCTGAAGTGTTGCATGGAACAAACAAAACAACAACATATATGGCTGTTTAAAGCCTTAATAGTTTTGGGGATATAAATAGAAAACGACTAGAGGTTCATTATTATTTGTCAGCTATTAAAATTAAAATGCAGAAAATTAGAGAAGTGCATCCCTGTATGTGTGCCTGTTTGTGCGCTAACCACAAAAATGTAAATGCTAATGTTTTCATAGAAGCTGTTTTGCATATAAATAAAGCATACATGTGGAGCTGTGTACTCTATCCTGTATATTTCTGTGTATGTCTGAAAAACTGTATTGTAATCGATGCAAATGTAGAACATCAACATGTGAGTGAATGCCTTTTTGTGTTTCTGTGCATCCGCACATCAACACAACACCTGTGCACGTTGGTTTTGTTCAGGAGAATAGGCAACACATTGACAGTGACACCGGCTGGCCGCCTCTGTGCCCCGGTGAAAGCAGCAATCCAGTCAGCCGACTGCCTGTGTTGAATACCAACGACTGTCCCTCCGCTCCAGCAGCCATCAAGGACAGTCAGCTGGGACATGGAGACACAAAACTGCTGCCAGCTGCTTATCTACAGCAGCAGACAATATAAATATCTAATTCCATGCATCCCTCAGTGCATCTGCAGATAACTCTTTTTCTTGCATGTAATATAGCAGGGCCTCATTTGTATTACTATGGCTTCAAATCTATTATTAACAATAAATGTTGCTTTGCATATCAACTCTGTATGGCAATTTTATGCTGTTGCTTAACAGTCAGACGTCCTTACATGTGTCCCGGCTGGAAATTCCCTACTTAGGTAATGTGATGACAGTTGACCACTGAAGACCTCAAGATGTGGTTGAAAGCTCAGGAGAAAAGCTAGTGAGTGAACCAATAAAAGTTTTTTTGTGAGTTAAATGTTGCTTGTAATGTAGACAATATTTACCATTTAGCAGTGCAGTATTGTATTTCTATATTCAGCATGCAGCCCATATGGTTGAATATACTATATATGAAAATCACGAAACTCCAACACACTTATCCATTCTGTAAAATGACACATACACTATTACATAAACAAGTTTTTCAGTAATAACTCACAAATAATCACCTTTTTTCTCTTCTCTTTGTACAGAATCTATAATCCTCAACTGTATCACCTTACTGTAAGCATATTGTGTTCTTTTTTTCTGTCTGTATTCAAGTGTCGTATTTGATTTTTTGACTTCCATTCTGCTCTTGAAATGATACATGAATATGTTTTTCAACTCATCTCACCTTTTTAATTTAAAAAAAACGGTTCCTCTTGGGAACAGAAGAAAGTAAAATGGTGGTTGAGCAAGCATGCATTCAAAACTGGGACTTCAACAAAGGCCCCATCTGTAGCCGACTATCTGGCGGTACCAATCCACAACATAATCAGGCTGTGACAGATGGCAGCGGCACCACAGAGAATTCAACCGGCATTGTTTGAGTATGAGTGTGACATAAATAGAAATGTGGAAATTATTAAAGTAATGCAGATGCGACCTGCATACATAGCCACAGAATTAACACTGTGACACATGTGTATGTACATGCACCGTATGTTTTGTCTTTTCATGTTCTCATTTCTTACCTAAAATGAGCTTCATGAACTCAGAATGACTGGCTTAAACTAAGTTACTGTCTGCAACAATGTCCACTTCACAGTGCTAATAAAAGACACGCACATACAAGAAGATCTCACCTGCTTTGGTGTTTTCGATGAAGCCGTACTTTGGTGGACTGACGAGCCAAACCAGCAGATCCTTCCTGGGTGTGTCGAGGTCTGACACTATGATGTGGTTGGTAGAAAGCTGCACTCGGCCACCTTCCTGGACCTAAACATCAAAATACTGAACTAAGTCCTGGATATAACACACATTAGGCCTTTTATTTGCCCTTACCTCCTCAGTAGAAACTGTAAAAACTCTCTCTAAACAAGAAAATTAATTCGAAATGAAACAGTGCGGATAAATTGTGCCAAATACAAGGTATTTACAGCAAGTCTATAGAATGTTATGTAATTATTATACAGCTTCTTTTGTAGAAAATGTTCCGCTGCTCCAGGGTCAAGAACCATTGTTATAGAGGTCCAATAACTGAACAGATAACCCTGACACACCTGGCAACACATGATTCAACTGAAATGTTTTTGTTCACACATTACAATACTTGTTTTCAATAACTGGATCTGATGGTTACTGCACATTTATCCCCATCTTATATATTGTACAAAGTCCCATTTAAACTTCAGCTTAGTGGGTAGAGGATGTTAAGAAAACATGAAAAAATGCACACCTACCATGACTCACTACAAAGTGAAGTATTTTGTCTGATTTGTTTATTTATTGATTTTTTAATTTATTATATTATACTCTATTATAGTTTTCTGTCATAAGAAATGATGGAACATGTGCAGTTTGAGGCTTTATTGCAAATGATAAGGGCCAAGAAAGTTTGTGCTGGTTGTGCTGGTTGAGGCTTCCAGCTTCCACCTTTATTATACTCTTTTCAATTTCCCCAAACAAATCAACCTGTTTCCATAAAACTGTAACAACTGGAGAAGTTCTACTTTGTTTGTGCTGTATTTTGAGACTCTTCCTGCTTAAAGGAAGGCAGTTTTTTTTCTCCTTCTCTCAGTCTACAACTAAAAAAGAAAGCCCCCCCCCTAGCTAACTAAATGAGAGATTTTGAAGCAGACCTTTGGGATTTTACTCTATACTTTCATAAGGGGCTTCTACAGCTCTAACACAGGATTCATCCCTGAGGGAGCCTCTGCAGTGAGTACCAGTCTAACATTCATTAGGTTGGACATTACATTTCCCTTCCTTCACCAGGTGTACACAGCTGGAGTTAGGCTCCCTCTCAGAGTGTGCTGTTGTGCATTCTTGTTGCCTTCAAGACATATCGTTAAATAAAGGAAAATAGACAGGAAGATAATGCAGTGATGGGGGACGGATAAGTTGCTGGGAGTAGTTAAGTGACACATCTGATGAATATTTGATAAGCAGGTAGAAAAGAGAAGTCTCAGGATTTAGCTGAGAGGCTAAATAGTCGTATCATGAGTGATTATGCATCAAACACAGTTCATCTGCAACTAAGAGGACACTTTTCTGTGTTTACTTGTATAAAATACATGTTCTCTTGGAGATAAATTGAAAAGAAGAAACCAACCAGAAAGAAGCACAGAGATATTTACTAACAGCGCTTGTCCCTCGCTATCTGAGGGACAACATGTGACAGCGTGCCATTGTTTCCTCTGCTTCATTTGTTTTGTTAATGAATGATTCTAAATACAGCATCTGCTTTCAACAATTCAAAAGAGTATTTTAGGATTTCTCGTATGAGCAGGCAGGGTAATGGAGAGGAAATAACAATGTGCAGTTTGTGTTTATAAAACATCTATGAAATTGTAACTCTGTGTATATTAGGATAATATCAGAACAAGGCTTGTGTGTGTATATCTGTTGTTGTTGTTTCTATACTGAGAAATGTAAATCTGTGGCTACCTTGATCCCGCTGCGGACTGTGACCACTGGTGGCTGCCTGGGTGTGGAGGTGATGGTAATGGTGCACATCTGGTTGTCAAGGCGATTGTTGTCTCCGTCATAAACAACAAAGTGGAAGATGTCAGTGACTGGCTGACTACCTGTCTCCAAGGAAGTGATGTACCTGTAAATGGAGATATTAGTTAGATGTATTGTCTAAAAAGAGAACATGTATTGCATGTTGTTCCAATTTAATTTGATTCAATAGTCCTCTATATCACATAAAAATGTGTTTATGTGTCTAGTTCTGGACTGATAGGGGACTTGGGAAAGCATCTGCTAATCTCCGCAGAGCACTAATAAAACTGAAATCCATAGTGGTATAATCTTCTCTAATCCCATTTAATTCTCATAAAACAATTCCTGCCTCTTGTTTGTATGAGCCAACACCACAGAGAAACTAATACGGGCGATTTGAAGACTGCCCCTGGAGATTGTCCTTCGCTAAAGCTAATCAGGGCCTGTATTATGGAAATTAAGCAGTTAGTATCTGGATATTTATATTTCATCTTAGTGCCTCTTACTGGGGGCCTCAGTACCTCTTGCAGGTAATATCTGAGTGGTGCTAATTGGCATTGCTTGTGCCAACAGGCTGAGTCAATGAATGTAATGGGGAAAGGCAGCTTAATAATTTCATGTTAATCCATTTGTTTTCTTACTGGGTTCTGGTAACATTAATGTTTGCAGAGCTCTTGTCTTGTGAGAGGAAACATTAGATCGAAGGAAAACAAAATGTCTATAACCGCTTCCTCTTCTGCTGTGATGCTGAGAGGAGAATGATTCCCGTCGACTCAGGCTGCAATCAGAGAAATTTATCATGGCTTTGACTACAGCATGAAGAACCCTCCAATGCCTTTTATCTCTCACAGAGTGGAATCAAAAACACACTTTCCTTTAAAAACAGACTCTCTATTAAAGGCTCACAAATCCTTTCAGTACTTCAGCTAACCAAAACTATAATGCTCTTGTCCTGCAAAAACATCAAGTGTTTTTCATGTTTTAACTTTTGCTGAAGTATTCTGCACCCCTCAAACAACCTGCAGTATTATGAAATACTTTTAAAACACTGAAAAAACTAAATATGTCTACAGGTCAAGGTGAAAACAAGCTCTCTTCTCTCCCATGGACCCTTACTGCTTATACAATGATGGCTTTTGGAAACTGCTAAGGGTTTCTGAAAGTTGTTTTCAGTTGATAGCTGCAGGTTTTATATGGATTTTCTGTTTTTACAAGCCTCTGAAGAAGCATTTAAACCATCGTGGGAGACTAAAACCCTGTAGTGAAACTGAGGATATTCTTTTTTCACTGCATTTGCATTTTAGAGACTCTTTCCTTTGAAACATGGTAAAATACTTCCAAACCATACTGGAATGAGCTCTCTGGTCAACTATGTGACAAACAAACAAAAAAAAGTAGAAAAACAAAAGTGTGATCACTAGGAAAAGTAAAAAAAAAAAAAAAGGTCATGATGGGCTCGTCAAGTTTTCTTGTGTTTATATTTGGTTTTGATTTGAAACAATCTTCAGGTTTTTTTTTTTTCAAGTTATTTTAGGTTGTCTACCTGATTCTGTGTTTGCTGATGTCTTCCATGGTGAAGGAGGAGTACTCCCTCAGCTCCTGGTGCTCCTGCTGGGACTGACTCCTGGTCAGGATGCCGTACATTGGCACTGACACCAGCTGAATCTGAATCTGGTTATCTGGGGACGTGTTGTCCTGTAAGAGACAAAACGGTGTAACTCTGTGTTGTGATGTGTACAGTGACAACTACAAGTTTAAGGAGCACTACTGTCATCCCAAATTTATCTCAATAGCAAAACAGATCTCAATGCATTCATTTCCGCTCACTCACAGTATAAGCCAGGTGTGAACGCCTGATCACGGTGCTGCTTCTCTCGCCCACTTCCAGTGACAGTGTGGCTGCCGGGTCCCGTTGGGGCCCGTCATCCCCGGCGCCCAGCACCACTACCTGTACCACTGCGGTTGCCATGGAGATGCCGTCGCTAACGGAAAAGGTGATGGCGTCGTCCTGCGTGGAGAGGCCGGTGTGTCGGTAGAGCAGAACATTGCGGGTGATGTCGCTGAAAGTGAAGGTGTCACCTGACGGGATGCAAAAGGTGAGAATGGAGGAGTGTATTTCTGGTTTTGGCTGTTGTTTTGAGTCCTTAAACTTTTCTGTGAAACGATTGTGTGTGTTAATCTGCAAGCCAAGAGAGTGCATAGACAGCTTCATAACTACAGAATAAGTAATCAAGAGATCGAGGACAAACCATGAGAGAAACCAGACTTTTGAGACCACAAAATAAAATTTTCTGCATTAAAGCACCGCCTTTCCAAGCAGCACGCTCACATTTTGTACTCTTTCAAATAAACTGAAACTAAGAATATAATAAAAATGATATGAACTGCCCGATGTTCATAAATTGAAATCAAAGTCTTATCACAGTTGTGATAAGAGTTGCTTCAAATTCCGATGTGTAGGATTTAGTGGCATCCAGTGGTGAGGCTGCAGATTGCAACCAACTGAATAGCCTCCCTTCTAAGGATGTTTGGCTCTGAAACTAAAAAAAAATGAAAGGCATCATCTAAAGCTAGTGTTTGATTTCTTTGACTGGAAAATAACCTGCACCCTCAGTAGAAAAATAGAGATAGTAGATAGTAGATAGGATTCTTATTTTCAGGTGATTTTACATTTATGAATTTATATTTCATCTTTACAATCGATCCTCCTAAATGTTAAACACTGTACCTTTACATAGTAGTTTGTGTGGTCAGAATCTATCATCAGCTGGAGGGTAACTCTTTGCCTGCTCCTTGACTATAACTGACTATGTATTTGTTTTATGCTAAATGAGTAGTTGTGACATCAACTTTCCATATGTCTGTGTTATGTGTATGTCATCTAACCATTGGTCATGCTAGTGTGTGTGCTGCCGTCTGTCTTCATCAGCTCTCCGTGGATGGGGGCCTCCACCAGCTCAAACTCCAACTCGTCTGGTGCCGTGTCAGCGTCACTCACTGCCAACTGCTGACCGCCTACACACACACACACACACACACACACAAACACAAACAGGAAGAAAGATGCATGAGGAGAGATGAAGCAGAAATAGGAGAAAAGTCTGGGCCACACACACACACACTCATATACACACACACACTCATATACACACACAGCTCTTTCTCCAGTGTTGTTGATCATCAGGGTCATACTTCAGAGCTCATTACCTCACACAGACTACTTGATCACTTACTGGGACTTGTTCACCAAATTAGTATTAGTGCTGTGTATTTTTGCTTGTGTGTGTATTTTTCCTCTTACCTATGGTGGCTTGTCCTCCCATGCTGACCTCCAGCAGCGGGTCAAGAACCTGAAACACTGGCGGCTGCTGATGGTTTGACAGCAGCAGGACAGCAAAGTCCAATTCAGGAGTGGTGTGTTCACCATCAGATACTGAGACAAACACACACAGGACACAGAAAACAATAAAAGCACATGCACAAAACATGAGAACAGAGAAAAATAAGGAAATTAATCAAATAAACAAAGACTTTCTAAAACACACACACACACACACACACACACACACACACACACACACACACACACACACACACACACACACACACACACCTGATGCTAGTTATGTTCCCAGCTCTATTACTGAGGAATAATATGAAACTGGGAAAAAAAAAAAACTAATCAGCGTCCTCAAGTCAGCTCTCTAAAGGATTATTAATAAGAGAAATACAGAAAAAAACAACATACAATCACAGGAGCTGTGATTAAAAATCAAGACATAGAATCAATTAAACCACTGAAACAATCTTTCAGGGATTCATTTGAAAATTCATTATACTCGTTCAGTGTTTTGGGGGGATTATCGGCTTTATTGGCTCCGCTTGTCACATCTACACACATACACACACACACAAAAATCAACTAATGAGTACAACAAGCCAATTATCACATTTGGCTATAAAACATAGTGTGTATAATTAACAATGACAGACTGGACATTTAAACTGGATGTTTTGACTTCACATTAAAATGAGCTCATATTTCAAATGTTTTTGCATTTCCCTGCTTTATTCTGGTGACTAATTAAATAGCTTGAATTATAAAGATGAAATTAATAACAGTTTAAAAATATTTTCTTTGCTTTTTGATGAAATATATACAGTGTATATACAGGAAAATCTGGATTTTTACTGAATCTGAGTTTATGTTGGAGGGTGGTAGAAAAAAATGAAAAAGAAGCCTAAAGCATTATTTCATACCACATCCACAGAGTTAAGTCAGAGAGGTTTATCCCATTCAACAATGATCAATAAATGTGTTGTGTGTCATGTAAACACAAAATGCTAAATTGTTTAGCATAACATAAAGAATGTATGCTGACATGTCACTTCCAATCTTTAACTCTTCTACTAACTATTAACTTCACACAGATATTATTATTACGTGATTTATTACTGTCAGATAATTCTTCTCTGCCTGACATTTCTGTTGGATGTCTACTCTAATTAGCTTACTTTATTCTGATGTGATGAATGGGCTAATGCTCCATTACATGCATTCAAATGTTTAATAATGTATCTAAGTCTCAGCAGAAACATGTACTTAAGGAATCCATAGCTGTATAATTGATTGGACACGCCACACACTGCTTCTTTGCACGGCAGTGGACTGCTGATGTGTATAGGCCACTAAGGTAAGTATATCTTTGTATGTGTGAACACACTTTAATGGACTTGATTCAGACTTAAGTACAAATGGATGTCCGCCCTCAGAAAGTGAAATCACTCACTATATATTTAACTAGATGTGAAGTCATGATCATGATCTGGACTGTAACTAGTACTGTCAGCCATCAGTGTAGTGGAGGACTGTACTAAGTAGTTTTGCATTGCCATTTAATCTTTTTTTTAAATAATTGATTAATCATTTGATTAAATGTCAGAAAAAAGAAAATATGTTCATCACAATCTTCTAGAGGCCAAGCTGGTGTCTTCATATTGCTTGTTTTGTGTGATCAACACGTGAAAACTAACAATGATTTCATTTTTAATCAAAAAAAAATTCTCACTGAACTGAAAAGATGATTGTTGCTTATTAAATTATTGTTGCATATAAGTTACAATGTGCACATAAGCACAAAATGAAAATAGTTATGTACAATAACATCAGAATTATAGAGAATATTTTTAAAAATAGTTTATTTTCTATACTTCATGTCACAGACCAATAATCTGTTGCACTTTCTACTGGCCACCAATTCATATTTTACTTAAATACTAAACACTTAGAGACACGGTTGTCTCTGATGCTTTCATCCTCCTTACATCCTGCTTCGGTACTGACTATGTGTATGTGTACGTGTGTGTGTGTGTGTGTGTATGTGTGCCTCAAATCCTGAGCTAAAGTGAAAAGCACTTTGGCAATGCCTCTGAGCACCCGTAAACACATATTTCCCAAACAGCTCCTGTTGGGGTTTGAGTACAGCAGCGTTTCATCAAGTGTGCAGTAAACAGAAGAGACTTGGTCCTATCAGGTTAAAGGCCAAAGAGCCAGAACAGAAAATCACGGTGGAGCTATAGACCCAGGGGCCGGATCAGTGCCAAAGTGATAAACTTAATAAAGTGAAGTGAAGTAAGAGCTGAAATGCAGGAAGAGAAGTATAGCAGTAAAGAAGAACAAAGGCTTGGAGAGATTTAGTGTGGAGGAGAAGATGGGGAAAGAGAAAATGGGAGAAAAAAGATAAGGCTAAGGTGTCAAGAGATGAGAGAAAAAAATCCAGTGGGAAAGAAGAGAACAGATATTTATGGTGACGATTGAAAGGAGGAGAAGGGAAAAGACATGGAATGAGAGATCAATGGAGGATAGCAAATGAGAGAAAGATTAAATCAAAGGTGGAGAGGACAGAGAGAACAGGAAAGGAGGACAAATTGAGGTCAGAGAAGAGGAGCGAGAAGAGTGGAGAAAATTAAGTAACAAAAAATGTCACAACAAAAAAAAAACATAAAAAATACACATAAACACAATAGATAAAAGCAGAGGTGAAAGGGGAGGATAAGGCAGGGTCAAAAGGAAAAAAGAGGAGGAAACAAGAAATTGAGAGGAGATTGAAGAGATGACAAACATCTCAGAGACATCAAAGATAAAAGGAAATAGCCAGGCAGACAAGATTGAGGATGGAGGACGAGGTGAGGGAGCGAAAATGAGACTGGGGTTGAAGAAGATTTATCAAGAGAAGAGGAGACGAGGTGGAAGAAAAATGTGCATGATGTGGAAACGAGTTAACGTTGGGAGGATGAAGGGGAGAGAGGAAACAATCCTCCTCCTCTCTCAAATGAGGAAGATGAAGTATTTACCTGTGAAATAGACACTCAGAGACTCTGGCAGACCTGTTGGGTATAAAAAAAGAAAACTTAGCACTGTGAGGTGATAAAAATAAAAAACAGTGGATTCAGACAGAGTTGACAAGGTGCTGCAGTGAACATAAAAACTGAATGAATGATGCTACAGTGCATAAAATGCGAGAGGCAATGTGGATGATGTACTGATGCAAAGCTTTCCACTGGAGCTCCACACACCCAGATTAAGAGAAACTAAAGTCAGCTTTGATCTTGGATTCCGGGTTATTTCTTTAGAACAAACGTCCCAAAAAATGACTTGAATTTTGCAAAATGACTGACGGTAAGAATTAACCAAACTTTAACAACTATTCAAAGAGTGCTGGCTGACCAAAACCAGTCAAAATGTGTCATCAGCTATTTTTCGCACAGAAATAGCAGGCGTCGGGGTGTTGGTTAGCTCAGTTGGTAGAGCATCCGCCCCATGTGCAAAGGCTCAGTCCTTGCTGCAGCGGCCCAGGGTTAAAAGAGGGACTTCACTTCAGTATTTTTCTCATACATGAATTACCAAAGTGATATAGAGGACATTGTACAACTGTTTCTACAGGCTGAGTAGTACTACCTCAGTCACAAAAAAGTGAGCGACAGTAGGTGACATATTCAATCATGAGACCGCAGTAGCTCTATGAATAGTAAATCACCTGAAAATAATATGCAGTTGTTTTATGTGGTTAAACTAGAAAACTAGTGTTATTAAGCTAGTATGGCTTATTGTGTTTCCATAGAAAGTGCCTGTGGTAGACAACAGCAGACTGCTCAGCCCCAAAGATCAATATGTGGCTGCTCGGCTGAAAAAGCTGAAAAATAAACCACTGCAACGCCATTTCTGATTAATTGTATTTTCAAAATGTATACATGTATAACCGAACAAATACAAAATGAAAAAGAAAAGAAAACAAGTGCAACATTTTTGCAACACTTACACCCTGGAGAAAAACATCAACCAGATTAAACCAGATAAAAGGTTTGATTTTGGGTAATATTGGTTGTTTTCATCTTACACAATAATGACTAAGATGATCACTTGGTACAGTAAGTCTCCCAAAACTACAGTGTTACATTACAGACACATCTGGGAAGTTCTCCCAAAGAAAATCATTAGACAAGAGCTGAAGATCAGTGTGTATGTATCTCACCAATAAAGGAATATTGGTACAGCTCCTGCAGGTGTGAAGGGGCCTGTGGTGGTCTGTAGATGATCTTGCCATTATTGACATCAGCCTGAGTGAAATGTTTCACCGGTGTGTATGGTTTGTCTCGATGCTCGATGGCACCTGAGGGAAAAGCAGCACAGGAAGAAATTCACTTTGAAAAGGTTTTTCTGGGGATACTTTTAATCTTTTTTTTTTAAATAGATAACATACTGGAGAAAAAGTTGGAAGCTAAAAGAGGAGGAAACTAATATTCTTAAGATTACACCCTTTGAAACATGTAGCATACATCGCACAAACCACACCAAGAAGAGCCCAGGTTGTTCTGATTTGGAAAACGTCGACCTGAAGAGGCACTACACATCAACCCAGGAAAACCACTAGCGCATGGGCTTACAGACAATCGTAGCAGACATGCCATGTCACTGCTGTATTTTTCCCTTGATAACTATTGAAAAAAGAAATTGGTATCTATTGCTATCTTCAGTTAGCTAGCCTGTTGACCTGGCATGACAAATGCCAGGGTTATAACAGATATAAGAGAAACTGGATAGCAAGGTTCAAATCTAATTTCAGAAAATAAAATGTTCATGACAAATGCTGCTGTTTAATCTGAATCTGTCCTCCTCCTCATTGGCTCTGTTCAAAATGATTTCCACATCAATTTATCAGTCCATTAGTTGATGAATATGACCCATTGTAAATCGTTTTTCCCTTTCATTAGATGGAAGGCTGAAAACGATACACCAGTCTGTCAGATGGTCCAACGCTGAAATTAATGACTCCAGTTCTGAATGCCACATTAAATTTAGCAAAAAGGAAATCAACACTCATTCTCGTAAAAATCCAGACTGAAAGACAGTAATTAAACAACTTTGGAGAGTGGTACTAACTGAAGCAGGTTTATGAACAAGATGCTGTCATATTCTCAGCTAGGAAAAATCCTTGAGCAAGGCATTAAGTTTTATTAAATTACTCATAGAATTTAAAAACATAATTTTCTTTTTATTCATCCAGAACAAACGTCACACTGCCTTGCTCGTGGGCACCTAAGCTACTCATTCCTCATTAATTATCACTTAACACACAAACTTCTCCAACTCTGCTTCAGTCGAGAATCAAACACAAGCTCACTCACTGTATCTAATTAAAAGTCTCTAAGATTTTATAATTTTTATCTCTTCCACATATGTGGGCAAAGCTCAGTATGTGTGTGTGTGTATGTGCATAGTGTGTGTGTGTGCGTGTGTGTGTGACCTTGTCCTGGCGGTAGGGCTTTGGTGATGTTGTAGATGAGCTTCTCGCTGGGAGTCTCAGAGTCAATGAAGGACAGAGCTGAAGGCGGTATTTCTGTCACCCGATCCTCCAGAGCCTGCACACAAAAGCAGAGGTGAGAACAGAGGTAAATCAACAGCTTTTCCACCTCTGATACACCCCATGTGATTATAACTGAGGGATCTACATGAACAAACAAATAGAAAAACAAAACACACAATCAGTGGTTTATCTGCCTCTCACAGCAATCCCAGCTGTTTCAGGGTTCCCTTTTTGTAAAGAAAACATTTTCTAGGGCATTTCCAGGAAAATATGACGAAAATAGACTAAAACTTCTTACTTAAAAAAAAAAAAAACTAGATGCAAGCTAACGGTAACATTGAAGCTAAAGGATTCTGACATACAGCAAACGAGGTCAAACTAGCACACGCGGATTTGCCGGTTGGTGAACTGATCATTTACATTTTGAGTTTATGCAATATCAGTGACAGGCGACAAGAAGTGTTTGGATTCTGAATGTTTGATTAGAAGAGCTCTGAAAATGTGATCCACAGTTTCTGTATGTGGTTACAATATATTCCTATTATCTACTACTGTATATTTATGTGTCCTACCTTGTTGGCCATGCTTAAGCTTTAATAGATTTTGACTATTGTGCTTGTTATTTGACAAATTGGATCATTTATTTTTTCATCTTTCATTAATGAATTTTTTTTAATCCCTCACCGTGATCTGTAGGTCACAGTCAGGGGCCAGCTGGGGGAAACCTGGGATCTGAGGCAGGACTCCGATTGTGAAGGTCTGGGCATCACTCTGTATGAGTGGGGCTACCTCTGTGGAAACCTGCAGACATATAGACACACATAACTTTATATTAAAGACCGAAAACCCAATACATTTCACCTCTTTTGATCCCCACACAGATAATTTACCTGTGTGCAACCAAAGCCTGCTAAAATGTGCTTGGTCAATACTGAAAACAGACTACAAATGGAAAAACTAGAATGCTTATGACATAAATGATAAAGAAAATCACAAAAAAATCTTTTCCGTTGCCTACAGATTCTACATTCATATGCAGAAAGTTGGTTTAAGTTGAAAAAAGAGCTAGTTAAACGAAGTTTAAGAGGCTGAACAGCAGTGTTTCATTGCCATCTCTGGTCAAAAGTTTCAAGTTAATTTAAGTTGCTGATCACAGTCTCGGTTAAAAGAGAAGCTACTTGGCTAAGGTTAAAGGAAACAGATTTGTAGGAAACTTGTCTCTTCTGCCCTCTCACTGCTCAACACTGTGCTTTTGACCTCTGTACTGTTGCTTATTTATAATGCAGCTGATGACTTAAATTTGAATTTAAGATTATATGTTGAGTTGAATTGAGGATAAGTAAAGGAGAAACTGGCAGATGTAATCCCCCTTGCCTTCCTGTCTGTAATGAAACTACACTTCAATTTCTGACTCTGCTCCTCTCCTCCCACAATACTACAGTTTTTTGTATCAACTTTTATATCAAACTGTGTTACTGGTGCTCCATTTTTCTTACCCAAGCTCTCCACAATATAGCTTTAACTTGTTCTGTCCCTAGATATACATAAGCAACAGCAGCGGCTTCAGTCGTTCATTCCAAAAGCTAATTTTTGTCACCACTTATTCTGCGGCTGCTGCTTGTTCCTGTCACATCAGTGGCATTTTGGGGGTTGGAAAGTTCAGGAACTCATAGTCAGCTCTGTCAGTCAGAAATAATGGAACACCAACATGAAGCCTGGAGTCAGCATCACCAATATCAAGTAATGTGTTACTACGAGAGTCAGTGTTGAGTCAGCAGGATTTATTAAAGATGGTGTAGCGGCACTAAATGATTGATTATTCAGTTTGTTTCATTCGACATAAATGATATATATTAAATAATTTTAAAGACAATAAATCTTACATTCAAACACCATGAGCAAGAAGTTATGTTATGTATGTTATGTAAAAATACACCAGCTTTCTCAACAAATTAAAATCACACAGTGACAAATCTACAGACAGTTACCAATTCTGCAGCTCTCCAGAGCTTTATAGCCCTTTTTTAGCTCTTTGTTTTGGTTTAGCAGCACTTTTACTGTACGGTTTGGTCTCACATCAGCCACATTTCCAGCAGCACCAGGCAAGCGAGCTCTGACAAACCCATTGTACACTACCTGCTCTGCATCAAACAGCTAAATTGAAGACTAGCTGGTGAAGAAAGTGGAGCCAAATAATTTTCTCTGGTATTAATGGAGACCAAACACATTCATTAGGTGGACACAAACACTCCAAATAATTGATAATGTTACTCTGTGTTGGCTAGATGTGTAAAAAGGCAACCTTTTGCTAAAACATGAGCAATAAGAAATTTAGAAGGAGCTGTTTCGGTGCTGTATGTTTTGTCAGCTTGTTGTGGAGTTCTTCTGCCTAGTGTTTACACTATAATAAAACAGTGAGTTATGTATAACCATGTCATAGTTTTGGTCAGTAAATCTACAAGTTAGAATAACATGCATGATAATATCCACAGATTTCACACAGCACAGTGGTTGTACGGAAAGAATTGGACCTAAATATAAAGCATAGATTTTTGGGTGATATATCTATGGGTGAATAAACACATTGCTATAAAAACAAAGACAAATGCAGTTACGCTCATTATTTAAGTTAATTTCTATTTCTATTTAAGGTTATTACTATTTTCTGATCTGGACACAGTAATCCTCAGGCTCTGGTTGCAATGCTACACTATTATTTAGTGTATCTGCAGCTTAGCTTTTTCTTCTTTTCATCCTTTTTTTCGAGGAGGATTCCCCTTGAATGTTACCATCCTTCCCTCGTTCGACTATAAAAACAAGGAATCTATAAGCCTTTTAATCAACAGGATACATTTATAGCACTAGTGCCTGGTTTCTTTGTTGGATAAGTTCAGTAATCTTGAGTCACACGATAGAAACAAGTCAAGTGTATAAAAAAACTTTGAAAAAGACAAAATTGCATCTTTAATTTGCACTTCACATGTAAAAATGCACGTGTAGAGTTCTGTGCAGCCTACTCCTCTTCAGCAGCAGCGCTCCGAGTTGCAGAAACACAGTCAAATTCAAAATAATCTGTTCTAACAAGGTGCTGCACACTTAGGTAAAAAACAACAGAGGACAATAATACCACCCTGACAAACGTTAAGTCAAATCGTCACTGATGATAAACGGCACAAACGCTCACAGCAGTTCAGTTTGTGATGGGTTTCGCTTTTCCTCGCCTCTGCTTTGCCACTTCCTGTCAAAATGATGAGACACTTAAGAATTTAATTTGAATCCAGTACTGTGTAATTGAAAAGCGTTTGCCCTGATGGATGGAGCCAAAGTGTAGGGGGCAGGATGGAGGGGGAGAGATGATTAGATGTAGCTACAAGCTTCTGGCTGCCTCTCTTGTTTTTCTAATGGAGTCGAGGTGAAGCAGAGACTGGCATCAAAGTGCTCTAACTGCTGCGTGATGAATGCTGCATCTGTTTTACTGGGATTGTCCTGGATTTGGAGCCAATTTGTGCATAATTTGGTGCCATTAGCGCTAATCAAGATAAGTCGCTATGGGTTGATTTTGAGTGCCGATGAGTAACACAGGAAGTTTGGTGCCAAGGTTTGAAGTGAAGGAGAATAAAATTCACAGTGAACACACTTAAGGAAGAGATGGGAAGGAAATAAATCAGCAAGGACAAAAAAGGAGACACATGCCAAAATGATGTCTGCACTAACACATAATTACTGTTAAGTGGTTGGTGATTAAACTGTAGAACACAGTAGAGGCAGATGGAGGTGAAAAAGAGAGAGACAGAGATGCATAAGAAGAAGAGGAAGATAAATAAATCAAGCCAAGGGGAGAGATGTTGGAAAGGTTGAAGAGAGGAGCTAAACACAAGGGAACGTGGGAACATGAGCAAGAGTGTGAAGTTCAAAGAACACTCCAGAGAGACAAGCAAAGAGAAAAAACAACAAAACAACAAGGACAATGACATGCGTCTCTGTAACCATCTCCTCCCTTTATCGGCCCCCTGAAGTATCCTCATCTCAAAGTGTCTTTCATCACTTTTTAAAAATTATTTATACATACAGTAGCATTACTACACACTCAGCAGTAAGTATAAGAACAGCCTTGTTGTTTGTTTGTCCTGTCAGTGTATTCCTCTCCTTAACTACTTCATGTAATGATCTACTGTAGGTGAACTCCTAATTTATCTACCTATCTACTTATATTTTACTTTTTTAAATGTTCAACAATTACATGTGATATTTCAGGTTTTTTGCTATGTAACTCTGGCATGATAAGGATAATGCAAGTAAATGAGCAAACTTACAGTAAACCCTCTGTGTTGATGGCTTGTTTTAAATCTTCTTTACATAATGATATCCTCAGTGCTCTATGTTGTAGTGCTTCTTGTCTCTATTTCACTGAGATCAACTCTTCAGTTTTTACTACACAATTATTATAGTTACGCACTGAAAAGGTCAGAAAATATAAACTTGAAATATAATAGTATGCTTTGTGTCACATTTATCTGTGTAAAAGTGCTAGTGTAGACAGCTGTACCGATTCAGATGAAAGCATATTCGTTCAATCAGACTGAAAAACACGTCCAGGTATAAATCAGCACCAACCTGGAACTGGAAGGAGTCGCTGTGGGTCCCTCTGCCAAAGTGGCGGTACCAGACGGTGCCGTCGTTGATGTCCTGCTGAGTGAAGGAAGTCGTGGGGGTGAAGCCTCGGTCATCAGTCAGTGAGGGGCGCCAGCCTTCTGCCGGGCCGTCAGCTGGCATGGACACAAGAACCACCTCACCTGGACAGAGAAGGTGGAGGTGATTAACTGTTCCTCACAGTTATTACATATCGTACAATGACTATAATGACTGGAAATCCCCAAATCATATCACACCAGAATTAGGCAAAAGTGCTGTGATTATCCCGCCACAATAGAAGGTTTAGACGTGAGATAAAAAAATGGTTGTGACAAGATTTAAGCCCTGAGGTGGATGAGCTTAGACGCAGAGTTTAAAATGGTTGTGTTTAGGTTATGATTAGACACGGGCATGTTGAGGTTTGATTTTACTGGCTATGGTAAGAGTCACAACTCATCCATTCATTAGTCATTAGGGTTCAAGTCTGTCTCTGGTCATTACAGTCTCACACAGACATATAGACTTATGTTCATGGAGTTGATCAAATATTATTTATGCTGCTAAAATAAAGCCACTTGAGTAGTATGTGAAGTATTAAAGAGCCTGTTTTGAAGAGACTATCTTGATCTGGCATTACATGTGAGTAAGTGTTGTACCATATTTAGGTTGTCCATCTGAGACGTGGATGGTGTAGACGATGTCATCAGAGCTGACACCTTTGTAATCCCCCTGCAGGTATTTTTTATCCAGTCGCACCATGCCTCCTTCTTTTACCCAGGTCATCAGCACAGATGGCATGTGAGGAGAGTCAGCAGCCTTAAAAAAAAAAACAAAATAGAAACACATATGGATTTTAACCCTCACATCATTTAACCACATCTAAGAGATCTCTTGGTGTTTGTGTGCCGGCTTCGGTATGAGTGCCAATTACTGGGGTGTTTTTCTGCACTATTTTTCTATTAGTTCACCTGTCAGTGCTCACGCCAACCGTCCAGCTGTTTTTCTCTTCAAACCTATTTTCCCATACAATACCCCATCTGTCAATAAAAATCCTTTAGAGCCATTACAGCAGCCTTTGATCCACTGTAGGACTGGAAAAAACCTCCAATTGTGTCATTTGCCTTTTGTAACGACCATCTGTCTGTGAATTTTACCAGAACACTGTGAGATTGACAAGATCCAGTCCAATCCAATCAACCTGGAAAAATGAAAAATATCACCTCTGGTTTGCTTTTAAATATAAAAGCATTCATAAACTGAAAATTAGTGTGAATAACCCATAGATACAGTAGCATAATCAAGACTTATTTCAAACAAGGTAAACTTGAGTATCATGTTGAGTATTACTCAATTTAAAAATCCCATGTGAAATCCCTGTGGTATAAGCACTGATGTATGAAGAAAAATGGAAGCAGGCTCTGTTGTTTGTTCCTTAGGTGCAGCCTGATCCCACTTTCACTTCGTGTTGTCACAGTTTGTGTAGCTTGTTTTTTTCCACATCTGTTGTAACCTCAGGTTTGTGAGTCCCGGGAGTCTTTGGTAAAGCTCTGTCAATCAGCAGCAGTGTCACCTGTGCGCTAATCCCACATTCTGCTCCACCAATCAGAAGTAAAGTATCACAAAAGACTCAATATGTGCTTTCTCCATCTAAGAACTGCCAGCACAACTTTGGAATCAGACTGTGATGCTGTATTGATCCATGAGTAACTCATCGTTTCGCTGGTCCTGCCTCCAAAGACCAAAGAACAGGATCGGCTCCAGAGAGCACACAGAGCCGGTGAATGATTCACTGTCGCTCAAGGACATTTCAGCACGGAAGATGCCTGCTGTCAGGGAGGTTTTGAATCTAGACCTCTGACTCACCGTGTCACACTGCTGCCTAAATAAAACCTGCATGAAATGCTTCTTGGGCGTCTATAAAAACCAGCCCATTTATTCTGTAAACAAAAGCTCCACATTTCCATTCTGGATCAAGTTAAAGGATCTAAGGTCATCTAGCTGTCAAAATATTTTTTATAAAAACTGTTCATATTGACAGATATTGCCTGGGCAACTCTTGACAGTAAGAAAATCAATAAAAAACAATGATATTCCTATTTTACCAACACGGTTTATATGGACCGAAAACAAGTCACCATTAGCTCACAGGTCATTGTACATGATTCTGCACTAGATTCTTTTTCACAAACGTATACTCCAAGGAATAAATGTTATGGACCTTTTCCACAACAGGAACTTCATAGGTTCTGTTTCTGTTTCCACTGTTCATCCTCCAATTTCAGGGCAGAGTTCCTGAACCTATATTTCAGCACTCCTCAAGAGGTGGTGGTACTGAAAACTTCCAGGTTCTCTCGAAGGGGCATATAACGTCATTTAAAAACACTTAATACATTAAAATGTTTAGGAAAAATGTATTTGAAATAAAGGAACTTTGATATCACTTTCTAAAAATTATTGATGACTGAATGCCAATTGAAGCAGCCAGCATATGATTGAAGAGCCACGAAGGAAAACCCTTGACCAACTTGTTGCATTTATGATTGGTCTGATAATGGCGCTTAACATTAAATTCCTTGAGCCACAAATTCACCTGCTTTTAGACAAAGCAGATAACTTTGGTTGCTGAGTTGTCCACCAAAATCGCTAACTTTAGCTAACAACGCTAGCATTGATAACATAATTCATGCAACACTCACATGATGCTGCTAGTTGCTCTGAAACAAGAAGCCTTGTATAAGTTGTCATTCGTAACCTGACAGATGCTTGTTATGGGGGTGCAGTTTATGCACTGTATTAAATGTAACGCTATTTGAAAGCATTGATTGCTAAGCTAATGGCGGAAGTTTGCAGCAGATCTAAACCAAAAGAAATTCAGTATATTAACAGCAGCAATAATTACATAAAATATAGCCTTGATGGCTAATTTCTAATTAGTTACAAGTACCAAACATTTGTAACTGCATTGTAATGGAGTGAAAAGGATAAAAAATGTCTTTATAAAGGATGCCTCATTAAAAAATAATACTGAAACTTTAGTTGAAGATTCATATCAGGCTGTTTTTTTTAGCTGAACACACATCCACAGTTGAACTCATCATGGTGAATCATGGTAATGACATAAACACTGTGGCAGTAGGTGGCAATAGATTATGTGTGTGCACAGGTGTGTGAGAATGAGCGCATGTGCATGCGAGGCTGTCTGTGTTTGCAGATAACAACCTGCAGACCATCTGTGGGTCTTCTGCCTGCTGCTCGGCTGATCCAAATCACACTATTTCAGTGTAGCAGGCAAAGAATAGCAGACAAGCAGCGAATTGCCCAGGAAGAGAAAACACATAAGTCAGCATGACAGGCTTTTAACTCACAGGACCACATCATCCAGGAGATTATCAACCTCTCCCGATGATCAACAAGGTTTCTCAAGGACACTCAGACCTAGAAACAGCACGCTCTACAACATAAAAGAGGTCAGAGGAGCCTTTTAGGATTTACAAGTTTGTCAATGCCCCTGATTTCCACAGACCTCTAACTTTTCTGATTTTGTCCTGCAGCTGCATCCACCTTAAAAATGTCCTAATCTTATTTCTTGAATTACAGTCAAATGTAATGATTTGATGGCCGAGTGAGATACGTGTTGCCCCATTAGATAGACAGACAGTATCATCTCTCTTAGACACGTGCAAAGAATTTGAAATGGTCATTTAAGTTTGTAAATGTGCTTTTTGGCCTCTGGGAAAGCAAGAAACTAAATTTGCTCAATGTTACTTTAGATAGATGAGAGGATGAAGGCTTGAGATTTGGACTTGAGTGAGCCTAGAGCCACAAAAATGAGGACTGACTCAGACTTAACTGCTCTGACTTATTTAAGAATTGACAGTCTAAAGACTTAAATAAAAACATTGTATTGGATTTGGATTGGATTTATTGTTGACCGAAGATGAGACCATTTCAATGGTCGACACATACAGGTGAATGAAAGATGCATATGTTTCTGAATACTTTGTAGCTTGGCTTTTTGACTTGGACTTCTCCTTAAGGGCTTGATGCTTGACAGATTGCATTCACACCAGCCTTTTGGAAATTAGAGCCCCAAGACTCTTTTCTTTTCTGCCTTTTATTCTCGTCAGTGTATCTACTGTGTAGGGTTAAATATGGCCAGGAAGTAATGGGTTGTTGAATGGTTGGTATAAGTGAGGGCCATTAGCAGATGCTGCAGAAAATCATTTTTTTTCACTCCCTAATGCTGCCCAAAATATAAAAAAAACTATTTTTTCCTTAGCCACAGTAGTATTGAGTACAAACACGCAAAAGGTGCATAATCACAGACCTTCAAAGGGCTTTGTGCCAGTAAGTCTGAGATGGACGGTAAATAGAGTTGATGTGGGGCTGAGAGCTTTTGGCTGCAGTCCACAAAAAAAAAAAAAAAAGAAGAAATAAATGACTTTGCTGAGATGGAGTCATCGTCATCCATAAAACATTGGCTAGCTGCTGGCTGTGATAGTCATGCTGTTGTAATGACAATGACATTGTCATCTCTCATATTTTCATAATTCCACTGGGGCCAACAGGAGCTGATGGACTTGTCAAACAGAAAGTGAAACAGAATGGAGACCGAATCCTTATCAGCAACAAATTCTAAATTCATCCCAGTGAGACATGGTGTTTATAATAACGGAGCATGTGGCAAAAGTAAACATCCCGGCTGTGTGACATGGGGTGCCAGCTTCAACAGAATCAAATCAGAGCAATCTAAAATGTAATAACAGACTTGGAATATGGCATATTGCTTGAAAAGTAACAAAACAAGCTTTAACAATGATGATAAGTGCTCAGCAGGAGAAGGGCTTAACTCAATGCGCTCAGCCTTCCAACACAGCTGAGCCATTAGCCTTCCAAAGTTCAAGAACTGATCAGAAAAAATATCTAAGTCCCTTCCATTTCGGTCAGGGAACAGAAGAACCCAGGGTATTTTCAGAGGCTCAACGTGTTCTCCCCAAGACAGTAATTGAAAGCTAAGGGCCCTGCTTCCTATTCAGCTGAACTCCAGCTCATCTTAGGGGCTCAGGCTCAGTGGAAAGAAAGTCCATCCATCAGAGGGTCATTACTGGCCTGATTAGTCTCATGCTTTAGAACTCAGTAATCCAACTTTCAGGAAGGCTATTGTCCCCAGCACAGTCTGGCATCGACAGCCACTGCTGCAGCATTGATGGTGGACTTGGTGGACAAAGAGTGCCACGCTCTGAAAACTAAGGATTCGTTGGGCTTAGATTTGTTCAAACCTAGGCGGAGCCAATAATCACTCAGGGTATTATTTTTGAGCTTTGTGGACACCGTCAGGGTTCATGAAGTCTTCATTGAAAGGTTCTTTAAGTAGATTTTGGGTTTTATCCCCTTTGATTTTTTTCCCTTCTTTTCAGTGGTTCTTCACCGTGCACTGCTCTCTTGCATGCCACTAATCACAGTTTTGCTTTCAGCTTACTCTGTTGTCTCAATAGTCTCTCAATAATAGCTTCCTCAGCAGGATGCCTGCATCGCTACAGCTACAGTACACAACTTGGCACATTGGCAACTCCAGCAGTTTGAAGTTTGAACTTCAATTTGAATTTGTGACATAGCATCACTAAACTGCACGCACCATGTTCATGTTGACCACACTCAGCTGCTCTGTGATGCAATATATATGGAGATCTGTCTTGCTAATGTTTAGGATTTCAGTATGCCACTTCCTGTTTCCTGGGAGAAAACAATATCACTGCAGTAACTGGAACTCCCTCCATACATTTCCTTACTGAACTATGCTGATCTATCTGTGTGGATCAAGCAAAAGGCAACAGGGATGAAGTGGGGACACCAGTGCAGCTGGGATCCGTCCAAAAGCCTCTGACATAAATCAAGGGCATTTTCTCAGCTTTCCATCATGCTGTCCATCCTGCTCTGTCTAATACACGACAGAATGCAGCATCAGGACATTTTACAGTAAATGGATACTGGTATGTGTGTGTGGGATGTTATTGATTTACAGAGGGGGAAAAAGCAGAGGAGTTGAGCCTGAAGCACACCATCTGCATACTGCCAGACAAACAGAGCTGCCCTCCAAATCCAAACTGTAGTGAATGTAGTGAGTATGTGAGCAGAAAAACTGAGAAAACATATTGCTAAAAAGTTTCTCTGGTTTTTGTGGTATTACCTGGCACACAATAAGGTGGGATGATGTTTTGTATCGTTTGCAGGTTTATTTGCCGATTATATCAAATCTAAACCCAAGTGAAGTTACTGCTTCTGACTGTCAAGAGAGAAAGCAGGAAAATACATGTTCCTGTGTCTGCATGTTTGTGTTTCTGTTCACTTTAGACTTCAAACTGACATGAGTCACATGAGTCATTCAGTTACAAGAATAAAGACTTGAGAAATGACTCAGACTTAAAGGACCAGTGTGTAGAACAGAAAACAATGGGTTTAACGTTTCTTTAAGAAAACATGCTCATATTTTGGGAATTGAGACTCAGATTAAAATTTATGCATTTTTATCTCTATACTGTATAATGAAGCAGGTGGTGCAAATATTTATTTAAATGTCATTAAAATGCACTGAAGGGACCTGGTCTAAACTTGTGTATAAACACTACAAAACAAAAAACAATGCAACTTGCAGTAACTTGCTGTGTCATTGTATAGTTTGTATTTACATTTCCAACTTGATTGTAATTTGCTAATGAAGACTTGAGACATGACGTGACAACACCTAGAAGCTTCTCTATGTTTTATAACATTTTTATACCAGGATTTATGTGCAATACTGCTATAAATATCATCAAAAGTCATCATCAAGTCAAGACTTGTCAAGTCCCTCATTGACACACAGTATTACTAAACCATAAAACTATTTTTAGCCTTAGTTTTAACCCACAATCAGAAGAAGTCTAAAACTTGTCCACACAAAGTCTGAAGTACACACACACACACAGAGATTCTCTGGTGCTTGTTTGTCTAGACATCTTCAATATTAGAAGCAAGTTCCACCTTGTCTCTGTTACCTGTTTTGTATGTGTATGCACCAATGATAGGCAACTGAGTTAGTTGACAAAATTGTCTCATGCCAAACACCCACGCACCCTAACCGCCAACGGTCATGGTGGCCAGCCCTTGTTGTCAGATGACTGCGTTGTCATGAAAACTTCACCAGAAGTGATGACGGAGGAGGGATAATGGCTGCCATTTCTAAAGCCTGACCTGCTCTTTCTGTAACAGTGTTTAAATAAGTGAGGATCAGTCTGTGCCTACAGCAAACTATTTTCAGGGATAAAGTCAACAGAGCACACTCCGTGGACAGGTCAAGTACAATCAGAGTGACGGATGCTTAAGTCAAGGCAATGAAAGAAATTTAAAGGATTAAAGTGGATGTTTGAGCAGCGTTATTCCAGAAATTCAGAATAAATATTGTAACTCAACTGTGTTGCACACTAAAGACAATAAGAATATTTTTATCCACTTTTTATGCATAAATAATACTTTTGAAAATCTATTTTTTGGTTGAGACAGAAATGCAGTTACCCTGTATCTCATCACTTTGATCTTGGAAATGTATTCTCTTCCTGACTACTGAACTTTGAACTTCGGGAAAAAAGGAGAAAACAGAAATTGGTCTCTGGGCTTATTTGAATAAATCACACATGCATAAGGCTTGGCATTTATTCCATTTTAAACCGATTAAAACTAAGTATTTTCACTCGGATTTAATGCTTCCGCACATAAAAGTGCTTCCTGCTGCCAGAGGACAAGCTCAGAATATGTTTCCACTCTGCAAACTCAAAAATGCATGAAAATGTAAAAGGAATTCTCTTTATACTGCTGAATTGTCCTGAGTCTCTTTTTGGACAACTGAAAATGTTTAATGACTGAGCCTTATGCATACCACTACATGAACATTACACAGAGTACAATGGACACATAGCCTGTAGGAGATGTTGCTTTGATTCTACTGTGATTCCACAGTAAGAGTCATTTCTGTGTGGATTTGTTAGCAGATGCACTTTCGTAGTCTCACTTTTTACCACATTCTTTGTGAACTTCTGCACTTTGGCTCAGTCCTCAAGATGATCTGCTTGAAAAAAAAAATCAATTGCTCACATTCTGAAAACTATAGTTGGTGAAGTAATGCTGGAGCTTTGAGGTGCAACACACTAATCTGGTTGTGTAACATACAGGGGAGAACTTCATTAAGTATTAAGAAGGATTGATGCAGGTCTTTTGTCTCTGCAGAGATATTTGAACTGAGACAGTGGGGAGCAGGACGTCTGTAAATTGAACACCAGAGAGCCTTTAAAAGTGTTCTTGTTTTAAAGAGTATCTGTTGTTTGCTTTGACCTTTGCGGCACCTGGTTGCGCGTCGAGTGTAAGCCTTGGTTGTAGCCATTGTAGAATTTGTTTTAACCAGTGTGGCCTCTTATACAAGAGAAAATGTAAAATCTCTTATCTGGAAAGTAGTTGGTTATCAGACCCTAGACTTGCAGGTTAGATGCAGGATCAGTGGATGAATACAGACTTCTATAGCTGCTAATTTGGGGACTTTGAAATCATAAAGTTAGTACGTAAATATCAAAGTCATCCCTGGGCCATTAATCTCCCATCCCCGCCCCCCGCCTCTGTCCACCCTACCTTCTGATTGATGTGGACTTGGAGGAGAACGTTCTTGTAGCTGTGGCCGTCGTTGATCTGCAGCACCACCCCATCCTCCGTGCCCTCCGAGCCGTCGTGGATGTACTGGATCTGTTCCCGTGACAGCTCCTCCAGCTTGAATCGGCTGAGTGCCCTGTCACTGTGGAGACGGGTCAGTCGGCCATGTCGGGGTGGTTCAAGGATCATGACCAGGACATCGGCAGGGTTGTCAGGGTCATCGACCTGCAAGACCAACTTGGTGATGGTTGCCAAGGCTCCACGGCCCTCCACGGGTAAAGGAGCGAGAGTGACAATCCTTGGAGGCTAAAAAAAGGAAGAGAGGCTGAGAGTAAAAACACGCTTTATAATCTGACTCGTATAACAGACAGAGATAGATTCGATTTAGACAGGCAGACAGATCCTTGCAACACCTTGTTTTTGGGTAAAGGGCAAAGTTTCAGCACTGAGAACATTTTTTAAACTTTTAAAAGCTGTCTGAGAGCACAGCAAGACATATACGGCAATTTCTCCCAAATACTGCCTAACTGTATGATGATGAATTTTCTCCCAGAGGGTTAGGGTGTTGGGGCTGTGGTGTCCTGCAGCTGAGGGAAGAAGATGATGAAGGTCGCGGGGCACCTCATTAAGCTGCACTCAGCCATACATGAAGCCTCACAGTGGTGGGAGAAAAGCTTTATTTCGCTAACAAAGTCATTTTAGGTGCACCGGTGAGTGTGGGAGGCCTCCTATTGTGAGAGAGGGTATGACTTTATCCGGATCTCTCTATCTGACTGCCTCTGTCTGTGTTTGTAGCTCTATGCTTGTGTAAAAAGGAGTGATTATTGCATAGTGTAGATATTTTCTGGAAAGTAACACTAACACTGCAACTATATGTAGCCTTTAGCCTCATTTAGCTCATTGTTTTTGGTCTCCAAATATACAGATAGAGTCTGAGGGCTGCAGCAAAAGGCAGGCATACAAAGGCAGTTTTTTCAGGAGTTGATAAAGACCAAAGCAGAGCTAAAAAGAAAATGAATATTGGACTTGAACAGACACCATATGAATGAATATGTTGCTGTGTGTGTGGTATGCGAAAAAGGTAACTCTTTACAAGTTAGTTATATTAATTGCCAATAGTTGTGTTTCTCTGAGCTGGAGTCTTTCTTCCCACTATGCAAAGTGTACTTTTGTTTTCTTTCATGCTTTTTGGGACATCAAAATAAATAATTTTTCACATTGTTCATTATATTCTGAGCTCAGAGTTCATTTTAGAACTTGCATTTGCATCTTCTCTGTGTGTCTGTGTTTTAATATCTGACACAGAAAAGAACAAATATAAACAAAAATTGAAGGCTTGGGGCCAAAGAAAACCAAAACGGATGCAGTTCATTTTATCCAACTCCTCAGCAGCGCAGCTTGGCAGCGATGAAGGCGCAGGTAGAGATGCAGGGCTGTCGCCGCATAGATGCCACTCTACCATGGTCCTAAATCAAACCAGTTGTCAGGCAGGTTGCTCTGAGCCACTCAGGCTGACGCAAGGCTCAGGTCCAATCCGTTGCCCAGAATGGCTGTTGGCTGAGCTCCAGCGTTTTTCCATTAAAGCAGCAGCTTAAGCAAAGGGGGACGTATGAAACAAGCTGGCGCCACAGAGAAAAATGACTTATGAAAAGTGACACACATACACTCCTGTGTGTCTTCAAGCCAAAGTGACCTCTGGCTGAAATTACTAGACACAGGGTTGAAACAAAAAACACATAGGAGAAGTGTTGTTATCCACTGCTTTGCCCTTCGTGTTTGGTTGGGGGGCGTTTAGAGGCCAATTTGTAGACGTCAGACAGGAGACTCCAACAGACAGGCGACTGGACTCCAGGGAGCCCCCCTAAATCTTGCGTCATCACTTCTGCGTTTCGCTGGAGGAAAACAAAAGGTTTTGGGTGTATCGGTGGGGGCTAAAAGTAGCTGTGTTTGCTACTTTTAAATCGTGCTAAGACATGCTCGCTCACTAAACGAGACCAGCAAAATCTCTCCCCTGAGGCAGGCGAAAACAAACACAAACACAGGCGCACTCAGGTGGGAGGGCTAACCTTTTATCCTCACCTTACAGGTGAGGTTCAAATTTGGGAGAGAGCTGTCATCACCCATGGGGCCCTTGGGGCTTTGCAGCACTCCAAGAAGATGGAAAAAACTTGTTTGTGCTGCCTGCTGGGTTTTTTTCATTCGCTCTTTATTTTGTTTTGTTTTTCCTGCAGTGTTCGTACAGTACTGGATGGTATTCAGAGGCATGATGAGCAGAGGTGATTTCAATTTCATCCCCCAGTCTGCTTGTAAACAATGCTGCAGTTCTCCCCTCCCATTTTGGTGTCGAGCTGTCACAATGCTGAGGAAGAAAGTGGATGTTCTGTTGTACCTGGACCTTGTTAACCTGGACAAAAACAACAGCGTATTGAAGTATAATCGCAGCCATTACACTGTGTACTCCTATTTTCAATAATAATAAGCATTCTGAAATTCATCAACAAAAAAATAATCTAGAAGATGTCTTGGTGTTGGTTGTCAGCTAAGGGCATTGCAGAAAGTCCACAGCAAAGATAGGGTAGTGCCAAAGATATTACGACATCAAAAAGATTGCCACTTTGTAATCTACATTAATATGTAGACTACAAAAAGTCCTATATGCTTTGTACCTGAGACCACCTCTTTAGAAATGCCATTAGCAGATACCGGAGTCTTAGAAACCTTTTTTAAAAAAAGCAGCCACTCCTGTCTCAGAACAGGGACAGGCTATCTGAAACTCAGACCTTTCATTCCTGAGGCTGTTACAATCTGAGGCAGCGACTGGCTGTGAATCTGATGGGGATTTCAATCAGCAATTTCTCCTTTACAGCCTTTACACACAGGGGAGGCTTTCATGAGCACAAAAGGTATTTTTCTGCATGCCATGCTGTCTACAGTCAACCTGTTTAACAATGGATTTCGCATTTGGGGCCAATATACAATATCAATGTCTGGTTTGGTCCTGTTTCACATGTTAGCTGTGGTTTGAATATGTTAAGTGATGTCTTTCCAAGCAATTCTTACAATTTCTGAAGACTTTCCACAACACAAATGTACAAATATGGAAAGATCTTCTTTTTCAACAAAGAAGCAAAGTGAATTCAGGGGAATCTTTCTTTATAACACTGCAAACAACAAGAAGTTACATCAGTATTTGTGATGCTCTTTGATGTAGAGTGAAAGGAGCAATCACCCGAGACTGGCTGTGTATCTATCTTTGTGGCTGTTTAAAGTTGAAAGACTGAGCAAGAGCATAGTGGTTTAATCATTGTTTTCAAGGGCAATTTGTTCACCTAATCTACCACCACAAACACCTTACTATGTAGTTTTGCACAATATTACAACATCATGCTACTGCTGACTTTGTTCCTGAGAGAGAAAAGGCATTATTCACCAGAGAAAAATAAAAATAAGTTGTTTAAGCTATTAAACAAATAACAAATCCAGCTTTTTTTTCTGGTGAGGACAGCCAAGGAGAAATACAAGAGTTATTCATCTGACTTAACAGATAGTACAGACAGTAACTTACTATAGGACAATTTGTCGTTGCGCTTGTGTTAAAGTTAACCCAAAAGCCATGTGTAGCTAACCCCCCAAATTCTCTCTAGCTCCCTCTCTCCCAGCAAATATAAAAAATGCAGCAGAGGACAATCACTAGAGAGGGCACGGCTACATCAGACAGACTGACCACTACTCAGTGGTGTCAGGAATACAGCTGCTGGTAGTCAGAGCTAACCGATCCTATCATCTATGAGCTGCTGCTGCTGTGTTGTAACCTTAGCTAAGCTAGCAGCTCAGTGGGGGTAATCTCTGGTGGTCTATCTGGCAGTGTCAGTATGGCCACGTAGCAGGCCACAGGCTGCAAGAGTCAGGAGACATTGGTTTTATAGGACTGGACGGACTGAGTGGTTGATGAAAGCTGGCACCATACATGCCACCTGCCTCCAGATCAGCCAATAGCAAAATTCAAATGCAATAGCTGAGTCTGAGTTGTTTTAGACGGAGGTCGCTCTGCATATTTATAGCTAGAAATGTAGAATTTAAATACTTTCCACTAAACTAAAATATTTGGATCTGAATCTATCAACAACACAACTAAATAAACATAAGTTATATACATACAAATGCATTGGTTTTCATCTGGAAAAAGTGGTTTGATGAATTAGTTCCATTTTACAGCAAATCAATTGCTGTATTATTTGAATTAAACAGAAAACTGGACAAAAATGGCCAACGCGCTGTGGGTCAAAACATAGTCACCAAGGTTGGGCTATGTCCATAAATTACTGTTCTGTTCTTTCCTTATCAGCTGCTTCAACTAATATTGTCTGAGAAAATTGAGCTGGAGATTGAGAGATGGTGTAATTGAGCAGTCTCCCCAAACAGACCCATATGCTGCAGCTCCACTCATCTCGTCATCTTTAAGCAGCATCCTGTGCTCTGAGAACTAATTTACTCAGGGACGACTCAAATTTATGAAAGCAGTCACGTATGATAATGAAATGGGTTTTGTCACCACAGAGACCTTGAAAAGGCTGTTTGAAATGTTGGGTAAACACTGACAAGTATGTGGCACAGAAAAACTACTCTCTCAGTTATATACATACATTGCATCGTATTTAAAAGGTCCATTGGGTAAGATTTGGGTGTCTCTATTTACTGAAAGAAATTGATTGGACATGACAGATTAGTATATAATCACCTGGAAATAAGAATCATTGTGGACAAGCTATACACCAGCTCTAGACAGACAGGTGAGGTGACACAGGTACACTGATGGATGCCGCTAAATCCTATACACTGATCCATTAATGACAAATATGGATGATTTTCTTTTTTCAAATAAAAGACAAATTAAACATTTTCCACTCAGTTCATTATGTCTACGTCCTTTTATTAGTTACATTTCCAGTTCTGCTATTCTTTATCAACCACCTGTCACTTTGTCCCCTTAGGTATGCAGTCACACACACCCGCACACACAGCACTGTTACACAGCTGTCACACTAACCCATCAGCAAATCTCTGCAAGAGAGCCTTTAATCCCATGTTCCTCATTATTTCCCATATTTGTGCCAAAATCAGAGGTCAGCTCAAAGCCAATCACAGCCCGCTGTCAGTCTGATATCAGCCCTGATATCACTCTGAGCAGATCATCCTCAAAACAGTGAGGAATTCAGATCAGCTGGGATGATGCAGCAAAATTTCGTTTAGTGCATGTTTTTGTTTCACAAAACATTTGGTTACATATCTGACCAAGGCACACCACAAGTGCAGAAACAGAAAAAAGAGCTTTCAGTGCTATCACTGCACAGAACCATGACAAGTGGCAATAACAGTAACCAGTAACATATCTATCGCTCTCCCCTCCCTCTTTCTCACACATACACAAGCCAAGATCCAGGATACATGATAGAAGCTGCTGTAGCTCTCTCTTGGTCTGTGCATGACCACGCCATCAGCGCTGACTGCAAGATGCAATCAAACTCGATACTTTAGTGTCCCACTCCTGTGATCCCTCAGGAAAGTTTGCCCGGAAAGTTTGGCATTTTGGTGGTAAAATAAAAATAAAGTGCTTAAACAGATGGTTTTCATTGTCAATTTTACATTTCAGGGTTGAAAAAGAAGTATTTTAATAGAGCTCTGCCATCATCGTGACTGTCAATAGCCAGATGTTTTGAAGCATGGTTGAAACTGACATGAGAAAACAATGATTATCTGTTTACCGTGATGGGAAGGAATCAGGATGGCTCGCTCATTAGCTACTTCCATATGCTATGTAGTTTACTTAATTGGTCATATATCAGTTTTATGTATGCTGGGCCACTCCAAGGTTGTTTCTGGGCCTGATGTGACCCGCTGGCCAGCAAATGGATGGACTAGGTATACAGAACAAGGTTGCCAGAAACAAACAATTAAACACCACTTGTCTTCAACTGCTGTCGTGTGCAGCAGCAGGCCATCTCATTCTGGAGGGAAGCTGCTTTTTATGTGTTATTTCTCTCTGTTCCTCAACAAGGAAACAAGTATTGACCATGAGTATCGACGTGACATTTTAGATCTTAGTGTACAGACCAAGGCAGTCTAAAATTAGACAGCCTAAATTAAGAAACATATGCCTTGGCAGACTTCTCCTCTATTATCTGTAATGTTACTGAATTGACCTACTTAGCAAAAAAAAAAAAAAAAAGAAAAGAAAAGAAAAGAAAAGAAAAGGCAGCCATTTTTATTTGATATACTATTTGTAGCTTATTATATGCTGGGAGAATACATGAATGATGCAACCATTTACAGTCTGGATGCAACTTTATGTGACATTTTTAAGAAAAGGTATGCCAGTGACATTGAGAGGATACATTACCTGCATTGACACAGCTTGAACTTGAATTGTTTCTGGTTGAGAAAACAGCTGAGGGTCAGCGACACGCAAGCTGAACTCACCGGTCCTACAAAGAGAAAGAAAGAAAGAAAGAAAGAAAGAAAGAAAGAAAGAAAGAAAGAAAGAAAGAAAGAAAGGGAAAATAGAGAAGACATTTTTAAATCAGTTGAAAGCAGATCATTTAAAAGTTATAAGTTTGATCTCACTCTCTTTCCTTGACTCACTTTGAATGAACATGACCTAGAAACAGCCCTGGAGGTTTCTGGGATAATGAGTCCTGTGAGGCTTAACTAGTGCGTTAGTCATTAAAGCTAATCACCTGAGTGCTATCTAGAGAGTGGAGGACTGTAACCTCACACACGTGCACATACACACATAAGCCCACCTGCTCACACACACTCTTCGTCACTAATATTTCCTCTGACTGTACCGTCTCAGCATCATCAAAGGCAAGGCTTATTACCCATAAATCCCTGGGGCAGGTGCCTGGCCAACTTTGGCCGAAGGACCAAATGAGTGAGCAGGTTGTTGGTTTAGTGGCGGCTCAAAAGAAATCATGGATACAAGTTTTATAAAAAGTACCACAGTGGCAGATTGCAACCCCCTTGTTTCACCCTCTTCGTCCTAGTTTAAGAGAAACTATAGTGGCTGCAAAATACGCAAAATGCCCTACAGTATGTTTAGCTTTCCATTCTGTGTGATTATAGAAACACAACAGTTGAACATGGTGGAGAATGAGTATTTATTAAGCAGAATGGACCAGAATCATGTACTATATGCATTGTATCATGCACTATATTATTGGATTAGAATAAGTGCTGAATTAATTGCATTTCACTTTGATGTTGCAGCTGGTAAAGGTAAAGCTGATTTCAATACTTTATATATTGCTGGGTAGCTTGTGTAAATTCTTATTCTAACCTATAATAATACATGATGATTTATTTGTTGATTATATTTTAGATTACTGATCTAAATCTAAAAAAAGGTACCTAGTCCCTAAATTTACCAAATAAATGCATTGGGGTAAAAACTGCAATATTTTCCTCTGTATATTTATTTGTATATATATCTGTATAATATTTTAGTGTATGAACTAACAGAAAATGGAAATATAAAGTACATCAGAATTGTACATATTTGAGTAAATGTAATTAATTACTTTTCATTATTTTCCCATATCTGTATATCTGCATCTTCTCTAGCCACAGTGTATTATATAGCTTCAGTATTTGATAACTGTTGACCACCTGAACACGTGAGCAATGCAGAGTCTGTGAAAAACTTTCCTCTTTAAAATTCATCCCACACATAACACATTCTTACAGCGCATGATTTCTTGCAGCAAAAATGAGATTTTTCACAGCTTTACAACATTTATATTGTTTATAATAACTGTGGCCCATTAAAGATGTATTGGACAGCATATTAAAGTAACATAAAAAATACATTTCTTGGGAAAAATGCTATAGTACTTCTAAATCTCATTTTATGGGCAGGTTATAAATGTGATTGGTGTATTTGTTGGATTCATTATACATGAAAGATGGATTTTTATCTTTAAATGCAGCATTGACACAAAAGTGGAACAGCTTTTGATCTGTGTGCTTGTGTAGTATGTGTGTGTAAATCCTTCTCAATAGTAAAGTATTTCACTTGAGACATGAAAATCTGTTTGCATCCGTGTCTTGACACTTGACATGGTGAATGAAAATACCTTCTTTTGAAAAATGAAATTACTTTAGTTCATCTTTAACAGACCACCAAATTTCAGGATTATATTTTTTGCCGTCTCTTTTGTCCATGATGACATGTAGTGTGTGAGTTGGTATACTGGAGAATTTCTTGCTTGGCAGCATTTGGACACAAAATGTTTTCCTCTGTTGGACACAACAACTCTTAAAGGAATCAAACCTGACAGCATTTGTTTGTGGCTCTGTCTGCAGCCATTATCCCCCACTCCAAATCATTTGAAAAATATGGCTATAATATGCAGATTTAAGCCTATTTGGAGTTTTGCATTTTACTGTCTCCATTAATCTAATGGCTCAAAACTGGGCAGTGGACCATAGTTTGCTAATTCACTGGCATGCTGCCAGTTTAGAGCAGATTGCCTGAGTCAGGATTGACAAATGTGTTAAATATATCCAATCTGATTGGCTGAACAGACATTGGGCTCAAACCCAAAATGCCACATATTTGTGGCAGGAAAAGGCCACAGTAGACCAGCTATAGGAAGAAAAACTGGCATCACATTGAGCTTTTAAGAGGACGCATGTATTCCTTCTATACATATTGGTAACCTCTTTGATCCATGGCACTGAAGATTCACACTGTGGTAATCTCACTGTCAAATGCATATGCAAATTTGGCCACATTAACTAAGAAGTGTAAATGTAATGCATCTCCAATCCATGTGCAGGTTAATAGAAATGAACTTTCTAACCATGGAGCTGCATTAATCAAATGTTGGCAGGTAGCTTGAATGACAGCAAGAGCAGCAAAAAATGAAATGTCAGGATAGTCATCGATGGAGAGGAAAGAGACATGTATATGTACATGTTAAAACAGACATGGCATGTGTTTAAACTGTCACTTTGGCAACAAAAGGAGAAATTCATTTGAATACCAGACATATTTAAGTGTTGCATGTTAATTTGACAATCTGGGAAACTTGTGTTGCTTCACACTGTCATATACACGATAAATATGTGAAGAAACATAACAAACGCAGTTGCTTGCATATAGGGAACAAGGGCTCACTGAATGGTTTGACAGGTATGAAAATGAGGTGAATCATTTGCAGTGTCACCTCCCACCTACTGGGAGATCTTCACGTTTTGTGGTATGCCCCCTTCATACAGCAAATGTGAGTATGACACAGGTCTATTGAAGAATGTTCAATCAGTATTAAACCCCTTCATATGAGACAACTGTCTTTAGTTAGTTAGTTATATGACACTAGATTCTACAGTGTATTTCATACACCACTGATAAACCACAGAAATACTGACAAAATGACTAAATCAAGTTTCAGGTTCTTGTCTCTCCTCCTTCTCTATCTCACTTGCCCACAAGAATGCACTGTTTTTTTTGTTGTGTCTCTCTGTCTTTTCATGGATTTTATCTATTCTTGTGTCAGTGTGGAATGCAGTGTTGCACTGACAAACGTAGGTTATTACCTAGCTTACATACAATTAAGTCACCAATTAACTTAACGTTGTCTAAGCCTAACATGCAAACAGAAAGGTTCACACATTAGGCAGGTTTAACCCAATGGTCTCCTTGCTGTTAGCTGGCAGGGCTAACCACTGCTCTATGGTGCCTTCCTTTAAAATTTGTATTTTTTTTTGGTGAAAGAACCTGTATAAAACTCTATGAAATCATACTCTTTTATTTAAGTTTTCCTTGTTTTCCACTTTTATTCTATGTTTTTCAACTAGCTGACACGTGATCCCACAGAGATTTTTTTCTTTAAAGATTGACTGATTCTTATTAGCTCTGTGATCCATGGCAGCCAACACTGACAGCCTTTCTTTTCCTCTGAATTAAACTGACCAATGGATCATCAACATGTCTGACAAGAATAAGCTTCCACCTGCACAGTCACTCTCTTGATGCTACATCAAAGATGCCATCTGGCTGCCTTATTTCCCACTCTATTTCCTTTGCCTTTGGACATAAAAATCTGTCTTTCTGCCTGTTGCATTATGGATTTTTCCTGTGTCACTGCTGAATGTCAGTGCAAAATGACAACTCTGAAAGGAAGCCATCACTCTTTGATTCTGAGGAACTGACACCAAAACCTGACATTTACCACTGAGGTATCAGAAAGCTATTTTTTTTATTTTTAAATTTAACTCAAGCTGCTGGGAATATCTGGATAGGTGTTGCCAGGCTGACCAGTTATTTAACACCAAACTACCTACAACTCACTTTGGACAAAGAAGATCACCCTCAGCTTGTTTTTCATAGTTTCTGAGTGTTTCTGGAAGTTTTGTCTTCCCTTAAAACATTATCCTCCCCGCAAAGACCACTACTGAACCACATCAGATACTGACCTGGTTTGGTCTTTCTGGTGTCTGAACCGGACCCGACCAGTTCTCAGATCCTCCCAGGTAAAGGTGTCATCTCTGGTCAGTTCTCGACCTGACTTCCCACGGCCTCCCCTCTCTTCTCCCTCCTCCCTTCTGAACAGGTACAGCTGTCCGTTACTTGGACCCTGAACAAGCTGGAAGATCAGCCGCTCAGACGGACTGTCGGGGTCCTTAACCTGCAGTAAGGTTTGGGGCAGTGGTGCAAAACCACCAAGGGGAACCAGCAGGGAACCGTTGATCTGAAGGGCAGGTGGGTGGGTATTCACTGAGAGGAGAAGGGAGGACAGAAAGAGAAAGAAAAAGTGAAATGCATGATCTTTAATGCCATTATCAAAGCTAAATCCAGGTGAAAAAAGTTAAAAAATTTTGTCTCTGAGTTGAGTCACACACAACATAACATACTTCAATGAGACAAGTCTGGTAGACATAGTCATAAAAATGGGTAAAGAAAATATAGGTTCATGTTCATCTTTTGTACACAAGATATTTAGTGTACTTGAAGACTAATAGTTTTAGGATATGATGTCCAATTATTTTGATTACAACTTGTGTGATTAAAATATGTATATAATATGATAATTTTGTGAAAATTCACAATAAATAAATTAAAAAGAAGGAAACTTATCTAATTATCTTCACACAGTGAAAAACATACAGCCTTTAATTACTAGAATTAATGCATTTTAATGAATCTTAAAGCCTAAACTTTATCTAATTAAAACTACAGCTTAGTCATATAATGGGTGGGTGTAGGGGATGAGAGGAGGTTATGAAATGAAAACAGAAAAGTGGTTGTTTGTGTATGTGTGTGTGTGCGTGTGTTTGTGTGTGTGTGGAGGAGAAATGGCTGATGAAATATGAGCAAGACACCTCGGTCTTGGCGTGGCATTTTAGAAGTTCGCGTTAATTGGAACTGACTTTTGTTGGGGAACTTTTTAAAGATCAGCTCTTTTGAGAGGCAATGTTGTAATCTCATTATATCTCCTCTAATGATGCCAATAGGCGCTATAAAATATCAGACTTTCTGCCATGTAATTAAACTCACAAATGAGTATAAGTTTATAAATCAAAGCACTAGTTTCAACTTTTATTCTTTGCTGGTAAAAATGAAACAAACAAAACAAACAATTCAAAACAGCAGTTTCTCTCCAGTCTATTTCACTTGATTAACTTGTGGATTAGTTGAAGCCTTGAGGCTGAAAATGGTCATTATTTCACAAAAATGAAGCATTTATCACTCATAAAGGGCGCATGATAATATATTATAATTATGCTTTGACATATTTCATAAATCATTTCAGTCTGCTTCTAAAGGCCTCAAGGCAACTCTGCCTTCAGGTTGACAGCAAATGTTTGAACATAAAAGCCTCTAATGACCTGACTCTGCAGACAATGCTCTTTTCAGTGTGCAGAAGGACCAGTTAGTATATTACTAATAAGAAACTTCCAGTGTCAGGCAGTTAATGTTAACAGTTTGTCCTAGTAACGGCTGAAAACACTGAAGAGCCTTACTTTAACCATGCTCATTGAACACTTAACTACTGTCACTATTGTGGTCTCCAATTATTGCATCCTTTTAATGACTGTCTTCAGCTCTGACCTGCAAGGGCTTATATTTGATGACAGTTTTTAAAGTTCACTTATAATATCTTGAACTTTAACATAACACAAATAACAGTAACTATCTGACCGCTGTGTAGCATTATGATGTTGATGATGCATCATGATGAAACATCATTCCAGTTAGACAACAATTTATTTGTACTGAGAATCAACACAAACTCTGTTTCCATTATTGGCACTATGTGGATCTCGCTATTACGTGACTTTTTCTAGATAAACTGTGAATTAGCAGCAATTGTATATTTTGTTGTTGTTAAATCAATTAGACAGCGAGAGCAGCACACATATTATACTATATGAGCTGCAGCTTTAGATGGACATTAACATTTAACAACTTGGCTCCACACTGTTGGCTTCACCGCTGTATGCCTTGGTTAATCAGCATGTTGCCTGGCAAACCAACACATTTATTTGTTTTTATGTGGCTTCTTGAGGTATTATTTATCAAGCTTTCATAATTTAATTTGCATATAATTGTGTATGTTGTATATGGTGCAGATGCAAATTAACATTTATTTGATGTTTTATGTGACTTCACATGATTTACACAGGATAACATTTTGTTTTAGTGAAACTAATCTCGAAACCAAGTTTATTTGTTAATCGAACTTCTCTTTGACTAAAAAATGCTGACTGCATGTGAACTGCCACTGACGCAGGCCTGTAACACAGCAGAATCACACCTTAATAAAGAGTTTGAAGCTAATTAATTAGTGCAGAAATCCAACAGAGACATCGAAAGAGGAGTATTATTAATATCATAACGCTGAATACTGAACTGTATTAATGTGATTCTTGACCTGAGGCTTTTCAGCAAGGTTGTGCCCAGAGGTGGGATGACAGTATTCAGAAACTCCACTCGTTCCTTAAGTGAGAGTAGGCAGTTTTGAGTAAAAGAAATTGATCACAGCTCTTAACTCTGTCCGCCCTCTATTGGTGGTCATTTTGTGCTATGGGGTAATAACCACTATTCACTTTAAACATAAAGCACAGACAGACTTCATGCTATTACCGTGGCAGATCCTGGTCTTCTGGTCTGCATAGTATCCATGTCCACAGTCTGGTGTGCAGTATCCTTCCATGAGGTATGTTTGGTCACGACAAGCTTTGCAGCGTCCGACCCCGTCACACAGCACACAGTCGGATGAGCAAGCTAAACAACATGTTGTGAGTAAGTGATATAATGAAAGCTTGAACATGTTTTCTTTAATATTTTTTCTTTGTGCTTAGTTTTTTTTTTTTTTGCTGTAATTTTACTAAACCACACAATGACTTTTTCATAGTTTCGTTCTCATATTTCTACATCAAGAAAATATTATATTTTTTACGTGTTGGACATAATGTTTCCCTTCATCTCAACAAAAGACACTTTAATGCACTTTAATTTGAACCTTTTTTCTCTTAATTTTAAACTGATAAACTGACCTAGCACAGATACCCGCTTTTGTAATCATGTCCTGGACTACTTAAATAGGTAAAAATATAAGTTTTAAAAAAGGATTGGATACAGCAAAGTTTTATCTCTTACGTTTGCAGACTTGGGAGGAGGCGTCCAGGAAGTAGTTTCTGCCACATTCTAGCACACACTGACCCTGCAGGGTGGCGTAGGGAGGCTGGCATTGCTGGCACTGTCCAGGACCATGACACTCCATACAGTGATCGTCACAGCCTGGCAGAGAGACAGACATGTACTGAGAGTTTAAAACTCAAGGATATAACCCAAAAGACATCCAAGTGACATGAAGCTGTGGCTTCAAAGGGAAAGATTTAAGCATACCAAATGATCTTCCTGAAATACTTTAATTCTAATCAGACTTCTAATGCATGTTATTTAATACTTAATGTGTAAAAACCATCAGAGTTCACACGTGCAAAGGGATCTCTAAAGGAACCTTTTGGGTCCCCTGCTGTTGATTAACTGTTAATAATAAAAATAAAGGATGAAAAAAGGAGAAAGCTCCACACATTGATCTTTCTTTTCTGTGCTGTGAATCAACTTGTCAGCTTTTTTTGTGGACTGACCAAGGCATTTGTCTCCATCCCGATAGGAGCCAGGGGAGCACCCCTGGGTGCACACTCCATCCTGCAGTACATATCCCTCCATGCACAGCAGGCAATCTGTCCGCAGAGGGCCTTTACAGGCGTTACAGCTCCAGTCGCACTCTGGAACAGGATGGAGGGCAGCAGTTGAGGGCAAGGAGGAGGAGGAGGAGGAGGTGTGAGTGTGCATGTGTCGGGACATTGGAATTAGAAGTGAGGGGATTTTGAAGGTGAGACCAAAAGGTGAGAGCAGAACAGATGAGGGGGAGGGAGAGAGAGAAAAGGAGATTAATAAACCCTTTTTCAAACAAGGGATTTATTTGAAAACCATTTCTTTCTGTTTGTGTTCCATTAATAAACAAGAAAAAATAAACACAATTAGACAAATAAATTAATAAAGTGTCCGCATATCAATGTCATTTATATGAAAAGGGTTTCACATGTTATGAGCATGACAGTGTTAGTGTCATCACCAAATTTATTATCATTCATTATGTGGGGAACATGCAGTATAGTATACACTAAATGTCATGGAAATCTGTTATTAGTTGTCAACAAATTTCACTCAAGAACTGTCAACCTGCTGGAACTGATACAAAGGAAAGTCAGAGGATCATTAAAGTCATTCAGATACATCGTCTGGGAACCATGAATGGCCAATTATCTATTAGTTTTTGAGATATTTTAACCTTTAGCAAAGAGGTGGACTGCCCAACCTACCGACTAACTCATATTGGTATCCACTGAGACATGATGACATGATGTCGCTATGGTTGCTAACAATTTGCATCACTGTTTTTGATTTTGGCAGCTGATTATTGGACTATTTGCGAGCGCTGGCCTCCTTTTTTGAGTCATATGGTGAAGAAAATGAAGCTAAGATCAACATTTAGGTCTCACTGAAAGTTCAACAACATTATATTTCCCCACCTACTTAAGCATCTCAAAGAAACATTGTCAGTTTTGTTGTTTTTGATCACGCTCCTGCTGGCAAACATTATATGTAATTCCCTCACAAGAAAATGATCACAGATAGAAACAACAAAATAAAACAAATTTTGTTGATAGAAGTGCCTTTGTAAGAGATGCTCTTGTGGGAACTTTGAAAGTTCCTCCATGTCTACAAACTGAAAGCTCCTAAAGGTTAGTTTTCATAGAGCAGCTGCCAGTGCTGCTTTCTAACGCTCTGGGTTCATCTAAGGTTCAATGGATTATCCAGGTAGCGGCTGCAGCTAGCTTAGGGGGACAATGTCATGGACCGGATGGCTAAAACCACCTGTCGAGGTTGAAAGCACTGCTAGCTGCCTCACAGGAAATCAAACTCTGTATCTAGCCACTGGCAGTTAGCTTAGCTTTCGTGATAGACATGGGAAGCAGTGGTTGTACCTCTGAGGCCGGTTCCTTTGGGCTGCTGATACCTGGAAAAATCTCATTACATTGAACCAAATCACTGATAAATGGAAGTCTGCGAGGTGTTTGTGGGAAGTCGGCTTTACATGAAATGGCTTTCTGTAAATTAAAGTGAATATCTGTGCCAAAACAGGATGACAGCACAGTTTGGCTTAAGATACATCCTATCTAGTCATTATTCTTTGAGATAAATACAAAGGAGAGTAGTGGCAAAACATATTTTCACACATCTTATTTGTGAGTTGGCAATAAAATGGAGTAAGATTCAGTCTGACAGGATGTGGTCTGGGCTGGTTAGTGGGTAATTAAATATGTTAGCAGAGTTATTGCAAGCAGAATGAAAAAATGACAAATTATTCAGTCTGGACAAGGACCCTGTGAGGCTCATTCATCAACATCTCTGTGCACTGGAAGATGTAATACTGTGTTAAAACGCACACACAATGTTTAGGATTTGCATATCTGGTCCCAGAGTTTATTACATGATCAATGGACCTCATAAAGTCAATGTAGTACACTACACTACATGCAAAATGGATGGGGAGTAATTTATGAATATCATAAAGGGTGCACCACATGTCCTCATTATTAATCCAGTGTTCCCCTCACCCTCCCTGTACCACTGCAGTGTGTGTTGGGTTGTCATGGTGATGCTAGTATACCTCTGCAGGCCCGGGTTGTGGTGTTGAGGTAGTACTGATGGGCGCAGCTGTCATATTGGCATTCTCCAAACAGCAGGACCTTGGATGGGTCGCGGCAGGACGTACAAACCCCGGCCATGTCGCACGTGAGGCACTGGCTGTCACATGCTGCCGAAAACAAAAAGGTCGACATGGAGGTCTGGTTAGATATAAGGTCAGAGAAGCGATAATCAGCGACAGAATGTAATACCACCTGCCATCAACAAAACCTGACTGTTTGTGCCCTTATTGGACCCAGGGAGGTCTGTTTAATACTATGACATCTATGTAAACAGTGTCAGATGTTATCTTCCAGGTGAGATGCAGCAATGGTACTTACCTTGGCAGATCCTGTGACCGTTGTCATAGTAACCAAGGGGACATTTGGGAGCACAAAGACCCGAGGGCAGCAGAACGCTGTTGGCCGGGCAGGAAGTACATGAGAGAGGCCCTGCCCCACTGCAGGCGTCACATGACGGATGGCATCCTAGGGAAATATTAAATGTTTCATTTCATTAGCATACATTCATTCATTAACAGATGAAACTTGTTGCCTCAACATGTTTCATGTAGAGGCAACTAAAAATATCAACACTTAAATTGACTGCTTAGAAAACCACTGTAGTAGGTATAGTGAAATTTGAAAGGCTGCTGAAATATCAAGTCCTTGATAGAAACAAAAATCATTCTCGAGTTTGAAAATACATATTCATAAGTATCTAATCACTATCAAGGGTCTAATCATTCTCAGATTACTTTGCTCCCCACACACCCCACACAATCCTGTGTGTGTGTGTGTGTGTGTGTGTGTATACATACAGTATTTGTTTGTTTATGTATCGACTGTACAAGTACTATTTCTATCTCTCACTTTGTTGCTATGTATATATCTACATATGTGTGTGCCTAGGGCTCATTTAAATGAGACTCCTGGGGTTTTGCTCTTACAGCCCAAAGCTTCCTGTTCAAACTCTGCATTTTAATCTGCGCGTTGATTCACAGCATGCAGCTCAGTGTGGAGGCAGGCAAAAGGCTACTGCTGAGCCACAGGATGATGAAAACAATGAGCATGATGAAAACAATGATGATGGTGGTGGAAAGATGAAAATGATGATGACAAGGATCCATGAGTAAGATAATGATGATAATACTGATGAGACTGAGGAGGATGAGGGGAACAATGATGATGATGAGGGGAATGAGATAGTAATAATGATGATGATGACCAGGATAAGAAAGAGGATAATGGTGAAAATGACAATGATGGGGTCAAAGAGGATGAGGATAAAGACAGTCAGGGGGAATATGATGCGGAAAGCGGTGATGAAGCCACGAAGAGGGTGATGATGACAGTAATAATCATGACTACAATGATCCTAATGGGGATGATTTTTTTGCCATATACTTAACTATTGATGAATTGAAACACTACAATTATCGTACTTCCACTTGTAGCCTTTTGTACTTTCACTTCTAGTGCATAGTAAATGGGTAACTGTTTAAACATTTACTGTTTCAACAGTAATCCAAAAATATATGTCCCGTCATTGATTTGAATCTCTACACAGTTCACAGGTGAGATTCAAAACATTGACAGTGAGCTGAGAGGAAATTTAGGGATTTGATACACAGTTGGGACTATTATGTACTTCTATAACCTGTGACTACATGCACTGATTGATTACACTGCAAAGTAAAGAGAATAAACCTGAAAATATCCCTCTGACAGAGTAAATGTATTTTTAAACACTGGCTTTGAATTCAATATTTCTTTTTCTTTTTTTTTTTTTTGGGTCAGCGGAAGGCAAGAGGTTAAAAAAAAAAAAAAAGAAACTCCTACCAGGTCAGAAAAAACACCCATTTAAAGATCTTTGACTGATGAATAAAACATAAAAGCTTTGAGGTTACAGGTTTTATATTGAGGACAGCTACTGTGTGACCAGGAGAGTAAAAGTCCTTACTGATGCAGGCTCCATGCCAGCCATAGTGGCCCTGGGGACAGTGGGAGACACAGTGATCGCCCAGCAGCCAGGTCCTCGGCACTTTACACCACAGACAAACACTGCTGATGCCCGTCTGGAGGTCTGCTGTACAGCGCTGACAGTCTGAACTGCACTCTGCAGGAAGGACACACACACAGAGACAGGATTGCATTATCATAGTGTAAATAAGCAACAATCAAAGCCACATGATGTTCCTACTGCTGTAATTCTGGAGAAGTGCTTTTTGTTTTTAATCTCAACTTACTTTCCTTTTCCTTTTTATTTCTTAATACTATAAAAAAAAAACTAATTTACACAGCACAGATGAACTGATTAACTTTTCTGGCTTTTAAAATAAAGACTACATTTAAATTTAAAACAGGATTACCACATAAAAGTGAACAAATGTATTGTATCAATAAGGGATTTTCAATTATATTCAAGGACATGATTTGGAAAATAATTATGTCAGTAGACAATAGTCTAATTCCAGACAGAAGACAGAAGCATGTGTTTTTCTTAAGTAAAAACAAAAAAGAATCCAATTGTTTTAAACTCAATGCTTGTTGTTTCTTAAGTAGAAATCCTGATCGGCATAATTTTTTTGATAGGATGCTGATTGTTGAACTGAAGATAGAGAGACGACTGGAGAGCTGAATCTTGCATGTGGTAATATTTGAATAACTTTTGAGTGGATTCAAAGCCTGTGGGAGCCCTCTTAAAAAACAGAAAAGAAAAGCAACAAATGAAGACAATTACTAAACAAAAAGTTTCACAAAAGATTTTAATGAGGATGTTTCATGTAGAAATAAGAGAAGTGGGTGTTAAAATGCACCAATTAAACCTCTCAAACTGAGATCTCTCTCCTTCTTTTAGATAAATGCTTGCACACGCCATCCCTCCCCACAGACCAGTATATACCCACAGATCCCTAACACTCCAGGGTCACCCAAAGGGAGCTAAGATTAGCAGAACACTGGAGAACACCTTGTGGCATTTCATCTGATGGTATCTGGATCCTGCTGGCACAGTGGTAAGCACCTTAAAGTTATCCACCCATGCAGAGATAACTATCTACAGTAAAACACAGAACAACAGGGCTCTGCAGGTGAAGAGCTGAGTGTTGGTCAGGTGAGGAGAACAGATAAAGAGGTGGATCACAAGGGGGTATTGAAAGAAAACAAGCGTAAAGTCCATGAAAACAGTTCTTTCTCTGTGAAGGATTAACTTACATGAAAAAAACTTTGGAGGGATTACAAGGTGCAGACAAATATCAAACCATGTGACAAGATCTGGATGTAATCAGAAAATGTGACTTTCTGCAGGCTGATGGCTGATACCTGGACATCCTTATGGCATTCTAATGGTGATGCATTCAAGCTGAAACTACCATTTAAGAGCATTAACCTGTTTAAAAATTAGAGGAGGCCTATGAAAAGGACACTTTTGAAAGAGTAGAAGTACTACTGAAGTAGAAGTACGGTCAAATAGAATCACAAATGAGAAAAATGGAGAAGATTTAAAAATATATTTGAAAGCAAAAATAATGGAATAAGAGACAAGTGAATTAAAGTAATGCAAGAACTGCATGTGGAGCTGCCTCAATTTTATACCAAGTGTTCGTGGGAAAAATAAAAACCAAAAGACACGCACCTCTACTGTTATATTTAACTCCCTATTTGCATGGCTTGGCTTATTCATACACTGCACTTTCTTCAGAGTTCAGAGTTTTTACATTGTTTCATTTTCTATAAAAAATGTGCAGCTTTAGAAGTTTCAGAAGATGATAGTGATTCTGCTGACAACAGCAGTCTCCTGAGCCTGAGGGCAAAACCCTGTTTACCTTTAGTCTCAAATCTTAAAAACCAAGGAACCAATGTTTAATCAACACAACTGAGCCGAGAGATGGAAAATGCTGATTACTAATGATTCATGATATTGTCATTTCTCCTGCTTATCTCTACATCCTGCCCTGTGGCCTCAGTTTTAAGCTTTACACATTTCCTTGTGGTTTCATTGCACGTAGCTCAGCCTATGTGACACAGTTGGGATCTAAACAAGCCTAAAAAGGCTCCAGCTGATGGAAGTTTAGATTCAAAAGGAGAGAAAGTGAATGAACTGGAAAATAAACTACATCTGACAATGCTCCCTCATGTAAGTTTATGTCAATAAGATTTCTAGCTTCACTGGTTTAGCCGTTACAGTACATCATCAGTCGGAGGAATAAGTCGACATATTTTCTCATACTTTGTCTCTATTTTGTATTACAGTGCTGCAGCATGGCATTTTTATAGTGTATCTATGGTAGATTTATGTGGTAAATTCAACAAATTACAACAAACCTGCTGTGAGTCCTGTTTGGTTAGATTTTAGGGTTAATGCTAGGTAAACTAGGTGAGGATTAGTTATTTCTGTTCATTGCATTTGGTCATATTTTCTCTTAATGTTCTTAATGATATACAATGTTTTATAACAGTGGGAAAATATTTTAATGCATTTATGTCTCTGACAGCTATTTTAGTTTGCTTATGTATTTCTGAATAGCTGACATTTAACTCAGTAGGATTATTTCTGCCTCCAGAGCAGCTTTCTCTCTGACACTGACGTTTGTAGAACTCAAACTTACAAATCTCTTGAACATGGCATCCGCTCAGGTGAGTCACGCTCTCCTTCTGAAGCAGGTCCAATATCAACAGAGCAAAAGAAGACGAAGAAAATAAAGAACTTCCTGTCTGTCATCTCTCATCCACACCTTTCATATCACATCACTTTACAACAAAACACGTATCAGCATTCCTCCTGCCAACCTTCTGCAGGCAATCCGGCTCCAGGCGCTAAACAAATGGCTCCACGGCGGAGATAAGATAACTCAGGCGTCAGGGATTATTGACTGTGCAGACTAAAACTGAATATAAAACTAAAATGGTATTGATTTGAGTCCTCAAGATCCCCCCTTTATGGCGTAATTACCATTTTTGTAGCACATAAAAAAGTATGCTGGAGTTATAAATGCGTGGCACGCATTCTGGATGATCATATTCTCCCGTGGGCCAGATTTATACCAGACATTATCCTATATCATGTTTTTTCATCTCTTGAACTATATAGAGCAGAAACTTCTTTAACGAGAATCATAGAGGAAAATCAAGGCTCTAATGTCTCACAATTAGTTGCCTTCTTGTGACTTTGTACAAATGAAAAGAGCATAAAACTTGTAGCCCTCAGCAGGGATGGAGTCTGAGTGCAGCAGGAGCTAACAAAGTGAGAGGAGCAAAAGTGGGACATCATCTTTATCTGAAGTTACAGGGGTAAGAAAACAGAGAGCACTGCAAAGAGAAGAGCTGTGTGGTCCTCTGACACTGACTTCGCCCTGTCTAGACATGTCGCCCCAACAAAGAACGGATTTACAGATGCAGCTATTAAAAAAAATCTACTTTTCTCTTCATGCTCAGTTCTGAATCACTGTTGGCTTGGGCCCCCAAAACAAAAAAGGTTCTGCTCTTGTTCTATTAGGAGAATGATTAAACTGGTTGAGAGACACTTTATTTTGTTGTACATTATTCTAACTAATGCAGAATAGATGCAGAACAAATACATGTGAAAATGTCTCAAGTACTGAACAAGAGATAAGAACACACAATAACTTGATCTGTGTGGACATGCTGTATTTATGAGTAGCTGTGGTATTTAAAAAAATTGGTCAGCAGCAACAATTAAAATATGCACCCACATCAAATGTGGAACATCAAAAAACACAGCTTAAGTAATGAAGTTCACAATAGTTATAATGTTGAGGCATAAAGAGCAGCGCATCATATTCTTTTGAGCTGTTATTAGCTCTGTGCCTGGTTTGTCCCCTGGAAAGAAAAGGGGGTAATAAAAGATTTAACTCTTTCAAAGATGCAGCGACAAATATCTTCCCATACAAAAGTAAATATTAAACAAGGCCTCTGTAAGTTGAAATGCTGAAAAGACTTCAGTATTCTGCCTAATTTTGTCATGATTTGAAGGCAAACAGGAAACCAAAAGATCCCCATAAAAACTGGAAAAAGTCCAGACTTATTTAGCTAATGGGAGTTATAATAATCAGTAGTAGTAGAGAAACACATTTTTCCCCATTCAAATTCCTGTTGGTCTTGTCGGCATTGATACACTATTGACAGCGACTGTCGCTGTAGGCTCTATGTGTCTTAATCGTGTTTCCATGGAGGTTTTTTATTCTCTTTTGACCAGAAAGAAATATGAAAAAAAAAAAAACATGATCCTGTGTCTTTTATTCCAATGTTGGTATGTCTTGTTTCTATGGTGATGCATTTCTGTTATTCAGTGTGCAGGTCTATTTTGAGTTTCATGTGCTAAATAATGGCTCCAACACAATTATGACGCAAAATAAATCCTTGTAGCTGTAAGCTTTGAGCTGATGATGTTCCAGAAACTCTCTTTCATTTGGACTTTCAGAGCCCAGATCTCTACAAAAACAGAACCGAGAGAGGAAAAGTGAGACCTTGATTCCAGGTTATGAATTGATTGCCTGTTTATGTCTACTTTACACACACAATTATGTGTTTACAGTCAAAACAACCTGCACGGGCAGGTTAATACATTTCAGACATGAGCCTAACTTCTGAGGACAGCTGGGAACATTCAGCCTGGAGGGAGGGTCAGTCTGTGGGAGCAATGAAGGATTAAAAAGTCTAAATTATTAAAGACCAACTAGTGGTCTAGTTCTAGTAGCTGTGTCTTTTGACCTGACGGTCAGAACTAAGCTTCATCCTCAGATGATCATCCATATCCACAGAAAGTTTGTAATAATTTGGAGGAGAAATCAGAAAAAAGTAATTGAAATTGACTAATTTCTATTCCTATGCTCTGTGAGAAAATCTGTTCTGGCAGTATTATGCTAAAATGTATGCCCGAAATTTGTGAGGTCCATATGACACATTGTTTAAATGTTGAAGGTGTGCACAGTAAGATTTATGGTTAACTATAACAACTTTCTCTATTGTTTACAACGGCATTTAAGTGCACCTCCACAGAAGCATACATCCACCTACATTCTCCATAGGCTGTTCGCATCTCACCACATGTGATCTTTTCAGCTCTGCCAAGTCACTATTTCTCATCAATCACCTGGGATTGCTCTTATAATTTTCACAGCCTGGCTGAGTCAGTATGTGCTCAGGCAACACTGAGGATAATGACACATGAAAATGGAAAGAAAACTAGCAGAGGCAGATAAATGGTATTTATGGAAGGAAGCATTCCAGCAAAAATTAAAAGGTTTCACACAAGGAGTTTCTCCTTGTGTGATGTTGTGTAAATGTGGCATCTTTTACCTCTTTTCACCATCACTGTCTCTTTTTATGGACAGGAAATATAGGTTTAAGTCTAAAATACATGTGTGTTTCTGCAAAAACATCAATGACAAATAAGCAGCAATTCAGGACTAAACATGATGGCCCTGAACACAGTCTCAGACAAGAGCATTTTAAGGACCAGCGCTTGTGGAATTTGGCTAATCACTTGTCTGGTGGTAATAAGTATGTGACAAGAACACTGCTGCTGTCAAATAGCAATCAGATGGGAGATCCTGTGGAGACACAGAGACAGAGAGAGTGGAGAGAAAGACAGACCAGGGGGAGAATAGGAGGAGACAGCCAATAGTGAGACATCTGCCTCTGATGGTTGCTCTCTATGAAATTGTGATTGAAAGCGAATGCCTCATCGCCTTAAGAGATTACGTAACAGCGACGATACCACTGGGTGGCCAGAGGTAATCCCAGGCTCTGTGTGTGTGTGTGTGTGAGAGATAAAGTGTGTGTCCATGAGAAATAAAGTGTGTGTCAGAAAAAAGGAACTATAAAGCAAGATTTAAAAAATAGAGGAATAAAATATGTGTGTCAATCTGCAAGTAAGAGAATTAGAGTTCAAGAGGGAACCTTGTACATACTGTATATACTGTATATATATATATATATATATATATATATATATATATATATATATATATATATATATATATATATATATATATATAGTATCTGTGTGTGTGTGTGTCCAGGCCAGGAAGAAATGCTGACCCCAGTATTTCTGCGACCCAGAAGTGCCACAAGGCATCCTTTATTAACTAGAGTTCGGCTGAGCTTAACCCATTTGAGATTAGGTTGTGTGTGTTTGCAAACAAATATGTGTGTTAACCATTATCTGCATGTGCATGCAGGAGCCAGCAGTGTGTGTGTCTCCATTCATATTTACATACATGTGTGTGTCTGTGAACTAAATCTGGTCGAGTTTCACATCTCCAAACAGTGTGTGTCATCAAAAAGTGTAATTAAAAGTCAATGCATCTGTTTTTTTTCTTCAGATTCTGTTTACCCCCTGCTATCTCTTCCATGCTGTCTTCCCAACATGTAAACATGCCTGTTTTTAATTTACAGCCAGTGATCCAGATAGGTAAAAACTCATTTCATTACCCAGCGAGAAGAAGGAGACAAAAGCTTGAGCTACCTTTACACACTAAAACTCCAGTCTTCTCTTCATCTTCTGTCTGGTAGTTTATCATATTTTGCCCGCTAAAGACAAACAGCATTTAATGTGTGCTTTGGGGAGAAAGAGAAGTAGGGCGAGGAGGTGTGAAGCCTCTTACAATGTTGTTTGTTAGCAACGATCTAAAGAAAGCTTTACTTTATCACGGTGGATGTTCCATGTAAAGTTTCTATGAAAAGCATTACTATGAGTTTAATTACACCAAGAGGTGGAAATACATTTATAGAAAAAACTTTTCTCCATTTTGTTGGTGACAGAGGAGCCATAGAAGTATTTTTTTACCCTGTCAATTCCCATCAACAGTTCCCTTTTATAGCAATTAAAAAAAAAAGTTCCTCAACATAGAAACATAAAATTAACATTTCCTTAAGTTCATGCAGTCAGTTTGGTGTGGCTTGAAAGAATGTTGTTGCAAAGTGTGAATAAACCAGCTGCAAAATGTCGTCGCTGAATTTATCCAAATTTGACTCTGAAACCAAAGATGGTTGGCATCTCTAATGAATAATGCAAGTTAGCTGGAGCTTCAGACACACGCAAGACTTGTTATGTCCTGTTATGTCAGCAGGCAGAGCAAGGCACTAACTCTGCTAGAGTTGGTGGTTCATCTCCCACTGCAGCCACTCAGACTAAAAATACAAGCACTCACAGCAGTGCGTTTGATGAAAGCTTGACACTATCCCACATCCAAATACAGGAACATACATTTATACACACACTGGACTTACCGAGGCACTCTCCAGTTGCAACATTGAGGAAATGCCCATCTTGGCAGCTCGTCCTGCAGTAGCCGCTCTGTAGAGAGGCCAGCGGGGGGCAGGAGGTGCAGTCAGCCTGGGAGGGACCGGTGCAAGTCTGGCAGGATGGGTGGCATGCTGGGGGATGGAGGAGAAAGGGAGGTAGGGGACAATGAAAAAACATAGGAAAAAGCGGTTATAGTTAGGGGAAAAAAAAAAAAAGTTGAAGTGGTGAAGAAAGTTAATTGAGAAGGACGGACAAGAAGGGAGCAAGGGGGTAAAAAGGGTGTAGAGTAGAGGAGATGAGCGGGGGGGAGGCAAGGAGGAGAAGTCAAGTCAATTTTATTTATACAGCCCACTATCAAAAATAACAAATTTGCTACAAGGTACAAGACAAGACAGAGATAAAAAAGAAAGAAATTAAGAAGAAGAGAGGAGACATGACAGCATCAAGAAAGAAGGATGGATAGAAGAGGAGTGGGAGAGAGTGAAGGAGGTACAATTGAGAGTGAAGAATATGGGTTTTAAGGGAGAGTGTACATGGCAATACTCCAATGCACTAACTATAACTATACAACCACCAAGAGAATCAAGAGAGAAAGCAGGTACAATGTAAACAGATGTTTAACAGATCATTTTTCAGATTGAGAAGTGTTATACAACCACTTGGGCTTGATTATTAATAATGCAGTTCCTGTCACCATAAACAGTTGTGATTCTTCACCAAGTAAAACTCTCCTGTAGTAAATCAAAAACCTTAATTCAGACTTTATTGTCATAATTGATGACACAGCTGTATGGAAACTAAGCACTTTTTCACTTTTTATCAAATACGGGTTATTACAGTGGAATAAACCCATGTAAACCCACAAAACCCATATTTTATGATCTTATGAAGTTGTTATTGTGGATATGTTAGCGAACAACATCATGAGTCATTTTCTAGACACCTGATGAATGGAAATCCAAAATTGTCTCTCACTTAGCTTTGGTCTGGTCTTTACCAATTCCTAAAAAATATCTTGATCTTTAGCTGCTAGACATTCCTCTTTATAGTAACTTTGTCTGCTCTTTGGTGCTGGGAAGGTAACGTACAGCGGGTTGCCTGTTGCTGCTGAAAAAAGGCTTGAGGAACCATACAGTAAATTTTAAGTCGAATTAGAAGTCCAAAATCACAATTCGCCTCAGCCACATAGGACGAATCCCTCTTCCAGGACAGACAGACTTGCAATAAACAACACATTATATACAAATTTTGATGACAAAGTGTGCTATAAAAACAAACAAACTATGAAACTATGAAAGAATGTATGATATAAAAAGGCTAAAAAGTTCTGTAGAGCTGAAGAGTTGGTTATAATTCTTTGCAGCTTTGGCACGACGAGCTATCCCTTTCACATTATTCACTCATTTGATTTATTGCCATTATAAAAGAATATCGATTAATGGAGATTTAACTACATGCTGTGTGTTATTGCCAAGCATAAGAAGTCACCAGCACCAAAACTTTGCAGTAAAAGTTTACTCTCTTTAAGACAGAAATACAATACTTCTTTGGGGTATCTGGGTAGCTTCTAATGAGCCAATCAACACAAGGCCAAGTAAGCAAACAGACTCCATTTATTTTGGTATCCCAGGGGGAAGTGTAAGCTGAGCCCATCATTCTTCCCTAAACGTCTAGGTATCCTTCTACGTCTTGTCATTTCAATTAGTCAGCTAAAGTTTGGAGAAAAAAAAACTATTATCAGATTAAGTGATGTTTACCACAGGTTTTTGTTTTCCTCATGATGAACAATAAAATTTGGTATGCTTAAAAAGACCTGAAGAAAATGCTGGTAAATAGAAGGAGTCGCCATGCTTTAAATGAGGTTGGAGACGGTAAACAGAGTCGATGTAGAGCAAATGGATTTTCATTTAAGAGGGGGGTAATAGAAAGGGGGTGGGGGTGGGTAGACAGGCCCAAGAGCACTGCTAAGCTCTTTTCAGTGGTTAACATGCCGCAGTACATGTACCACAAGTTTACACCTTATCTACAGTATGTAGTTTGCTGCCAATCTGACCTTGAAGTAATTTTGCAAAATTGGTATAACTGTGTACAACAAAAAACTTGAAACCTGAAAATACATCATGTAACATAGTGAAGAAAAACTGCCTCTGTGACTGGCCAAATAAATGTTGTGTAACATCAATGCTTTTCATTGCACTGACTAAACTAAAAGATGCAGCCTGGACACAAAAAAAAAAAGCAGGATCCAGCCACCTCCAAACAGACCAGAACTTTCTTAATTCTCAAACAGTTTCCGAAGAAAAAATGCTTATATCTCTCCTGCGATTGCAATTTGGCTCATTTACAGTCTCCCTAATTCTAAATTTGATGTGAATTACAAGAAAATGTGGGATTTGCTATGTTTTGAGTAATATGCAAAAGCTATTTCTTAACTGCGTTGCTTCCAGGAAAACTGTCTTAACTACATGCGCATCTGTGAGAGAGGGAAGAATATTTTGGATGTATTTTCTTACCTCAAGTGTGGAAACAAGTTTCTGTGGGTCAAATTGAGGTGAACCAATAATTGCAATGTTTTACAACCTCTGCTGTTAATTTCTGATTAAGGCAGAGCAAGGCACCAAGAGATACAGGCACACAACAACAGTGGTTTTAATTCAAGAGACACCAGTGCAAATTGTCCTGCTCATTGTCTTATTGGTTTAGAGGCACTGCTAAAGACAATGACAAAGATGATTGTGTACCTAGTATAACGTTTAATAGAGAAAGTACTGGTTACATAACTAATCTATAAAACAGGTTATTACAGGTACAAGGTTTGCTAAAAAGAGAGGGAAGGTGTCTGCACCTGTACTACCTTTGTGGGGACGAACTTCTGACCTTGAGAATGAGGACATCTTTGGAAAGTGAGGACATTTGGTCCAGTCCTCACTTCCTCAAAGAGCTGTATGTCAGTTTTGGTTTTGGGGTTAGGGTTGTTAGTTGGGGACAAGGGAATGCATCATATAAATGTGTGTGTGTCTGTGCTCTCACCTTGACAATGGCTGTCCTGGTTGAAGAAGCCTTGCAGGCAGCTGGGGACACAGTGGCCCTCATGCAGGCTGGATGGAGAGGGACAGGACGTACAGTTGTCTGCAGATGGTCCAGTGCAGAGCCAGCAGGACTGATGGCACTCTGGAAAGGACACAAAGAACAGTTTTCATTTTCATAACATACAAAGCTGTGGCCAAAAACGGAGGATACTCCCCAGCTGTGCCCCCTCACTACTTATCTACTGCCACAATAAAAAGAAAAAACTATGAGTGGACTAATCCTTTCTTGCTCAAATTTTGCTGTATCTGTGTAGTTTTGCTGAATCACCTGGAAATATTTTGTTTGTGGGGAAAAAAGGTGCAGTCATTTTTACTATTAAGCACTTAGAAGCAACCAGCACTATTGTACAGTAAGACTGCTTGATTTGTTGCATATATGTATTACTAATTTGGCCCTATTGTAGCAGCAATGCAGCATTAATGCATCAAAACTGAATGAAGGACGACTGCTCTTATTATACACCTATAAATAGCTGCTATGAATTGTTGCCCATTTTTGCCACTATTTTTGTTATCCTGCGGCCATTTTACTGTATCTTGTTCCTTCCCTGTTGGCATTTTTGGAATCTGAGTCCCAAGAGGTTTTAGTCAGCTCTGCCAGTTAGAAGTAATGTAACACTTGGATGAGGCCAGCGGCCAGCTTCACCAATCAGAAGTTACGCATTAACACCTGAATCAGTGCCAGCTCGGAGAGCCTGATCCAAAAGGGCCAAAAGCCAGCAAAGACTACTGAAATATGCTCTACTGCTCAGCTGTTTAGTTTAAAAAAGGAAACATAAAACTTCAAAAAGGGTCATTTTAGGACAGATAGGGTATTTAGGTTATAGATTTAGAAGTTGGAGGTGGGGGGTTAAAGCTAGAGGTGGTAACTTGGCTCCAAATGGCAACAAGGATTAACTGCTTGAAACTTTACAACTCAGAAATTGTGTAATGTGTCATCAGTAAAGCAAATAGATCACTCTCCTGTTTAGCAACTCAGTAAGTCTATGATGTATTAAGCAAGAAAAACAGAAAAACAGATTAAAGTGTATTATTGCATCTTTGAACCACAATTCAAGGGGCTGTAAATAAGGTACAAAAATGCAGAATTGCATGAATGAATTGATTTATTAATAGAAACCAAATTATATCGAAAAGTCAAGGACAATAGAGTTTGAGCACAGTTATGCTGTAGTATTTTTCTTCTACAGAAAAAGAAAACAATCTAAAATTAATGTGGACGGAGGTTGATTTACAAGAGTTATTATTTCACTGTTTTTAGTTTTGAATTTTTTCAAGTGTTCTTACATTGTACAAAAAAAATTATTAGGACTAAAGATAAACATCTACAGGTTTCTGCTGTTCTACAGCATTTTAACAAGTGTTTAAGTGTTCTTTACCGCAGTTGTAAACTATCAGCTGCATTATATGTAACCAGTATTAGATTTAGCTTTATGTGTGGGGCCACTGCGGTAACGTTCTTGCTTGTTCTGGCGTGCTTGCTTGTTATTTACCCTTCTCCTACATGCCCCCACACCCTTCACTCCACACCACTGTTGCCCTCAAACAGGTCTTTTGTGCAGCCTTTGATGTCTGCTTTGGCAGTGTGAAGACAAATAGCTGAGCAGCGCTATCAGCTCTGGCAGCTGAGCCAAGCCACGAACCAACCGGCTGCTGCTGATGGTGGTGGGAAAGACAAAAGGCCTGTCACCAACCGGCCAGAAGCATTAAGTGTGTGTGTGTGCGTGTATATATGCTCTGTCTGGCTTTTTTAGTATATAGTACATGCACTGAAGTATGTGTGTCTTTATAAATACTCCTCTCTGGATTCTTTTAGAGGCCTGTCTGCTGTATCCAGGTCTTGTGTACACTTTGTATGACAGCCACTGGCAGGAGCAGACGGCTGCTCTACCTGAGCCAACACTGCAGCATGTGTCTGTATGTGTGTGTGTGTGTGTGTGTGTGTGTGTGTGTGTGTGTGTGTCACCCTACAAAAACATTTACCCTCAGTGTCAGAATGAGGACCTTTAAAAGTCACAGCAGTGTCAGTCGAAACTGTCAATCTGATGCCCCATCATCGCCCACCTTCTCTCTGTAGTCTATTCATAATCCCCTGCTTCTCTGTCAAATATGGCAACTTAATTGGTTAGCTGAGATAAGAAAATGCTGTAACTATATGTTAAATGCTAAAACTATGTTTCTGTAATTGAGTTTACCACCCACCGACATCTCTGTTTAACACACCACCAAAAAGACTCATCTTGGTCACATCTGTGTGACATGAACACACATTCAGTCCACACAAACCTTCATATCAACAGTCACAAAACAAACACAGACTCAGAGGCATATTAAATAGGTTTTCTGTCACACTTATTTCATTAATGAGAGGAGAGAATAAGAGCGATAGGCAGCCTCTCCTTTTTTATTGCTGCTTGGATCTCTCATTTGTTGCAAGGTAGAAAGCGCATATTGATTCTGGTAATACCCAAATTCACGTGCGCAGGCGTTCTCATCACACATTATCTGATGCACATGCTCAGAGAATCTGATTCATTACTTTGTTTTGTGCTGATAGGGTCATAATTTCAGGTGGATGCAGTCGATGAGGTTGTGATTTAGTTTGGGGGTGTGAGTGCTCCTTGATGCCTTCCACAAATGATCCTCCTGGTACAGTGCAAGGCTGATCATTACATTAGTGCAGCAGAGAGTTCTGCCTGCTACACAGCAGAAACACAAGTAAAGGGTTATATCTCATTCTTCTGAAGTGTCTAACATATCATTCACATTGATTCTGCAGTGTTATGGTACACTAGAAGCCTGACATCTATAGAAACAATTTTGAGGAAATGGCATTTCAAGAACTGCTCTGCTCTGTGCTGTACTGAAGAAGCTTTCTCAAGCCCTGGGGTACCCATCCCCAATACCCGTGCTAGGAAATCCGTCAAAAGGAGATGGCAATTAGGTACAGTGTTCTCTTTAGAGGGGGGCCACAATATTGTCATCAGGTTTTGAGGCCTGTAGTTGGGTCATCAAACCAAACTGGTCTCAGGATCAGGGGCCAGAAAATTGATAGTCACAGAGGCCAAATATGATTCATATTCAGAAGGGTTTGGGAGGACTTCACACTGAAAAAGCCAGGCAACAGAGGAGCATTGCAAAAGGTGCTCAGTTGCTCGCCTGCTGTGTAAGCTCGAGTTCAGAGGAGATTTAGGGATTGTACTCCATGTTCATGATCAGCACTGTGATGCTGTGTCTAGCGTGATGCAATAAAACAAGTGATGACATTTTTATCAGAATCAGTTGTAATGGAGCCAGAGCTACAAGTATGAGGCCTCAATAAAAATAAAAAATAAAAAGCTAAATTCTGAATATAGGCACCACAGATGAGTTGGACAGTGGATTTAATAACTTTATGACTACTCTAACTTTCTACAGATTTCAGCTCATTCAATTTCAAAACACACTCAGACTCTTGGCCCACATTTCTGAATTACTGTGAGAGCTAATTTCTCTTTATGCTGCATCTGTCATACCTCACTAAACATATCTCATAACTTCAGCCCAATCCTATAACACAGTCCAAGTGTAAAACAACTACATTGTATATCACCATGTGCCACAACATTTGGTCACCTGCATGATTGACAATATTAATGTATAACTTGTTATATTATGAAAAGTAATCCAATATAATTCAGGTGTGTGTTAACCCTTCCTGTATGTAACAGCGTGCTGCAGCTCGACCTGTCTATCTGGCAGCATTAAACCTCCTACACACCAACTATCTCTGTCTGCGCAGGAGGGCTGCTGACTGGAAAGAAGAGGGATTTACAGCCTGGAATTTGCTCTCAGACATCCGATAGCTCGTCAGCTCCGACCCACTTAATGCGTACATGACTGTGTGTGTGTGTGTGTGTGTGTGTGTGTGTGTGTGTGTGTGTGTGTGTGTGTGCGCGTGTGCACGTAAAACCTGGAGTCTGGGAGCTTCATCTGCAGGTTTATATGCCGTCCTCCTCAGTTTAAGGACAGTAGCTGCTGAGGAGGTCTGATTATCTGTCAAAGCAACACACTCACATACTCACAGAAACACACATTTGTACAATAGCCTCCATTGTTGCCAGTCGTACACCTGAATCCACTGACACTTCACCGAGGGAAACCTTTGTTACTGAGAACAGAGGCAGAGTGGAACAACTGCTTTACATATTACCGTGAATAGAGCTTTAATGACACGTCATTTATCGCGTTGATCCTCAGCTCACTGCACTGAGCCTAATTTAGGAAGCTCAGAGTGAAAGAAAACTAGATAACTGGCACTGAGTCAGACAATAGCTGATGTACAATGTAACTCTATGCTGAGACAAGCATTTCAAATCCAATTTTCTGTATAACAAACAGAAGAGTGAGCAGGAAAAATTAGAAATCCAATATTTAATTTTTAGACGTTGCTCAGACATAATTCATGTCACATTGCTGAGAAATAGTTCAATGCATATTCAGATTTTTATTGCCCAGTTCCCCTCCATTTTAAGTCATGCCTGAAACAAGTTGAGCACAGAACAATAAACACAGAGAGAGAGAGATGTGGACCACATCATGACATTTGTAGCCTCCCACCTAAATGTTATCTTTGGAAACATTGGATGTTTCACAATGCAACTGGAAAATGTTTTCTAAAGCTTAGAAGTAAAGTTAAAATGCATTTCAAAGTTGAGCATTTCCACAAAATCTGAGTGAAACTAAATGTTTATAACTGTTAAAAAAACCTAGTTCAAACCAGCTCATTTTGCTGTTCAGACCATTCCTCAAGACTGTGGTGGCGCAGCAGGTCGGATTTTGATTGACAGGAGCAGCAAAAATATTTTAGCCACCTAAAAAGTTAATAGTGAGGATTGAGGATGAGTTAACATGGCAATTAATCTAATTCAGTAAAAGAAAGAAACTTTAATTCATAAGTTATATGGTTCTGTTTTTCTGTAGTCAAGTCAGTTTCAACAGGCCTGCTCACTCAAATGACAGCTACATGTGGACCGGAGTAGGTATTCCAAGTTCCCTGACATCACTGTGGGCTGATATGGTCTCACTGTCAGAGGCCTCAAAGCAGGTGATCGTGTTTGGGTGCACAAGAAATAGAGGGCCCAGTACCGGGAGATGGTAAAGCAGTGTAAAATGGATGGATGAAGAGTAAGCTGTAGAGGTGGGATGTAGAGGCTTTGCAGGACACTTGCTCTGCAGTTCATCTATCACCATCAGGACCAAATTGGAGGAGTGATCTGTGGGGTAGTACTTCTGAGCTGGGGTTTGATCTACCATGGCTGTGACCCTGAGTCAGAATGCCTGATGCTGAAAGACCCTAATGTACTCTGGGTACCTCACTGATGATGTGCCCCAAAAATTCGAAACCAAATAGACAGAAGTTCTTGCACTGTAAAACCCATGCTGCTTCTTGACTTCATTTTCTGCTCCTTTTGTTGGTTAATCTGATTTTCTCCTTTGATTCTGTACTGTATATATTGCTGTTATGAATATTTGCTTTGTAAAACTTCCAACAAACTAATTTCCATTTAATAACTTAAACCCACTCTAGACCCTGCACTGGCCCCGTGTGATCACAGAGATAAATGGGTCTTAGGAGACACTGTGATCCAACTAGTACTCATCGATTTGTAATTGTCTCTTCCAAGATGATTAAGGGAATCCAATACTGCTAACAGTTATTCAATTCAGATAAAGTAAACAAAAAATTCCCTGGTGCTTGGCCCGCTCTAAACTTAAAAGTAAATTGTTGAGAGGAGGTCAATTATGCTACATCCTAAATGGCTTTAGGATCAAGTAGGGGATGTCTTGACTTCAATCCCGGGTTTCCAAATGATTTTTTTGTTTTGAGACCAATTTTATGTACTCCATTTTAACAAAAGAAAATAACATTGCACATGATAGAGACAATTACTATCCAGCATAGCTCTTTGACATGTAAATCACCATTATTAATGCTTGTGCATTATTAGTTCTTTGCACAAGCATGCTGTATGCTTATTGGATCTTTGGCATTGATGAGATTTACTCCTTAGGTATCAAAATGTGGTACTAAATACCAACACATTTTACGATACTCGTTAGTATATCGAGCAATTCGGTCTGTTATAACAGTATTGAAGTTTGGTAAACAGCCTTAGACTCAAGATCCCTAAAATTAAAGTGATGAGTCCCTATTGCAGGGATACAATTACATACTGCTCATGAGAATTACGACTTTTACCTTCTGTACTCATTCATTTATACCCATTATTTAAAGGTAAAAAGCATGATAACTATTTGGGTCTAAAATAATCACTTTGTGACTCTTAAAGACGTTGCAAACTTTAATTTGAGTGGCTGCCAGCAAACAAGCAAGAGGGCTTTCAGTCTTGGTGACATTCACTTACGTTCCTCACATAGCAAATGACACAGGAGTTGGAGAAAAGTATTATCAACAGAAGTAAATAATTACAATGTTTCAGAGCTTTTGGAATCCAGAAACCATCAGCTCCAGGAAACTATGAAGACATTCCTCAGGGCACCCTGTAATTGACATGATCACTAAACTGTAATCGGATCTTGAGACACAGCTGCTGAATGACTATAAACAGAGAGCAAGGACTTCTCTGCAACACTGTGGGAAAACCCAACAAACCTACCCAGAATGCAACCTGCCTTGTCTTCAAACTCTTCATAGCTCCTATGTCACTCATTTTCTACACAATTTCCACTGGCAGCTCATGAGCTAACCATTAGCACAATGTTTACCTGACCTTTACCAAGACATTCTGTGAGTCAGTCACATGGCTCGAACTTAAGTCAGACTCAAGTCACAAATCTTTACAAAATCAAGACAGACTTGTGACTTGACTTTACTACCAATTAGTTGTGACTTCAATTTGGCTTTATACTTTTGTTTTTTTTCTCAAAGCAAAAAAAAAGTTTACCAAGCAACAACTGATATCATTTAAATCAATCCATCAGCAGGCAATCATGTTGTGCATGAAGTTAAAGTGATGCAAAAGTCAAACTAGTAATTATTCAATACACGATACAAAAATGATACCATAACTGAAAACAAGACTTTCTAATCAAAACCAAGAGAAATAAGTTAGAATAAGCAACATCCTTCTTCTCTGAGATCAGTATTGCCTCAGTGTTCTGCATTTCATGATTTCTCAAAAGTCTCTCCCTGTCAAATAAGTACCTGTAACTCAACCATAATGTAACCAGCAGCTTTAAAACTGCTGTTTGGCAATGTGTGCTTCATCCCGTTTCAGAAGCTGAGAGAAAAGTAGAGCTGAATGAAATGCCAGCGTTGGCGAATTACTTGGCTGTGCTTGAGGAAGAGACAGCAGATTGAACAAATACCTTTCTCCCTGCCAAATTCTGAATGCAGTATGGTCAGCGGGCATAAAGACTAAACAGGGACATAAGATAGCAGAGCGGTGATTGTGGTAAATGGATAGAATTTGACAGCATACACTTGGTGCGAAGTAAAGAAAACTGATTACAGTTTTTTCATCTTTCTTTTCCTCTTTGTTGTTGACCTCCTTCAGTTGATTTTTACAAAGGAGGTGTTTGTTGTAGTGGTGTGTGTTTGTGTGTGTGTTAGTAGGTGGGTGATAATTATTCTTAGTTGACAGACTATCCCCTCAAACCTAAAACACACCTTAGGCATTAGCCCATTACACGCACAATTTCACACTCACAAACAGCCTAATCAGGTGTCTCAGGAAATACATCCACAAAGTCTCCACACACACCCCATCCACCCACACACACAGACACACACACACACACACACACACACACACACACACACACACATACACACACAGACGCACATAATCTTCCAAGCACTGAAGTCCAAACTTCTGTCCAAGCTTTTAGTAATGTGCAACAATTATCAAGAGGACGGTTTCTGACAAATTTAATACTTAAATTTAGTTGTTGTACTGTATATGTAGCCTATGTTTGGTGATACAGTCACTTTACAAGTAACTGTAGCTCTACAGTAGACAGTAGCACACATTAAAATAATAAAGGATACTTTGGCTTTGTAAAGTGTCTCCTAACAAACTTCTGACTTTTAAAAACTAATAGAAAAAAGTGGTAATCTGCACATGGAAGAGGCTGAAAGAAATTATATTCATTAAATCACTTAACACTTCAAACATATCACTTTGCTCGAATAAGCAAGATTGTCTTCACTTTGGGGCGGCTGTGGCTCAGGAGGTAGAGCGGGTCGTCTACTAACCAGATGATTGGCGGTTCAATCCCCGGCTCCTCCAGTCTGCATGTTGAAGTGTCCTTGGGCAAGATACTTAACCCCAAATTGCTCCCGAAGGCTGCACCATCAGTGTATGAATGGTTAGCTCCTAAAACTGATGAGCAGTTGGCACCTTGCATGGCAGCCAGTGCCATCAATGTGTGTGTGAATGGGTGAATGATTTATGTAGTGTAAAAGCACTTTGAGTGGTCGGAAGATTAGAAAGGAGCTATACACACAGTACAGTCCATTTACCATTTGTCATGGGTTTTCCTTTGTGCTCTGATTCAATTTTCCTGCTTTCACTGGGCCTGAACAAATTACATTATCGGATCTGTTTTGAAACCCAAAGTGACTGATGATTGACTTGCTAATTGGCTTGGTAACTAGACAACAGCCGTGACCAAGAACAGCAGAGACATACTAGCACACCCTAGCAGGCACTGATCCTCCCAAATAAAGGGAGACATTAATCCATAAAAACCTTGCGTACTTACCTCGGCATGTTTTCGTGTGATCCAGGAAGCTGTGTGCAGGACATCCACCTGTACAGACGCCGTGCTGGAGGTGACTAAACTGCGGCAGAAGGGCCTCCTCCGGTTTGAGACAGCGGAGGCAGTCTGAGGCCAAGGGTCCCACACAGGACCGACAGGAGGGATGACAATCTGAAAGCAGGGTCAAAAGGTCAGACTCACAATGGAAAATTATAAAGCACTTTTTACAGTCATATATAATTTATATAAGTTATATTAGCTTACAACTTATATAAGCTCTTACTGTGGCAGGTGTTGTCCTGGGAGTAAAGGCCTTCCCCACATGACTCAACACATTGACCTTGGTGGAGAAGGAGCGCAGCTGGACACAAGGTACACTGGGATACAGAGGGACCCCAACAGGAAGCGCAGGAGCTGTGACAGGCTGGGGAGATAAAGAAAACGGGAGAACTGAACCAGAACTGTTTGTTTAAAGATGATTAATTTTACTTGGAATAGAACTATAATGTTTGTAGAAGATAATAAGCATTAAATGTAGGAAGTGTTACTTTGATTTGGGTTTTGTTTACTTTCTTGTGGAAAAATGTGGAAACGTTTTGCCAATACCAAATTAAAACTTTGTGTGTTAAGTTTTAGCTTACCTCTACATCTGCTGTGGGTGTCCAGGTAATGCTGAAGTGGGCACTGGGAAATACATTTCCCATGATGCAAGGCGGTCCCTGGCACACAGCTCATGCACTTGGGGTTGTCAGGGAAACAGGAGGCACAGGACGAATCACAGGCTGTGAAGCGCAGCATGTAAAAGTTAATGGCTTCTAGTCAGAATGATAAAATGTACTCAATATGAAAATGAATGAATTATTTTCAAGAAAGAAAGTTTCAGAGCAGTGTCTGTGAGATGTACTGCATTTTACCACCATCGAAAGTTAGTCCAACTTTTTGTTGCAGTTGTTGGCAAATATGTGTTCAGTTTTTGTTGTCATTATAATTTTATTTTAAAGACTGATGAAAAGTTGACAAAATGGTGATAGAAGTCCAAGTCTGTAAAAGTCTAGTTAAAAACAAAATATGTTCAACAAAAGTAGACTTTAGCTGAATCTCCGGGTGTATTTGTGTGTCTAGCGTTCCATATTGACATGACACTTTGACAGGCACACATGCTCAAACAGATCTTTCACTCCGTCTAAACAGAGGCTAAAATCAGTAAAAGGAAGCCCTGAGCAGGAAAATCGAGAAGTTAAAAACCCTTCAGCTCCCTCCAGATCTTGACATTTTAAACCAGATCTTCTAGCACAAACTGGCAGGCTCTAATGGATTTAACCTTTTTCCATAAAGTTCCCCAGGTTTTGACATTTTATAAAAAGGGGCTCCTTGTTGAGCGCTTTAACTCTTCCATATAAGCTGGAGGAAAAGAAGAGCCCCCCCTCCAATCCCCCCAGGTGGCTTTAACCAGAGAAAGAGCTTAGCTATGTGTTACTTTCACCATTGCCCTGAGGGAGGCCTATTCCTGCTCCTCTTCATCTTACGACTCAGAAATAGAAATCATTCATATTCATAGAGGATCTCTTTATTCAAAGAGCTTCTGAATCCTCATTAGTGCAAGAGAGAATTGCTAATTTTGCTAATTATTCTATTTTTTAATTGTTTGTTTGCTATCTCTGGCTACTGCTGACTTATCATTTTGGCACCACGTGAAGTGGATTCTGGCAAGAAGCTCCTCAGTGATACTAAAAAACAAGCCCAAACAAACCTTCACCACCTTTTCACTGCTAACAATACACCTCTTATTGTCTCAGAAGGTGTTTACTGTTTACCATACTCCATCTGCACTTTCTGTGACGCCCAATTTGTCTGTTTAAGTATCAACTTTCAGTCCTCATGAGGCAGAGCTGCACAGCAAAATATTTCAGATGGATAACTGCAGTTTTGTAAGCTGCTTTTCATCTTAAACATTTCATATATATATATTTATAGTATAATATTATATGTATATTTTCGGACACTTTCATATAAAGCCTTTGTTGCTTGGTGCTACTTCCAGTCATATTAAAAGAATTTCGTAAAAAATAGCAGATTTTTCTTCTGCAATTTGAAGATTCTATATATTACAATACAGGTTTTGTTTTCTATGCAGCTGAATATAATATGTTCATGTCAATTTTCTGTGTGAACAGTATCTGAAGTAGATAGGCTGAACTAAGGTTTTGTCTGTCACTAATTAACATTTTATTCCCTTAATGTCTTCAGCATTTAAATCTAATCTTAGATAGTCTTAAGGATGAGCTCCAGTTATGGATTCAGTGTCTTCATGAAGGGGAATAGTAGAAGTACTCCTTGTACTCCTAAACTCCTTTTATCAAAAAGGAAAACTTCTACATCTATAATGCCATAAAAGAAAAACTCAGCGAAAAACTATTTTTTTCAGTCAATTTTGTGTAAACTTTACCATAGCAGACGTCTTCTTGACTGTAGAAACCAGCGCCACAGTCAGGAACACATTCCCCGTCTTTGAGCAAGGCAGCTGGGTCTGAACATGACACACACTGCTGCTGGCTCGGCCCACGGCACTCTGAGCACGACTCATGACAACCTGGGGAAAAGAATAGAAACATTTACTCTATTGTCAGTGTAAAGTTGTCAATAACCACCCCAGTATGCACGTTTTAGCACTCTTACTACATTACATTACACTTTATATTAAAGACAACACTTTACAAAGATTGCCAATGTGTTTAGGATCTTTGACATTTTGTCATTTGCATTCTTTTCCTTGTGTACACAATGTGTAACTTGGTTGTAAAATAAGCTTTTCAAATCATCTCACAACTCCATCACGACACAACACCGATGCAGTTTTGACAACAAAATGACGTATTGTGGTCACTGTGATGGATTACCTAAATCAGCATAATTTAAGTCTCTGCCAAGAAAGTGGGAGTAACTAAATTCTTCAAAAAGTAAAAGATCCATTTGGAGAAAAAAAAATTGAATTTAGCACAGCTTTTTAGGTTATAAAAGAACAGTAACAATAATAGAGATTATAAGGATTGTATGGCAAGTACATTAAAAACTACTGGATTCTGTAGAGCTTGTATGTGTGTGGTCTCCATTGCTGCCATTACTGGTGGCATTTTATGAGCTCTGATAAAAGCAGAACTAACAACACTGACAACAGTGCAGACAAACTGTGTGAACAGGAGGCTGGATGGAGGTGAGATATGTGGGGAGCGCGTGTAAAAATTTAACAGTCTTCCGGTGCGAGTGTGTTTTTATATGCTGTGTGTAGGTGTGTGTGTGAGGGAGACAAAGAGAGACAGAAACAAACCAGGAACGAAGACACACACATACGCACGCACACAACCTCACAAGTAAATTAATCTTGTTTTGTTTTTGATGAAATGTGGGTGATGCTTATGTGTATTTCTGCGTATTTGTGTCTCCATACAGCTGCACACTCATCTATCTGTGTGTGCGAACAAATAGAAGCTCCAAAAACCTATTTCAACACCAACTGGTATGATTACACATGATTTCCCAGCGGCCCACAGACTGAAGCCGGATGCCACAGTGCATAAAAAAACACACACACACACACACACACAAAAAAAGAAGACAAAAACAAACTTTAAGGGAAACACAGGAGTGCTGTGAAAGCTCTGGCTCTGATACAGCTAACTTTGGCATTGACAACACTGTTCACTTCACAACTTACACCAGATTTCTGAAGCACATTCACAAGCCGGTGCTGTTTTGTTCCAAAAATTATGTTTGCATTAAGTTACCTTTCTAGACGGTGCCCACACACTAAAATTGGCAATGGATTGCCTTCAGAAAGAGTACATGTTCCTTGGTATATTTATATGAAACTCCTTCTGATCTTTTTTCATATGATCCTGGAACTTGTTCTCATTTTCGTCTAAAAAGAGTTAATGTGTCCATCAGATATTCATCTAACATCCCAAAAAAATGTGTTCCTTTCTTACAGAACAATGCAATGCTGTAGCTGTAGCTTTTAAACCCTTTGCTCTGAGGGTTATGAATGGAAAGACAAGTTGTACAAACCCCTCCCATCATGGTTCAGATAGTTAGAAGAAATTAAGAATCCCAATCTCATCCTATTTGCAAACAGATTTTAACTCAAGCTTTAATCATAACTGACATGGAGACTTTAAGCTTTTTTTTCTAAGATCTTAATCCATGTCTTGAGGCTCCCTCGTGGAAATACTGTCAAATTTCACATCCCTTTATGTATGAATTCTTAGAGGAACCTGCTGTGTAATGCCGATGTGTAATGGCTGTGGATCAAAAGGATTTCTTGTAACCCTCTTACCTTTTTAGCACACTTAAAACTGCAACCCCCCTAGAAAAAGATGTCTGTCTTGAAGCGTAACATTTTTGTGAGCAGTACATTGTATTTTCTTTCATTTCTGATGCTTGCCCTCCACACAACTGTGCAGCTTAGTTTCAGACATGAAGTGGTTTCATCCATGAGATCTTGAGAAAAACCAAGGCAGCCCTTTGATGGGTTTGCATACAGCACCTCTGGCTACGTTCTGCAAAAAACTTAGAATTGAAAGATAACAGCATTTTCTGAGCAATCTTTGTGCTTGAATTTCACAAGACCTGAGTGAGCTTGGGTTTTTTTGTTTTTTCAAAACTCAGTCTTAAGAAGGTTCTATGTGGATCTCCTAAAGGCTCATGAAACCTTCAGTTGAGTTGGCTGTACTGAAATATGGTATTAAATAAAACTGCCTATTCCTCAAGACCAATACAATGTAACTTTATCAAGCAGAACACCCCAACGCATTGGCTGCCTGGTGTGAATCTATCTGCAGGTCTTTAGATTTAAGAGTGTGAAATATTCTACTGAACATTAGATAGACGCTCCTCAACCTCCAACGCATTCATCATCTCCTGTAAATACAGGCTGAGTGTGAAGTTGTAAGGAGACGAAAGCTGGACTGAGATATAGAGTTGTAGGTAGAGCGAATGAGGTCAAAGGTTAAGAAGTGAAAAGATAAAGACAAAATAGTGATTGTCAGGGGTAGAAGAGGTAGAAGAAGAAACACTGAGGAAGGGAAGTGAGGAGAATTCAGAAAGAATAAGAAGCGAGCAAAACACATCAAGGTGAGTATTCATCCAGGGAGAGTATAATTAATCTAATCAGTGCCATTTTTAGAAATGCTGATGAAAATCTCACTCAATTAATGGGAGATGCCAGAAGTGAACCAAATATATAATCGCAAAAGTTGTTAGAAAAGCAGCATGAGATAAATCTACAGATCCCTCCTGCTCCACCGATACAGATTTTCCTCAGGTAACATTTTTTCACCCTCTTCGCATAAATTTCTTTATCATATTGAAAACACACGTTACCTACCAGGATCACAACTTAATTTTTCTGTTTAACCAAACACACACACAACACATCCCTCTCACTACTACAAATACTTTCAACAGGATTATGTAATTTCACACCTTCAATATGTTTTATTTCCCTTGTTATTTAGTTATTTATATTCTCCTACATGCTGAGCTTTGGGGCACTTCACCTGACTGCAGGCAGCTTAGAGTTGTAAGATCATGAAATCATGTGAAAATTGTGTCCAGACCACAATTCGGTGTCCTACGAGAAACTACTTGCGGCTAGGGCATGAGCTATGGGCCTTGTTTAATGCTAGGTGTGTGCCAGTGTCAGCTGCTAAAAAGATTAGCACAAAAGTTGCTAGCATCAGGCTCTGTATGCCCTTTTCCAAACAGTTTCTAACAATGACTTCCTAAATGGTTTGGTGTAACAAACCATCTCGTGCAGTCAGGGTATAGTTTAGCAGGATTTCAAGACAGGTTGGTGTAAAGCCCGTGTGCCAAAGATGAGCTGATTAATGTTTTGGTGTGGATAACAAATGAATGCCATGTGACCTTTTATAAAGGACACACTGCCTTTCACAAAATTCTTAATGAAGCCCATTTTATTAGAAAATAGTGGCTGAAGACTGACAGAAAAGTAGGGAGAAAGAGACAGTTGATTACATGCAGCAGAGGACTCTATCAGATGAGTGAGGGCACTACTGTATATAAATATCATTTTTTGATTTTCAATTATCCAACTACTTTCTTCTTGTCTATCAAGTTCAGTTCAATCTTCACCAAATTTGGGTGAACATGTTTGAAAGTGACCAAACAGAGTGGCCTATTTGAAAAGATTGAAGACTGTTCCAAACCTTGAGTGTGTGAATGTACCAAACTTAGGTGATACATGGACATATCATTTCTAAATAATCTATCTATATTAATCCATAGTAATCTAATCTATAGGTGTGTCTGACTCCCTCACAAGACTGATGCTTACGTGTTTAGTATTATGGATGTAATTTACAAATTTAGTATTATGGCACACAACAAAGCAGTTCATTTCCCAAGTGACTTCTTTCCACATATCATTTTCAAATCAAGGTAGCTCATTAAAGTTATATCATGTTGAATGGGCAGGCCATTTACTGCTGCCTGTCTACATACATAGTCACATGCGCACTTATTGCAAACTTTATAATGCCATCCTAGCGCCTCCCTCCTGCAATTCAAGACTCAAAAGTCTCCCTGCAGTGCAACCTGGAGAAATTGAGAAAGCTTCAACTTCTTGCAAGTCCCCTCTGACGTGCAGGAGCAACAACCCAGAGACAGTCCTTCTTGTTATGATTCCCCAAGGAAACAGAGAGGATTCACAGATCCTCCAAACATCATAATCAGCCATATTGCAGATTACAAATTAAAATCCAGTTATGGGTTAAAAATGTGTAAGCACTTTTTTTTAAAATCTTATTTTATGAAAAATAACTAATTTAAAGAATTGTGTAGACTGGGAAGAGATATGCTCTCTTACCCTCTTAGTGAGAGAGTTTAATTTAAGTTTTCTTTATCTCATGCACACAGATTGTGCTTCTTTTCGCCTCTATTTTCTTGTGCAAATACAGTAAGTTTACAGTCACCATCTCCATCTACTCCTCCCCACTTCTATCCCTGCTATGCATCCAGCTTCAGTAAATATATGTAAAAGCTTGAAGACTAAAAGTCTGCATGAAAAAATGGGGATTTATATTAAAAAATGCACTGTAACCCCAAGTGTGTTTACGTTGCATATGGTGTATTGTGCACGCCTGATACAGTCAAAACAGTATTATTCATTATTATTCTTATTCTTATTCTTATTCTGTTTTGTTGTGATTTGTCACGTTATTTAGCATGAGTGGAAAATAAAATTCAGCTCTCCCCATAGAATCAGCATTTTCACACTGTACTTTTCAACGAATCAGAGTGTTTCTTTGTTGGTCTTTCATTCACTCTGAATTTCCTTTTCCTTTCTCTTCACAGTCAGGGTGAAAAGGTCCCACCAACCGCCAGCCGAATGGAGTTTTTCACAGCTGTGGGTGGATAAATCAGTCTTTTCTATCAGCTTGGCATTTAAATCACTGACACTAGGTGATTTAAAGGACCTCACTGGTTGTTTGTTAGGCACAATAACTACAAATCATGTGCACTTTATATTATTATATTATTTAAGTATACCAACACTTTTTGTATTTTCTATCTTCCACACAGCCACTGCTTTCAGCTCATGTAAGCGTGACATGAAAATCAACCTGAAGAGACTTGGAAATGTTTTTTTTTAAGATATTTAATCTATTGCACTAAATATTTATTTCTTTATTTATGGTCGCAGTCAGCATGTGAGTTGTAAAAATGTTTTCTGTCTTGGAACATCAAGCTCTTGTGGGAAGCAGATGAAAACCTGAGCTGTGACACTGAAGACACTCTGAAAATAATTATGAATCTATCTTTAGCATTTAAGATGGAGTAGTTGAGCAACTGCTTAACTTAGAAATGTCTGTATATCCCTAAAGAACTCAAAACCACCACAAGTTTTCAGAAAAGCCCTGCAACTTTAGTGCAAGGTGACAAAGATTTAACATGGACAAAATTAAAGGCCAGGACAGCAAATGTTCCCTGTGACTGATGACCTCACTCAGGCAGGCTTCAAGTCTCTGCAAGTTCATTTTCATATTGCGCTGACATGCATGCAAACTACCTCCTGCCTGGGAGGTAAGAAGTCAATCTTAAATTTGATATTAAGCTCTGAAATATGGATTGCAGTAAAGTATAGATGAATTGTAGTTGGATGGCTTAAACAAGCAAAACCATAACTGAGTTTCTTAAAGAGTTTCAGATTAAAATGACAAACTCTACCAAGAGCACGGACATACCAATCTTACTGTGTTGAGTTCTGTGTGAAAAGGGTTACCAGTAAAATTTGGAACCTAACCTTAAATCTGACTGGTAGATTGACAGGTGAAATAGTTACCTGGCCCACTCAATTTTTATGCTCCTCAGCTCTACCCATTTCCTTGCCATCATCTCCCTGTCTATCTGCTGTCTATTTTCTGAAGTTTTGCATCTCTCTCTCTCTCTCTCTCTCTCTCTCTCGCGCCATGGCACTCTCTCTTCTCTGTCCCAGGCTTTTCTTGTCTCAGCCCTCTGGCCTCTCTCCAGTTTCACATTGGATTTCTTGTCATCTCTCTTTCTCTCTGTGTGACTGTCTCTGTTTCTCTGTCGCAAGCCTATTTTTTTATCAGTTCATACACATGTTCATTTTTAATGTATCTCGTTCTAGCTGTTCACTCCTCCTTCTCATTGTGCTGAAGATCAAGAGAGTCTCCGAGATACCTTCTGTCACAAATTAGTTGACAAAAATGCTAAATACAATGTCAGTAAAATGACAGATTACAATAAATTATCTTAATTGATGATTAATAAATTCCTCATTGAACTGCTGCACCTATGCATCGCTGATTTTCTAAACTAGTCATCCCTGCAGAGGAACCAAAGAGACAAAACATGCATCTACACGCGTTTAGCACAAGATGGGACTACATTTATATGATTAGGTCACTCGATACACACACATACAGTACACACACACTTCCCTTCAAAAAATGGTTATGGCCAACAAGGGGATTACACGTCGTTTACCTTGCCCCTTGCAGGAAAGCAATTTATTTTTGTGTGCAGCCTGAGGCGCAAAGTTATCAGCAAATGTAATCCTAGCAGGCCAGTTGCCAAAAAACCTCCTCTAAAGCCTTCTCTGCATAAACCAGGGGAGTTTGAGATGAATGCAGAGTCACATGGTGAAGTGGATAATCTTTGCTCCCTGTCCTCCTGGGACGGGTGGGGGCACACGATTACTGAGCCACCACAGTTCACAGACCCCCACACCTCGAGTAATAAAATGAGATGGGATGAGAGATTCAGCAATTAAACTGAGCACAGAGAAAGCAGCTTTGTGAAGAGGAAAAGAGTGAAATAAAAAAAAAAATGAAACTGGAGCTTTTTCTGAAAATCCCCATTATTGGAATGGAATTGGAATTCGTACTGAGAGCAATAGGCCTATATCTCTATCTTTTATTTTGAGAAGCCATGACCCAAAATCAGTAAAGAAACATGGCTATAACAACAACATGGCTAATACTGCATCAAACTAGCTTGCACACTGTTCCTTTGAACATATAGACAACATGAAGAATGACCAGCATTCATTTCTCCAAACATTTCTCCTCTGAACTGGAGAATTACTTCAGAAAGCAAACAGAAAGAATATCTTGTCTCCAACAATGGCTCTTTGAGCAGCTGCATACTGAGGCACTGTCAGTAGTTTCTTTGGAGAACAGGGCCAGGTGGCAAATTGTGCTTGCATCATGGTTGTCCATGCCCCATGCCCCTCACCCATCATGTTGACAAAGAAACTGACATGCATAATTCAGGTAATAGAGAAAAGAGAAAACATTGATGATGCCGTCTAGCTAGAAACGATTTTTTCCTGGTTTTCTTAAGATATCACAAAACAAAGTCTTATGACAGTCAGAGATGTAAAAAACATACAGAGCAAAAACAGCTATCAATGCCAAAAAGGTTTTATCGTTTAGAGAAAAAAATAAAAAATGGTCACCTTAAAAATGTTTCTGTTCACAAATAAGAGCAAAGTGGACCCTGACCACTTCAGACAAGTGCTAGAGAAAATGTGGACAATGGAAACCACACATATTTTCTTGTCATGTACAAAGTTGAGTCATTTCTGTAAGGATGTATTAGACGCCCTAGGAAAAGTGTTCTACTGAGATATCCCCAAAGACCCAAAGGTGGTCCTGTTTGGTTCAATTTAAGGGGAGAGCTAAAATCTGTATTTATCTCACAATAAGATGGTCAAAACCTGACACACCAACATAAACACCTGGCTTAATACTATGCAAATTGCATGAGATGGAGCAAATCACACGTGACAAGGCTGCAAAGATCCAAATTTATGAACAGGTGGAGTCCTGCATTGAGTCTATTAATGCAGTAAGGCAACTGTCAAACTCTCATGGTCAGGGTATTTTTAGAGGATTTTGATGCGTAGGAATGAGGATTTGTTAATTGCACAAGATAATGTTTAATATGTGTATCTGTGAAGGTATTTCCTTCATTTCTATCCCCCAAAGGACTTGTAACAGTTATCTGCTGCCTTTAAAGTGCTTCTTTATTATATGGTTTTGTTTTACCTGATGAAGAGCCAATTTGGCTTCAAAATTTGGCTTCAAAATTATGTAATAAAGAAGGTTTTTATAGAGAGCAGATAACTGTTATAAGTCCCTTGGGAGTCAGAAATCACAGTAACAGTTTTCTTTTTTTTTTTTTTCTTTTTGGGCTCAGCACCTGAATAGTGTAGTAGTGTGGTAGTAGTAGAATGTGTAGTATAAATGTGAATGTTTTTCACACAGCCTATTATTTTTAAATCAATGAGCATAACTGGTTTGAAAATGGGTTAGAGCAGTAACAATGTGACATATTTGACAATACATATTCTACACAGAAAACGGGACCTAGTTTCTTTTCCTTTACATTCTTTTCTCTATCCCTTCCTGAGTAGAGCCGCACAATTTAAGCAACAAGTCAGCTGTGTCTAACTCTCAGAGCCATTAGAGACAAGAGGAAACACAGAAGAAGGAGAAAAGAGGACAGGAATAAAATAGAGGGGGAAAGATGAGAGAATAATATCTCGGCCCACCAAAATTATTAACAAGCTGACTTTGAATGCATGCACAAGCAAAGGCAGTAAAGCCTTCAGTACTGAGCCAGAGGCATTAACAAAAAACCCATGGAGGCCCATGGAGACGCTCTAGGCTCTGGGTGGTCCTGATCCTCTGCCAAGAAATGCTACAATCCAGTGTTAATGGCTCCAGCACCTTCCAAACACCCCACACACTCATTACTGCTGTCAACTGCTCTCATCTCCTCTACCTCTCTTCTATCTCTTCCCTCAGTCCTTCATTCTGTTTTCCCCATAAGCAGATGTTGGAATAGGAGTTCACTCAGGCTAAATCCACCCTAATAGCTTTGACCTAAGCACCTACTGATTTACAGTCATGGTGAATGTGAGTCCCACTTTCCACTGCTGCTCTTTCTCTGTCCCCGGGAGAAACTGCTTGGGAAAAACCAAGGGGTTTTGCTCTCATTAAAGCCAGTTGGAGGTTAAGAGAAATGGACTGCAGACCAGTTAGCTGAGACACACAAGGGGTTTGTGTTGTGAATTTGGCCCAGCAGAAGTGTTTTCTGCAGTATTAAAACTGAATAGATGCAGCATGAATGCATGGCAGGAGACTCAGTGGCTGCAGCTGTATTAATTTGCTTTTACTGTGCAACTTTGAGAAAGAGATACCTGCAGTATTAATGCAGGGTAGATGTTGTATTAATGCATGAGTAGGGAATTCTACAGATGCTGCCGGTGTATATAGTTTCAAAGTGGGATAGATGAAGAAAAAATGTATCAAGTGGGAATTCCACAATGGGTTTGTACTGAAACTGTACACAGTACACATAGCTGGATGGATGAAGGCAGGATAAAACAAAGCTTGCCTTTTACAACGGCTTCTGCTGTATATCCTACTTAAGGCTGTCCAAGGAGCTTGTGCATTGGGAGGTCTGGAATTCCAATCCTCCTGACAATATTCATTAATGTGTGAAATTGAGCTGCAGAACTGGACTGCAATCACATTGTGGTTACTCTCTGCTCTCTCACCCAACCCTTTCGCTGTCTTTCTGTTTCTAGCCTTCATCCCCAGGAGTCACAGCAGGTCTTCCCCACTCGATGGAGGCGCTCAGCCGGACTGTTCAGAGTATATTAGCATGCCCACAGGGGTTTAGCTCACTGAGCCATGGTTTTATTTATTGGTCCAGGCTTCAGAGCGAGAGGGAGACCTTTGAGGTTGATTGGTGGAGTAACAGTCAAGACAGCCCTTGCTGTGCATCTATCCTGCATTAGCACTGTGTACAGTGGGAACTAGCATCCTTTCTTGCTTTTATTCACCGGTAAGACTACAGAGACTCTTGGTAGGTTATAAAACAAGAATGCATAGGTCTTTAAGATCTGCAACTGTAGTCTTAGTTTAAAATTATTTAAATTTAAAGTAAGTTTAAAGAATATAGAAAGTACTTTCATGCTGGTAATCACTCACTTAAATCACATCCACATCACTGTTACATTTTGGGATCAGAGATGACAATATCAGACACGATAAAGGCCCAACCTGTCCCACAAGGCTTCAGGAAAAAAAATGAGCATCAGGTATGAAAATTCTCATTTAATTCTTTGTAATATATCAAAGTGGAAGACTCTTACCAAGTCTGACAACTCTATGATTTATTTTATGATGTTAACACAGAGCATTATTCTGCAGACAAACATGGCGAAGCAAAAGGAACTATGTTCTTGGAGCTGTCAGGTGGAACAGTGAAGCTGGGGAGCAACATGTAGTCTGCTTTGTTGCCTGACCTGATGGTCATCTCAAAAGGAGAAAAAATGGTATAGATCCAGACATAAGCTATTATTTCCTCTCTGTGTTAACTTACTACTACACATCTTTTACTCTCTAGCCTCTATAATGTGGTGTGAGGACTGGAAAAAACACAAAGTAAATATTTATAACTGCAAATGTGCTGGTAGACTGGATGAAGTAAGACACAGCCAATATGTATTGGCACTTTTGACACTGGAAGCCAAATGTTGATGCAATGCTTTAAATTCTGTCTGTGACTAGTTTATTTTTGTACCAGTCATTTCAAAATATTTTGTATGCTATGTAATTCATCCTTTTTCCACATTTTGCACAGCCAACAAACACTGCCAATTGTTTCTTTAGCAGATGTACTAATACTGAGAATGGAACCCAGTTCACTCACCCAGACAGCAAATGTTTTGCTTCTGTGTCACCTGTGGACCCGTTGATTTCTCTCTTTTTCTCATTTACACTACAAATCTTCTATCAGTCTGTAGTAGTTGGCACTCTGTTCTTAGCTTTGGTGTGCTGAGGTGGTGGGATGAAGGCTTGGAGGTCAGCAGTTTCAACAAGCTGTTAAGGAAGGCCAGCTAGGTAATCAGGTTGGAACTGAACAGTGTGGAGGCAGTGGCAGAGAGGACGACAAGGCCCAAAATCAAAGCCATCTCAGATAACCTTTCTTATCCTGTCTACAACAAGCTTTGGCAGATTGGCAGTTTGTTGCAGATAGAAGTATGAGAGACAAGATCACAGCCATCCTGGATAACCCCAAAAAACAGGGTTCTTCAGGCAGTCATTTGTGTCCCCTGCCATCAGACTGTACAATAGTTCATGTGTACTGTCATATTGGTCTATTCTGTACATGTGACATTGCTCTGGGAAAGGGATTATTGCTCTTCCTGAGGTTTCTTCCATTTTGCCCATTAATGGGAGCTGTTCCTCATCAGAGTCAAGGGTCTAAGGATAGCGGATGTCACTTGCTGTACAGCTCGTGAAGCCTCTTAAGTCTTGTGATATAAGCATGTACAAAGAAATGCATTGGACTTTACTTTGTTAAGCTTTGTTGTTCTTGTTCTGCAGTATGTCTCGGCCATGACAGCAGACAATGCTACAAATTCTAAAACCTGGATGCTTTACACACATCTTCAACCCGGCAGCACAGAAGATTTACACAATCACCACTGTTTCAAGGTCAGCACTGAAGATTAGTGTCACCAATTTAGTATCTGACCGAATGTGATAGCAATCTCCCCTTTTGTTCCTGAGTTATGGCGTTAAAATAATGGCCAGAAAAGCGTTTTTACAGAACATTATGACGTCACAGTGAAGATGACCTTTGATCTTTTGAAAATAAAATAACATCACTTCATCATTTTAAAAAATGTATAACGTCTGTGGAAATTTAGTTGTAAATGCCATGGCCAAAAAACTGTTTTCACATTGATCTTGACTACCAAAATCTAAGCATTTCTTTCTTGAGTCCAATTGAAGATTTGTGCCATTTGAAGAAAATCCCTAAAAGCGTTCCTGAAGATATCGCGTTCACGGAAATGGAACAGACAGACGGACAAACTGACAATCCAAAAACATAGTGCCTCCTGGCCATGGCTGTTGCTGACGCAGAGGAATAAAAAGCCAAATTAAAACTCAAGTCAATATAATTTTTAATTTCAAATTAGTTTTCAAGCGCTAATTGTTTTTCATAATGTTCTTCTTGAAGACTTTGTGGGCAGATATCAGGAGGGGTAACAGAAAGAGGAGGGACAAATACTCTCTGTATCCACTTTAAAAGCAAACATAATTTGACTAACTTTTCCAAATAATTCTGCAACAGTTTAGCAAGCATGCAACAAAAATCAAGATTTCTACAATCTGTGTAATACGTGAGCACATTTGGTTGCTGCTGTGCCTCCAAACCTGACTTTCTATGGCTTTTTCTTTGTCAGCAAAGCCACAATACTGAAGCAATAATACTTGGACCCCAGAGAGAGCTCTCTCCTTCGTTACTTTGTAAAATATTCAGTTAAAATATACAGTCAAAGTTAGCTGAACCAATCCACTGGAAAGAAGTCACACAGAGTTTATCACAGGTACTCAAAACACTGTGATGCACAAGCTGTGGAGACATCTGAATCAACCTAATCTAACGTGTCTTAACTTTCAAATCTTTGCTAGACTTCTTAGACAAAACACCACTTTGACCTCCAAAATGGCTTCCACATCTCACATCAGGTCACATGACAACCTGTTATACTCACGGCGACAGTGTGTGTGGTCGTGCTGGAAGGAACCAGGAGGACAAGAAGCCAGGCACTGGCCGCTATCAGCACTCAGCAGGGGAAGCTGGGAACCACAGGACAGACAGTCCAACCTGCTAGAACAGGTGGCACAGGATGACTGGCAGGCTGTGGGGGAGAAGGGGGAGAGGGTAAAAAAGTCTGACTGTCAGCCACTTCAAATATTAATTTTCCCTTCCTATCTGAGCTTTCTTCATGGTTACAGGGCTGCCTATCATAGCTTAGCTGACTTGTAGAGGAAGGCAAAGAAACCAAAAACCTGAAAGTGCAGTTCATCAAAGACTGATTTTTTAAGTCTCTAGTTGCACTTGCTGGGATGTTCTTAGACTGTGAAACGCAACTGGAGGTCCAAAGTAAACCTGAGGTATATTTCAATCCAAATGTTGCACACATTTTAAGCAAATATCCCAAGTGAAGTCAGTGTGAATCAAGCTTGTTCAGACTGTTAGTCCAAATTCAGTTTTTGGCTTATCCAGACTGTTTTTAGTCTATCATGGAGGTGATTTGAAATTTCTACAGATGCATCTTAGACCAGACACTCTGGCAGAAAACTTTTGAGCCTTTTGAGTCACTCAAACTGCAACTAACAATGACAACATCAATTCCAGAGAGACAGTAGTGCATCGGAGTGGCTGAGCAGAATCATGCTGCCACTAGCAGAGCAGAATGGAGAACAACACAGAAGTCCATCACCGGTGTACATAGTTACTGGAACCTACGTCATTACCACAGCAACCTATGCAAGTAGGTTGGTGATGTCTAAACACACAAGCCCGATTTGATCAGTTGCAAATAACAGTGTGGGCAATCTGTCTTAAAGATCTGATCTGAGAAACAAATGTGATTTGCCTGCAGTATGAACAAAGTCTAATTGCTATGCAAATATTATCAAGAGAGAATCACAAGATTGTGACTAAAGTAGCAGCAAATTTCCCTCCTGGGACAAGAAAGATTTAACTGTTGTACTTCTCTGTTACTGTGGTACATCATGGCAGGCCAATGCTGCTTCCAGTTTAAGATGGCACTAATTTTCTTGAATTAAGTTGTCTTCACTGTCCATCTCTCTGTCCAGGATCTCAGTTGCCCTTTACATGGGTAAATTTTAGACTCATGAAGTGACAGCTTTTTAGGCTTGCAGGTGGAGTGGAAGCAGGTAATGGGAAACAGAAATGCTGCGTCTTCACTGCTGTTTTGCACATTAAAATGTTTTGCTATTTAAATTATATCTAGTTTGTCTGCACCTACAGATGTGCCCCAAGGTGCTGTTAGCAACAAAACACAAGAATACATCAAGTTTTTATCGATTTAATCATTCTACTACCCACAAGTTACAGAGTAATTTGAAACCTGCGCTAATGTGATTAAAAACAGAGCAACAAAGAAAGTTTTGCAGATTGAATTATATTTAGACTGTTTAAAAACAGTAATGTACCAGTTGAGATGAAATATATTACACAAAGAAATAAAGAATGTTGTCTCATCCAAATATTCTGATTAAACACGTCTTCATTCAAGATCTTTCACTCTGGCAACTAGGGTTTCTGTTTGCTGCAATGTAATGTACTTACATATCTCCATAAACATAATAATGAAACCAGGGAATATAGAACAGGAGAGAAAATGCAGTAAGGAGACTTCAGATGTTCTTTAATGAGAAATCTCAAGATTATGGAATAAAAAGCAAGTAAATCCCCTTAAAACCTCCCAGCCACCCACTCAGAGAGAAAGATAGCAGAAGGAAAGAGGGAGAGAGGAGAAGCAGTGGAGATATGAAAATAAAGATCAAGATTGTGATCAAGATAGAGATGGTGATGATGGAGAGAGGAAAAAAGAACAGATTAGAAGAAAAGACTGGCAGATCGACAGGCTCCCGGCGAAAGGAGAAAAAGATGTCAAGTAAGATGAAAAGTGGAGGAGATGGAAGAGGGATGGGAGGGACGATCTCAACAATGTGAGTTCAGGCTGGCAGCTTTATTTTTAGTCACTGACATGCACTTAGTAGCAAAAATGTAGAAATGTAGAATGTTGATGGACATCATCCGCTGCACATTAATGCACACTTAACAATTAACCTCATATAGGTAAAAATCTTCAGATCTTCAAAGTCAGTTTTGGTTGTTTCTTTGCGAAACACTACACTATGTCACATTGTATTTGCTGCAAAGCCTCAAAATAAAACAAAATCTACTTATCTAAGTATTCTCAGGTTTAACGGCCATTTGGTGTGGAAATTGTTAAATGAAATCAGTTTTATCATTTTATTTATATATTTTAGGTATATTTTAATATATTAATCATATCTGTCTACCATATCTGTTTTCATTTAACTAGCACTAACTAGAACTATTAGTTCACTGTCCTGGGCCCACCTCTATTGTTGATCTTTCACTATTATCCTAATATTTAATCTAATTTACGTTGGGAATATATGTAATTTTGAGTGTATCTTGATCAGAAAACCCTGCTGAAAGATATCTTTAATCTCAATAAGGTACTTTCCTGTTGGATAAAGCTATTATAACATTGGCCACTATACACAGACCACACATTCAGGGTCTAAGCACCAGTCCTTATATTTTCGAAAGTTCAAGTGCGGAATCGCCGTTAAAGAGTCACCCATTAGCATTAGCAGCTAGGCTTCAAAGTTAATACCTTTATCTGCGCCTGATAGCTTTACGGCGTCGGGGCGTTTGGTGTTTACAGTGTCATGAATAGCTGTGGGCAGTAAATGTCTGCCTCACCAGGAGAACAGGTCAGTGGGATGGTAAGAATTCAATGCAGTAAAATGCTAAGAAGATTACGGCTGTCTCGGGTCAACGACCGGTCAAGGTGGCGTGGTTGGTTTCGAGTCGGGCAAACGTGACCGGGAACAGGCATAAACACACACACACAAAAAAGGATGAGGAGGAAAACATACGCGTGAACTCAATACGAATACATGCACACACACACACACACACACTTTCGCACAGGCAATCAATCCAGATGGAGACACTGTTGGAGTATTAAATTTTAATGTATGCTTGCTGTGGTGCTGCTGCACTTTGACTTTTCCATATATTATAGTGTGAAGCCAAAGGTTTCATCTGTTTTCAGCGGCTGATGCATAAAGGTTAGCTCAAATTTTGTTCTTCTTTATCATGTTCTATAAATAATAATTATCTGCAGGGATAGCTTAAATTCAGAACATGGTTTATATTCCATAAAAATGCAAACTTTACTTTCTTTACTGTCATTGGAGTGCAAGGTAAAGGTCTGCTAAATATAATATTTAGGTGAGAGACACTACACCTGATTCCCATTCCCATTCCCCAAGAGCCAGTAGTAATAGCAGCACACTGAACTGTGCTGATGTTACATCTGGCTCCTGTATATTCTCAAAATAAATAAACTAGAAAGAGTTTACGTTGCACTGATCCAGCAGCATGTGAACTGACTGTGTGTTCTGAGTTCTAAGAAGAAGGTGTGCAAATCCTCCCAAGACTTGCAGCTGCAAAAGGTTAATTTCATTCCTTCAGTATTTGTTTAACCCCATTTTTTTTCTCAGCCAAAGTGGTGTTGACAGTTAATTACTAATTGTAAGAATCCCTCCACTAGTGTAGTGTAACATTAAGCTCTGCCTGCAGTGTAAAAGTGAGATAACTGCAAGATAATGGGTCGTCACTTTGATGTATATATTTAAAAGACAGTCCTACCTGCACATAAACGTCCCTCTGCATAGTAGCCAGCTGGACAGACAGACAGACAGCGGCCAAGGTGGAGGAAGGCCTTTGGGTCTCTGCAGCTCTCACATTGGTCAGGAGTCCCCGAGCATGACAGGCAGTCTGCATGGCACTCGACTGGAAAACACACATTTGATTTATTTAATTGAGAGATGTGTCCAGTTCAGTAAAATATGTTTGCATCCTCCGTCTGCATCTGGACACTTGATGGAAAAAAAAGTTTATATTAATGACTACAAACACACACAGACACACACATGCATACATTCAGAGATTCAATTTCATGCTGATTTTACTGTATACATCTGGACAGACACCACTAGTGGATGCAAAAATACTTGAAGTCACTCTCTCTCACTCAATGACACACAAACTTGGATGTTTAATTTTATGCAAATTCTAAACAGATTTGGCTCTGCAATGAAACTCAGTTAGCGAAGGCAGACAGATTTAACTTTGCAAAACCATACACAAGCGTGTGTGTGCACACACACACACACATAATTAAATTTTCTAAAGACTTCCATCCGGTTCATTTGCTTCTACAGTCAGACTGTGTTAGCGGTGGTGGAGAAGTTTTACTATGTAAAACCTGCCCTACTGGAAGTTTATAAGTACATCCACTGTCTGCCAACAGCTGCACTGGTGCATTTTGTGATAAATTGTGGAGTGCTTTCCCTGCCCACACCGGTTCCCAGTTGGTCCGGTGTTTTACCAACAATTTATGAGCACATGCCGGTTTCTTCAATTTGTCTAACAACTGCACTAAAAGTCATTATTCACCGAGTAAGCCGGTGTGTACAAAACATGTTCATTTCCTACTGTAAATCATAGGCAACTGCATCCAAAATGCACCTTAATTCTGATTTTATGGTCCCCTGCTGAGGATAGTTGCTATTGACAGTAACCATTATTTCACTTACTGTCAACATCCTGATTCTTAATCCTGCCTAGAAAGCTCTGATTGGTCACCTGTTTTGGGTTTTTTTTTTTCATCTTGGAATATAGCCTGGAAATAAACAAGCTAAAGTTTCTTAAACTTAAATTAAAGTCAACGTTAGTTGCCTGACTTGGGCTTTGCAATGAGCCACAAACGTGTGCAAGTAAATACAGAAAAAAGACACACAAAACAAGAAGTTTCTTGACAATGTAACAAAAAGCTCATTGCCTTTAAAAGCTCACTGTTATAGCACAGTTACTAATAATATTCACCAAGCTAATGCTGACATTGCATCCCCCAAAATGGCCAACAAAATCACCTATAAGTCATCAGCTGGTTTGCACCATCAGATGTATTTGAGATATAACTCAGCAAAGATCTAATGGAAATCCTGCAAAAAGAAATCATCCACATTTTCAGAGTTTTTTTTTTTATTATTTATTTATTTTTTTACTGTGACTTACAAGTCACGTGAACATCCATAGGTCCACATGTTGATTAAAAAAAAACAATTAAATGTAATTTTTTTTAAAATGCCAACACTGTGGGTAACCATCTCATAGTGTTGGGAATCTTTTGAACTGCATAAACTTTTCAGTGATTTTCCGTAACTAAGTCAAAGCATATATGGCCTAAAAACTTCATTCCCTCTAGGTTTGTTAAAGTTGTTTTTTTATTTTTCAACTAAGCACAGTTCTGAGGGAATAAACAGTCTGTTTTCCTCTAGTTTACTATGGAGAGAAGAAGCTGAAATTCATCCTAAAATGCGAACAATGTTTGAAACCAGTTAAAGAAAATCTGTCAAACTATCTGATATCCTGTTGGTTCTTTTCAAAATCTGAGATACGCGTCTGAAAAATTAAAAATGCCATTTCAGAAACTCCCATAACTTGTCAGCATCTGAAATTACAGAATCTGGGATAATGGCAATAACACTTCAACGTATCTGGACTGCAGAACAAGTGAATGCAGGCGGCCTCTTGTCAAACAATATGCGGGGCTGCTTGCACTTGATTGCACTGTGATTGCTCCATTCATTATGGGAATGTATTGAGTAAATAAAGTGTTTGCCGCTTGTAAAAATGACTGAGGGATCTGATTAATGTGACGACTGCAGAACAGGGCAGAGAGAGGAGGAGAAGAAAAACAGAACGGAAAAAAAGGGGGGAAGATTAATGAGAGAAAAGACTAGAGAGACTAAGAGGGGAAAAAATAGAAAAAAGAACCAGCTGAAGAGAACTCGAGAAAGATGGAGGTGAGACTTCAACCTTAATGGCAAATAAGACTGTCAGTAAGCCAGAACACACTGTTCTTAGTAACTCCATTTCTCTTTTTCTCACTCTATTACTCTCATTATTCCCTTTTTCTGTCGTCTTTCTCCTGTATGGCTTCATTCTCTCTCACTTCCATCCATATTCTTTCCATCTGTCACTCACTTGCACCTTGTGTTTCATCCCACGACCCGCTTGTCTTTTCTCTGATAGAAAGGGTAGCAGAGTGTAAGAAGGAGGAAGTAGGAGTGAGAAAAATAGGAGATACTTAGCACTGAATGTTCTGGCCCACTGACGAGGTTATTGGCTAAAATGAAAATCAGTCAAGTGTTTATCTCTCCATTCAGCTGTGACTCGTGCTTCAGCTAGCGGTAATGTACCAATCTCTTGCATATATTCTGGGATCCGCTGTGGAAGTCTTCCTTCATGCGCTCATCCTGCATCTATCCCTAACTCTCCCTACGAACAATTCACTCCTGAATGTTAAACAGTGGAAACAGATAGAGTTTATTTTAATACAAAACTCCACCTGACTAGTTACAAGATCATTTCTTGTTTGCTTTGACAGTTGAGAGTGAACCAGAATTGGATTTTTCCCTCTTGAGGATAAAGACACATTCCAGCATGAGTTCAGCAATCAAACGCTTTGATACAAGCCGTTGTTTACAAGAGGCTGCCTTTATGCTCGCATTCTGAACTTTAATTTCCTTATAAGCGTAGCGAGTCAGAATCCCTGAAGCACAAAATTAAAAACTGCAGCTGTGATTAACAGCGTAAGTTGTATGACAGGAACTGGTCCTGTGGAGTGGATCCAGGCACGATTAACTGCACAGCTCCACCTGATTAAGACAAATGCGTGTAAGAAACTTCTCGATGTCACAGGATTTGACAGGTGTGTTGCTATTTTGTCACCCAGCGTCATTAGAAAAGTATAGAGAAAAAAAAATCAGTTGCCAATTTGACTGTTAGCACAAGCTTGACCTCCATCTGAGACTGGCTACCTGCCATAGCAGTTTGGAGAATAACCCAATTTACCAACCACAGCCAGGAGTTGGCTGGTGAGTCATGGCAATTTCACACCCTGAATCCCACTAAAAAGCCACTGCACCATTTAGTCATTCACCCATGCATTCTGCTTCCTAATCAAGAGGCTCTTTAATTAAGACAATAAAGCCCCCAATAGGATCAAAATCCATTTAATTTATCCAAAATGTATTGATTAAAATGTATTAAATAGTGGTGGGGGGATGATGTGACTTAACTGTATGCTACACTAAAAATAGTGTGTGTTGGATCAGTTAACAAACATTTTAGGGTCCCTTCTGAGAATCACACTGAAAGTCAAACTAAAAGTAAAAACAGTCCTACCTCTGAGAAGGACTTGGAATTTATTTATGAAGCTTCCTACAAAGAAGACTCCTTCTCCTGTGAGAGAAAGTGACGTTACTGTTATGATGGATGGTTATGATGACTGTTATGTTCTCCTCCCCCCTTTCTCGTGTTTGTTTCTCCTCCTCTTGTGTATCTCCTTTCTGTTGTGTGTTGCTAGGCCTGGCCTCCAGGTTTCCCTCTCGCCTGCCTAATCACCTCACCACCTGTTTCTCATCATCCAAACAACCCATACTGTGGGTTTAACCTCCGAGACTCTGTCACAGATTGTTTAGTTTCCCTCGTGGTAACAGCGCTCGGCCAAACTTTGTGAATTTTTGAAAACTAGTTCTTGTGATACCTGCCTAACCTTGCTCTGCTTGAGCCTCAGGGAATCCTGACAGCCATTCCCCTGCCAGCTCTGTCTCGTATCAGCACCTGCTCCTGAAAAGCTCATTCTGTCACTCTGTTCCTGAGAGATATCTATCTCCCTTGATTCAAATAAACTGTTGTGTCTTGTGTTTGCATATTGCATCCACTGTTCACTTTAACAAAAGCTGAAAAGCAGTAGGTTGTGGAGTTTTTAGGGAAGAGTTATTGTATCATGCAGTAAGTTCAGTCATAAAAAGTATTCATCTTTTGTCAAAACATTATCTTCTAACAAGTTAGGACAGACATGGAGTGATTTCCTAGATTAAGAAAGTTAATACAAGACACACATGCCCTGATCTACTGGTAAAATTATAATACCCATATTAAAAGACTCATTTGGGTCAAACCCTGACAGATGTGAACAGTATGTGCAAGGAGTAGGGTCAGATCTACAGGCTTTCCCGTGAGACCTGAATGTAGCACGACTCCTAGTTACGATCCCCGTGTGTGAACTGCCCAATGAGAGGAGAGGCGGCTGACCTCTGGGCCTATAGACAGCCGTGATTAATAGGTTTAAAGGAAGATTTACGAGTCGAGTTGAAGAAGAAAGAGAACGGAAAAAGAGAATTTTTTTTTTCCTTTTTCTATTTTCTATTTTTACCCACAAACTAAATACAGTCAGGAAATCCAATTCACGGCCAGGCAAACAGGCTAATGTCAACGAGCAAAAACACATGTCTGTTTCCCCTACCAGTATGTAAATGTCAAGTGGAGAGGGTAAATCAGGCTTAAATCACTTTGTTCAGGCATGCACATATGTATTATGGTGCATTATGTGGGTATTAAAACCATTACTGCACACACACACATGCATTAACACACACAAGCTGCAAGGTGATGACATGTACAAGCGCAGTATAATGTGGGTGCAAATATAGAAAGCACACAAACATATTTAAATAATTTACTCAGGCACATGTCACAACACACATGAGCCACTCAGACACTTATTAACACTATCACGTGTGCCATATGTACAGGATGCATAGAGAGATGTTGCATTCTATTTCCAGCTCTGACGTGTTTCTCTTTGGCACTATAGTTGCTATATACAGTGTGATACATATAGAGAGAAACAGAGAGGAGAGGTGGCTGATGAAGATAGAAAGAGGCCAACAGAAAAATAAAAAGAGAAAGAAAAAAAAAACCCAGAAGGTGAACGATGAGCAGTGATGGATGACATGAATACTTTTGCCAAGAGTTTAGGAAAAGGTTTTTAAATATGTTTTAAGCTGACAGAAAGATGGCAAATAAAAAAGATGAATCTATCAATCGAGAATCCAAAGTGTTTTGGTTTTTAGTTCTCAGAAATGAATGTTGTGCCACAAAAAATGAAGGGCTCTACATTTCATTCTTCATCTTCACTCAGCATTGTTCAGTAGGCCCACAACAACTAACACTTCACATACTGCTTATGTTACACTGGCCTAAAAAAAGAAAAGATAAAAAAATCTGAACGTAGGTAGTTTAGTCTAGTGGCTGGTTCTTCTCTACTTGGACATACTTTCTGCGTATTTACAGTATAAAGAATGGACGTTGTATGTGTGATGTCACCCACAGGTTTTCTGAAGAGCCATTCTGAAGCTCAGAGTTGGGGTGGCTCCTGCTGCCAACATGTTGGCAGTCTTGCCTCTTCCGCCTCCCGGCTAATCTAAAAGTCAGCTAAATTGGCTGAATGAAGCCTGGGAGCTCAAACAAACCGCCTGTAACAGCACCCACCTGTCAGTCAAAGCGGCCAGGCTGTTAATTATGCATAACTTTAAGCCTTAATATCATTTGAGCCATACTTTGTTTGCCACCCACCATAGGAAGAAGAAGAAGAAGAAGAAGAAGAAGAAGACAAAGAAGAAGAAGACGAAGAAGAAGAAGACGAAGAAGAAGAAGAAGAAGAAGAAGAAGAAGACAAAGAAGAAGAAGACGAAGAAGAAGAAGAAGAAGAAGAAGAAGAAGAAGAAGAAGAAGCATGGGTATGTGTATGTAAGTGAGTTTGTCAATTTTCAGCCATTTTCAGGGAGAAGGATTTAATGCAGCCTGTATTATGTTTGTCCTTGATGTTTTTAGAACAACATTTACAGTCACAGACCTTCACTGTTAACACTTCTCCATTTAATTCCTTATGTACCACTTGATTATGGTTTGGGGGACACAGTTGTCACAATTACGTTAGAAATGTCAACGGTGACTTTTAGTGTTACTGTGGATAAAGATGAACCACTGGTATCGAAAAGAACTATCCAGATCTCCCCATCCTTACTTTTGCTGCACCACATGCACATCATGCTAACTTACTTTGGTGTTCAACACTGTCATTGCCATTACCTGTCTGTGAACTTATTTCCCAGGAGGACAAAGTTGTTAAGTAAGTTGGACAGCAAAGTCACTGTTTAAACTGGTTTAAACACTTGTTTATGAAATATTGTTAATTTGTTGAATTAAACATAACCTTTAGTGGAATCCTACTGAACACATAAGCTTTCAGATGCAAAAACAACTGGCTACTTATATAATATATAATATTTTACAAGTTTGCCCTGTTGTTTACTTGGACAAATTAGACTTTTGGCTATTTGCCTGAAAATATACAGTGTTTTTAGTTTTTAGACATTTTAAGAAGAATATCTAGGAACACGATCTAAATATGAACACAAACAAAATAACCTCATCCAATACAAGCTCAAAACTGTTGTCATCCAAATGTCCATTTGTAGTTTGAGTTTGATGATGGCGTAATGAAAAAATGTCTCCTTTTCCCAACTGTAATTATTCATTCATGCAGCCAAACTTAATTATAAGTCTTCATAAATCTTAACAATGTTGTCCCACCATTTAATTGCCTGCCGGCATATTTATTGATATGAGAAAATAACTTGAGTTTGTTAAGTTATAATTGCTGACAGTCTGTATATGCATTCTGAGTCAATAAGACAGATGGATCACCCTTTTTTTTAAGTAGGGAAGTGAAACAGAAGTGTTATGATGTGCGTGTGCAGCTTACAGAAGGAAATTAAAGTCATGTCTCTGAGAGCATGTTCCTCTCTTAATTTGTGGTGTTTCGTGAAACGCGTTGAAGGGAAAGGGGAAAGATCATTAAGAAAAAATCCCTGCTTAAAATTTTTATTTGCACTGATTGAGATGGATGTCGTCATTACAGTTACACGGTGTCATAGTAGAAGCTTTTTTTTTTTCCTTTTTTTTTTTTGCACTCATTAATTGTTAAATAGGTGTATATTCAGCCATGGAAAATTGGCCAAAAGTCATTTTTCATTTACTGTAACTTAAAGTCCCCCGGGAGGTTAGGAGCAGCACTGTGACAGAAAGTTTTCACAAACGTTTGTATCATTCCGTTCTTTTAAAACTGCACAGGAAATATCCCAACTTCAATTGATGCCTTCTTTGTTCGAAAAATACAGAGAAAAACATCCCATCAAACAACAAAACTGACCCAGAAATTCAAAGCACTGCATGCTTTTTAAACAAAGGTTATATTTGACGTTGATATTAATGTGTAGAAATAAACATATTGAATTAACAGTACCTACTGTATATGAGTAAAGTCAAATTAAAAAGCAGTGACAGACTGAGGATAGTTCATATTAATTCTGCTTGACTGTTCTGGTCTCTGTCCTCAGGCGAGGACATGCTGAAACAGACAGGGCAGCTTTGCCAGAACCTCCCTCCTTCCCAAGGACAATGTAGAATTTGTCCTCTCGCTGCCTTCCATTTCTATAAACTCTGTCTCTATAACTCTGTTTATGAACCTCACTCCCTCTCTCTTCTTTAATTATCCAACCGGCTTCTCATTTACATGTGCAGTATTAATAGCAAGTAAGTATTTATATACCTGTCACACCTTTCCAGAGCAGATGCTACACAATAAACAACAAAATCACAAAACATAAAGTAAAAACATGGACATTTACACCTGAGCAGTGCAGTGACTGTTTTTCTTTTACATGTTTGGTGGTGTATGCTTGCTTTTAATGGATCCTGATATACAATATTGCATAATTTCCATCAAAACAGTGGAGTCGGTTAGCAGAATCACAGAGAGAGGACTTCATTCTTGAATTGCAGTTTTGCAACAACAACCAACAATCATTTCGGGAAAAATTTATCAAGGAAAGGCAGAGATACCAATATCTACACCCAGAGTCGTGGAAAATTAAAGTCCAAAAAGAAAAAAAATATAAAATTATATTTTGGCAGCTGGCATAGACAGTCTCATATAATCAAATGGTAACTTTATCCCAAAATAACTCTTACAATACAACGAATATCACATTGTGTGAGACTATGTGACGGCTGGTTCATCAAATCTTCAGGGTCTAAATTTTTCATTTAGGTATTTTACAGACTGACAACAGTGAGTAGACAAATAAAATAATGTCTATGTAAAATGAAAGAGTTACCTTAACCTGCCAAAGTCACTAACAGACACCAACACAGTAAATCGTTTATGATATGTGTGCTGACACAGATGTAAAAAGGAACAGGGAGCAGAGGAATGCTTCTAAAGTGGCTGGACAAAACACATACTCCTGACACACATGCACACACAGTTGTAGTTCCAGCATCCTTTGCAGTGACCTACCTTGGCGACACTCGGGGCAGCATCCACCCTCCCGGGTGATGGCCAGGGCGCCCAGCGGGCAAGTGGGGCAGGAAAGCAGATAACAAGTCACCTGGGCATCACGGCATTCACATTCCCGGCAACCACTATCAGTCCATCGAGCCAAGTCCTGAAAAAAGACACAGGGAATGAAACTAAAGGAAAGAGAATAGTTTATCAGACCTAGGCTTAGTAAATGCAGAAGTTCTTATTATGCATAAAATTCAATTGTGGCAAATATTTTTACAGGGGATGGAAAGAACATTGAAAACACCGACAGAGGATTTCAATGTTGAGCAAGCCGAATCACAATTTAAATGGACATCACACCGATCAGGCACTATATGCTGAATGCTAATATGCAATATGTGTCACTGGGAAAACATTTTTAAAAAGCCTGATAGTCTTTTCAGAAGCAGAATAAGTGATCTAACCCACTGAGGACAGTCAAACAGCAGAAACGTAACAAAAAACTGATTTAACTGTGAAACGGATGAATAAATCATGAAGCCTTTTTTTCATCTGACGGCAGGTCAAAGCTCAAAGAAAAGGACAGACACAAAACTGAATTACATTTTTCTGACTGAAACTGAAAACTAAAAGTGTCACGACACAAGCGTGTCTTTTATAGCAAAGCTTTCATTCACAAACTACTTGTATCCAAGGATCACAAGGAGCACAAAACCTGCAGCCCTGAACGAAAGAGAAACAAAGTCTGTAACCTTCAGTGTCTGTCATCTAATGTGACAGTGACCCTGTATGATGATGGTGTAAGAGCTGAGGAACATGACGTCATTTTACAGGACCATCATCATCACATCTAGACTTAAAATCAGTGAATTGTTTTAAAAAGTAGAAGCACATCGCCAGCTAATTCATCTATCAAACAACTGGATACCGTCTCTACTGAAGAAACATACAGCCCAACCCAGTCACCAGATCAGTTTCTAGCTGGTTAACTTCACGATGCATAATCACAGTCACATGAAAAAAAAAAATCCAATTACTATTCATATTTTCCTCTATATTTAATACATAACCCAGTAAAAAGAGCTCAGTGCCTCAGGACAGATTATATACAGTTGGTCCACCATAAATATTGAAAAGAATAATTCATTTGAGTCGACGCAGTTCACCACCTATACAATGAGTCACTCTCATTTGTTACAATATAATACAATATAATTTTCTCTTCAAAGTTGTGATGGGAAGATCAATGTTAATCTCATGTGTGTGTTAGCCTAGCTTAGCAGAAAGTAGGATTCTGTGCTAAATTCAATAATAGAGCCACAAACACCGCTAAAACTCACTCTTTGTCAGGTTTTATCCTGTCTGTTTAATGTGTACACAGACAGACACACAATCATAAGTTTGTAGTTTATATGCTGGAACCATTTCTTGACATATAATTTGGGAATAAACGTCAGTGATCAATCAATCACAAACCTGCTAATCTTTCAGATGAGCCTTTCAAAAACACTGGAATGGAGAAATGCATGTATTGATGTGTGTAGGTGTGTGATACGTACGTAGTGTCTATCTTTGTTTACTACCAGTAAGATGAATTCCTCAGGGAGACAAAGAAAAATCTTTGCGAAAAAGGATAAATAGTGCTCTTTCAGCCTTGGATGACCGCCCTACAACATTTCAAGAGCATTTCCCCTTAGCTTGAAAATTTAACAAAATAAAGCCTTTGCTTTCACGGTTTCCAGGACTAACCTATGAATAATGAAGTTGATGGCAGAATTATAAGGAAGAGATTCTTGTTACAGGCTTAACAGCCCAAAGTAATCAAATAGCTCTGTCCTGAAACACACATTTACTCTGACTCATTGCAACTTTAATTCTCAGCGTTTGGAGTTTGTATTCATATATTTATATCCAGCTTAATATTGATGTATTTAGTTGTTTGTGTGGCAGCCTCCTCTGCAGTGAGATTTTATGCCACTTGTTTTCTTTTTTCTTCTGAGAATAAAGGGTTTACAGAAGCCCTCTAGAGTCTTTGTCTCACCCACACACAGTTTGGGTTTCTTGATTTTGCAATTTTCTTCTCATGTTTGTGTGCGAACACACTCAAAGTAAAATCTAGATCTTTGACTGTAGTACCTTGTAGGATTTCCCCTCGTACGTACAGGAGTGTTTCACAGGAGAACACTCTGGGCAGCACTTCCCCAGCAGGTAAACAAGCTCAGATCCCTGAAACATAAAATAAATAAAAACGTGATTCTTTGGCATTCATGATGTTACATTGCACTTGTAGAGAGGTTTAATAATAAAATAATAACATAACATACTGCACAAGAGAAGCTGAGAGAGTGACAGAGAGTCAACAGTATTAGTAGTTCAGTAGCATGCCAGTGTTTAACTCCATCACACTTGAATTTGAATTTCTTATTTGGTAATCTGCAGTTATTTCTTAGTCAACTCTTATCTTAGTCAGTCCACTTCTGTTCAGTTCAATTCAAGTTGAGTTAATTTAGATGAAAAATGTACTTTCATTATTATTCATTTTAAACACTTCAGTTTTTTTTTTGTTTTGTTTTTTTTTTTTTTTGGAGAACAAATAGAACTATCACACTGGGCAAACGATTGGGAATAAGTAGCATTATATGCATGACTTTTCATTGAACTGGTTAATACCAGCAAAAAAGGAAAAAGATTTTGATGATGGCATTATCAAAGAGGACAGAGAGAGTGTTCAAGGATTAAAATGAAAAGATAAGATAACGCTGGGGGAAGTAGGATGTATGCTGAACAGATTGAAACAAATTTGTGATTAGGCCATTTATATTATCCAAAACCATCTTTATCGATCATAGTTAATATAATTCTACAAGGTGTATTGCCAGCAAGAGTGTTAAAGACTGCCTTGATTTCCAAATGTCCACCAGGTATTTTTGATTTTGTTGGCAATCGGCTCAGCTCATAGACGTTGCAAACCATTAATAAAAATTAAAACATGAAAAATATAAAAAATTGAGTTATAAGCTCTGCACAATATAGTGGCATATTGACACTGTAAAATACTCCTTACAGTACCATTACATTACATTTTCAGGTGGCAACATTCAGGAATCCACTATTACCATATTACCCGATGCCTTCTCTGCCCATTGACCCACACATTATTAAACCCATAACCTTCTGTTTTTTGTTCGGCACACCGACACGCGCATGAATTTGATCTTCTTAGCAGAGTGACCTTGCTCAATTCAGAGCTGGATATATGCCAATTATGCTACTTATAGCTAATGACTTACCAACTGTAATTACCACCATACAGCATGATTAATTACATGACTTATTTGGTCCTGGCAGGGGATATTGAAGTAATATTATTAAATCTGCGTGACGTAAAAAAAACATTGGAGAGGTGTTGAATCAATGCGGCGCCAAACCCGAAGTGGGTGATTTTAGCGGATAAAAGTATCTATGGAAACACAAGCTAATAACCTTAACAAATCCTTTTTTTGTCCCAAAAAACTCCCACATCCTACATTCCTAATGATAAGCATGTCTTCACATAAAGGCTACCTTTATGCTCCTATTGTGTTCATTTGACATTGGAATAGTATTATTTATGGCAGAATTATCCCACAATTCTCACTGGTCTGACAATTGCTGGTGTTATGTTCATGAGGAATAAAGCGCTTCCTAATTCATTATTTTAAGTGGTGGGAAGGAAATATTAAACAATAAGTCAGGAACTCCAAACACTCCCACAGCTTTGAACTCACCTAAATCTAATGTAGACTGCTAACTAACAACGTGCCAGAACAATTTACTACATTGACCCCCATCCTCAGAGGACAGAAGAGCTGAGTGGAAAGAGTTTATGTTTGAAGGTTACCTGTGTGCATTTTACTACGAACTGTTCATATTTCAAGTTTAATAATGATTAATAACATTACCAGCAACCTTTGACCCAACTTGAAAGCTGTAACTTGCAATGTTTTATGTTATTCTAGTTTTACTTTTGTTGTTTAGCTTGCTGAACTTGGCTTTTGCATGTTGTACGGCTAAGTGGCTACTCCCCCAGGCGGGAGCGATGTTTGACTGATGTTGTAATATTGTGGTATAGTCAGTAGAAACCATGTCACCATTAAGTCTCATTTGAAGCAAACTATATAAACAAGAGCAGTAGGTTGGAATGCTGGTAACTGTTAACTGTTAATGCTTTTTTGTGTACAGAAGCCCGTTTCGCTCTGTGATTCTCACCGGTGTATTGCTGCTATTTAAAAATGTACTTGTGAGACATGTCCTGAAGGTAACAAAAGGCTACATGTGGAAAGGAAATGGTCAAACTTCAGGAATTGGTTTGCTCGGCAATGCAGCGAAACGTTGATTAGCACCCAGCAGCTAGCAGGTAGAGAGCACTTAGTGTACTTTGGCTAATTGAGCAGAGTTTGTTTTTTTTCCATCGACCAATTGATTCGTTAAAGAGTGGGTAGAATTTCAGTCAACCAGTATTTTCTTTGATTGACTACAGCCCTATTGTTGAATTAAGACGTATTCAGGAAAACGTTTTAAAAGTGACACATCAGGGTAAAATGTAGAAGTGCAGCTGAGTGTGAGTCATACTTTTTTGTGTGTGTCTGAAATTCTAGTGCGAGTCCATTTAACCCGTTTTCTATAGGTCTTATTTACTTATTTATTTATTTATTTACTTATTTATTTATTTATTTATTTATTTATTTTGCTGCTGTGCCCTGATTCGACATATATAATTACAGTTTCATCTTGTCTTTCAATTTACTTACTATCTTAACTGAGTGAATTATCTATGACGGGAGCAGCCAACCATATAACCTCCAATGGTCAACCTTACACTCAATCTGGATCCTAAATACTAATGACGATAGTAACATCAGAGCTTGTGAACTGGTAAATTTCACTGCAGCAAATTACACAGACTGCAGGACACTGTGAGCAAAGTAAGTGTGAAACCTTCCATTATCTTTTTAGTTGCCCAGGAAATGGGATTTCTAGGTGCTGACATGTTGCGTTTTGGGTAGCCGGTGGAGCTTGTAAGAAAAGTCAGCACCATATGATTGTGAGGAACCCTGGATCCATTGATTATGTGTATGTCTTGGTGTCACTTGCTGCTCATTTACACTAGATTATGTTTTTATCTCTTTGTTTACTGTTGAACTCAGTTCCACCCTTGTTTAGTAACTACTTTAGTAACTACTCACAATTTTGTGTCCTATATTATGAAGTGTTATGTTTGTCACATTTTTTCTTTCAGGCTCACCTGCGGGCATGTAACACGACCACACTCGGCCCTCTGACAGAGAACCTGACCTCGGTTGCAGGTACAGAACTCGCAGCCTGTGCCGTTCCACATGTCTCCATTGTAACGCACAGTGCCTTCATACAAGCAGCTTCCCTTGGCAGCGGCGCATTCATCACAACACTGACCGGCACGCTTCACTTTAGTCTGACCCTGAAAGGAAGCAACACAGTGTGTTTAGATTTGCAAACCAAGTTGTTAGACGAGACAAAGGCAATCCAAGGAGCTTATAAAAATGCTAGTGTTTTACTATGTGTGCATGTTTCAACAGAGAGAGATAAGAGGATGGAAGGAAAGAGTGTGTGTGTTGCATTTTTAAGGGACAGCACACCAAACATTTCTTACAACTTTATTTTAAACTGTGGAATGGTGTAGATTTACTCAGTTCATATCATTACAGAAAACATCATTTCTTCTATATTCATGTGTTCAAGTCTATCCAAATCATGTTACTATTTATTGACAAAATAGTAAGGCGGTTTTTAATTCAGCTTTTTTCTCCTTGTATCTCTTTCTTTCAGAGTGGTGGTTCAGAGTCCACTGGGATCCTCTCTTTACAGAGCTGGATTCATTTTTTTCTGCTATCATCATCAGTGGAGGAAATGGGTTGTTAAAACATTCTTAGCTGTGCTGAGAACTCTGAGAAGAATGTTTTTACTCTAAAATTTAGTTTAAGTTTTAAAAAAATATGGAAACTTTGAGTGACAGAGCAAAATGCTTCAAAAAGGTTTTAACCGGCTTCACAGTAACAGCAGGAAGCCTGATAGGCGCTTTCCCAAAGCAAGTGTTTCTTCTTTATAAGTTTAATAAGACCAAATAAGGACTGAACTCTGTGCTTTTGATTAGTTTGTGTGTTCATTCTTTTACAGAAATAATACATGAAGTGGCTGGTTTTTACACCACAAAACTGAAATCAGGATTAAAGCGAATTCAGCCTGAATTAATATAGATTTCCAAAAAATAAGGCACAACACACTGAAATTTGTCTTTACTTGAACAAACACATTTTGTTTCATTTATACCTTAAGATGCCTCTCACATAGTATACTATTCTACTGTTTCACTTTAATGATGCATTGTTTTATTGTATTTTTATTGTTTTTATGGTGCCTTCCTCTTGTGGGGAACAAAGATCTGAAATAAACTGAACTAGAGTAATGGGAATTGTTTGTTTAGTCTCACTTCTACATGAAATCTAGAAGATAAGACAATATTTTTTTTATTTTCAAGGAAATCCCATGAAAAGATAATAAACAACAATAAATATATCCTAATAACAAGTATTGTTTGTCCTTGATCATCTTCCTCTGTGCCATAGAGCTCTTTTTTGTCCAAAAACTATTAAAAATACATCAATGAGCTGCACTGTTGCACTGGGTAACATTATAATGAACACACACACACGCAGTAGTTTATTTTGAATCATTCTCACACACACAAACTCACAAAAGCACCTAATGTGGATTAATCCTCTGAGTTAAAAGTCCCAAACAAATGCAATTTTATTATTACTACTCCTATTTGTTAGTACAGAATAGAAAGTTCTGCTTCTAATCAACAGATTATTTAGAGGCTTAAAGCTAAAATACATTTTCCATATGTTTAAAGGATATAAACTCAGTTAGATCTTTAGTCAGCTGATCACACTGAAGCTGCATTTAGCTTCTCTACTGAACTTTGGGATTAATTTAAATATGCTCCACTGTTTGCTCTTCCTGTTCCTGGATCAATTTCTCAATTTATTACTGCAATAAAACTGCACTTTAACTGCACTACCACTTTAATTCCTTTGTCTGTCAAATATTTTAGCCTATTTTTGTTTTATTTGATCTTTTACTTGTCACATGTACTTGGGTTATTATGAACTTGTCTGTGCATGGCCCTTTCATGTTGTCTTGTGTGCTTGCATTGTGTTTTATGGTCCTCTCTGACTTCACTAACAAGCGCTGCAGCACAGAAAAGAAACAAGAGGAAATTTGCATGCAATTAACAATTAAATGTCAGCCTGTGTGTGTGTTCGTGTCAGACAGAGAGCAGAAGACATCTCTGTGTCTTGCATAGTTAAACGTCTCTGCATCCATTGGAGTTTCAGCACAGATCTGAACAAAACTGAATATCAATGAGTGTCCATGTGTGCGTGTGTGTGTGTGTGTGTCTGTCCGTATGTGTGTGTAACACTACCCACCTTGTTACAGGTGACAGGACGACAGGTGTGTGTGTGACATTTCGACTGACCATGGTCACACACACATGTGGTGCAGGCGTTCTTCTGCCACTGTTCGCCATGCTGCCAGGATACAAACAGATACACTTAGATTTCCAAGCTACACATACACACACACATACTGTTGGACAGTCTTACACACAGCGAATCACAGGCTGTTTGTTGGAAAACTCAAAGCTCATTAGAATCCAATGAGTGTCTTCACTGTGTAGAGAAACAGAGTGGGAATGCAAAGCCTCATACACACATTTGGCTGTCAGGAGTAAATACAAGCTATCAAAACTTTTCAAGCAACAGACTGTTGACCTAAACTCCAAGAAAACAGGAGCAGCAGTGAACACACAACCTGCATACACATCTGCAAAAGTATTGACACTGTGCTCCATCTGCTAGGGTGAAGCACTGAAACAATTAGTCAATGGATTGGATTCATTAAAAATAAAAGCTGTGATGCAGTGGGCATTTGTCTTTAGATTTGTTCATTTTAGTGTATTTTCTTTTCCTCTTACAAATATTCATAAATGTATCCATAATGAAATATTGTTTTTGACTGCTGTTATCTGTTCTTGTTCTTTTTAACAGCCTTATTTCAGAACTTTGGATCACAAGCTGGATTTTGGTTTATCCAGCACTGTAACAAACAACACCAATTTTTAAAGCACAACAGCTGACAGGAAATCTGGATTTTTTAGATATGTATACTGTTGCCTAATCAACATTTAAATAACTATATTTCAGTGTAAAAGTGGTTTTACAAGTCACTGAATTACTGTTGAAATAACAGTTATACACAGTCTAGGCATCTAAACAATCTTTCACGTTTAGCCCAGTTTTAACCAACGTGTAGACATCTTTTGGTCAGCAAATCATCAAATCAGTGCTACCTGGGCACTACTGGGATTCAAAAATAGCCATGTACAGTGTAACTTCTTTATAAACTACTGCTTCCCTGGCAGAGAAAATATTGATTTGTGCACCCTCTTGTCAGAGCACTAATGTAAAGTGAAGTTGTTCCACAGTGGCTTCACGCCTGATGTGTTTCAGGCCTCAAATATATAATCTCATATAGTCTAAATTTTTTCCAGTCATACTCAATTTATGCAATTCCAATACTGTTTAGGGACTCCACTATGCAGAAATATTCAAATACTCTAGGCAAAAATAACACATTTGTATTGCATGCAAAAAACTGCATGATTTTTGCCTAAAGCTGCATGGAATTAGCATAAAGTAGGCATTTTACACACATTTACAAACACAGACCAAAAGGTACACCTACATCATTTTTATGTGTGTTTTCAACTTTAACTGAAGTCGAATGAACAAGTTGTTATTCAAAGCTCTAACACACAAACACAAACCCACAGACAAAAGTGAACTTTGAACGCAAGTGATCATTTTCAAACTAGGTCACTCTATTAACAATTCAAACTCTGGAAGATGCAAATTAGTTCATTAGAAGACAATTATCGCAGAGATTATAGCCAAGTTCTTGACTAATGTATGATTCTGAATAGTAACATTACCACTCTGACTCCAGTTTTGACAAAATTAGGCTAAACACAATACAAATTCAATTTTTGTCTGGGTGGAGAGCTGTCTGGAGCACTAAACTGATACTATCTGAGGCTTATGTGGTGTCCATAGCTGTTTCTTTATATAATAGGAAAAACAGCGACTGACAGTAAGACAAAATGCAGGTGATATGATGTGTCCCTTGTGCGGTTTTACAACATAGAACACATATGTTTACATACATTTTATAAAGGGTTTCTTGTGTATTTGAGCCCAGAGTCAAGGCAACACAGTTCATTCTCTTCTAATAAACAACAAATTACAATGTCCCTGACACCTCCCTGACTGCATTAAGAAAAAAACAAACATCTGAAGATGAAGACGCAAGAGAGGAGAGGAGAGGAGAGGAGAGGAGAGGAGAGGAGAGGAGAGGAGAGGAGAGGAGAGCTTGGATTTATTTCATCTCAATATCAAAATACACACACACACACACACACACACACACACCCGCATACATATGTCTCCCTGTCATCACAAAAAAATATTCTAATAGATTGTGCAGAGAAACACAAACTGCTGTACAAAATGTGCCAGGTCACATAAGTACAGATTTATGAGCTGTCAACAGCCGCCTCTAACACACATAATCATCCCAAACACACACTCATACACATTTTATGAACATAGCAACACACACTGGCTCATCCAGGGGTTTTGTAAACACCAAGGATTTCTACGCAAAGGTTCCTCAATAACAGTCACCTACCTGGTACTGTTTTCCAGCAGACAGACAGGGGTTGGACACACACTGAGGACAGCACTGGCCCGGCTGGATCACCAAGTTCTCATGCTGAAAAGAAAACATAGTCAGAACAGACGTGTGTTAATGTGTGTGTGTTTTTGTTTGTGACAGAGAAAAATAAAAAATGTCAGATGGCCTACAGCTATAAATGCAGATCCACTTTTTTCTTCTGTTATATAACATAATTCTATTACATGCAGTGCTGCAAATATACACATTGTGACAATACTGACAGCCTGACATCAGAATACAATCTCAACAAGAGTTAGATAAGATGTACGTGTGGTCCAAAAGTCTGAGAACACATTGAAAATCTTTAATGTTTTCACATACACTTGGAAATAATCAGAAAATTTAAGGATACTGAAACAAGTACCAGAAGTCAAATTGTTATTCTAAGCAAAGAGGGGCTTTCTGTGCATCAAATCACGGCTAAAGGTTTTTTAACAGGGATGTGTATGGAACTCTGGATCAGTTGTATCCGAAGCACGATCAGGAAGACCAAAATGTTACCACACCAACAGGAGATCAATACATCAAGCTTAGTTCCCTGAGAGATAGAAAAGCAGCTTCATCGCAGATACAGAATTTGCTAAATAAAGAACGCAAGACTCCAATCAGCAAAAGTCCTGTCAAAAAACAGGCTGCCATCCAGCTGACTCTTGGGCGGACAAGTGACTAGCTCTCTGACTATCAAGATGATGTAAATGAGACAGCTTTGGAGAAGGTGTCTGTTGCATACTTTTCTGGCTATCAATTTGCCATTGCTTTCAGTCTATGTGTTAAACTAGACTAAACACATAGGATAGTGAGAGAGGAGTGTGTGCCTTCATTTTGGGTGGTGGTTCTCCCTTCGGTTTTGCTTCTGTGGGAGCCACACTGACCCTACAAGGATTTGTTATAATGCACTCCACTTGATTCTAACATATAAAGTACCCAGAGTGATTTGGAATGAAAACAAGGGAAGAGGTGGGTCTGTTATTTCTCAGAGCAATCCAGCAGTAAAGCCAGTGGAGTAGAAAACGCCATTGTCTGGCACATGGCGTCTTATCCTATTCTAAAGAGGGGTATGAGATAGATAATCAATTATGCATTCAATTGATTGTCTTTCTTCTCTGATTGCAGATTGCATGGCAAAAAAAACAAAAAAATCACATTTCACAATAGGCATATTGAATTTGAACAAAGTCAGAGAGAGACATTATCTGCCAGTGTGAACATAATACAAAAGTGTGTGGGAAATGTCCAGTAACTCACAGGCTTGCAGGCAACTTGTTGACACTCTGCAACTGAACACTGGACTTCCCCATTGCTGCAGACGCATCTGGAACAGAGGCTGGGCTTCCACTCTTCACCATCTCTGTACACAGTCCCCTGCCAAGAGCAAGATTCTGACACACACACACACACACACACACACACACACACACACAGACAAACTCAGAATGGGTAAACAGCGAAAATGGGTGTCAGGTGATGAGCTGACTCTTCAAGTATTGTTTGCCCTTAATCACTGATTTACAGTGAGGAAAAAACACAGTCGCTAATTAGCTGCTATCCGTTGGGATGTATCATAACAGCTCTGGCAGCAGACGTAATTTGAAAAATTATGAAATGATGTTTTTCTTTTAGTGTGATGAAGCCAACAGAGACTGTTACAAATTTCCAGTAGCAGGAACATTTCTCACCATTGTAACCCTGAAAGCATGAATCATTTTACTATAGGAACATCCTTTCTCAAGATTTGCTTTGGGAACATTTACATTTTTATTGCAGTTTTGTGTGGATGGATGCACCGACTCACACTTTTGGACTTTAGAATACATTTTTTGTGCATGGTTGTATAAAGCAACTATTGTAGATAGTACAATGATAACTCGCATGTATTCTCTTAGTAATGTTTTGTAAATTAATATAGCACAAAAGAAGAAATTCAATCTCATGCTGTACCACTACCTCTAGTCGACAGCCTCCGTCTGTCTGCCAGTCTGGAGTGGTTGGATAAAAACGCCAAAGAAGCCAAAAGAAGGACCACCATGGATCACCAAAACCCATTTAAGGTTAGAACTACCTGAACTGAGAGCAGGAGCAGCGCTCATGTATGTTGAAAGAGGAGAAAGTGAGCTAACCTGAGCTTTCAGGACTGTCAGTTCCAGCACAAATGCACTTAGACTCTGGTATCCTGTGTGAATGTACAACTGCAGTCCACAGGGCAAGTCATTATGTGTCTGTGTGTGTTTGGTGCACTTGGTATGTCTTAAGTTTGCCAGTGTAGGTCACTAAATTTCATACAGGAAGCAATTTATGAACAAATTATTATTTTTGTTCAAAACCACAAACTGTTCTTATTATGTCAATACACACTGATTTCTGGGATTCACAGATGTTTTCTTATTTTTGCTTTTCTCATAGAAAACACAGACAGTGGTCGTGAGCAGTCTTATGTCTTATGCACACATATGTATTGTTTGCGACTACGACCTTGTCAATCAAAGTTCACTAAAGTTGAACTCCACCAATCTGCTTTGCCACCGGAAGTGATAGCTTTATTTGCCTTTCACTCGCAAACGTAACAGAACTGGAGGGAAAACTTCATCATTCGCGTGATTTAAAGTATGTGTGACCACAACTAGTGCTTGGTGCATCTGGAGTTGACTCCTCCTATTTTTCCTCCTCAAAAAAAATAATAAGGGGAATGTAATATCCACTACCTGGGGTTAGTTTTCATAGCCTTATGATGTAAACTGAAACTGAACTGTAGACTGCCTGGAGGCAGTCTGGTTCACAGGAATTAGGCTGAGTCTGTCATGGGACTCTTCTGGTCAAATATCTCCTCTTCTTCCACTGTCTTCCCACAATATTTTGCTCACTGCATCCTGGGCTTAGTGCTGCACAATACAATTGTAAATGGTTTAAAGAAATACAAATGACCCAGCATTATTCCCACTATGACAAAATGATAATGGGTTTCTGAAAATAAATCTGGAGATAGATCTGCCTATGTAAAGCTAGCCTGGTGGTAGGAAACCAATAAAAAACAGTACAGTACTGTACTGTGGTCCTTAAATGTGACAATAGGCCTGATAACGGTCTCACCTCCATTGCGGCCACACTTGGGGCAGCACTCTCCAGCTGGCGTGAACAGGCTCTGGTCGCCAGGGCAGGTGAGAGTGGGGCATGGGCGAGCGTTGCAGGATACACTCCCTCTGGAGCAAACACACACAGTGCATGGCGAGGGACTCCACTGGCTGTCATGCTGTAGGAACCAGAGAAACAGACAGAGACAGACAATTACACACAGAAATGCAACAAGCTGGAAAGAAAAAGAGGAAGAAGCAGTTAGACAACGGGATGAGGAAGGCTGTTTCGCACTCTGTTCACAAGAGAACTTTGTAAACCTAAGCCTGAGTGACAGACAGGAACAGTCAGGGAAGAAGGTAGACGAAAGGTGTGTCAAAAGATGTGCCATGGGAAGAGAGGAAAAGAAACATAATAAGAGGGTGTATGTAAATGTGGATAATGAGGCATACTGTGAGAGGACATTACCTTCACATGTGCAGACTGAAATGCAGATTTCATCTTGCACCATAAGTAGTTTCAGTCTACCTGATTAAAAAGGGGTTTGGACTCTTGGCTCAGTGAATTGTAAGCTTGTTGGCGATCTTCCTAGATTTCTCTTCCTCATTTTATTCATAAGTGTATATACTATTGTACAGAAGATGCCTCCGGCCAACTGTTTTTGTGTTGGTATCAAACATAAAGATGTTTCTATTCTGTAACTGACAGAACCTGAATGATCTATATTTACAAAACCATCTATGGGGTATTAATTAGAATTAGACATAAATCTCTCATTGATCCATTTGTGAACATATATATGTTTTTTTGTTGTTGTTGTTGTTCTTTCTCTCTAAATGAGATATCAGCATGTTGATGTTGCCTGCGGTCAAAATGATAGAGGTGAGGAGCTAGCTTTACTCATTTTCAGAGGCATCAGGCTGTGAAACCTGCAATAAAACCTTCTTTAGCCTGCATGAAATGTATCATTAGGAAGGGTTTTAATGGAGAATTGATCTAAATGCATTTTCACCCTGGAAAGAATAGTTTCCTGTGACAAATGATAAGCAAAAGCCTTTAATGTTTTTTGCATACAGCCATTATACTTTTACTCTCATTAAATATTAAAAAAATACAATCTGTCAAATATATGCTAAATTAAAATTTAGGGTCATGACCACTGTCCACTGTGCTGGCTCTGGAGCAGTTCTGGGTACTGTGATATGCACAATCTTAGCATATTGGCTACTGGTAGTTTCTGGTTGAACATGCTATGAAGGCATCCACTATCACATCACAGAAACCATTGTCCTTTGTGACCTGGGAAATCTGCAAAAAGAGAAAAAGCAGTTGCTCCCTGGGAAAGGAGCAGCAGTAGTGACAGTTTGTAAAAACAGACAAACTGTCACTACTGTTCTTCAGTGAAGATGCAGTAAAGCCTTCAAAAAGGGCCATGACTCCTCTCTAAACCTCCTCTCTTGGTACTTCTGATCCGTGTTAAGTGCCACTTCACCAGGGAGGCGACACCAGCGGAATCTCCAAACGAAAAAGTCCAGCCTCTTCAGCCAGAGGCCACTCGATGGAAGATGACAAAGACAGTGATTGTTTAATTTAAAGAGAGGGAGGCAGGAAGGGGGAGGGTTTTCAGCAGTGACTAAACTTGAAAAGTGGTTTATGGGTTTCACCCAAATCAATTTCTGAATAACTTAAAATATTTTACACACACACTAATACGTGATGATCCCAGTTCTTCCCAGGTCCATTTTCTTCTTTATGGGCCTAGCTTTGTGCACAAATGCACTATCATGACGAAACTGTCATGTCTTGAAAGGAAAGTACAGCCTCTACATAGGCTGCATCTTTATGTGTGCATATTAATGTTCTGTATAATGGTTGGATGATCAGGTGAAGAGGAAAGACAGAGCCTTTGTCACTTTCACTTACTCCATAAATGACTCCCTCGTACTGGCAGGAGCCCTGGGACGAGGAGATGCACTCCGGACAGCACTTGTTGGCAGGAATCCTCAAACGCTCACCCTTTGGAAAAGACACACACACACACATGAATACACACATGCGTAGCAAGAAAGAAGTAAATGGTGTGAGCATGAATACAAAACTTGTCGATTAGTCTGTCCATTTTCATGAAAATTAACCGACCTGTGACACAAACAACACAACAGGATAGGACAATATTGAAAATATGAAGACTCGATCAGGCGCGCACAGCGTGGAGAATACAGAGTGAGTGCGGTGGAGGCATTCCAGTACTTATTACAAAACAGATTTAACATGCAGTCCTTTAGCTGCGCTGCCTACACAGCCTAATTGAGGCCGAATGTGTGGAAGGAACCAAATGGGAAAGTGGCAAGGAAAACCCAGGGAATAGTTTAGGTGTCGTTTATTTGCAAATACAAATTATATGGAATGGAAAAAGAAGGAGGGAGGGAATACAATTTGTGTAAGGTGAGAGAAAACAACCCCCAAGGAGCGTCAGAGAATGTCTTGTGTCAATTGAAAAGGAGAAAAAAACTGAATAGAGGTACACCGAAGCAGCAAGAGAAGACAAATTACCTGTGAACAGGCGGTAGAATGGCAACTAAATGTATAAATAACAATGGTATGGGAAATAAAATATATGGAAAGTGAGCCGTACAGCAGGTAGTAGTTCACCATGAATAAACAGATAGATGGAGGGTTTATATCTTACTCTGAGATGTTATTTATCACCTACCAGTACACAAAGTTTAAAACAGGAGCAAGACCACCAGCTGAATTTTGACAGCATCTGGAAAATTAATCTATCACAGCCACTTTCTGCTAATAAATTAAACACTAATAATCTAAATATCTGTGTTTTCATATATTTAGGCTCTTGTTCTGGTGTCTTTATTTACCCCTTCATTTTTTTCAGTCTGTATGCTGTCTCGTATTCAATCACCAAAATGTGGCTGTAGTACAAGAATTTGATCCAATTTCACATTTTATTGCTGCAAATAAAGAGAGATGGTTCAGACTCAGGGAGTTCATTTATCACTGGAGCGATTCAGTCTTACAGTTGTAAGACTGTTTTCTACTCTTGCACTTGTTTCTTTTGCAGGAAAGTAAACCATCATGGTGAGCTCCAGAAACATGCACCTTAAGTCTGGCTTTGGTAATAGATATACATATATTTATGATATTCATCATGTCAAGTTTTTATGTTTATTGTCACAAAATGACACAAAATCTTATTCCTGCTGATGATTTCATGTTTTGAACAAGCAATAAAATTCCACTAATGAAAGGCTGAATGAAGCTTGGTCGCTCAAACAAGTCACCTATGACGGCACCCACCTGTCAATTAAAATGGCCAAACTCTTACATATGCATAACTTAAAGCCCTAATATATTCTAAACAGGTGAGTTACAAAAAAAACACTCCTAATATAGTATTATGAACAAGGAAATCAAGTATAGCGCCACTGTTGGCGTAAACATCAGCTGTGAAGTTGGACATGTTCTGTAGCCAGCCCAAAGTGGCCATTCGAGGAACTGCAAGTTTTTTGGCACTTCTGCATTGGCTTCATTTCACAGCCTCAGCGGTTGCAGCCCAAATTTGAATTTAAAATCTCAACACTAACCCTCAGTGGATTTCTGGACTGTATCTTATCTGCTGTCTGCATGTGTTACTTAGAATATGCTGTTTGTTCTTTCCAGACATACATCTGGTAGATGATTAACACAGAGCATAGAACATTACAGACAAATTACTGAGATTTAGGGATGGATTTCTGAAAAGTCGATAAGGTAAGACAACGAGAAAAAAAAAGGAAATTTAAGCTTGTAGATAATGGCAGTGATTTCAAAAGAAAGTAGTATAATCAGTGAGAGACAGATGACAAAAACCGTAATACTTTTTTTTAACAACAGTGTAGGTGAGAGAGACTCAAATTTTAAGAGCTTTTTAAATGGAAGAAGCACACGGCTTGGTGAGCATGATGACAAATTTTTAATTAACATTGGATTGCTAGCCAGCAGAGTGGAATTCATTAGACATTGATTGTTGCCTTAGCTCAGGGATGGGATTGGATTTGATACCGTCACCGCAGGCTTGACATTTAAATCACACTTAAGAAGAACCACAGGGAGGACCAGCCAGATAGATAGAGTGAAAAAGAGCTTTGAAAAAGTGTCCCTGTGAATTCAAATGAGCCAAAAAAAAAAAAAAGGTGGGCTGGAACTAAGAGTCTCAGAATATTTGTCATTGTACTTGTCATTGTGGTAAATTAAATGATGCAATCGGCAGACTTCACTGCACAATAGTCTGTCATTTCCATTGATTTTGGTTGTAAGGGAACTCACGAAGATGAGGGATTAATCGTGCCCTTGGAAGAGGATCTGTGCTTAAAGGTGAAATATTATAGAGGGAAATTAATACATCACAAAAGAACCCTGCTTATTCAAACCCATACATTTTATTCACTTAGTGTTATGAAACAATTTTGGTTGCTGTCCAATGCCTTACTGTAGAATATCATCCTCTCTCACGCTGTCACAATAGAAAACGTCCTTCACAACATCGAGGCCTATAGCCTAAAGTATAAATGGGTCTGCTTCCACCATGTTCGTGCAATTCCAAAAACTTTCAATCAGTTGAAGTTTTAAGTTAGTTCTGAAAGTACTTCTCAATGGCCGAGCTGCTCTAGATGAAATATTCTTTTTGTTGTGTTTTCCTTGAGCCTCACAGGATACAGCATTTATTTTTACTTTGAGAAAGCTTTTGTTTCAGCGTCTTGAATTTCTACTTCCTTCCTGGAGACAATGTTGTTTTAAACCATTAAATTATTTTATTTGTTCTGTGCTGTTTGCATGGCAGCTAAAAGAAGAGATAAGTAGAAAAGTAGGTAAGATAATTTCCTGATAAGTTTACTTATCTGCCACACTGGCAGTTGAGTATTAATATTTGTAGTTATAGCCTAGTTAAATAGCTAACTAAACCTTTAAGTTAAGTTAGTGTTAAGTTTAAGCCAACTAAGCCATACCAGACAAATAAAAAAAAATGCAAGATAACAAAAAATTGTAACTAAAATAAAAAATATAATATAGTTCTCAATTCAAACCTTAATACATTTTATTCCTCTCTGTCACAGAGCTCCATATTTATTCAGAAACTTTTAACAACACATCAATGAGCCATACTGTTGCACCGGGAGTGATTTTTGTTTAATACAATGAGTTACTAGCCCTGCTGTTTTTTGAAAAGATAAAACTATAGTAAAAGAGGGATAAATATATTATAGTTATTCATATAGAGATTCATATGCTCAATAAGAACCAGTGGGCTTGGGGCCGAGTTCCACAGACATTGTTGGGAAGTTGTATTGACACACAATGTTGGTTTGAGGAGAAATATAGAGTAACGCCAGCTTCATCATTTTAAAAAATAGATATCCTGTTGCCCTTGGTTTGAACTGCCTTCTACAGTTTTTTTTTTTCCAAAATATAAAAAAAAAACACCAGAAGTTAAAATGTCTTACCTTCTGGAAGTCACACTGTGGATTGGGGCAGTGGATGGGCCTGCAGATGGCCACGTCACTGTAGCAGGTACACTCCTGACACAACTGCGGTCTCCATGAGGCGTTGTTCTGTCAAAACAAAACAAAAACAGACATGAAACACAACTGAGAGCAGACTTGATTCATCACTGCAAAATGCAAAATCACTGTCTTATGCGCCATTATCATATCTAAGCACACCCACATGTCATCTTTACGCTGACAGCTGGGACAGACGACATTAAACATATCAGCCCCTCTGTGCATATTAATGTGACTGTTGAAAAAAAGGCCTGCATTTGTACCTGGCTGAAAGGCTGCAGCATTTTGAAGGAAGAGAACATTATTTGTTTCTCACAAGACGCTGCTTGAGTCTACAAGAGTCTTCTCTACAAAAAAACATCTCTGCTGACACTAATGAGACAGTTGTAGATGTCACACTCATCGTGCAGACACATAAAGTAACAGCAAAACTGAATTTAAGAAGCATTAAACGTATATAAATTTGTGTCATATTCAAGGGAATCAGAACTGTTTCCATTCATTGCAGCAGTTTGTTTTAGAGACTCTATGAAGTCCATGATAAGCACAGTAAGGTTTTACTACCCCAAAAATGTGAGCACCCCCTTAAGAAAACCATTTCACAGTTTCATCTCTTCTCATTCTCTATACTTCCAGCTGTAAAACACTGAAGGATTTCTGATGCAGGTAGACTGAAACCAATTCAGTGTTGATTAAAAGCCTTGAGCATCATGGCCATCTACACACTGAGATAGGTCAAAAAAGGCAGAACGGCTCGAAATCACTTCTACCAGTTGGCTGCACCTTTTAGCATGCCTGCTATTTGTCAATAGCTCATAACACAGAGCTAACAATGTCTTATGGCTAGCTTAAAGCTAAAATTAAATCAATATTCCAGTGCCTGCATACGCTTAGATATATCATTTTACAGTCTATAAATCCGATTTAGCCAGATGATTAATAACCCACTCATGACGGGAATATCCATTGGCAGCTGTGGAGTGGACACTTTGTGGCGGGAGGTGCCTGTCAAATGAGGAGACTTTGCTCCATATGAGATGATAACTAAAGCAGACTTCTTAATGGACAGGAAACCTTAGCCTCAGGTAACAACTAGACCCCTAATAGTCCAATATATCCTGACACAGGAGAATGTAAGAGGGTACACAGTAGCAGCCATTACATTGTAGCTGGGTCTATCTTAAAATGTGGCTGAGCACCCTGGGGCTGAACTTGCTTTTCTTGCATGTATCAAGGAAAAATTGAATATAATTTAACCAGGAAAGCCTCAGTACCAATGGGTACAAATAGCAATTTGGCAGCAGAGAGTGTCAACTTGATGTACATTTTTTATTGGTGCACTGCAGAAACCATCCACCTTAAAACTCCTGTGGGTAAGATATAGTATAAACATTTCTTAACATTGGCAACTATTAGTAGTATTAAAAAAAACAAAAGGCCACTGACACAGAGAACACTGAGCACTTGATACCTCCACCAAGAATCTAAACCGGGGACGCTGACATGAATGGATTTTAAGTATGGGCTATTCTTACATAAAACTGTGCCATTAAAATAACTTGCTATGTATAGCAAATATGCTACTGTCACACCAAAACCTTAGTACATTTAACACATCAGTCTCACAGTCAAGACTACTGCCAATGGGATAACTCTTTCACTTTTTTTTTTTTTTTTTTTTGAATAAATTTTTATAACAAATAAGAACATACATTTTTGTTTTTACTTTCAGGACTGAGTGGCATGTTTCACAGAAGGGTCACAGTGTAAGTCAAAGTAGAGCCTTCTTTGGTTAAGAACAGATGTCTAATTAGAGGTTGTTTTACACACATCCAAGGTACGCATTTTGCTCTCTATAACCAATGCAGCGCATGGAGGTCTTCCACATTATGAGGTGAAAACAGCTTGTTAAGTGCAGCAGGGCCACAAAATACAATCCAACCTCTTACATTCAAAGGAGTAAAAAGAAGCCATGTATGTTGCTAGTCACTGCAGAGGTCAACACTTATCCCTGCATAAGTTTATAGGAGCTTGGCTCTTTGTACTTGACACCATTTCTGTTGGTTATGATACAAATGTACTCAACATTCATTATTAGCTGAGATCGGAGAACACGACAAAGCCTGAAGTGTCAATAAATTCAAGCAGTCAGATGATCAGGGAGGTAGGAAACAAGCAGTTTATCCAGATCTTAAACAATATTTTTAGAGGTACGATATGAAGTGTGATGGTGGATGTTAACAACTGAAACTTTGGGTAATAAATGTACTGCTCACTTTAGTTTTCCCTTCCAAGTTTGTTAGGTTTGTCTAACCTGGAGAACTGTTCCAAACCTGATGTTTTCCAATCTGATTGTCTCATTGCTTAAGTTTCTTGGTCCAACGGATCTCAGCTATGAAGTCCCTGCTATGAAGATATTTTTACCTACTCAAATTATGGCCTAATTATGGAAATAACAATTTGTTATGAACTGTAAGTATCATTTCATGCTGCTACAATCACCGAACTTGAACTGAGCCATTCTTTTGAACTTCTGTGAAAATGGGAGCCAAGCATAATTTTTAAAACAAATCCTCTGGGTAAGTGAGTTAAGTTACACAAGAAGTCAGGCAGGAAGCATGCAGTAAAATGTGGGAGTAGCTATAGGTCATGTTGAAAGACACAGACAGAGAGCATAACACCACAGAATGAAAATTTAATTAGGGAAAGTAGCCAGCTGAGGGGAATGGCATTCCTGGAGAAAGCATGTGAGTTGATAGGTTCCCTATAATGTGGTTTGAGCTATTTATGCGTATGTGTTGTTTAATTGAGAGTTTGTGGGGGTGCATCACTGCACAGCTGTGAACAGACGTGTAATGAGTTTTATTTAAGGGCAAATGTGTCACGGGCAATCTCAATGCACAACATTTATGTTCCAGCTCAGGCAGGAGGAGGAGGAACGACCTTCAGAACTAACAAGAATGTGGGTGTCAACCGAGCGCTACAGTTTTCCCAAGTAGGCTTTTGTCCTCTGTGACAGAAATCATTCACACACACACACACACACGCAGTCTGAGATGTACGATACTGACAAGGAATAACTCTGGCTAACAAAACTTGCTGATGCATAAACAGGTCGTGCACCAGATGCAAATGAACAACGTTAACTCTTGACATTCCTTAAATATTGAGTGTTTTTAAACACGACTTGTGACATTATTGAAGGAACATGTCATGTTTGTACAGGATAAAATATGTTTTTTAATATCAGAGCAAGAAATGTGTTTTTTTATGGCTGGACTAATAAAAATGGAAAAATAAACAGAAATGTACCCCACTGTATTATTTTCAATATTCCAACATGGGTTTATAAAGAGGAGAGCATAATAACAATAAAACAGATAAGAATATAACTTTTTTTATTTGAAGTCTGGATTGGATTTATGGACTGTTAGACACAATTTTGTGATTTGTCTGTAAACCAGTTCACAAATAATACTTATATTGAGTTTATGGTGTGAGGATACGGTAACGAAACACACTTTGGTGAAACCAAAACAATATTTTAGGAAAAGGTCACCATTGAGCACCAAATAGGATAAGTACACATTCACTTATATTCAGTTACTACATTAAACAAAATCAGTGCACATGAATGAACAAAAAGTTATGTAAAAAGTGCAAACGCAGGTTAACGATGAAAATTCACTCCTGGTAGAGAAGATGAAAATGTTTCAGCTCGAGTTAAAGATGTTTCAGCTTGAGTGAAGGGAAAGCCCAGAGGGACTTCCAGAACAGGTACAGGAAACCATTGTGACAGCTGTCTGACTCATGGTGATAGAGACGGACATGTGCTGCATTTAAACATGGGCTGACAACACATCCATCCATTGGCTGGGTGTGTGATCACCAAAACAGAGTGCAGAAAAACTCCAAATGTATTACATTTGAGAGTGAAGTGAAGTGAAAATTCACTTTGAATTATATTTGAACACACACACACACACACACACATCCATGCGTCTTCTACAAACATTTAACACAAGTTCTCAAGGGAGTTCTTTACTCTGCTCTTCTGTCTTTGCAATTATTAAAAAGGTACAGACTGGATGTTTCAAAACAAGAAAAAGCAATCCAGCTTAAATACAAAACTAGATTTACAGCAACAGGCACTCACAGTGTCAACCCTACAAGACTGTCTCCCAGCTAATGTGTTCTCACTGCAAAGAACAATTCACAGGTTAGAGTGAGATCAGTTTGTCAAGCTGCATACCAATTCTTCTCAGTCTCTGCTTGCATTAAATAAAAGGCCAGGGATACCTGCCCCTGGCCTTTTCTGAACTTTAAGTATAAAAGGGCCAGCACAACATCCTGACCATAAACTTTTCAACTCAGATCCACCACACCAACCAATCTCAGTACAAGTCAGCTGTGACCTCTAATGTCGTGACAATCTTTTCTTTATCAGATTGCTTTCTAACAGAATGTCCTACGAGGGGAAAAGAGGTTCGAAGCAAACGTATAAATGGAAAATCCTTGCGATTGGACCAGAATAGTAGATCTCCAGGCTAGACTCTTTTCTTTAGAAAAGTATAAGATCTTATTAAAAATCTATTCAAGTGAAAACAGGAATATTTTAGAAAAGTAAAAAAAAAAAAAAGAATATAAAAAAAAAAAAAAACGTACAAGCAAACCAACAGGCTAATAAGTGAAAAAAGAAAACACAAATACTGACTATATACAGATAAATGTTCATTTCTGATCATTGAGTTTATCTGCCCACTTGTATAAGTGTGTGTTGCACTAAATGCAGTACATGCATTTAAGTGTGTTTATGTGCTGGAAGTTTCAGATAATATGAATAACTTGTATGTGTGTATTTGTTGTTTGTAAAATGAGAACATCACGTGTAATCATTTAAATTGGGTAACGAGGTCATTCAGGTTAATAATAAATGTGTGTGCATGCAGCAATGCCCTCAGAAATAAGTTTCCTATTATGGCTCTGTGGCTGCCATTCATGTCAATAAGTCTCACAATACAGTTGTGTAAAATTAGCACAGCTGTTCACAGAACAGGGGGACTTTAACTGGACAGAGCAACATGTATCAGAGGGCAAGTCCATTTCAGCCAACGTCTCAGAGCAATTGAGGAGGTTGCACTCGATTCCAATTCCACGTCCTGTTTGCCTCCCAAATAGACCACAAGCGGAATGGGAATGACCTCAGGTTCACTGTAAGCACAGACCTCTTAAAGTGGTCAGGGCAGGGGAGCAAAGATTTCCCACGAAACCTGGACTTGCTATTACCTGACCTGCCCCTCCTGCACTGACAAGTCTGAGCCAGGGGAGCTGTACAGCAGACAGCAGTGTGAGTGGTACAGGCAATCCCTCCCCTCCTCCCAATGAGACTGTCCCCAATGGGGACCCATACCTGGGATTCGTTGATTAAATGTCTAAGGAGTTCAGGGCTTATTTCATTCCCCCCCTAGAGAAAGATATCAGCCTCAGATTTGATTTAGGACTGAACCAGCTCAGCCAAAGTGGCTGCACATTTCCAATTTCATAAAGGAAAACAAAAAAAGATCCATAACTTTCGCACATCCTAGTAGAGGATGTTATATAGGGCATATATATGTTTCTTTTTTCACTGTGGGCCTCTGACTGGTAGGTTAGTTTGAATCCCAGACAAACTGAATTATGTTGATGGAAAAAGTGAATAAGATGAGCTACAGCCAGTGGTTGTGCACCAAATCTTAGAAAAAAATCTTAAGTCAAATAAACAATATTTAAAATGATGAAAATTCACTCCTGGCAGAGAAGATGAAAATGCTTCAGTTTGAGTAGAAGATGTTTCAACTTCAGTGAAGCAAAATCCCAGAGGGACTTCCAGCACAGGTACAGGAGACCATTGTGACAGCTGTCTGACTCATGGTGATAGAGATGGACATGTGCTGCATTTAAACATGGACACACAACACATCCATCCACTGGCTGAGTGTGTGATCACCAAAAACAGATTGCAGAAAAACTCAAAATGTATTACATTTGAGGGTAAAGTGGAGTGAAAATTCACTTTGAATTGTATCTGAACACACACACATCCATGTTTCTTCACAAACACAAGTCAAATTTCAGTCAGATTACCACAATGTTCACAAAATATTAGATGAAAATAAACTTTTTCTAGTAGTAGGACCCTGACATGATTGGATAGGCTGATGTCTTGAAATAGTTTATTTTATCTAACTCATAGTCCAAAATAAGATCTTACAGTGATATAAAACAGAGAAAAGTGTCACATTCTCACATTTAAAAAGCTGAAACCGACAAATGTTTGGCATCTTTGTTTAAAATATGAATAACAGAAAGTTACTAAAAACAACTGACTACTTTTTATGAACTTCTCTCATTATACTGTACGCTAAATTGTTCACATCAAGCAGGGGAGCACAGAGAGAGCCTGTGCTCTCATCATATTCTCATCAGTTAGCCTAACTGTGAAGTTAAGTGATGGAAAAAATAGCTTTAATCTCCATTACTTTGTTCAGCAGCCAACATCAGAAGACTGGGGTCACACTGGGAAGCTCCCAGTGAGGAGTGTGTCTTCCTGAATGAAAATCAAGCAGGATGAAGCTGAAAAACAACCTGCATCCCCGAGTCGATTCTCCCTGGATAAATAAAGAGGGAGGGGAGGACGTGGTCAACCCTACACTGGTTTAAGTAGCAGATTCAATTAAAATCCAATCAAGAACAAAAGGCTGAGTCAAACATTAACATGGCTCAGTTTTGTGGAGCTGTCAGGTACACTAGTTGGACTCTCCCATTCAAGATGTGGGGAAGGGTGAAGATAGGCAGCCTACCACGCTAGCAAAACATAACTGGGCCAAAATTGGACCAGGAGCTGATATAAACTAAAGCTATTACTGAAGCAAATTCAATCTGGGAACGTGATGGTTTAGCCAAACAGCTCTGCTGCCAACTGAGACACTTCAGACGGCAGCAAAAACACTTGATCTTCTCCTTGAGGGAAACCTGGCTCTGTCAACACTGGTTTATATTTACAGCTGATCAACCTTATCACACATGTGTGTACTTCAACAACATATATCTGAGTGGGATTTCAATAATAGAAGAAGATTTACTTTATTAATCCTTCAGTGGGGAAATTCTTTTTTACACACATAGGCTTGAAATACAACCACACGCACACACAGGACTTATAGACATGCAAATGTGGAGAGATGGTGGAGTGATGGGCAGCCATGTAGCACCGCCCTGGGAGCAGTTAGGGGTTCTGTGCCTTGCTCAAGGGCACCTTGGTAGTGCACCTCTCCAGCTACCAGTCCTTGACTTGAACCAGCCACTCTCCAGTTCCTATGGACTGAGCTACCTAAATAATATGCTAATAGTTAATATTAGCATTAGCTCTTATAATTAATAATAAAGTGAACAAATATTTTTTATTCATTCACCCATTCACACACATTCATACACTGATGGCTTGGCTGCCATGCAAAGTGCCAACCATCAGTTTTAGAAGCTATTCATAGGGATTCATACACCAATAATAATATATTATAGATCACTTAGAAATAATTCATTAAAACACAATTTTAATAACATTTAACTGTGGCACAAACATGTGTGCAGTCTGATAGATGTGTTTAAATTGGGTTAAATGGTATTTGCTTTACACCTGAGAGTGCTCCAGATGGATAGTTGTGGTCACTTTAGTCAGATAGACATGGTCACATTACGTTAAGCATGACATTTCCTTCTTGATCTTGGAAATAGGAGTCAACCCAACTCAAAGGCCTCAAAGGTCATGCTATTTCCAAGGTCAAAAATTAACTTTCAGGCTTAAAACACTGGTGAGAAGTCCTAGAAATTGTATGAGCGCACATGTCAACCAACTGGTCTGCATTGCAACCACACAAACTCCATCCACTGATGAAGACTGACTCAAAAATTTAGTCTACGGTAGCGTGAATGTATAAATTTAGTGTCTGACAAAGTTGCCATATTCCACTTATGTTCCACAATAAAACAGAGGAACTGAAAAAGAACATTCAGGATTGCAGGAAACTGAATGTCAACCAGAATGTAATGCTGCGACAGGCGGGATTAGGTTTCAGTGAGGGGCAGCACAGAGGAACTGCAGCACAACTTCCTATTTTATTTTTTAGATATATTAAAATACTGAACCAGTAACAAATTGTGACTTCAAATAGCCTGTCTACTTTCTCATTATCACTGGCTGCTCTTGAGCTGCCTCCTCATCATTCTGGATCTTCAGTACAAGCACGGGTTCTTCCATTTTTAAAGGGCAACAGCTGTGTCGCTCCTGTTTTGCCGATTAACTCTCTGCCGAAATGAATTCAAATGTATTCATTTGCTGCAGTTTAATTGCTTTACTCCACAACTTCCTTCAATGCCGGCCGAGTGATTATATGCTAAATTTCTTGCAAGGCAAGCTGTGAATACAAGCAGTAGTTGTTGTAGTGCCACCCAGATGAAGGACAACTAAAAGTGTCACAGTATGTGCCAAAATGCCTGATTTAATCAGAAGCTTTGGCAAATATTCTAAGTAGTCACAAAGAGGTGACTCTGGCGCCTCAGTGGTCTAATCATGAATTTACATGGCTGTCCTGTGTGTTATCCATCATCTGACTACCAACACAACCCTAGTTAGCAGCTGAGGAATCTGCATGTAAAGTAAGAGACTGTGTGCTCTGCCACAGGGTTAGCATTGTTATGCTAATAGCAACACATATTCAAAGGAGTTTAAAACTTGTGACTTACCCCCCACACACACACACACACACGCACACACACCGCTGGTCCAATTAGAGGACCTGCTGGTAAGACATGACAAATGACTGGCTGATCATTGGCCTCCCAGCACCCATAAATCCAGCTGTCTGCTCTCACCCTGCCATAGCTGCTATCGCTCCTGCGGCCAAATATCAGCACCAAGCATGTAATGGGTTATGGATCATCAAACAGATGGCCTGAAATAGTCAGGGTCCACCAGAAAGAGATTAGCAATGGAGTCACGGTGAGGGTGATGATAGGAAAAACAAAATATTGTTTTGTTAGACAGTCACTTCATAAATAGATTTAAGGAATGTATCAGTGGTACGGTATTCGAAGAGATGATTGGATGCAATAGAAACGTTTGATAGCAAAGAATTGAGTCGTATGAAACTGTTTTCATATGAGGGCATGCTGCAGAAGGAACCAAACTAAAATAACTTTGGGCCGTTCTGCTTGGATTATTCCAGACTGCAGTAACAGTCGCTGACCCATTTAGGAGGGTCAAGAATAGAAATGCACAGTCATAGCTTGCTGGTTAATATTTTTCAAATTTCAAGACACCAAGCAGAAAATACATGTAAAGAAACCAACCACAGAAGGATGCAATTTCACATGCAGCGATAAATAAAGTCTGAGAGACAGTGTAACGGCTGAAAGAAGATGGTTTATGACAAGGACAGGTGTGATATAAAGGCAAGGCTTTTTGCTGTGCAGCTCTGCAGCGACGAGCACACAAACAGAAGTGCTTCACTCAATAATTCACCTCCTCTGTCTCTACACCCATTAGTTTTAATGAAAAATCTATGCCAAGAGTCCAGCCAAAAGTTTTAAGGCTGCTCTGACAGTTTGCGCTGCACTTTAGATTTGTTTGTTTTAGAAATTTCAATGTTGGAAGGATAAAAACGCAGAAAAGTATTTTCTGTGAGTCAAAGAAATCTCACAGGGATTCTGTGTGAGGAGCCCAAACAAAAAGAGAAAAAAATTACAGTGACAGAGATGCAGGTGAACAAAAAGCACAGAAAGTAAATCACTTAGTGTATTTCACCTCACATGGCTGCAGGGATACATAATGCATGCTGCTAGCATTCAATCTGAGATGCTTGTTTCTTTTGATTGTATATTTGGAGGAGCTGAGTCATTCATTATCCAGTTTACAGGTTCCTCACATCTGACAAAACTCATGTGCATTCAATCAAAGTGATTTCATGTTGAAGCCACGTTGTGTAATTCAAAATCTGTTTGACAAATCTATCTAATTTTTCCCTGTTTCCTTGCTCCTGCCAGCCCACAGTGCTCAGCCGGCTGTCGTGCTTCAGACACGTCACCGTCCCTCTAGCTCACGTCTCACCTCCATATCCCAAGCAACAGTCTACATGTCTGAGAAAAGAACAACAGCTTTTAAGCAAACAAAACAAAAGTTAAATAATTCATGTATGTAGATAGATTTGTGAGCAATCCTTTGAAGGTACTCTTTTATTCTTTTATATGTCAGATATTCCTGGACACAAAGAAGACAACGATGCATTAAAGGTGGCTCGCACTGCAGGGATTCACCAGCCGGTCTGTCTTCATGTACATGTGCGTATGAGCATGGTTTTCAATAATGCATCAGGTCTCCACTCATGGCATGGTGAAAATCATGTTCAGTGATGCAGAGAGTGGCCCTCCCTCTCCAAGCTACAATGTAACCAGAGATTTCAGGCAAGTTTCTAAATCATTATTTTCCACCTCAGAGCAATGTAGAAAATACAACTTGAGTTAAAAATGAACACAAAGTGATTTCTGACACCTCTGATTTCTTGAGGGGAGCTTATGATTCTCTGCCCAAATTTTAATTTGGGGCAGCTGTGAGCAGAGCTGGAGCCCCACATTACAACACAACTGCAATCCTATTCAGAGAAACACCAGCTGGATAATGTTTCATGAAACTGCTCCTGTAACTTCAGACCCATCAGACAGAAGAAAAGGGAAAAGGTCAGAGGATGTCCTGTTGGCAGGACTGCTTGCTGGTCTGGCACTCAAGCTTACATTCATACTAGCTACCAACCACCAGAGTCATGTTGCACATTCCCAGCTAAGATTTAACTTTAACCACAGACTGCACTATGCTAAATCGGCTGCTTTTCACTTACTTTGCTTTTAAGCCAGTATCATTAGCTCTGCACGTCATTGTTCTTTTCTTTTTATTTGTAAGGGAAAGTCAAGTCTTGCACCATCTCTTAACATTAAACATGAAAACATGAAATCATGAAACATAGGATAGCTCAGTTGGTCTTTTGCATATCAAACGTTTCTGTTATATCATATCTGAGATCAGCAAATAAGAAATGGCACTGTGTGACGGATATAAAAGGAGAGACACTGTTAAGTCTAACGTCCAGCAGCCATTAAATCGGTGCAGCATTTATAATTTCATTTCATCTCTTGTGATTGTTTGGACGCTATGCTCCAGAATTTCATCCATAAGAACCTTGTAATCTTGTGCATGTGTTTAGTGTTTCTATTTACAACTGAGCGATGTTGAAAATGATATGGAAATGTTCTAACGCTCTAAGTAGGCAGAATGCCAAGGGGAATCATATGGACAAACATTACATAAGACAAAATCGCTATTAAGGGCTGAACCTGTCAGAACTTTGATGGTTTTCATATTGATTTCACTACAGTCAGAGGAACAGCGTCTCACGGCACTTCCACATTGGCTTAAACCGTTTCTGCTGGTTTCTGCTGACAGCTGAACTCAATGCACAGTTTTCTGCGTGTTTCTGAAGGCTCGTAGTGGTCTTTTTTTCCTTAACGTAAAATTTGTCCAAACACACTCCAGACCATGTATCTGGAAGCCTCTTAGTAGAAACTTCTTATCCTGTGGCATCTGAAACACTATAACACTTAAAAAACAGCCTCACAGTGTCACCACCTAGTCTCTAAAATAATCGTTCTAATCTCGTCTCTAATTTATGATGTCAGAGGGCCTTCCGGATGTACTCTGACATCACCCTGTCATGCCCTAACTTCCCTGGTTTACTCACCACAAGTATTGTGTGTAGTGGAGTCAACAGGCTGAAACGGTGTGTCTGACGTGCTTTCAAGTGCTTTGGGCAAAATACTGTCTCTCAGCTAAGTAGACACCAGTCTGCTACTTGTACCTCCTGTCAGTGTGAAGATAGCGAAACCTTTCTTCTTCTTTTCAGAATGTTAACTTGCCGTAGTTTAATGATCAGTGTGCAAAAAAAAAAACTTACACAGCAGCTACATACGTACATCTGGTTCCAGAAATATAATGCAGCCAGTTCCAGAAGTAGCAGATGATAAAAAAATAAATCTAAAGCTAAGCTAAAGCTCATAAAACAAGTGCTGGAAGTTTGCACTTCAGTCTTTATGGGTGTAAAACGGCTAGACATGCCAACAACCATCTCTCTCTCTCTCACACACACACACAGACACATAAATGAGGATGTATGGATTACCAGAGGGGCAGCTCCCTGACAGCTTTAGCGGCCAAAGGGAACCTGACACAGGAAACAAGGCATACTGCTGTGTGAATGAGAAGAGCAGCAGCTGTGTATGTGTGTGTGTGCATGTGTGTGTGCGCGCGCCATCATCTAGTTTAGCGCCAGGCTCTACCCTCTGAGCTTTGCAACAAAAATAACATGCCATTTGGCAGAAGTGTGCGAGTGTGTGCAGAGTAGGAGAAGGAAGTTAAGCTGAGGGTGGCAAACTGCAAACACACTGCAAATGCACTAGCTGTGGAGCTGCAGGAAACAAACAAACACACAAACACCCACACACCTACCAACACTTGGTCACTTTGACTTGACTCAACACTTGACTCTTTATGTCAGTAAACTCACGCTGAGATGAAAGTAGACAGTACTGAAACATAGAGCACTTGCTCTCTTGCGATTTTTTCCTATCTATCCATCCATCTATATGCCTATTATCAAGAAGCCAGGATTTTATATTTCTGAAGTACTGCATGTGGAAAAAAAGTGGATGGAAAATGAAAAACTTGAAAAACAAAAAAAAATTTAAATGAATTATTTGAATAACTATAGAGCTGTGTCAGAATATCAACTCTCATGGCTACCTTACCATCAAACTAACGTCAAACTTTCGGATTAATCTTTTGTGCATCCAGATTTTGTGTAGTCACACCAGAAAGCAAAGTTCATCCATGTGTCCTCACAAAAAAAGGTGGTGCTAGAAGCTTGGTGATGTAGTGACTACTCGTTTGTAAACTACAAGAGTCACCCACAATTGCTCCCCTAGTGAACTACCTTGAATTTCATGTTTTGCTATGCTATGCTATGCTATGCTATGCCTTCATGTTAGGCTATGAGTTTCATATAAATCCATTTCCCTTACTACATGCACTGATAAAGCTAGCTAGAGCTTCTCCAGTTAATGGAGTGAGAAAAAGAGACATACAAACAAAGAGAGAAAGAGAGAGAGGGCAAGTGTGTACACAGTAAACCACTAAGAGAATTATCTACACATGCTCAGCATTACGGTATTACGATACATTTCACTTTTCAAACTACAAAACAGACTGCACTGTGGGAGGTTGTGTGTGTGTGTGTGTGTGTGTGTGTGTGGTTTCTGGCAGTATGGGCTTAACCATTCACAGAAGTCAATTTCGCCAAAAACACACTCGCACATTGTGTTGTTTCACCTGCGTGTGTGCTATTAGTACCTTGATTAGGATAAGTGGAGCACAGCTACTGTTTAAGAAGCTAAATGAGCCAAAGTGAGCTTTGTGTATTGATGTGTGTGTGTGCATTGTGTGTGTCTGTGTATAATCCAATCTTCCTTCTCCCTGTTCTATAATTGGGTTTGGTGCTCAGCAAGCTCAGACCCAGGCAGGATCTTCCTTTAGGGGAGGTTTTGTCTCCCTTTTTTGGGGCTAGTCAGAGAACATACAGAATCCCATACACACTCCCTGTCTGCGCTGTTAGCAAACAAACACTCACACCTACACACACAGCGGACAATATGCTTCTGCAGACATGATGTTACAGGCACCAAGCTGTGTACTGGTGTTAACAGGAGTGTTGGCGGGCACTGCTTTGTGTGTGTGCGTGACGCAGTTTTGCCCCCTGTGGTGATTGATAATCCAAGTGTGTTATCATAACTGAGCATTTGCAACATTTTGCCGGAAAATCCAAACCTTAAAACACACAAAAAAAATCTTGTTTTTGTCACTTATGAGGAAACTGCATTGACTTAGATTCAATCTTTGGAGACTATGACACCCTATGACTACTACAATACCTCTAACATTGACCTAAGTTTGATCTAAACCTTGTGGGCTATGTGAATATATGTAAATATATATGAGAACATATTTTGTCCCAAAGAACTAGTTAATACAGTGAAGACACACTATTGACATTGAGTAAGAGCTATAACTTACTGATGTAGTTAGTCCATTGATTATTTTTTGACCAATCAATGATCCGATCAGGACACATGGCCATCAAACTTATCAGAGCGAATTTAATTTGTCTGAAAAACTGTTAAAAACCCCAAAGAGATTAAGTTAATAATCATGTCACACACTCTCGCATTCACTCAGCTGGAGCCTACATGTTCCTGAGCTTTCAGCCATATTGCACAGTCTTCATAATCATATTGAGTTAGCACAGCATCTTGCTCAGAATGACTTCTCGCTCAAAGGTTGAGCTCATCTGCTCAATGTGTGACATGTTTGAAAGATGGAGGAGAAGCAAGGAAGTGGACCTTGAGCTGAGATTGTTTTATCATCTAAGTATTGCAGATTGACAAATTGATGAATCAACTATTTGTTTCAGACTAAAGTCTTGAAAGCCAGTAGATTTACCCTAGAGTATATGTAAAGATGTAAAAGTGTCTTCTCCCCCTCCTCTCCAGACTTCCTGACTTCAAAATTCAAACACATACAGTTCACAGCCAGCGGGGGACGCCACCATGTCGAGTTTCCTCATGGAGATTTAATGATCGCAACTAAAGTGATTTAATCATTAATTCATGTTTTTGCTGCAGGAACATTTGCATCAGTTGCTGCGGTCACATTCACTTACTCCATCAGGACTCCAGCCTGTTCCTGACTTCTCTGATTAAAACAGCAGACAAGCTCACCACAGACGCCAACTGTCCAACCAAACGTCAAAATAATTCAAGAGGACAACAATCTGGCAAATGGAGCAAGATAATCTACTTTCTAAAAATATAACTGGAAGTTATATGGTAAGTAATTTTGCCTTTATACTTTTGGAGAAATTTTAACCAAATAGTTGCAATTTTATGTCAGAATATGAAATGGTTCAGTTGTATGACTAGTGCTTATAAAAAAAAACTCATATTTCGACATGTATCTAGTGGTATATTACTCTATAAATCTCTATAAATATTTCTCTGTTAATTAAACAATTCTACCTAAACAGCAACAGCAACTTTTGTAACACCTTGAATTAGTAGATATTCTTCATCTGCAAAATGATACCTGTAATTGGGTCAAAGTCTTAACAGTAATTCATGAATCTTTTATGATGACATGAGACATGACGAAGTAGAAAGATACTATCATTTTTTTTTTTTTTTTCATTTCCATCCACTTTCACTTGACCTTGCTCTGCAAAGCCACACGTCTGTGCCATGCTGCTGTAATGACCCAGTTTGCTCCCAGGGATCAATAAAGTTCATCTGATCTGATCATCATCTCTTCTCATCTACTCTTGTCTTATCTCGTGTCGTCTCTTTTCAAAAAGAAGACAAAAGCTACAGATTTATCTGACACTCTTTAGAAAAAAAAAACACTATTGAGGAAGTAAAAACCACCATATGTGAGGTGTTTTTAGATCAGGATGTAAGGATGTGAAGATGCCTAGATTAGATTAGATTTTTCTTTTGAAAAGCTGCTTTTGAATACAAAATCTAAATCTTGACTCAACTATTTCAATATCTTATTTTGAAAGAAAGATGATGACACAAAACACCCAATCTGATCATCTTCCTGTTGTTCACTCAAACATTGTCTTGATCAGACTGGATATGTCTCAGCACAGGATGTCTGTCTGTCTGTCTGCTGTTTTTATTTTTCCTGGACTCCCATGGCTTCTTTGAATCAATGGAACATATATTTCTTATTTTTTTCTCAGTTTTTTTCTTAGCATGTGTAAATAAAGAGACCTAAGCCTAGAGATATTTTTTATATTAGATATTCCCTCTCCTGCATGTACAATTCTGCACCTTTCCTACTTTAGTACTGCAGACACCTTGAAATCCTATAATTTTATTAAGCATCATAACTTTTATGACTAAACAAAGTCTTCTTACGAAACTCATCTTGTCATGTCTGTCAGGCTTATCTTGATTTTTCAAAATAATTTCTCTTAGGGAGTACAAGTGTTGGCATTAGCTTAAAGGCGATAAAACATGCAATTCAGCATGTTCAGCTGAATATCCAGTCTTGTGTTTTAGTGTTTCTACCTCCACTCCCAATTTTTTACTATAAATTTAATATACTGCCTAAAATAAAAAAAATATATACTGTCAGATGCACTAATATGCAGCTGTCAGAATAAATATATGAAAGATGTGTGGTGTGATTTATTAGTGTGTGATGACATAAAAGCCATGGAGTACTTGTTTTATTCCCCCCGCAGGCTGAGAAAAGGTGCAGCGCACAGTGAAAAGTAGGACTTCTGCAGCGTTGATCTTAGACGTTGCGCTCGGCCGTCTCCCTGTCAGCCTTTTAAGTCACAAGAACTGGCTCCAAAAGTCTTTATGGAGGGAAGCCAGCCAACAAACTGTACTGCGTTGAATGACTGAGCTGAGAATCGAGAGCCAAGAAGTAGTCTGCCGTGTACTTTCTCTTCCCCCCAGTGAGCACAGCGCCGGGGTAATTATTTGGCAGAAGACATTGTGAAACAGATCTGACAGCTGCAATTATGACGAGGACAAGGCATGACTGCTGTGTCGGCCCAGTAATTTCTGTATCGATACAGGCCGTCATGCTGCTATGGATTTGGGTGAACTGGGAGGGAATCAGGATGTGGCTGAGTTTGAATCCAGTTGATTGGTCCTGATCCAGAGGGGGGAAGATAAGTTGAAATATGAACTCCACAGATTCTGAAAAGGGGGGTCTGCTTTTGAAAGAATGCATTTGAACAATTACAAATTAGAATGAATGGAGTGTCTTTAAAAACAGAGTAACAGACTACAGATAATGTTTTATGTGCATGTATCAGGAAAGAAATCTTGCTCTGGACCAATTTTATGAATGAAATCGACCAACCTACATTCCCACCTTTATCAGTTTGTGAGTAAATGTCTATGGAGTATCATTATTGCAGTTGCTGAGATTCCATTTTTGTTCGACCTTTACTTCCAGGACTTCAGGTGCAAATGATAGCTACGCCTGCAAGCATTAACATTCCCACATCGACAAGCGAGAAATGGTGTTGCCGTAGGTCATAGGGTGAAGACCCTCAGGTTGTGGTGCTGCACAGGAAGATGTCCACCACTTCCCACATCATGAGGTAATCAGAAAGTGATTCACATAGAAAATTTGGGGCGAACATCTCATGTCACACCATAGCTGAAAGGTCCTCACCTTTAGACCCCAAAGCTAGAGAAAGTTATTTCCATTCATGGAATTAATTTTTGCTTCAGAGTAGCAGCTTTGCCTCAAGAAACAATTTCATCGCTCTGAACTCTTACAGTGGGTGTTTTACTGACACTAGTGAACCTGGCAGTAGACTTTCGGCTAGAAACGCACCCATTCATTACAGCAGACAAGTATTTACTCTAGTTTAAAGCATTGGAATTGGTGGTGATGGAAAAGTATATAGCTGAGCAATCGAAAAGCAGTCAGATTTGAGATTTACAATAAAATTTCAAATCCATGGACAAAACTGGCCATCCAAGTAGGACAACAGGATGTGATAAAATAATACGACAGTCCAATTATACAACAAACTCACAATGTTTAGCAAAGCACAGAATAAAATAATCCTAATTTTAACGTCATTATTCTATGAATACATGCAGAGTTGTTCACTTTTACTGCAGATATTTGGTTTCTTAACTCTTTCAGACTGACCTGTAGAGAACTTGACCTAAATAAATGTACATGTGTATTTAGTGTTAGTGTGTGTGAGTAGGAGTGTATATAACCCTCAGCACTTGTGGTTGAAGCAGATAAATCTTTATACCAGAGCTAAAAATGACTGACATGTAGACTTCCTGAGTACCATCCCCAAAAGGTTCATAGAAGAAATCAAGTGTCCATCAGTCCAATCACCTTTAAGGTCACTACCTCTAATCAATACCCCTCAGAGAGCAATTTGCAGTCATCACCTGTCAAGTGAATACAGCATCCAGCCCACAGGGCAAATCAGCCAGCTAAGATGACATGACATTACTTTAAGATACTTGTCGAGAAAGTACAAGAGCTTTGAGAAACCTTAAGGGTTTCTTTAGGTTTCACATCCCAAGGCAATTGGCAAAGATTCCTTAAATAACTGTTCAGGGTTGATGGAGGTACTTCCACTAATCTAGCACACATTTTCCTTCTCTTTGGTACAGATAATAAGAAGTATCAAGTTTTTAGTTGGATCTAACAATACTTGTTGGTAGGCTATATTCACTGCTGGTTTTGTATTGTTCTTTTTGTGGGATTTATTGACAAAAATGCATTGAATATCACCAGTAAGTATGTAATCAATACATTTTCTTTTGCCCATATAAATTGTCATAGAGATATAAACATAGCTAGCAGTCAGGAATCACTTAAAAACCATAAACATGCCTAAGCCATCACATAATATATACAAATACACCATGAGGTATAAACTTACAGTAATATAAATTCAGGCTCCTTTGAATTTAGGGGACAGGCTGCTTGAACATAAAGTAATATAAACACTAAATAATCCATTTATTTTAAATTTATTAAAAATAAATTAAGCAAATTAATTAAACAACCAAAGGGCTTTTAAAATATAAAACTAAGGGGATGTGTGTATATATAAAGAACATGTATTCGAGACTCTGAAACTAAAATAGATACTGTCTCCCTGTAGATCTTAGACTTGATGAGGAAACCATGAAAAACTCATGGCTTTTGTCAGTGGTAAAACTCTGCTTGAGTCCATCATCTTTTAGCTCCATTCAGTTTAAACAGAAAGTCGATGCAATACTCATACTGTATGTTCAACCTAAACATGCAATTCCTGAGCAATAAAGAGAATCCCGAATCAGAGAACAGAGAGGTTATGCAAGCCCAGCTCTGTCTAGAGGATTCTTTTTGAATTTTTAACTCTACCTGTAAATGTCAATGAATTCTGGATATTTTTAGCAGTGGTGGCATTTTATTACACTCCATATAACTCATACATACAAGAGACAAACTCAACCAACAGGGGAAAGCTCAAATTAGCAATCGTTGTCATGCTTTGCATCTCATTTCTAGTCCATACTGAGAGTCACTCCTGATTTTTTAAATTCCATATAAATAATATATATTCAGGCATACAGTTCAGGCAGCAGTTTTAGCTTTGATGGAATTGACTGGAAGAAGGCCTGCCAATGTAATTTCTCTTGTTTTGACTCTTATGTCGCTTCTGTTTTGAATTGATGAATATTGACCTGAAATATCTCAAAACAACATCCCAACTTACCACTGTAGACACAGTTTCAGTGTCAAGATTGATGTAACATTTCTCTTTAACCTTTATCTTGCATAGCTTCAAATAGATCGAACCAAACAAAAGCATGTTAGACAGCTACCTTTGTCTGACTTTATTTTAAATGCTTGTGTGGAGTTCCCAGAGTTTCCATACACACCAAAAAAGTCAGTGTGAGTTACAGTCAACATTGTACTGTCCATGCAAAACTTTTAAAAACCAAAATTCTGCAGAAGTTATTGAGATGACCTTTAGATGATTCATTTCATGTAATGACGCAGCAAACTAAAACGTTTATCCTGGGACAGTGTCATATACATACAACACAATGATGCAAGTTTTTCCATGGCTTCACAACAAAATCAAATAGAAAATCTAGATGTTTTGGTATCAATTTACTCTCATTTTGTTGCACCTAAGAGCAGCACATTTGTCATCTTCTAAAACTTTATCATCTCTTTTAGAATATAAAAAAATATTGGTTGGTTTTCACTATGTGTGAAAGAGTAATGGATTCTCTTGTGGTTAAAACCAAGACTTAAAGATGGAGCCTGTTATACTGAACAAATATAGTAACTATTGAGTCTCACCACCTGCTATGTTGTGTGGCTTTTGTTGGGCTCTACAATCAGCTATCTTTTTCCAGTATGTCTGACTCCACCTTTAATGTTTCTACTAGTTTGGGGAGTTAATCTTCCCTAAATTTTATTACAAGTCATGCTCACCAATGAGCCGCCAGAACAGGTTCTAATGTCCCGTTAAACCAAAATTAAACTGTTTAAATGCCAAGATACATCCTCTGTAAAAAACCTACTTATACGTATTATTTGCATTAATGATGGTTTTACAGCACTTTTACCATAGAGTTCAGTCTTAATGGTCTCATTTCCAGCAGCAGCATGCAGCTTCTTTTATCACATAAGATCTCATAAACACACTGTACACAGTGTTCCCAAACAGGACCAAACAGCAGACAGACTAAGTTATAGACCAGCTGGATTAAGAAAGTGGAACATCTTGAAGCCAAAAGGCCAGATATGAGTAAATATTGGTTTTGCAATTTCCAGGTTGACACAAACCACTGGATGTATAGACAGGCAAATGTTTGTCAATATTAGGTGTAACAACTTTGAACCACGATAATATGTCAGAGGAGTGTATTATTCAGCTTGTTGTGAAGATCATCTGCCCCCTAGTGGCCAAGAAAACAGCTTTATAAAAGTATAATTAACCAGAAGTAACTGATGCTTAATTTTGAGCGAATATCCAGTGTACAAAGGCGCAATGGTACACTAATACATTTCTGTAGCACTCAAGTTACATCAAACCCATAATCCAAAGTAAGGAGGGCACAAGTAAGAGTCACCACCGATGTGTCCTAACAATAGGTGAAACAGAATACTCCTTTGTCCCTTGAGAACAGCAGAAAAGTGCTGGCTAAGGAAATAAAGAGCTGAGGAGAAAAGGTAGAAGCGATATTTTTACTTCAAGACAGGAACAAATTAGAGCACATTAGCGGCAGCAGAGGAGGAAGACATGGAAGAAGCCTTTGTGACTCAGGTGGGACAGGGCGACGTGAAGTAATTGTTGATGAGATGAGATTTTTGGTTACAGGTAGGAGACAGGAAGCTGCTCTGCTGTTCTGAAATGACTATCCTGCTGGTTTTAGAAGTTTGGTGGTTTGACTGTTGTCCTTTTTCTAACAGTGCTTTGATGTCTAGTCCAATTGTGTTTCAATTGTGACACGCTTAAGCAATACTTTGCTTTCATGTGTAACCGGAGTGCAAAGCTGAACTTCTCATCCCGCTACAGGGGCTGCTACTGCTGCTGCTGCTGGCATGAGCAGGTGCTCATGTGAATCTATGACAGCCCCGTCCATATTTAGTAAAGCTCTGTGATGACTCCACATACTGTCCCTCTGCCTTCAACCCAGATTATTTTGGTGGCAAAGACTTTCCAGGCACCGGTGAAAAAACAGCTGCAGCCGGGCGCCATGAGAAAAATGCGGCAGCTATTTTAACTTTCACTTTGTAACTGAATATCAGGGGAGGTATACAGTCAACAGACATTGAGTTATTTGGGAAGACGGACTGAAATTTCATGCAAATGTTAAAATGTACATGTTGACACCAAAGCTGGATTAATAACAGACGTCAGTGGAGTAAAACATTCCTGACGCCGATTAGCAGACGACAGCGGCAGGCAGGCAGCCATTATGAATCAGATGATAGCTGCTCATGGCGTGGCCTGCGTCGCAGCAGCAAACATGATATTGCAAGCCAACTATTTGTGGCCTCATAAAGGAAACTGCCAATGAGCCGTACTCTATTTATCCATCTTGGCTCAAATGTTTTCTGCCACAGGGAAAGCAGCCATGAAGGGAGAAGGGAGGAAGATGGTTGGCAATCCATTCTCATTCAAGACTGAATATTTGGCATGTGAAGCACTGTAGAGCAGAGGTGGCAAATAACTGAGCATATTACTCCACTTTTCCTCAACTACACAACATTACATCTATTTTACAGCTGTACTTACTAGGTTCTTTGCAGATGAACATTTTACAAAATATATGAATATCATATAAAGATACAGATATTTAACATCCTTAGTTAAGTTCAAGGTGAACATGAGTATCCTCAGCTGACTGAGGGCATTCACTCTTTAGCTAAACCAATCAGATTTTGCTACAACCTCTGTGAGCCAATCATCTCGTTGCTGTCAAACTGCTTGTTTCTCTGCTGCTGTCAGCTGTCATTTCAGTGTCAAATCCACGCGACCGTCCTCCACCCCATTCACCTCCTATCTTCATCGCATTCCGCACTCATGGGTCACTCAGTCGTTCGGCACTCATTCCATCTATAGTTCGGCTCCATATCTCATTCATCTTCGCCAACAGCTATTGCTCTACACCCCTACCACCAGTGTCTGGACTCCATCAAGAGGACATTCCTGTTCAGCTAGTGGCATCACTACTCCTTTAAAACAATGAAGTTAAGATATGATCTAATTTCCAAAGACAAGAAAGACCAAAGACATTCTTCAACTTTTCTATTGTGCTCTATGTTAAATAAATCAATTTAGTTACCCTGTGACCTCCTTAAGTATCTCCTGATTGAAATATTTTCTTTACCTGAAATGTACCTTTTAAAGCAAAGCAAGTTTGAAAGTTAAAGTTCCTTCTGTGAACCGGTGAGGTGGTTGTAAGCATCAGTCTATTGGACTCAGGACATGTGAGTCAGTCAAGGTTCGCGGTTTAGTCCCCAGATCTTCCTGTCCACAGGAAGGGTTGAGGAGTCCTTTGGCAAGACACTAAACCCCAAATTACTTTGTCATATAAAAGCATTTTTCAAATTTGAAATCTATTATTACTTTTTACGTCTAAAATCCATGGGTTGAGTTTATTGTGCTGGTTCTAGACAATGCTTTAGATTTCACCAGAAGCGCTGTGATGCATTTCAGAAGCATCTCTCTGCTCTGTCCTGCGGAGAACACGCAACAGTTCTATTTCTGAAGTTATTTTGAATTTATTTCAAAATAAAACATACTGTGCAGACTCCAGATTGCAAAAAACAGACAAAGGGGAAACAACTGACCTACGTAACCTACTAACTCATGGTAGAAGCACATAGACAAAAGAAAAATGACAAAATTTGAGCAAGTTAGCAAAACATTCAGCTTATGCCGGCATGAATGACAGGGCACGGCCGCAACAGCAGGTTACTGTTGCATAAAAAACATCAGTTAAATCAGTAAATTATAGTAAATTATGATGAATAGATGAAGTAAAGGATCTGGATACTTCCTTCAACACTCCTGTAGAGTTTGTTTCGAAGACATTCAGTTATTTGAGGATTTTGATCTTTTTCAGGAGAATTCAGAGTCATAGCTGTCATGCTTTGATCCTGTTCACTCTGGATGATGTTTTCATGTTTTTTTTCCATCCTCATGTCAGTCAATTGTGATACAGGTGTGTACTGTAAATACAATGGAGTTAACTGAAACGTAGCTTTGAACAAAGAGCAAAGAATCCTTTTACCTTTGATGAGATCCTCACAGTAAAATCGTATTTGAAGTGAATGGAAGCATATTAAAGATAATATGAGCATCATTAGCGTTCTTAGGTTTGGTTCCACTAGGACTCTTTTTTATCTTTTTACTTTTATTTAGATCAAGGGAATTTAAATCCACTATTCATATTCATCCAGTCTATCACCTCTTGTGTGTATCTATCATTAGTACTGCTAGTAAATTATTATTATTATTATTGTTATATTGTAATGTTGTAAAAAACCTCCACTGTGTCCTTCAACCGTCTCATTAGTAGAGCGTTCACTGCAGTTCTTGACAGATGAAAAGAAAGCACAACGTGATTTGTCTTTGCAGTTTTTACTGTGGAGATTGAGCAGCATGAATTTAGAAAGTGTGCAGTAAAGAGTGGCAACATCATAAACCATGTAAGCTGCGAAGGCGACATCTGTAAAGCATAAAACCAAAAGTGTCCCATGAGGAGTCCTAAGGCACTCCAGTGAGAAACAATGTTAAAAAAAAAAAAAGACAAGAAAAAAGATGGCTTTCTTACCTTGTCAACTAATTTTATATCACTGCAAATATACACATTTTGATCTTATATTTGGTATTAATACTTTTTCCCCCTGGAGAACATTATTTCTGTGTTTACGACATGGCACCAAACTGGGAAAAACATTTCTTTATGGAACTGGCTTTATGCACAGGAACGTGGTCATGCTAAAACAGGAAATTATTTCCCTTCACTTGAACTAAAAAAAAAAAGAATAAAGAAAAAAAAAGTACCCAAAAGTGAGTGGACAACAGTGCCAGCCAACATTCCACCTGTTGTTAACAACTATTAAGAATTTGTGGCAAAACTCAATTTTTACTCTCTTGATCCTTGCATTTTCACGGTTTTCAGCTTTTGTCAGTTTCATATAATTGTAAATTGAATATGTTTGTGTTTTGAACAAAAGCATTAAAGATGTTGCCTTGGTCTCTGGGAACTTGTGATGGGTATTTCTTTAGCATTAGCTCATATTTAATAAACTGTTCATGGAGAAATAGTTGAGTGATTATGTTGAAATCCAACCAATATATATTCCCCAATATATGAAGCTACTGCACTTTTTAGATTTAACTGTCTTTGTTCAATCGGCTTGTTATGATTACCAGACAGTGGTCACCACAAACAAACACCTGACAGCTGGACCAGAATCGACTCTGAGATGTCGCTCTGATTGGTGGAGATCACTGCAGACTCATGTGACACACATGCTCCAAATGCCACAGTGAGGACAGCAGGGAGAGAATGGACACTGTGATGAAAACTGGCATTAGTCTGCACTTTAGGAACAAACAACAAGGGACTAGTGAGGGATCACAATATCCATGTGTCATCAAATATATCTAATACAGGCTGTTTGTTTCGAGTGAATGGCAGTGACTCCTGCTAGGAATATACCAGTGTTTTTTTGGACAGAATGTCAAATTCAAAAACAGCTTAAATGCTATGATGACAAGGGTGATGTGAAGTTATATTCCTTCATTGCAAATGTTGCTGTATGCTGTGTGGCAGCTGACTGCAAGAGAGTTCTGCATAGGTCTCTTTAAATGCACCAACAGTGAGTGTTTTTGTAATTGGGTTAAAGCATGACATTAACCTTGAGAAACTGTGAAAGCAGCAACTGATGTTCAGTGACATGAAGGTTCACGTGTCGTGAAAGTACTGTTGTGAGTGTACTGAACTCAAATGACAACTTCTTTAGTGAAGAAAATTAATCCAAAACCACGATAAAAATGGTTGTAATTTGAAGCATACATGCATACTGTGTAAGAAATTGTGTTTGGATTGGTTGCAGTTGTTTGAAGAAAAGATGTGTGGAATAAGCCAAAATTCAGAACATAAGGAATAATCAGCACTGAGATGTATTTGCCTCTCAATTCCCCACAAAGTCTGGCACTTTATCTTATCCTCATTTTTATTTGTTAGAGTGTTTTCACAGATCACAGGGACTTTTTATGGCATATTTTATGGTGTGTATGAAAAATCCACTTTTAATGTCATCTGAGTTTATTCCTTTATTGTGTTTTTAGTTTTTCACTGTCTTGCTGAAAAAAGAAAGTCCTTTTATTTTGAACTGAATAAGAGTCTAAACTTTTGGCCTTTTTTCTGTTATAACAGGAAACTGGATGTTGTAATGATTATGGTGAAGTGATTTCCTTTTCATTTAGCAACTTGAGATGTGAGAATGACAAGGTAAATATATTTCGCAAAAGCAAATAAAAAGCTAAATTATCATCAGACAATAGCCGACTGGTTCTAACATTACATTTCAGTCAATGTGTTCCTCCATCTTCTCATCTCCACATATAGCCACACTATTTATCTGCATGCAACCAAGGCTCCCTCAAACATGAGTGATTTTTCTCAACATTATGACTTGATTCTTATAATATTACTAAAATTTTTAAATAAAATATTTAATATAATACTGTTTATTCATCTGTACTATTTTTGCATCACATGTGACAATGGAACAGGCCATGTCAATGTTTGACAAAAAAGAAAAAAACATTCATTCGTTCATTCATTCATTCATTCATTCATTTAGCAGTCCAAAGCATGTAAAATCACTGATATATGGTCCTTTTAAAAGGTAAAATGTCAACTGCACATTTGTCAGCAAATCAATGAAGGTTCAAAGGTGGAGGAGGTTCAGAACAAGGTGAGACAAGTTCTTTCTGCCATGCAACCACAGTAAACACAGAGCAGCAACACGGCTCTGTCCACAGCCTGCCAAAATAGAGAAATCTCACTCAGGAAAGCAGACAGGCAGAAAGCTGTAATTTCTTGTGTTATCAAACAGATGCAGACTGACAGAGCAGCAATTGGATATTTTGCTCCCGGCGAGGCATTTTGTGAGACGCAGCAGGTGCCTGGAGGCACAACAGCAGAAGTTATTTGAAATATGTAAACAATTGGCAGGGGGAGCATAGTCATGTTGGTCTCTGCTCCTACAGCCTACAAGGCCAAAAACTCTCCTTTAGACTCAGAGAGAAAAATCAATATGAGACCATCATCTCCACAGCAAAGACAACATAAATATCCTGAGCTCATTTTAAACTGTTTTGTATGCAGAAAGTTAAAAAAAAAGATCTTGAAAAACTCCTACATAGAGTTTAACACATTAAAAAGCCTACATACAAAAACAACAGCCAAAAATTGGAGAAAAGCAATGAAAATATCAAAAGTTCAGTGTTGTTACCACAAAAACTTTGCACACAGCTGACTCGATACATTTGTCTTATTTCAGCAAAAAGTCATTATTTCAAGTAAACATCAGCAGCCTATCTTAGTTTCTTTCGTCATTTTTCTCTATGTGGAGATCTGGAGCTGATCAGACTGTCAGACTGGCTTGACTGATTTCAGATACTCAGGAACAATCAGGAAGTGTTATACTCTGGTGACCCTGAGGAGTTTCAGAAGAACCATTAATCACTTGAATAATATTTGTTTTGGTTTTACAGTATTTAGTCATAGGAACCTCTTTTTAATTTTGATATTATATATATATAATATATGATTTCTTTATTTACTTTACTTTATTATATATTATGCATATTACTGTAAATACTTTTGCTTACACATTGACCTCTAATGGTCTCTCAGAAAAGTTAACGTAGCCTGACACAGCTGTAAAATCTCTCTGAGCACACTGGTGCACATGGATGGGTCGACAAAAACAAAACAGTCAATTTGAGTTTCCTTTAACCATGACCTATATGATATAAATGATAAACCTAACCAAACTTAAAACACTTTCAGAAAATGTTTATAGTTTGAAGGATGTGTTGTAATTCGTCCATTGCGGTATACTGTTATATACAGTAGATGATAGAGGGGCGGCACCCTGGTACAGTAATCAGCACTGTTGCCTCGTAGCTAGAAGGTGTGTGGAGTTTCTGTGTGGAGTGTGCATGTTCTCCCCTTGTCTGCGTGGGTTCTCTCCAGTACGCCAGCTTCCTCCCACAGTCCAAAGACATGCACTTAATAGGTTTATTTTAGAGGTGACTCTAAATTGCCCATGGGTGTGAATGGTTGTTTGTCTCTATGTATCAACCCTGTAATGAACTGGCAATTGTCCAGGGTGTAACACGCCTCTTGCCCAATGCCAGCTGGGATTGGCTCCAGCCCACCACAACCCTGATAAGGAAATTAAACCTGCAGATTCATGCACTGCTCTTTTCACTGCACATTAAGATGTTTCACAGCATCTCATCAATATATAATACCAGTCCAGTCTCAGAGGAATTGTAGGGATCTTGTCAAACTGCATCGCCAGAGCAACAAGCAACAACATAACCATTTTCATGCATAAAAGTAGAAAAGTCTACACCCAAAACTTCTTTGCAGCTCTCTGACTCCCTGACGTGTTTTTTCTGTTCCCACCTGATCTAATGGCTCAAAAGGAAATTGATCTTTAGAATCCAGCTCCTGAGTTTTGGAAAAATCATCACTCAACCCTCTGCCAAATGGCAGCAGCTTCTGATGACCGTTCATTTTTCACGGGGGCTTGAGTTCACGACAATATGTTTTGTGCCTTCTGGAAGAAAAAGCGATCTGCCAGCACAGTGGGCTGTACCTACAGAACTACACCTCTGATCCGCTGTTCACATTTCTTCTACTAGAGACATAACACCATAAACTTTCCTTAAACTTCTCTGACAAAGTCAGACTCATCATTGTATCCCTCTGCCTAACCATTTTCTCGAAGTTGTAAATCATTTCTTACTGCCTCTTCTGCACCTCAACATGCGTAGGTGAACAAGATCCAGTTCTAGGAACAATCCCAGCTCTCGACCCTGGGCGGGTGTCACAATAATCGAACTGATGAGCTGAGATTTGTCTCTTTCAAGAAAACCTTCCTTCTCCTCAGAAAAAAACACTCTGACGTTGGGAAAAAGAGCTCCAAGGGTGGGGGGTTGGGGGGGTTCTTCTTTTAACTTCTGCTGAGAAATAAATTGGGCTTTCAGATGAGCAGAACGGCCTTGAATTCGAAAAGATGAAAAAAGAAAATCAAAGAGGCGACTGGAAATGTTCTGATCTGCCAGGATGTGGTGTAGTTCAGGGAGGGAGTAGGAAGAGCTTTTTGTGGGGCTCGCTCATGTTCCTCAGTTGGAATATGCTTCTCTAAAACACCAGCTGACTCCCTGTGACGCAGTTAAAGGTTTCAAATGGAGCACTTTTAAAATGATTATTATGAAATCTTGACGTAATTATAGTAAACAAACGAAAGCATGGTGGAAGTTATTAGATGGCTTGTGTTTCCTAAAAGAAATTCAAATTTAATCCAGAGTGTTATGATCTCAAAACTACTAACACTGCTGTGGTGCAGCAGTTAAAAAGATAGCTATTCCTCCACCACGACTATTTAATCTAGGCTGACAAAAAAAAAAAAAAAAATCGTGAGAAGCAGGGCATAATTCTTGAATCTGGCACCCATCACTAAATTTTAACCATGTCTCTTCTAAAAACATAAAATTGAGTCATCATGGATGAGGGGCTGTATGGCATGGTATTAAACATTTGAGAATAAAACACAGAGACACAGGGCCTTCAGATAAATACCATCTTTCCCACACGAGGCTACACGCTGACAGAAAAGACTGAAACACTGCAAACTGCAGCCATGTGTAGAGGCTGAGGATCAATTCCACATCCTAAGGTTTAGGATAAGGCCGGAGATAAAGACATCTCTTTGCCACAGACTTGAAGAAAGTTAAGAAGGTCAACTAAATCATGTTTGAGCAGGTGAGACTGTCTGGGTGCTGACACATTCACCAAGAAGACGTGTTCTGCGATAACCTTGGCGCCCGGCACACAGTGACTGCATTTACATGCACAAGATTGTCCTGGTTTTTCATCTTATCCTGGTTTTGATCATATTCAGGTAATGGTGTTTACATGCAACATTAAAAACCTGTTTATTTGTTTGTAAACACAATCATAATACGATCCTGGTTTCAGAAACCTGGATCAGGCGTTCACATGCCACACTGTCAGAGTTATCAGAGTTCTTCAGGTAGCTTATCCAGGTTTCTCAAAACTGAGATAAGGTCTTATCAGGTTTCTGAAGCCACGATATGATGTTTACATAACTGGGATATTCCTAAAACTCCATTATAACCAGGATACTGGCATGTTTCTTCTTCCTGATTATATCATCACCAACACTCAGGGTTTCAGGGATTCACATCAACCAGGTAAGATGTGCGGCTTCACACCATCATGACCTTCCTGCTGCAGATAATTTCCCCTTTAATCTGAACTGAGCACATGATTTATGAAAACATAAATAATTAAAATTGAAAATGCAATTTAACCTTATATTTTGACATGCTGACTATTGACATATTCAAACACAAAAGCATCACTGATATTAAAATCCAGTTTTCAAGCCTATCCTGGCCAAGAAAGGCATATTATGTTATAAAGTACAGTACAATGAAGCCTTTAAGGTTAATTGTACCAAACCAAGAGATGACTGCATCATTTAACCTCTTAAAATGAAGACCACATTTCCCATTTACCTCATCACTGCCCCTCTTCCCTTCCCTAGAGGATAAACAGGGACTGTGGACAGAGCTCCATTTGCCCAGGCACAACAGCACTCTTTTCCTGCTTAGTGCTATAAAGCAATATCTTCCGAATTGAACTGTGTCTTATAACATTAGATTCAGAGGAGAGGCCTCCTGAGGCCTGACAGTCAGTTGTTTCTCATCTGTTTACAGTAATTACACTAATGTCCCAAATCTAACAAGGTCATTATTTATTAATGTCAAAACACTCAATACAGCGCTGCTGCTCAGCATTTCAGTCAGAGCTGTAGGGTATTCCTGACCAGAGCGTTCCCTCTCCTCGTCCTTTCACTTGGGTTTATCTGAGTAGCGAGAGAAGGGCTGTGGGAGAGGAGGAGGAGGAGTAAGGGGAGGTGGAGGGGGGGAGAGAAGCTGGAGGAAAGGATGAAAAGTGAAGGAGGGATGGCTCGTCCTACGATGATCCTAGTCTGTACATATCAGCTTATATCTAATCCTTCACGGAAGCATGTGTGTGATGGTGGGAAAGACAAAAGGGCTTACAGTCACACATAGTAATCACCTCTATCGAGTGTTAGACCATTATAAACATATATATGTACATATGTCCACTGTATAGATTTACATTAAAGTAGTATATAGTATAGTTTATACTACACTTTATTAGAAAATGGGTTGAATTTATATACCATATTTATCCAAAATGTTTTACATATGCACCAACACACTCATACAAACTCAGGAATCATTACTTCAGTGTGCAGGAACCGGGAATCGAACTGCCAGCCCTATAATTAATGGGCAATTTGCTCTAGCTTCTGAACCACAGACACCCTAATTCTCTCTGTCTTTCCCCTTTTTTTTTTTTTTTTTTACGTCTCTATCCTTTCCTCATTCCATCCATGCAAAGTCTCAGGGAAGCCGGTGCAAATCAGTGCTCATCTTTAAAATAGCATTAGCTTTTGTTGCTTTAATATTCACTTGATAACTTTATATTTGTGGTTTGTAATTTTTGTCTCATCACTGTCGTATATTGGTTTACCTTTTATTGATCTTTCTTCATTCCTTGTCCTAGAAATAACTTCTGTTGTTGTTGTTGTTGTTTGTGTACTTCAATCTTTCCATATTTCTTTCTATCCTTTTTTCATTCTTCTTCTTTCTAATCCCCTTCTCTTTCCTAATTTAATTTCCTAACTTATTCTATCCTGCCTCCCTTTATTATATATTTCCTTAGCTTGTCATTGACATTGTCCATCTACTGTTTGGTGCTGGGCAGGCGTGCCATGTGTTTTTAAAGCTTTTTGCTGAAAATGAGGTCGGCACTAACAACTGTAGAGTCAGGTGTTCAGTTTCTCTTTCACTTTACCTGTAGTAGTTCTTTGATTAATTCTAAAGGATCTCAGTTCTTCTTCTTCTGTTCTACCACCTAAATACATGACACTTAAATTCAGTAATATAGGAATGACACATGTAAATATAAAAATCATCCCAGACGCAGACAGGAATGTGGAAGTAAACCAATCATGTCCTGCTGCTGGACAGAGAGGCTGATGTGGCAGAGGCACACTCTCGCAGCACCTTCTCCACTCCTTCTTACATTTTCTGTGCCAACAGGAGAGGTGGCTGAAATAGCAGTGACAGTGACCTCTCTGTGGGAGGAAAGAGCAGGACGGATGGAGAGAAAAATTGGGAGGAAGCAGCCAAGCGTGTCAGCATAAATCATTCTCAGGCCAGAGGCTACCTGGCCTCGGGGTCCGATGGGTGGATAAACGGTCAGTGAGAAGGTGCCACCCCAGAGAATCTGACTTAGCAAACCAAAGTTCTCAAAAAAGGCTATAGGCTATAGACATAGATTGTTACTTAGCCCTCATTTGTGCTAACATATATAAAGGGAAATATGTGATTGAAAATTAGTTAATTTGATATAGATCACAGTTATGAGTCACAAGCATGCTTTTTAGAGCCTGTATATGAAAGTTTTTAATGTTCCATATCTTTTATCAATCAGAGTAAGCACACCTTGAAATTACTACTATTTCAACATTGCTATTGTTGCTATGGTTGTGGACAAATAATAGATATTCTGTCCAATGATTGAGAGCGATGGCTTAACTGTTAAACAGGTCTCGTTATACAGTTTTAATAAAAATCTGCCAGCCAATCAGAAACAAGAATATTCAATGCTAATAGCATAAAGCACGCTCTCCTCAGCGCTAAAGTCGACCAGTCTACAGGACTAACTAACATGCCAAACAGCTTCAGGCTTTTTTAGCTTTTCTTTTCCACATTGTTGCACTCACTTCTGTCCCTTGAGGAAAAACCTCCCACTGCTCCAGATGGCTAGATATGACTGTCTGTAACTGACTTTAAATGTCAGTGTGAAGTAAAGCGTGTGCTTGCAAATCTGTGAAACAAAGGACACACTCAGGACAAACTCAGGGCATCCCTGCCAAATACTGAACTGCAGCTCTCATCTCGTCCACATCAGTGAAGGGCAAAACTTAGCTGGAGGTTAACCTGTCGATCTGGGAAACAGCAGCATTTCTAGCACTTTTGGGAAGTAATTAAATGCTGAGGAGAAGCCTACCAGCTGTGCAGAAGGTGAGAACTCATAGATCATATTCGACTACGTGAGAGGCGTGTATGGTCTGGATTTTATAAAGGCCAAACACATCGACCCACAGTGAATTATAAAAAACAACCAGGATGTGCTACAGATGGTTGTTTGGACTACAGCCAGACTGATTCTGATGCTCTGCATTGGAATTAGGAAGAAAACATTTAAATAAAAAGAAAAGAAAAGAAAAGAAAAGAAAAGAAAAGAAAAGAAAAGAAAAGAAAAGCTCTTGTTGAAATATATTTGAATAAAAAAATGAAATTTACAATCATTACAGGCAGGAAATGCCAGCTGGAATCACTGATCCTTGTGACCTTGTGTTCCCAATAAGATTGACATTAGATGAAAATAAAAAATATGTTGGCTGGCAAACTCTGAGTTATTATTAAAGTTACATGAGTCATCTAAAGACTCGAGTTAAAATATTTGGCAAGTGACATTAATACACTGAAGGTTGCCAAGTTAAACCTAAACAAGCTTGCTTTCTTCGAAGTAAATTTGAACTTATTACATAATAAAACCGCTTTCCAGTGGCAACTACTGAGCTTGAGTTAATGCTTTGTCTTGGAAACAATATTTTGACAAGACAAACACATCTATTTAATATTAAAGCTGCATTAGATGATTTTTCAGACACTCTGACATGTAATCAACTTAAAACTTAACACGTTAGCAAACTGTTGCCTATTGACACATCAAGCAGACACAGCAACATTATCCTCCCATTGTGTTTGTATCTAAGTCCAATATTCACTCTTCCTTTACTCCTTTAACTATGGTTTGGGCTCCACTAACTCCAGAGAGAAATATCTGGCTCTTTAGCTGCTACATGTTCCATTTTATTCACCAACTGGTTCGCCAACTTTGTCTGCAGTTTAGTAATGCCAAATGGGAAAAAGCTCCTTATGCAGCAGTTTGTGATCATTCTCTCTGTGGCTTTGTCCCTGCCAGCAACCTTTTCCGCATTGCTCAATGCAATTGTGTTATTTGATTCATTGTTCGTTCAAAATTAGCAATGAATCAATTAGCATTCAAAACTATTAACTGATAAGTGATTAATTGTTTAATTAATTTGGAAGCTAACAATCTCCGGTAACTGCTTATAAAACATCAAAATTTCAGTCTGTGAACTAATTACAGGCATTTCAAGTATTTTTTTGGAAACAGAACAATTAATCAATTAATCATATCAATATTGATTAATCAAGTTTTAAATGAAAATCTGCTTTGGAATATGTGAAGAATACATTTTGTAGAGCAGCACCTTAACAAAATGCCCTTTAACAACAACAAAAAATAAGACTGCATTTCTACCACTACGTATGCAACAACTGATTTCAACTTTCATTCTGTGCCCTCTGATATACTGAAACTGTGACAAGGTCTGCAGCATTGAACCTCAACTGGAATACATCTCTAGTTTTATGTCAAAAAACAAAACAAAAAAATCAAAGCCAGGTCACTGATATGAGCTCAGCGAGGACAATGTTTGCAGAAATCCCCCCGTCTGCTCTCTCTCGCTCCTGCAAGCCTCACGTCTCATGCAGGAAGGAGAGAAGGATCGTGGTGGTGAATGGTCTCCAAAGACGAGTCTGTGTTGTGGGTGTAAACAACAAAGTGAATTCCTTCTGTCGATCAGTGCAAGTTCAAAGCCTCCTCACAAAGCCTGAGCCTTGCGGATCAGCCATCCTTGAATTTCATTATATAGCTGTGTGTGTGTGTGTGTGTTTGTGTGTGTGTGTGTGTGTGTGTGTGTGTGTGTGTGTGTGTGTGTGTGTGTGTGCGCGCAGCAGTGAGGGATGATGTGTGGAGGTGTTGTTGGGTTTGAGGTAGGTACTGCATCCCTGTTAAAAGAGCTGCAGGTTGGCGCTGACTTCCAGGAGTAGGTCGACACTGTAAACCTCTTACAGGGACAGCAGAGTCACTCTAAAGCTAAAAGGGGAACAAATGAGGCTAGACAAAAGCGTGTTTTTGGAGGCTGTTTGGTTGCTTTGGAAGCGCTGGGAGGACTTCCAGAGTACAAAGGCCTCATTCATGGCCTCTGCTCCACGACAGCCAGGTTTTTTGGTCGGAGCTCATCCGCGAACATCCCTTTGTCCTCCTAAGTGTGTGATGAATACAAGGTGAAACGAAAGAATGTTTTCTTCAATCATGTCTTCTCTGATGTTGCTAATTTTTCAGACAGAAGAGTGGCTGGTGCCTGCGTGACCATCATATTGAGGAAAACAAGGCTACTTGGACAAGAGCGGTTTTTACCCTGATGAGAGCAACTGTAAGCCAGTTATATTGACATACTATTACACAGTTATATACACATTTGCACTGAATTGTAAGTTAATATCAGCAATAAAACAAGCAAGTGAAGAAGGTAGAAGAAGAAAGAGAGATAAAAAGTAAAGAAAAATAATGAAATTTAAGGCTTCAGTGAACGCTGACTTTTGACTCGTGATATATTAGTTCGCTATCTGCCTCAGGGAAATTCATTTGAAGTTGTCAGTCAGACTTATTTTGGATTCATATTTCTGCAGGCCGTTTTTGTCTTGACAAAATGTATATTTCTATGAGGTGACTTTCACTGTCAGCATTCCACAATCCGCCTCCTGGTTTTCTCTGACACTCTGTTGATGTACAGCACTAATGGAGCTCCATTGTTTCAGCCTGACGTGGTTTGTGAAGGTCACCATCGAGTTATTCAAGTGCTCCGACAGTTATAACTGCAAGTCCTTGTCAGACAATGATCAGCCTGCGGAGAGACGGTGACATTGGAGAGACGAAAAGAAACTCCACCAGGTTGTACTCCTTGTTGTACAGACCACTAATGAACAGCTTTAAGGCTGTAAACTAAAACGCATTATGTTAGTACTACAATCTAACTATGTAGGAGAGACTACATTCCTAAGTCCTTATGTCCTTTCTACTTTACTTCATTCTCTCCTTGCCTTTCTTCCTAATCTCTTATCTGTCTTGTTTCCTTATTTTAATTAATTCCTAACCCCCTGTTCCTGTCCCTTCCATCTTTCTTTCTGCTCATGCTCTTGTTCTTTCCCCTTCTTACCTTCTTTCTGTTTCCTTCCTCCCTACTTTGCTTCTTCCTTATCATCTTTCTTTTCATATCTCTTTTATTTCAAAACTTACTTCTTTCTTTCTACATTATTTTCTTCTGTTTTTCCTCTTATCTTCTCTTTCTTCCTTCCTACCTTCATCTACTTTTCTTCTCAGCTTCTCCTGATTTCCTTTACATGTATTCTTTTTTTATTTCATTTTTCCCTCTTTTCTCCCCTTTTTCCTTATATATACTTTCTTTGCTTCTTCTTTCTCCTCCTTCTAACCTCTCATTTTTCTTTGACAGATACAAAAACAAGAGAAACCTCTTCTCTTATTCATAATAAGTTCATTATATCTATTCATTCATCTCCAGTATTTGAATGAAAATACATTTGGTCTTTTGTATCCTTAAATGCAGAACTTTGACTTTGTACTTAGAGGATGTGAGTCCATCTTCCACCACTGTCACAACACAAACTACAACTCTGCTTTTTTGTCTTTTCTGAGCAACAATCTTCCATAGACAAGAGAAAGAGTGCCATTACAAAATGCAATCTCAGGTAACAGATGGAAGAGAAGCAGAGTCTTGTCTGATAAGGACACAAAGGATGTGTGGTGTCTTCGGTTTGGCAACATCTTCCCTCTCAGTTCCTGTCGTCACAGACAACTCGAGCACAGAGAGCAAAAAGAGAGAAAAAGCTCCTCCTGCCTCATTCACTTGACTTTAGACACACATAAAGTACAGCTGAAGGTCCCCCCACCCCCCCGTCCTCCTCCCAATGCTCCTATCCAGGTCTCCTGGTGGTGCTCAGGCCTGGTTGACTTTCCTAATCCTTTCCCTCCCTGGGGGGGCTTTGGAGAGATGAGAGAGGAAAGCCAATGAAGTGGTGCCTTCAGCTTTAGACATGGTTCAAGTTCATGGCTTGCTTGCTTTCCTTCCTTTCTTTCTTTTCTTCTATCCTTCCCTATATCTTTATTTCTTTACTTCCGTCCTTCTTTGTTTCTTCAACTAATCTGAAAGCACAGAAATCCTCAAACCAACTACTACAGACTCTCACTGAAGTCTTTGTCACTGCTGTATTGTCACTTTTACTGAAAAGATTTGAATACTTTTCCCGCCAGACAGACAGAGAGGAATGCCATTGAAGAGCTGCTTTTAGCTTGATGAAGATGTTTCAGTACGTTGTTTCTTCCCTCTGTTCCTTTTGCGTTTCCCTTTCTTCTTATTTCTTCGATTCCTCCCTCGCCTCCTTTGTTTCTTCAGCTGATCTAAAATACTGTTACGTTGAATACCACACTGCACTTTTACTAAGTTTTCTGCCTGGTTCCATTCTGCTTCACCACTTTCTTTCTAGAGAGAGAGGGGATGACATGCAGCCACAGACTGGAACAGAGCCCAGACCGCTGTGAGGATTTTTGCCTTTTGTATAAAGGACACACGCTCTACCTCTACTCCACCTCTTTCTGTTTGCAGATGATGTGAAAATATGAAAATCATAATAGCATGGAGAAACTTTTGAACTGTGAGTGTTTGAGATACTTTTACAAACATTTGTTCACTTTTACTACAGCAAAAATCAAACTGCATGATTTTCACTAAGGAAATATTTTTCTATGGTCATATTTTCACTTTTTTTTTCCCCTGCTGGGGAAAGAGAGGAACAAAGCCAAAGACGCGCTACCTTTTTAGCTTTCAGTGCTGCAGAAAAAACAGAAGAAAGAGCTCATGTCCTTGTTAATGTGGAGTCTTTTGTATGACGCTTCGCCCTCAGGCACCTTGGTGCTCATTAATGTCCCATCGCCATAACACCCTGTGGAGAAGGGAGGCTCCAGCTGCTCAGGCCTCTTAAGGCTAATTTACAAGAGAAGCGGCAGCCTCAGGGTCATGACTGAGTCATCAGAGCCTGGTCTGTACTTTCTGCTTAAAAACTTCCTGCCTTCGAGTGCTTTGATTCCCATCGGAGCACAGGACTTGGAACGGGTGCTGTGTAATTAAAGAGTTGAAGAGAGGAGGCTCAGTCATCATAAAGCGCACCACTTCATCCTGGTCAAACATTTGAAAACTCAACGGACACTCACTTCAAGAGGAACAATTCTTTACAAAAATACTATAAAGAGACTGTAGATTTTAAAGCTTTGAGCAGCTGAAATTAAAGACTGGTCAAATCTGAATCAAAGTGATATAACATGAAGAGAAATAAAATATTACACTTTGTCAGATTTTCCAAACGTCTCAGTTTCTCATAAATAATTCATTATCACAGGCCTGCATTTCCATATACTGCAGAGCTACAAGGATGAAGCCTTTTTCTTTTTAAATCTTTCATATTTACATTTGAAGCATTCAACTGGTGGATCTTCTTTTTAAGTTGACTGAAGATGACAAATCCAATAAAAAAATGCTCCTCACATGCATCAACGTGTAAACACAAACATACAAAAACTTTGGGCCTAATGTATAAAAAATACTGTGGATTTAAGTTTAAGATAAAAAATATAACCAAAACACTTGGAACCTAATGAAACTGCAAACCAAGAGATTCAGTGCTTCAGCACTCTGGCACAGTCCAATACCACCAGACTTTCCAGTCCTTTCCATCATAAATAAGCACTAACTTGCTGAAGTAGCGTTCACAGCAACTGCAACTTTTGTTCCTGCAAAAACAATCTATGGCTGTTGCCTCCTGTAACTAAGTCATAAAAGAAGACTGTTCCCTCTTTAAATGGGAAGTAAACACAGGTTGTACACACTAACTCATCTGCTTTGTGAAAGACTGCAGACCTTTAGGATGTAAATTCAGCCTTGAGCAGACATTTCAGTTTCTGTGTAAAATCTAAGTCTTCTTTTTAGTTATTCAAGTTTGGATTACATTTCAAGCAAATATTCTCATCTAATACATAGTCTTGTGGAAAATACACAATCCATTTGCGCACAGAATAATGCAAACGAAACAGGTTTATCCCGTTCGATATATCATAATAATAATAATGATATCTCCGGCAGCTACTGAAGGAGCTCAACAATCAATATTTGGTGGAATAACATTGATTCTTCATGACAGCTTTGATATGTCCTCCTGGCATGCTCGGTCAATACCTGATCAATACCTTATTAAGCGGAATCAGACACATTGCTGGTGAGTTAACAAACTCAGACAGCTGCAGAGAGAGTAGATTTGGAAAGACAAATACAAGTTAGTCAAAAAACAAGAGGTGAGTTCATCATTTTTTTAAGGCTTTAGGTATTAGTAGGTATAAGTCCAAAAGTCAGACAAAAAGCTTGTTAGTGGACTGTTTAGTCTATAAAATGCTCATCACACGTTATCAGAGACCAATATGTGACATCTTCAAATTCCTTGTTTTGTCAAACCATCAGTCCACAAGTCCCAAATACTCAATTTTAAATTAGTTATAAACCAAATAACAGAAGCAAAATGCTCAAATTTGGAATATAGAAGCAAAGAATGTTTGACATTATTGCTTGATAAAAGACTCGATTTATCAATATTGCTGACAATTACTCTTTTGTCAATCAAATAAACAATCAATGATCTGTTTTTTCAGCATTACATCAGATTGCACTTAACTCATCAAAGAATAGATAAATATTTGCTTAATAAAAGTGTTTGTCTGATAAATGATCAATCAATGGTTGTTGAAAACCAACCATGTGTTAGCCTGTCTCTCGATGCTTTCTGACTTCCTGTCTTTGGCTCTCAGCTCCAAGCCCATTGGTTCCTACTGAAGACATAAGCCTTCTCACAAACTCCTCAGAAGTATATATTTTATTTGTCAAAAAAAAAGGTTCAGTAATTTCCTAAAGCAGCTAATTACTGTCATTTTCAACAAGGAAAAAATAGGGCATTTGTTGTGGACTATTTTCAGCGGTGGATTAATCCACAAAACTGCATCTGTGGGGTTAAGTCACAATAAACTACAGTATTGTGTGTTCATGGTAATGAAGGAATATGTCACCCAATGCAACAGTGCGGCTCAATATATCAGGTTTTGATACACACACAATACTCTTGGTTTTGGTCTTTTCGTGTTTTCTTTTTCAAAATAAGAAAAATGTAGAATATTGCCAGACTTATCCTGTAGGCAGCATTTATAAATGTGATGGCTACAGGATAGGTATGAGGATGAGTCTTCTGTAAGGGATGAATCGGCATCCTCTTCAGCTCCAGGACAGCCCCATGCTGTTTTACTAACGGCCCCAAATTACCACCAGTATGGCCAAATACGTGACAACCTGTCACGCTTTCCCGCCTTAAGAGGCTTTGGGCCACAGGTTGGACATCCCAATCTGACAGTTAAAGCATTACTGCCCTCTAACAAGACCCCAGCCCCGTGAAAAGAAAACAACAAGTGGCCTCATCCCCCTCCACCTCCTCCTCCTTTTTCTCCTGCTTCTCTCTGGCTGCACTCAATAAAACCCAAAGCTGCCCCATTTTCACCTGTTCCATTCAACTGATCCTTTGTGTGAGCCGAACTGTGTCAACGCTGGCCTTTCCGGAGGTCACAGAGGGCAGTTTCTTAATGCGAAGTGGACGTTTTAAAGCCCTGAGCTGAGGGTTGGGGTTCTTTGGTGCACAGCTGAAATGTGCTGCGAGAACTGAGAGCGAAGTTCGACCCCGTCAGACTTCCTGCGCGGAAATCTATCAAGACAAGCATGTAAATTAAGTGAATTCTATGTATGAATTATATTAATGATATGTGCCACTTTTTTCTGCTTACTCAACAGTCAAATACTATCACCAAATCACTGTCTGTGTTCGTTAATGCCCTGTGCAAACACACTAATACTAATAAGGACAAACCTCATTTGTGGTGAACTTTACAGGCAGTAAAACAAAAATGAGTGAAAGCTCAAAAATTAAGCAATAAAATAAAAGTCAGAAGGTGATTTTTTTATTGCTTATTTTACAAGAAAAACTGACAATGTGGAACTCAAAATTAAACAGGTAAAAACGTGTTAAAAATCTGTCCATAAAGAGTTTCAGGGGCATGATTTAAAAGATGACACTGAAGGATGTATTGCTTCACATCACCTTTTCTTTATCTCTCTTCTTTAATTTAGGATCATTACATCTGAATTCCTGTCTTCAACCCCCTCAGGAGGAATAAAGACGTGGACGTGAGATTATAAAACTGCATTAGTGGTGTTCATAGCACTGAGTGCCACTGATATCTCCTCTGTAAATGGGTATACTCACAGACTGCTCATAGACTACTGAGATGTTTCTCCTTAATGATCCATTTGAGACTTATAAAAAGAATGAGTGCATAAAAGGAAAGAACTGTGTGATACACCAGAGAGAGACAATCCAAGGGTTTGTTTCTCAGGAAAAAGTAGTTTGAGAAAATGGGCAAAACCTTGCACAACTTCAAAACACTTTAAGAATAAGTGAAAGAGGAGCATAGGAACAGGTGGTCTTATTTAATACTTTGCCATTGTCTATACAGAGGTAAGTCCCACCATTTGACACAGTGTCATCAATTTAAAACAAAAAGTATGATTTTAAAATCAATTATGTATTTTGCTAGTAACCAATACAGGTGAGCCAGAAAAGGAGTGATGTGTTATTTTTTTGGTCCAGTTAAGACTAAAATGTTCACTCCACTCGTAAAGAATAATGAAACTTTTTAATGGTTATTTTAAGGCACTCAAACACAGCATGACAAAGACCTTCTAAGTTGAAATGTTGTATTAATAAAACTTTTGGGAACCTGCACATTTCAGTGTGGAGACAGCCTTTCCTTTTCCTTTTGTTACTGCTTTTTGTCCTGCACCCAACTGGGAACACTATCCACCTCACAGCACGTGATAAAGGTTAGGGAAGGATTGTGCTTACTTTATACTAGCAGAGGTACAAAAGCATTTTTTCCAATAGAGAAAAACAACATTTTCTCTATTGAAAAAAGTTCTGACAATCAACATAATCTGTACATCAAAACATAATTGCCAAAACTCGATGTAGATAAACAGAATTTCTATGAGACAGACTTCTCCTTCATGCTAGGAGGGAGTGGGTGAGGCAAAGGGGTTGCAATCAGCAACTACACCACTAGATGCAACTCAATCCTACACACTGCACTTCTTTAACTGTTTGGGAAACATACATACATTTTACCCCTAAAATGAAGTGTGTTTGTGTCCATCAGCTGCTCTTCAACTGGATCAAAGTCATACCAGGTTCCTGATCTCAAACAGTAGACCTTGAAGTGATTCTGCAGTTCCAGTCTTGTGTCAGCAGGAGTTACAGATTCATCACTGATTGCTTCATAGTGCAAAAATGCACAAAATATCTGGACTCCACCTCTTAGAATCAAGAAGATCTTCATCAGACCTATAAAATGTATGAATCAACCTACAGCTTTCTTTCATCTTTCAAAGGGGTCTTTGCTTGGCTGTGGAGTGAAGACAGATATATTTGTGAAGGCTCAGAATAGGTCCCTGCTGACATAAACGCCATGTAAGTGCCTTTCTCTGTCCACTGCCTCAGAAATAATGATCTCCATGAGAAGCTCTTATTTCTGCTATTCATAGGTGGTCACCAAAGTCAACATGAGGACACGGCTGTGTTGCCACTACGCATGCTCTTCATTAAGACCTGAAGCATCCTGTAAGACACTACTCATAGGGATTATTATTAGCAGGATCAATACCTCTCTAGCACTGATTGCAGCTCTTCCAACAATACATCTGAAAACATATAGCAGAAACCCAATGTCTCAGGTCCCTGTGGTCTACTTGCCCTTGGAATACTACTCTTTTTTTGTTCCAGCTCCAAATGCACTCCCACCTCTTCTGAACAGGCATAGCTCTTTCCCACCAGTATTACAGATATCTCCCAGGCTTTCCGGGATACTGCCAACCTGTATTTTTTACCCACACATGCCAAAGAGATGAATGGCTCGACCGACTAATGACAGATAACGACCAGATGAAGTTCAACCTCTTGTCTTTTTCCAAGCTGTGCACCTCACCTTGTTTTTACTGCCGTTCCCTCACAAATTACAGTGGAGTTGAAATCAGAGGTGCACAGGTCCAGATGTTGCGCTGCTGCATCAACGATGCCTGACATTATACAACTGCTGCTCCTATGCAGCACTGTTAACACTAATTGCAGCATTGAGAGTTAAAGTGGCTGTTTGCAGAGCAGCTCTATCGCTGTGAAATATCTGTTGGTAAAAACTCCTCTCTTAAACCCCTCCTGGTATGTGTCCTATGCTGTTTAGGGCCCCTGGGATTGTGTTTAATTGTGTTTTAAGCATTTCAAAAGAAAAGCATTTGATCAGAAAAACTGGTACATAGTGAAATTACTTAGGAGAGTTCTTTACCAGCCCCCCAAGACCTGTTCACCCACAAAAACATGGAGCAAATTTAACGATACTTCATTCTAGAGCTGAAATGATTTACTCAAGAACAGAAATTAACAGCCTAATAATCAATTAATCACCGAAGTAATTTATTAAGTCCAGAGGAGAAGTGTGGGCGGAGGAGTGAAGAAACATGGAGCAGGAAAGCAGGACTGGTATGAGAAGGAGAAGGTGAGATATTGCTGCCCCTGAACAGAATTTGCTCGTCGATGCCATGGCATTGTTTATGCTCTAGATTAATGGTTGCTGGGCCTCTGTTCCAGGGAGGGAAGGTAGGAAGTGGCGAGGAGGCGATGGGGAGCCGCGAGACTGTGTTTACCTTTCCAAACCCGTCGGCACTGCAGGCTCGAGGGTCTGCTGCGGCCGAGCAGCGAGCAGGAGACACGGCGAGCACTGTGCTATTTCTAGTGGACAAGATAAAGGATGCCCGTGTCGCTATGCTCAGACGTGGGAGGCACGGGGCGCTGGGTAGCAGTAATTGCTTGCTATTATTGTCCCTCCAGGCTTATTGGTGACATTTTAACCCTGTTGAGACAAGAATAGTGCCTTGCTCGATTATTTTGCTCAGACTTCAGCATCTAACTTTAACTTCAAAGGTCGCCACAGCTTTTCCATGTATAATGTACCATGATAATCTGCACCAGCACTCATGTAAAGCTGACAGAGTGGAGAATGAATTGACGGTTCAGTGGAAAGCATAAATGGTTTCTTTACTTTATGATGTTACGGAGGGAGAGGCAGTAAAATTTAAAATATGCCTATTGACAAGGAAAATATTTTTATAGTACAGGTGAGACAGGCGTGGAAGATTTAACTGTTAATGTCATTTGGGGAGGTTGTCATCATGACCTGACAACATGTGTAGCCATCATTCATTGTTGTAAAGGTTGTTTCTGCATTTTGCTCCATGCATACCTCCATCCCAGCACAGTTTCTCCTTGTTAGGCTTGTTTCATGCTTTCTGCGTCGCTACAGATGTGCCTTGATTTTCCCATTATGACCACCACTCGCTGCAAACTGCAGCACTTTTTTGTCACTGTGGGAAAATTCAGTCATCCATATTCCATCAGTAAACATAACCCATCATGCAACTATGCAGTCGTTTCAGCTGTTTGTGCTCCGTCGCATTCATTTCTGCATGAAGTAGCAGTAAAGTGGTTCCCAAAGTGAGCACACCACGGACCCTTAGGAGTCCTTGAGGCACTTCTAAAATGTCTCCAGTACAAGTCAGAGTTTAATTTCATTATTATTTATAAATGAATGAATGCAAGTTCATTCTAAACTTTGGGAGCAGCAGTTAACCACAAGGTCCATTTAGTAGCTGTTCTGGAGCTTTTCAAACATTACATGGTGGTAGGGGACTTCTCGGGGAGAAAAAAGTGCATCAACAATTCCACAGCCCAAACTCCATCCGCTGATGAAGATCATGTGATATTATCAAAAGCAAACAGCTACAAAAATGGGCCTTGCATATATTATTTGGATGTGGGTACATAGTTAGAAGCTTTCCACAATTTTATTTTCACTTTCCATTACCTGAAGATTTCCTGAGTTTTGCTTGTCATACCTACAGAGTGTACTTTTAATTTCTGACAACATTTGGTGAATGGAAACGTAAAATGGGCTTAAAAACTGTTTAAACTTATCTGTTCCTTTAAAAAAAAATTGTAGTATTTTGAAGCAGGCCAATATCCAATTCATTGGCAACACTGGAATGGAGCAGCAAATAAATCCATCCACAGGACTGCATTAATGATTTATGATGAAAAAATCAGAATGGATTTCCCAAACTATTATATAACTATTCGCTTGCCAATTTTTAGTAGAAGCAGACATTTTTATGAATGACTGATCTCTCCCAATAAAGAAAAAAAGAAGTCTCTATGGCAAGACAAATGTCAGTTACGATTCTTAAAACATCTTCCTGGGGTGTCATGAAATTAAAACTTTGATGCACCAGGTCATTGAACTATAATCCCCTTACTCAACTGTGAAGCCTTGCTGACCCCCTCTTCCAGTCTTTGTTTGCATGTCTCTCTGGCAAAATGATGGACACCCCACCGAGCAGCAGCGTCGCTGGGGTAGAAACCCTCAATAAAACCCTGACATCCCACCAAAGACAGAGCTGTCGAACGCCCAGAGGGTGTCACTGAGCAGGACAGCTGACTCAGCCGAGACAACAAAGCAGAAAAAAATGGGACACGTAAATGTAATTTTCCACTATTACATAAATGCTGTGATAAGAGTGGCACAGCTTCACGCCACGGTCTAATTGCAATGAAATCATTTGATGTTCCGTCCACGAATCAGTGCAAACAAATTACAATGCCCTTGTTGTTCAAAGCAGTTCATCAAAAATTCATCCTACATTCTGACTCTGAGACAAATGTTCTTTGCCTCCTGCTTCAGAGAGTAAAATGGTTCTATCATATTTAAGCAAACACCTGTGAGACAGGCATTCCTATTGTTTCACGCACTGTACTCAAGTGAAGGGAATGAACTAGATGTTTACGCAGTGAGCTCGCCAAACGACGTTCAGACAACTTCACAGTTTGCTGCCAAGTTCCACTCACAGGAATTTAAAAAATGTCTTTTTTTGTCGCAGTCGCCATGAGACAAATCTCACGCTCTTTTATGGCCCAAAATAATGACCAAGACAAAAGAGCCACGTTGTCTGAACAATGAGGCGACTGTTAAAATAAACGTTTAATTTTCCTCATTCAGTCACACATCGTTCGTTCTCTCGCACCAATAATAACAGCCAGGGTCAAACAAAGTGTCGGCTCTTGTTCTCTCAGAAATTAACTCTAGTAATAGATCAGATTCTAACTAATTGTTTTGCAGGATTATACCTCAAGAAAGCCTGTCCTTAACTTTAAATTCATCCTTAAACATCATGTTTACACCCCTTAGGACAAAACTACTAGGCTATCGGAGCACTTAAAAAGGCCCAAAACCTCACATTATGTTCAATTCTGTCAACTAAGTTCCTTTCACAGGCAAAACAAAGGGAAAGAAGCTTTTAGTCTTTATCTCAGACTGGCCTGTAATAAAACGAGTCGAGACATGTTCCATCTCTAACTAGAGGGCAAAGATCATTCAAACAGACCAGAGAGTGCCAGTCATTTTAGCTGGACTAGCTTCAGACGAAACTATATAAAAAATGGATTATAGGCATTAACTGATGAAGGCGAATATTAGCTGTGTTTTCATGTGTCATTTTAAAAATCTAACAGTGCTGGTTTAGGAAAAAAACAGGTCTAATCAGGAAAAGGGTATTCTGAAAGGGCAAACTGACATTTTTGCAGTTCTTCTGTGGGGTTTAAGCAGTGAGAGCAAACAGGAAAAAGGGTTGCTGGTTTGAAACCCGACGAGTCTCTCTCAGAAAAGTGAATGTAAAGTTAAACCATAATATGTTGCCCTCAGAAATTCCCTCCATAGAACAAAAATGTCATGTCTATGTACACTTGGCTGCTAACAACGGTGTTTGTGTATTGTAAAGTAAAAATGTGTCTGAATCCTCCCGTTTCTGCTCACTAAGTAGGTAATAGTAAATGAGTAAGTGAAAGAGTGATTTCTGACTGCACTAGTCTTGGTAGATGAAAACAAGTCTGCATGCCAAGTACATCTTTTGAATATAATGCAATCTTGTTTTTGTTTCGAAATCTCAAGGAGTTTGAAAAACTTTGAGTGTTCAAGGAGATGTGGGATATGTAAATCTAGCCACTGAGACCTGCTAAACTCAATACTGTCAATCCACTTGAGGACATAAACAAAGAGTCAGCGCAACGCCATGAGAGATAAAGTCAAATTTACTTGCCAATCATGAATAAACACAAATCTCATCTACAGCTTCAAACGCGAGCGTGGAAGTGAAAGGGATCAATCCCCTCCTTGACAATCCAACAGTCTTTATATTTTCTTCTTCTTCTTCTTCTTCTTCTTCTTCTTCTTCTTCTTCTTCTTCTTCTTTCTTATCAGTCAGGCAGGGAGCCAAGATTTGTACGCTGGAGTAATCCCAGCATCCTGTGGGGTCGAACAGAGTGGGAACTGGCTTTGTTTTCTGCTGAGAGAGGCAGCAGTGTTCAGGTAAAGAGGGGAAATGAAGTCATTGACAGGCCGGGTCTGGCTTCCAACATGTTACCCCGAGGCAAACATCCATCTCAAACTGTCATCATCAGCTTTATCTTACGGGCTGCAATTCCACAGGGCTCCTTTTAGTAAAAGGTTAACAGTGCAGGGTAATGAGCAGAGACACAAAGATGATCATACTGCGCTCATAAAACTGTCTCTGGCAGACGGAGGCACAATTATACAGTTCAGCTTTAAATTTCTGGGAATTTTACACTTCTGCTTTTCCTGTGGTGGATTTGGATATTTATGCTGATCATAAACAAAATATGAGTATTGAAGAGAGGAGAATTGAAATCTATTTACATGGAAGTGTTTTCCATACAGTGACTGTGCATTTTTGTACTCACCTGCACTAGTTTTTAGTACACAAAAACAGCGATTTTATTGATTTTGAAACATTCGATTGACTAGTGTGGCACTGGCATGATGTTTAGCTGTGTTACCAAAGTTGTGGACTCACCAGTTTCTAAATCATAACTAATGTAATCATAACATTCACTTGAAGGTGCTGTCCAAGGATTTAGACAAAATTTTCTCAACCGAAGACTCTGAAAGAATGTAAACACCGAATGAAAGAGGGCTTAAAATCTCAGTTATAAGCTGCTACAAAGATGAACTGCAGTAGACTGAAGGTCAATTAGCAGCTGTTGTTAACATTAGAACAGGTGTGGGAATTACCATGTTGATATGTAAGGTTATAACGAAAGCTACAGTAACGACAGTCAGTTTTGTGTCTGGACAATCATGACAAATACACAAAAACTACCTTGACACAGAATTTTAAGTTCATGCAACTTCATTAGTTTCAAGATGATTAGCCGATTCATCAAGAAGTTAATCTAAAGAGTTACTTGACAATTACTTGACTTGACTGTTGGGGGTTGTTTTCACACTACAGCCATACAACACCACCAACATTAGAAGTTTGATGACAGTGCTTTGAGTTTTATTTATGTATATCTGAACAATCAAGTTCTCCCTTTTACCAGTATCTGTGCATGGCCAAAGGAGCGTGGTTAATATTAGGATCATGGTTAGGGATCAGAAACTGTGATAACGGTGGACTTAAAATTAGGCAATGTGACAAAACCCAAACCCAATCTTGAAACTGGATGTATCAGTAAATTGTTCAATGGTGACAAATTAGCAACTAAAGCATTGTGTTTTTTATGGCAATATTTAGGCCAAAGCTTTTGGTTAATGTTAAAGATCATGGCGTTGGTTAAGTATTGACAAGACAGGACAAGTGGTCCGTGTACCGGAAGTTGCCGTTTTCAAAGTAAGAGCGCATATGAGGACGGTGCTGTGTTTCTGGCAAGAGCGCCAATATATATGACTTCTTCTCTAAAATGTCTTTGGAACCTTACTCTGACATGATTTTTGACATGGCAAAACAAGGCTTGTCATCTGCAGAAATCTCTGCACGCATATCACACCAAAGTGGGGGTGGAAGAGGTTTCTCTGCAATCATGTCCTCTTCCCTGAGACACACTGTTTTTGTTTGAAAAACAATGTACTGATCCATGTCAACCAACTTTCACAGCAGCGCCGAAATTATTTCTCTCATACACAGCACCGTCCTCATATGCGCTCTTACTTTGAAAACAGCAACTTCCGGTCGCGCAATATGAAAAAATGGGCGCTCTTTTGTTTCTGTCTTCTAATGATTGTTGTTAAAGAAAAATGTTAAACCATGACTATGAGCTTTCCCTAATGTCAGCCAAGTAGTTGTAGTTACCTTACTTACCTGAACGACTGAGGTGACAGATCAGGAACATTAACCTAGTTAGTTAGCCAGTCTACCTGGACTGTGATCTGAGAACACCAGGCGAGTGGGATACTGGTACCACAGGCACTGGAGACCAGAGACGGGGAACAATGCCGAAATGGGCAGCAGAACTGGAGCCAAATCTGGGACTGACTTTTAGTCGTTGGACGGAGCGTTGTGAAATAAAAGCTCAGGTACAACTACTTATATTTATAAGTGTGGTGTATAAGTGAATTCTCTCACTCTGACACTGGTGGCGCCAAATCACATAAAATGCCAAATCTTATATCAAAGCTTTAATAAATTTAAGAAAACAAACGTTGACAGATAAATCTATTTAAAAGAAATACTCAGTAACTGCAGCCCTGAACCTAAAATAAAACTGACCTTTGAAGCTCTGACTTCCTTACTTCAAAGTGCTTCCACATGAAAAGTTTCCGTTATTCTGTCTACACCCTGAACCTCTTCAGCGCTTCACTCTGTCTGCACTCTTTGGTTTTGCTTCACCTGCTTCATCAATAATCTAGACACACACAAAGGAAAATGTGGTTGACCAGAGATCGACTTCCTTGTAGGAAAAAAAAAAAACTACACCGGGGAAGAGGAAGGAGGGTCACATTGAGCATGAATCACTGCATATGGCGGCTCCCACTCAAAAGGAGAGGGTAGAGGAAGAAGAGGGCAAATGTGATGAGGAGGAAAGACCCGCCTCAACCAGAACATCACTGTCTTTGAACGTGTTCTCACTGTGGATCATATCAGTGCTGTTAGCTGATTGGACCATGGATTGTATTTGAAGTGCCATGGAGAACATGAAATCATAGCACTTTGAAATTGCTGGTTCTCAACCTGCAGCTTGGGCCTCCCAGAGGGCCACAGGGAGATGATTTGCTGACATTAGCCTTTAATTATTCAGAGAAATTAAACTGAATATTCTCGCTCTTTTAGAACTGCTACACTAAAGTAGCTGTCATTTCACCACCTTGCTTAATGGCACTTAAACAATAGTTGTTGAAGAAGCAAAGGCCACAATTCACTTCTACCACCTGCATTTAACAAATGCTCATAAGGCATAAAGTGTATGACTATCATTAAGGTTTTTAATCTTGAATAGATTCAAATAAATTGTCATTCTTGTGCATTTTCAGCCTCAATTTATGATAATGATGATAATTGATAATAATAATGATAATTAATGCTAAATGCTGAAGCTTTCATATCAAATTATTTTATAACTCAAGAGAGTAAATATCTCCAAAATATGGAAATCTCCCTCATGCGCTCTCATTCCTCATAGCCATTTGAATTCCTCCAGTCCTTTCTTACAGACAAAAGAATTAATTTTTGAGCAGTTGTCCCTAGAGATGTTCACCTTCCTCCTTCTGTATTATTAGGACAGAAAACAGAAGGGAAACCGAAGGATAAAGCTGAAAAAATGAGCCCTGTGGATAGCAGGTTTGTGATCTGCAGCGTGTGTGAACACGGCCGCCTGAGCTGATGGGGACAAAGACTTGGCTCAGTTTAAAGCTTCTCTGTATAAACACTTGTAGCTCCAAGAGCCTGCAGGCACAGACAGAAGGAAAAGTAGAACAAGAAAGACAAACCAAAGCTCGGGGGTACATGCTGGTATTTACAGATAAGAAGCAAACTGGCTTGAATGGCGAGCCAGGAATCAAACACTCACAATGAAGTGAGAGACAAAAGGGCGACGACCTCCCAAACCTTCTGCAATGAAACTGTCAAAGCCACCATCGGATGGCCTGGGGGGGTCAGAGGTGGTGGGGGTGATGAGAAAGGGGGGGTAGCTAGCTTGTTTTTTTTGCCCATTAGCCCAGCAACTGGGTGTTTGCCAAAGGTTGCAACGTTTCACTCTGGGTCCTCCACAGCTCTGCGTGTCTGCTGAGAGCTGGTGGAGAAAAAAGGCTTAGTTCCACTCGAGGGAGCATGGCGAGCACTCATTTAGCCTCGGCAGCACTGCTGAGGTGTGGGGCAGTGAATAGAGGGCCCTCTGTGGGGTTGTTACAGAAAGCTGAAAGATAGAAAAAATAATTTTCAATATTCTGATTTATGATTTTAATCAAACAAAGCCTACTTGTGCCTCATGAACATGTCCTTTGTCATTTGTCCGGTGTCTTAGCTTTCCCTCTATCTAAATATATACAGTATTTCCTTCTTTAAACATCCCTAAGGTAATGACCAACATTAGCACCATCCTGGTACAATAGCCTCCTCAATCATTTCAGTGTGACCACTGAGTTGGCACAGCAGGGGTCCAAACACAGAGGGTTCTGGCAAAACCCAAAATTGAACCTGGCTCAACATAATCCAGCAACCCACTGCACAGGCCAATCAAATATGTGTAAGTGCACACATTTCTCGTAGATGACTCTGTAGCATGTGCATTGAACTACAGTAATTCTACCATTTATATCACAGCTTTACACAGTAGTATGGTTGTAATGATAAGGTGTAAAAAAAATTCAGGAATAGCCTCCCGGAGGCCATTAGACCGTCTGTTGATGCTTTTAAGTCACACCTCACAGATACAGTTTTATTCTCTGGATTTTAACTGTGTTTAAACTGTATTTTTAATTTACATTTTACCTGTGTTTTTATTTTTTATTCTGCGTCTGTCATTGTGAAGTTCTTTGGTCCAAAAAGCTGTTTTTGCTTTTATATATAAATAAAAACTTACTTGAAATTTAATGTCCTGCCTTTTATAAACCTTCAAACTCATGGATGCATTACTCAAACTGCACTTCATGCATCATGCTTCATCTTCTCACCTGTACCTGTAGCAACATGTCCGCACCAACAAAGCCTGTTGCATTTTTTTATAAAAAGCACACTGCAGTTTCCTGTCTGTACACCTTCCATTCATCCTCTCATTTCCCTATTGCATTCACTTATGGTGCACCTCTGCAATCTCTCCAGTTTTGTCCAGGTGCCAGCTTCTTATAAGCTAAGATGACACGGCGCCTTCTTCCTGGGCACGTCCGGATGTAATCTTTTCATGGTAAGCCCAGGCATGGTAAGATTTTAAGTATTGTAACCTGTAAGGGGTGCTGAATAAGTTTCAAGATGTCTTGATGTTTCTAGGCAGTCTAAACAAACCTCAGTGATGGACATGAAAATAAAACAACTCTGTCTCTACACTGCTCTTTAGAGTTTCTCCCTCGAGCAAAACAAATGGAAAACTGCTGCTGCGGCTCAAAAATACAGAGGGATTCAAGATGCAAGATGCAGTTTAGCTTTAAAAGCGTCTTGAAAAGAGCGGCCGTGTGTAGGCACTTCACAGCCTCTGGCAACTTAATAATTCAGATGTGGTAGAGCCACGAATGATAAGTCCTCGAATGATCTATTTCTGTGTGTCCTGGGCCACAGTGCTTCTGAAAAGCCCCTATTCTCCTGACATCAGTGCAGCAGGCGCACACTTCATTATGTCGGGAACTTCACACACCAGGGAAACCCTCTCAAAGGGATAAATAGGGAGGAACACGATGTGCTGGGATTGGAGCGGGGATTCATTTGGAGAAATCAGGATTCAGAATCTAACAAATAAAACTATTCAATAAGCCTGAAAAGGTTAAAGGTTCAAAACAAGCCTCCATCCTTGCCTTGACTTGGAACAGTGGCAGCGGTTGAAGATGCGGCACAGCACATCCCAGGCTGAACTTCATTGTGTGCTCAAATAACCTCCAACTGAGTCAAAAGTTTAAAAGTTGGCATTGTAATGTTAGTGTTGATAGAGTGTGGGAAAAAACAAAACAAACAGTTCATCTCTTATTAATGCCATCAGAAACAAAAAGAACCTCAATACCTAATTTTGTTGGTTTGTTTGGACTTTTGTGTCATTTTGGTGAAACAATTATGTAAAACACCATGTGCTCATATAATCTGAAACTGAAATCCAATAAAAGATTATGCTAAATCATTTCCCTGTCATGTGTGCAGGTTTAGTGTTACATTTGGTCTCACTCTTCAAAACTACTAGTTCTAAAGGCACTGAGTCAGAAGTACAGCACTGTCCATCCAGTTTATTTCACGGTCGACGTTCTCTCCCTCCTCTCCTGTCAGGTGACCCTTCCTGCCCAGAATCTTTTATCAGGCTAAAAGAAAAAAAATGCTGACACAAAAATTTTGTCTCACAGGACTAAGGTGACGTCGGATCCCTGCTGTCGTCCTCCCTCCTGCCTTTATTTTGTCCCAGACTGTTGCTGCCTCAGATGATGTCATTTCTTCACCCATCTTTCAGTTTTGCCTCTTTTGCCCTTCAGTATTTTCTTCCACTTTCAGTATTTTGCTGTTTTCCTCCTCTCTGCTTCCTCTTGCAGCCTTGAAGTGTGCCCATGGCACATGTCTTAACCCCCAGAGGGAACATGAGGTCTGATTTGGCTTCTCTTCTGATTACATAAGATGGTTACAGCCCAGCAGGGGAAAACAGCAGAGTGAACACCAGTCGATGGCGAGCCAGTCATCACAGAGATCACTACAGCTTGCGCGTTAATCCACCAAGGGGCCTTGGAAAAGACAGTTTCCTCTAACATTCATATTCAGTCAGATCCTATTAGTGGTTTTAATACTTCACCAGTGAATCCCAATGGGCACAATGTCGATGGATATGAATACTCGTGCTTACCCCTCAGCACAGGGGTGCCTGTGCCTTTTTTTCAGTCAATGTTGTGATTACATGTTCTGAGTCTTATTATCATGTGACAGTTGTTTTATATGTTGCAGCCATTTCAGAAAAGATGTATGATTCTTTGCTCAATGAAATCATCCACATATAGGCCCAACACTAACCACAGCTACAACGCTGCACCCAGCACAAGAGGTACAGAGCACCTGATTCCAGTGTCACGCAAGGCATGTTTTGAGACCTACATATTCTTACATGCGGGTGCAGTAAACTACAAACTTAACTTAATGTGTGTTACAGCATGGTCCATTTTTCCATCCATCCATTTTGTCACCACTTCATCAAAGGGCTGACACATAGAGACAACAACCATTCACACCTATAGGCAATTTAAAGTCACCAATTAAGCTAATAACCTGCATGTCTTTGGACTGAGGGCAGAAGTTGGAGTACCCAGAAATTGTAAACATGATTCATGTGCATTGCATGCATTGCATAAGTCATATTGAACTGAATCAAAAATCAAGATTTCCTGTGTATTTAGAGACCATTACAAATTCAGAGCTGGTTCCCAGTAGTCCTTCAGGCTAGAGCTTCTCAATGTTTCTTATGGGAAAAAATGATTTAGTACTGAAGCTGAATCAGGAGTAAAAGTGGCAGGACTGGGATGAGGAGAGAAGAAATGAACTGAGACCAGCAGGACAGGAAGAAACTTTAACCCAGTTAAAGTACATCTGATCACCCTGAATGATTTGGCATCAACAAATTAACTCTTGTAATAAGTGTACAGGAGAGCCAGTGTGATTGAGGGGTCTGGACTGGAACCAGCGCTTTAATGCTTTGTTAAATCACAACTCTGCCTCTTTGGGAACCTTGGCTTTACTGCCTGGACCTCCATCCTGATAGTGCTATTCTCGAGGTGCCCTACATTTTGATTCCTACAGAAACGGCTACTTGCAATGCCAGGAATTCAAGCCTTGAGGGGCAGGTGATATATTTGGACATGGTGCTGCATGTTGCCGAGCCCTGCTGTCCTTCACTGCGGGCTATGCTGTATTTCAGCAGCATGTCAGGCCTGGTGGCACCACTGCAATAAGTCTTGAGTTATTTAAATCTGTCGGAACGCATGTCGAACACATTAGTTTTGCAGGAGGAGGATAAAGCAACATATACTCAAGTACTTCAGTATATTTTTGAGATATTCCTGCTTCCTATTTTTCCATCATTACATTATGGAGAAAAACTTTGCAATGTGACTATTTCTAAATACATTTTACTGCCAAGATGTCCTCTCTAAAAAAGCATTTTAGGAGAGTTACATACAGCCTTACACAGTGAGCTGACCATCAGCCATCATTGGGCCAACGCTGGGCCCCAGTTGTCTGTGTTGTTAGTTGCAGTCCTATATTTAGTGGTATACAAACATGAGTCAGAGACCGTATTAAAAAAGTTATGGCCCTTTCAGAAACAATGTGGCAACAGAAGCATTACACTCTGAAACTCGTTATTTTCATTGCCATGCATCGTGCTTTGCTCAACGCAGCAAAAAAAAACATTGTGGCACAGCATAGTGCCAACTTTGAACTTTTGAACTTTGGCCGCAGTGTACTTGAACCCATCGGCGAGCACACACTGTAAATCACATCATGTTAGCATCTCAAACTGCAAAATTCAAATTTAAGAGAAGAAAAAGATTTAAAAAGAAAGTAAAACATTTTAGAGCTTCTTCCTGCACTGGCAGCTACGTTTACAACATGATGTAAGCATCACTGACAAGGTTGGGATACTGAGGACGACCTGGGGGTGATATCACTTAAGACTTCTGTTTACACCCAGGCTCCTCTGAGCACAACTTTGTATAGGTCTGATCTGATTCATTAGGTTACAGGAGCTGGGATACAGTTGACTGGCGAATGATTTACTGTGGATGTGAAACATCAGACAAACACTGTCTCCCCTGGCCTCTGCAGCTTGTTCACAGGAACTGACCCAGTGGGGTGTGGGAACTAGACTCCTCTGTGGGGAAATATGTCTCTGTCTCCACGTGTAAAAATCACTAATCCATCAAGTCAATATGGGATTTTGAAGACCAGAAGAAGAATTTTGTTTTTATGAATTTCAAAAACTAATACACAAAATTTTACTCTTGGCAGAGAATCCATTGAAACTCAGTAATGAAAATACACAGGCGATTAGCAGCTTTTTAAAAAAATACAGATATTTGATTCAGTTTCTCTTCATGTAGTTGTGCTAATGACCTCCATCATACAATATGCAGAGCACACACTCTATGAATATTAACAATGTCCGCCAAATTGGCTGTAGTTCAACGTTCTGTTTTAGTATATCTCAACATTTTGGAATTTTGATTAGCTGCCTCGGAGTTCGAGCACTTCCCCAGTCCGACGTCCCATATGGCGGTTTGCCGATCCATTCTGAACTTGCTTGCTTTACTATCATTCAAGTAGAACGTTGTGGTAATTGTATTCTTGACAGAATCTGTGCTGTGATATAAATAAAACTTAACTGTGCTGCAAAACAGACAGGCCATATTGTCTGCACGTCCCCAGCCATCTGTAGGTCCATTGTTTTTTCTTATCAATCGCTGCATTTACATTTAAAACCAGGTTTTGGAGGTAATTGGTGAATGTTTACATGCACTGTAGTGACCTGGTTACTGTTAATCCATGTATAGCAGCAGATCAGTTATCAGATTTTATTTTGAGACTACGCCTTAGTGATTTTAACTTTTCCGCTGTTACTTTACTGTCTGAAGTCTTTGTCATGCATATGTGCACATGTAATAACTGTTTACCCATACATGTAACCAAGGAATCAGTGTTGTCCAGGAGAAATCTCTCTGGGGATATCAAGTCTCTCTAATCCTCTACACCGATTACATAAACTAGGTTTCTCGTTCACATGACGTTTAAGAAATCAGCTTACTACAGAAACTGTAACCCAGTTCATGAAGTGCATGTGAGCTCACTGACTGAGTAAATCGGAGGTTCCTTGTCTATTTTTTCTTTAACCGTACACAGGAGATACACGCGAGAAGATATGAAAAGAATAATTGGGTTATTTTCAGATCTGGAAACATTTTAAAATTACCTTTGAAAACTAAGAGAAAATACTGTTCACTGCCCTAATACGCGATATGTGATTTTAAACGGCTGTCATCTTAAATCTATAATTTGTCCTTTATGTCTTTTTTAATTTCGCTCTGAAAAATGATCAGAATTGTCTTTGTTCATGGATTGACAGAGATATTATTATACAGCGTCATAAATCAAGCTGAACACCAAATCTAATTAAATAAAGAAATTAATGTCTGGAAAAAGAAGAGAGGGGGAACTGATCATGTGTGAGAAGGCTGTTTTGCTCTCATGATTATTTTCACCACAGACTTTAAGCACGCAGAGAGGCCTGAGGGCTTCTATTGAGACCTGTACTTTAATCTGTGCTTTTCTTTATTTTCCATTTGTTCTTATCTGCCCACCACTCCAGGTGTTGGGGGGGGAGTTCTTCACTTTGAACTCTAGAAGGGCCTTTTCCCGACCGTGTTCAAACATGCTGGGACGTCCCACCTGTCTCCCTACCCTCTCCTTTTTCCCACAAACCCTCCACCCCCTCCCCCTTTCCCTTCTCCTCCACCACAACTCCTCCTCCCCATCGTCCCTCCTAAAAACACTGACTGAACCGTTTCTGTCTTTACATCCTCGTTCCAACCATTACCCCCCCTTCAAAGCCGCGGGAAAAGTAAGACAGGCAGGCAGGATGTGTTGCCGTGCATTTACAGGATTGAAGGTAGTTGTAGGTATGTTTCTGCTCACTCTTTTAAGCATTACTGTAATTATGCTGATACTAAAGCGGGAACGAAGCAGGAGTTCATCATTATTCTGCCTGGGAACCACAACTCTACCGCCGAGAACCATGTTTAAGGCTTTTTAAGAGAGATTACCAGTTGTTGCAACTCACAAGTGGTGTTTTTGTAAAGTGCACAGCAGAAAATTTTATTCCTTTTAACTTGGGTTCGACTGATAAAAGGAGACAGAGATATCTCTGAATCACCCCAAAGTACAACCTGTGCTGGTGTTGAATGCCTTGAACTGGTCTGCGTCTTTAGGGTGGAAAATCTTCTGAAACGCCAATCAGAAAATGACTGGATACCCTTCACTTAAATCTAACTTACTCATTAAGGATTAGCAGGTCACCAGCACACTTCTTCTTTGGTATTTATTCACAAAAAACTGATCTGGACAGCTAACTAAATAAATAATATGCTCAAAGAAAAGTGTAGTTTCATTTGAGACTTTTCATACAGCTTTTTCATGTAGCTGTGGTCTGAAGGAAGCTTCCGTCTATTGGCAGGGAGCAGCTGTCAGTTCATATCAAATAACACCATATTGGCAAATTGTAGATGTGGAATAAGAAATTGATTAATTGATTCTGTCCAAGTTCTGCATGTGTTCTCAGTAAGAAAATTGATCTAAAATATTACTGGCATTGATTATTGATTTCAAATTTATATCGAAAGTGCAAATGTTCCAAAGTACATTGGTGGACAAGCCTCAGCTACATGTGCAGAGGAACTTCTCATCTGCTAAACCAGGATATGAAGATGCAGCAGGGTTTAAAGAATATAAAACAAAAGCATAGCTCAGAGCAAAAACTGTGAATGTTCACTAATACCCAGAGCAGAACCAATAAAATAATCACAAACTTCTCTCTAACTTTGAAAAGAGCCTAACCTTCAATCGGCAGAGCAGCAGGAGTTAGCGCTCTTCTTTTAGCAGCCAGGCCCGCTGCGGAGCTGCATCATACTCTCTCATTGCCATTATCATCCACAAAGTCAGTATGAGGCATGCATTATAGATGAGACACATCTTCTCAGCTACATCAGAGGATGCGCTGCAATCCCTACAGATAATACATTCGCCTTTTACCACCTATCTCTGCACACACACTTAACGCGGCTTGAGCCGTCAGTCATATGAACCTGGTAATGTCCCCTGTGAATAATACATGAGCAAATACCCATTAGGCTTTACAAACGGATACAAGATCCTAATTCTGTGAGAAGACGGGGAAGAAATTTTAACCGGTGATACTAGATAAAAGTAGATAAAATATAATAGAAAAGAGTGGGTGCACCTACCGCATACAGCGATCCCTCGTAGATACAAGCTCCTAGGAAAACAGACAAAGGAGAGGGAGGGAAAGAAAGAAAGCATTAGCATTAGAGTCCAGTCGTGTTCACCTTTAGTTTCAATATCTCAAAAACTATTTATTTTTTGGCAGAGATTATGTAAATCTGTCATTATGATTCCCATAGACACTCAAGTCAAACAGTACATCAGCCACGTAAAAGACGAGGAATCAATCCCCTTCAATCGCTAGGAAGTGAGTTTCCTTAGTGTCAAGTGTGTCGCTGCACACTGAATGTGGTCAATACATGTCTGCAATACAGAGAAATGTGGGAGTGGGAGAAAAATCCACAAACAAAATCTCCCTGAGTTGAAGCTAAGCCATGTTACAGAGTTTCAGATGTCACCGACACACATATGATCACAAATGTTCAGTATTTGATGTGAGAGGCCTCGAATAATCTGATTCACCTTCCTGTCCTCTCAATTTCTGCATAAAGTTCAAAACTTCCAGGTTTAGTTTGAATGCACTTTTAATGACAGTTAACTTGGGGAATCCATTTGCAAACTGTTTTGCTCTTAAACTGGATGAAATAAAAATAAAATTAAAAACACATCAACTAGTCAACTAGTTTTCAGAGCCGGGACATGCAGTAATGCTAATAATAATCTTTGCAGCTTCAAAAGATCAAAATGAGTGCTTAATTTTGGTTGTGATCATTCAATGAACACACCAATCCAGGATATATCCAACACCTCTGTCAAGATCAGCTCAAAATGGTCATATTTAGGTAGTTTAAGTTAAGCTATTCTTTGTTACACAGCTCCACATCCATTAACATCAGTCCAACAACATAGAGCTCAAGCTGCGGATGATAATGTATAGCAGAAGATGACAAGGGATAGCTGGAGCTAATCAATGTACATCTAAGACTGACACAGTCAATCTTAGATTGATGAAAGGTAAGCCCAATCTGACAATGTAGAGCTTCATAAGAGCCAGAGTCTTAAATGATGTATTACAATGGCCCCAATGGTCTTGACTTTTTCTATGACTGAGCAGTTAAAGCAGATAGCAGGCTGTGCCGTCATAAATCTACTGTACCATCTGACAAGAAAAGACACTGCCAATCCCTACATGAACCCACTTTTAAACTTCTAAACATGCACACACACATTCACATCTAGCTTGACTCGCATTTTAACCTGAATGCCACAGCGTGCTCAGATGCCTAGCCATCGTCACTGTTTAGTCTAAATCTATCCATACACACTATAACACACTTTACACGTGGACATACACACACTCAAAACACTCCTCACATGCAGGGCTTGAAGACAGAAGAATCACCTCCATACACTTACTGTAAGCCAAGACATTGAGTATCTGTGTGCACACAAATCTTTGAGGTTTAGCAGGTTCAACAATTTGTTTAACTTACAAGAACTAAATCCCTCTTTAGTTACACCAACACAGTCAACACTGCCTTCCAAAGCTAAAACCACCAAGCAGTGTCTGGCTAACACAAGTCTTGGAACCTTTGGTTAACCCTAACCCTAACCCCATGCTACTTATCATGGCCATCTCTACCATCAAACATGACAAAAGCAGGCATGTTCAAAGAAACAAGCATGCTAATCACAAATCGGTTAGCAATGATAATTAGCATTTTGCATAAATATGCAATATACATTTATCAAAACACACAACCTTAATGAAGTACTTTCATAATTAAGACTCCCGGTATACTTGACACCATAACCAGTTGCCATTGGGGCGCAGGGTAAATGCAACCTTTAGACTGAGATGGCAGAGCGCTGATGATTATCTCTGTTCAATTTGAAGGCTAAATGTTAAGAAAACACAGACAGATGAATGGACACGCACCTCTGTCTAGCCTGAGGTATAAGTCTCACAAATCCAGACTGGAGAAATCTGAGACGCCTCGGGGGGAAAGTACAGCGAGAGGTAAACATTTACCATAATGCTCCAGGTCCACAACACAAGAGTACAGTTACAGTTGTGTTCTCACACAAAGATGCCCAAGAGCGAGTCTGATTATTCTGCTGCTTCATGCTGTTATCTCTCTATCTTTCTGTAAGGGAGAAAGAATGCACTGCAAAATATAATCTGGCAGTTTAATCAGTTTGTGGCAGATATACAGTTTTTAATTGCAGTTCTGCTGCTGTAGAAAACAATTTCCAAAAGCCAATTAACAGTTCAAGACTTAAACAATTATTAACACTAAGTAAGTGTATCATTTTATCTCACTAGAATAAGTACAATAATAATTCAATTTAACAGATATTGCACATTTTAAGGTAATTTTGAGGTAATTTTCTACTACCTAGACTACTGTAGTTAAAGTGTAAAAATACCAATTCAGCATACACATTTTTAACAATTACTTTGGAGTTACTTTGAAGAAGCCCAGAGATAGTGTTGTAGTTTCATGCTACTTTAAAACCGCCATCAGAGGGTCAACTCGCTAGCTTGAAACTGCAGCAGTGCCTCTGCTCTCTTCTCTTATTTCACATATTGCTTCATGTTTTGACAATGACATAGTTTGGGGGATGAAATAACTTCCAGAAAATTCTGAATGGAGGTTTGGTATATGGTAAAGGATCTTAGTTAAAAGAAATTAAACCTTGTGATCAAGCCTTCAATCTTTAAAATTGATAATTATGGTATAAATAGAGTTGTTTCGCTCAGCCTTGAAAGAAATGCGCATCAATGAACATCATAAAAATGATTTTAAAAAATATGGACATATTTTACCACTATTTTTTATTTTAAAGAAATTGATAATGAAGTTGTGATCAAGCAATATCTCAAGATGACAGGATTTTAAATTATCATCCCTCATGATGACATGATGCAACGTGAAATTATCAGCAGCCATGGCAACTCTCTGCTTCTGTAGAGAAACAACAGACCAAACCATTTCTCTACAATCATCCATAAATGCTGCCTTTCTCAGTCTGCAGTATCTCACAGTCAGGACTCTTTCATATCACACAATCACTCATTTGATCAGGGTTTTTTTTAAATGAGCACCCTCCACTGAAGAGGATTTTTGCTTCAATTATATATCATCATCAAGTGTTTGTGGTGCTGGGAAAGCAGTAAAAGAGACACATTTATCCTCTTGTTGTGTTTGTTTCCCTGAAAGCATTGATTTTGTGATTTACAGGTAAAAAAAAACACACATCTAGTCTTAAAACTGGGCAAAATTCTGTTGAAAAGTGGAAGTTATTATGGTCGTTTCAGTGGTTATATTTGAACTTGACATGCTGCTCTAACAACATTGGACCTGCAAATCCCCAAATCAACGCTTCATGTAATGGAAGTGCAATCAAACTTTGTGGACCTATGCTGGAATAAGTACAGTATCCAGGCAGTCATTATCAACCAAAATCAATGTCCTTGGTGAGTGAGACTATAATCTGATTTGTCAGAAACAGTTACTCTGCAGATGCTCACTTGATGTCAATAACATTTCAACTTTTATGACTATGTTGCTCTGCTTGTAGCAATTGCAATTGCTGCCAAGTAGACTGGATACATGCCGAGAAGAAGATAGCATGTTAATGATTTTGGTAAATAAAAAAAAGGTCTGGAGTCAAATTGTGCTGCTGCATTTAATAAGCATGCAGTGGTAAACTTTCACCTGCCAGAATATTCAACATGCAGCCTGGTTCTTCCCTGCAGGTAGCAGACTGTGATATTAACAAGACTGAGTTTGATTTGAGGAATGAAGTGAAACCTTGAATGGGGTCAGTTCAATAACAGCTGCACAGTCCTGCTTGAGATTCTGCTCGTGACAGTCTTATACATTATGACTCTTCTGATGGGAATACTATAGCTGTGCACGAGTGGACCTTTTAGATTTGATGCAAAGTTCTGAATATTTAAATGGCACAGAGGCCACGAGCAGGATCTGATTCAAAGTTGACTGTGGAGATATTTAAGAAAGTAGAAAGTGAAAACTCGACTTACGTCACATGTTGCTTTTCTATTCAGTCTCTTACAGTTTGTTGAATGTAGCTGTGAGCAATTCATAGTCTCACTTACTGAGGGCATTATTTATTTTTCAGGCAGGTTGCTAAACTTATTCCAGCCTGTATGTTCTTTGAGTTAGACTTTCTCAAACTGACTTTGAAGTTTGTCTTCACTTCTATTGCACCGCGAATTGATTTAGTGATCTGCGGATCAAAAGATCTCAAGATTTTTTGTTAAATTTGGGCTAAATGTGGGTAGGGTACATGCCACTGCTGTTTCGACAGCTGTAAGTATATCAAAGTCAAGCAGATTCTTACTCCATGTTGAAATATGGTGACGGAAATGCTGTTGAATCAACATACAGTATGTAACCTTAAGCACATTCACTTTAAACCAGATTTAGGACAGTTTTTACACAGATGTTTAGATAGCTCTGCACATGAAATTCACCTAATCAATGCTTTCAGGTAATCAGAGGACAGATTTGACTAATCTGAGTATGGGTGCTGCTTACTCAGCATCATAAACCTTTAAATCTGCACTTGATGATGAATACTTGTCATCCCAGGTGGAGGGTGCTCATTCCTGTTAAATGAATGTCTATGTGATGGGAAAGAGCTTGCTTTGAATGCACTACTTTGTGGCTCAATTTTAAATCTGTGCACTCATCACTGAGAAAAAACAACCTGCTCCGGGGGTCCAAAAGCAGGGTCCTGCCCCCCTTCAGGGGTCATTGATGGGAGTTCCGGACCTCCGGCAAATCAATGGAAATAATTCGGGCTAAAACTTTCACTCCTCTACAAGATTTGTATGTGCAGACTGGACAGAGTTATTAATTCATTTTTGAAAAAGTAGCCAACATGGAACTGAATCTGACCAAATCTAGAGTTTGTGGCTCTAGTGTGAGTGTGCATGGTGGTCCCTGATAACCCCTGACCCACATAACAACCCGAACAACTGGTTTGGTGAAACAAGACCAAAAATACCAACCATGTATCCCACGGGGGACGGTGACGATCCCAGCCAGAGCGCCAACAAGTATCCACCATCCACCCATGGTCGCAGCCAAAAAGGGAGTTAATCCAAATCCAGTCAGGAGGGGGGAACGCGCGATGTTTTTGTGTTTCTCTCTCTAGCTCAGATGAAGGCAGTTCTTACAGGGCATTATTGAGGTCCCGATGTACAAGAAAACAACCAGGAAAGATGCACGAATCTTTCAAAGGAGTGGGAGCCGAGCAGAGAGACAGAGCGCACCGGGTCCGACTCCTGAGCGCTGCGCTCCGTGCTGGAATGCGGTGCAGTCCCGAAACCTGGAGAAGTATCCACCTCCTCCTTCTCCGCCTGTTCACTGCTCTGCCGGTCGCGCACAAAACTCTGTCCCCTAAAGAAAAAAAAAAAGAACACCAGACGCAAGGTGATTATTCCTCTCCCCAGCAGCAGAAGCAGCAGCCGGGAAGCTTTTAAAAGCCGAGACGCATGACGACGAGAGACGGAGAGGCGGTCGGACTTTCAGCGCTCCTGCTGTGAATGTTGCGCGGTGTTTGAAGTCACTTCTTGCGTTGCAGCGGTCTACTTGTGCTCCCCAAGCCCACGACTCCCTCCCTCCCTCCCTCCTCCTCCTCTTTCTCTTCTTCTTCTTCTCTTTCTTGTTCGTCCTCCCCTTCTCTCTCCAGGAGGACGTCCCACCTCTCCTCTGCTTCCTCCCCCCCTCCACCTCTACCTCCACCACCCACCTCGCAGATCTCATAATCTCACATGATATGGACTGCGCTCCTTGGGGATTAAAACATGATGGAGAGAATTTTGGAGGGGAATTTTTGTGATGAATGAATGAGTCATCATTTTAATCCCTTTCACAGCTGGTGATTTGTGGCTTACAAAACTGATATATTACTGATGTATGCCACAGTGTCTTTGTAGTGCTCTGTGGAGTTTCACTTAATCATACTTTTCATACACAATTTTACCACATGGTGTATGGTGGTTATAATATTCCTAGTCTGTGGTACTCAATACTGAGTTTGTATGGTGTGTTTAGTGACCTTAACTTACTTTATGGTGTTTTTATATCTTTGTTAGTCAACTGTAGGATGTTATGGTACCTTCATCTAACCTAACCTTCACCTCATGGCATTTTATCCACCATAATGTGCCTTATTATTTTCGTATCCTGTTGCTACATTTAGATCTAGTGTGCAGGGTGATGATATTGCACTCTATGGCACTTTAGGTGTTATATTAACTTCTAAATATGACTCGTGCTCAGTTTTCACTCTGTTCTTCTTTGGTGCCTTCAATACATCAAATTCTTCAAATCATTTCAAATGTTTTAATACTGAGTTTAAAGTAACTTTAACTCACTGTATATAACTATCACACCCCTGGTGGCAGCTTTTAGTTACTTTGTCTTACTTGATAACATTTTTTTAATTAATAATGGTTACTGTTATTAACATTCAGATGTTCTCATGAAACATTATACTGCATGAATTTAATTGTGAGTGTTCATAAGTGTTACAAGGTGTCACTATAATAATCCCTGTAGGGACTTTGTGGAGATCCATTGAACTTAGCATAATGTCTTAATAAAGTATTACAATATGATTTCTCGTGGACTTCTCATCCATTGTAGCTGCAGGGTATTCAGTTCAGCTGATGTTTGTATAATATCGCTCTAAACTGTAACATATCATATAATACTGAGTATTATAGGATGTCTGCAGCCCTCTCTGTCTGCGAGTGTAATGTTTAATCAGAGGGAGTGTAGGGTTAGGGCTGAGATTCCTCAGTGTCACATGGTGGTAACCTGATCTCTGTTCAGCTCTTTTGTCCTCTGCCAAAAACAGGGATCAGAATCAGTTTTGCCTTTGAACAAGCTTTCTTTCTTCTGCTGTAATGCTGCTGCTGTCTGCACCCTGCAACTATTTAAAACAAGGACCCAGTGACGCAGTGGAAGACTTAAAAATTTGGGTAAACCTTAACCTTCAGTCTGTGATCCTGACAACATGAACAGAAATCAGTCAGAATATTTCATGTGTTCCCTTTTAGGAGCTCTTTAATTGTCATCGTTCTGACACTTCATGTTGAGTCTGCTGATAACTGAGCTCAGACATACTTTATTCTCACATTGAGGTCAAATTTAATAAGGAGAGTAAACTCAGGATAGGCGGGTTCACCCTCATATATCTCTGGTCGTGGCCATAGAGACATTTTCATGCTAATAAGAAAAAGAAAAATAACATAAATTAGGTATCTTTTAAAGTTATTCATGGTTGGGGCAAGGCCTCATCAACTAGATGACAGATACTTCTTCTGTACTGTTTTCCTTCTTTGTCATTCACAGAGGTTTTTAATTAGAATGATGGAAAATAATGTTGACTGAAACTATGACTATGAAATGACTGTTTGTGACATAGTTGTTTTTCACAGATGTTATTAACCTTGGGTGAGATAGTGCAAAGATGGGGAACACTGGTACATAAGGTGAAAACTTAATCGTCCTAGTTCCCCTTGTAAAGGTGCACCTATATACGCATATATGTCCACATTTGTATGTATATGCATGTTTTATTTATTTATTTATGCATTGTTTGTATTGTATTGTCATTTTCATTATCAATGAATCTGCCGATTATTCTCTTGATTAATCATTTAGTTGTTTTTGTCGATAAAATCCCATGATGACATCTTTAAATGTTTTGTGCCACCAACACTCCAAAAACTAAAAGCAGCAATGATACAGAAAGGGAGCAAATCCTCACACTAGATAAGTTAAAATAAGCAATTGCTTTGGCAGTTTTGCTTGAAAAAAGATTCATCAAATATCATAATGGTTTCCAACTGATTTTTGGTCAGTTAGTCAAATAATCGTTTCAGCAGTCTGCCCCAAGAACAGAAAAATCAAGTAAGGCATTCTTTTTTCATATTATAATGTGAAATGACATTTTATTTTGACAATTTTGTCTTATCTTCATGGAGGTCAGCTGTGTCAGTTCAGTTGTGTCCTACTGAACCCCAGACTTTTGATTATAATATGGGATTAGACATATACATATTAATATATCATGTTTAATACAATATAGGGGTGTAAGACGACTCACACATTTGCCTCAAAGAGTTTTACAAAACCTCTGTCTTTAGACCCTCTATTCAGACAAAGAACAACTCCCCCAACAATAGTATTACAATATGGAATATCAGAATGACGATATTATATACCAAATCTATATGAACAAAACAGATCTATAAGTGTCAAAACGACAGCTCCACAAACAACTTTGGTGAACCCATTGCTTGTTAACACAAAACTCAGTGAAGTCATTTTAATCATTTTTAGTATTTCTGCAACTTCTCTTTCTATAGTCTCTTCTCTCTTCTCTCCACTGCCCTATCCTATTATATCAGCTGCTGCAAAAGCCTGATTTCCCCACAGGGACCAATAAACGTTCCAACTTATCTCAATCTTACACTGAATATGTACCAGCACAGCACGAGAAGATGGGTGTGTAATTTGCTGCATTGATTCAACACACACACAGTTTGAAAAGATTTGAAAACTAGTTTGGGACATCAAATATCATGTTTTACCTTCCTGAAGACACAAAGAGAACTGCAGTGAATGCAGAAATAATGCTGTGGGGTGTTTTATAAAAGCAAATCTTGGCCCTAACAGGTTGGGGAGGCAGGTGCAATATTAAGCTAATACAGTATAAACCAAAAGTAAAAGGTTCAGTTCACCTTTTTCTTTGGGACGTCTTAACTCCTGAACATTAAAGTTCAGGAGTTAAGACGTCCCAAAGAAATTGTCTAGCGAATCTCTTTAAATATGCCACCATATGAACATTAATCTCCATGACTGTTCAAGGTATAAATGTAAAGACTGGTGAACTGATGTGAACCTTTCAAGCACATTCAGTCATTTTCAGCAACCTTTAATGCTTCCAGGAAGCCTTCAAGACTTTTTAAAGCACCAGCAGGAGCCACTGTGCACTCATACATTCTGCAATGAAGGTCACAAGATACTTTATAAATTATGAAAGAGTACATCAAGTGTTGGTGGCCCCACTTGCCTTCATGAATTATCGAGTAAAATATTCAGAGAACAAAAAATCAAAGTTCTCCTTTGGTGACAATGTTAATATGATTTCAGCCTAACAGGTTGCAGGAAGCCCTTAATTTATTTCTACAGGGGGTCATCAGCTCAGGCTATTTCAATACTGCCTCCTGGTGTTTGTATGGCAGAACTACACCTGAGTTATAGCAATTTCTGTAAGCAGACCATGGTGCGTGGCTAATGTGGACATAGAAACATTCCAGTCATTCCAAAACTATGAGCATTAATGTGCAGCTATAACAGCCTCCACTCTTCTGGTTTCAGGTTTTTCAGATTTTAAAATCCAGCTGCAGGGATCAGCCATCAGCTTTCCAGTCCTGTTGTGGAGCCAGCTTTGTGCATGGGGATAAGGATAGTCATGTTGAAACAAGAAAGAACAAATGCAAACTGTTGGTACAAAATTAAAAGCACACTGTTCACTGTTGTCTAAAAAAATATTTTGTAATGAGGAGCTAAAGAGCCCAACAAACTCTGGACGCCTATAGTGAGTTCATTGAGACAGCCAATATAAAGGCTTACTGAAAAAGACTTTCTGGACCACTCAATGTTTTCCCTAAAAGACTGACAACTGGAGAGTTAAATCTGGAGAATCATATTCAATCATTGTACGCAGCTATTCATATTTTAAAAGTTATTTGCAGGTTTTAGCGTGGCATATTTAACTTAACGTGGGGTACTTGAGCTAAAAATTGAAAGAATTTAAAAAGGCAATGAAGTCTATGAGTAATGAGTAAATATAAACATGACATACTGTACTACCAAACTTGCTCTGGAGGAGGATAAAAAGCGGAGTTTTAAATACTTTTACAAGTACTTATTTGGGCAACACATTTTTATGACCCCCCAGATGTCCTGTAAAACAATAACCGTACAACTGATTTATGGGCTGTAGTGAGTGATTATTAATAAAAGTCACTTTTCTCGACGATCACCTTGTATGTTTTGTCCTCCTTTACTCTCCAGGGATTTTTTGAAAACAATAGGTACCAGTAGTCAGGAGCCAAACTCAAAACAAATACTTTATTCATTACAGTGCATATATACACAATCTGAAACAGGTCATTCCTTCTTCTCCTCTGCTGGTTTCGGTAAAAGGTCTTTGCTCTTATACCACAGAGCTTCACTGGTTTGACTGGAAATGATCGCCCGCTCGATGAAAGGTCCTGAGAGGAGGAAGAGGAGAGGAAAAGAAAAAACATTCTTTAGTCAGAATTAAGTAGTAACAGTCGTTAAGAGCTCATTCCAACATGGTGAAAAAAGGGAGGTGTGAAGTCAAAAGGAAATTTCTCCCCAGACCAATTCTTGAGGCTGAGGCTGATTTTAGAGGGTACAAATTTAAAGATTACCGATGTAGCAGCTGATGTAGTGACTTTTTGAGCTGGAATTAAAAAAATAGACAATTTCTATGTTGATTTTTGTATCATTATGACTGTTAAGGTCAGGTTAAGGCTGTGTTCTGTAACAAATAATTTAAGAATATTTAAGTCAAATATTCTTTAACATGTTAAATAATTTAACTTAGCCAAACATTTCTAGATGACACTGCTAATAATAATAATTGAGCATTGAGCATTTTGGGCAGCACGAGACACTAAAAGTCAACAATCAAACTAAGCGGTTATTATTTGAAACTGTTACAGTACTGCTCCTAAACCAGAGAAACTGAACATGACTGGAGAACACCATGGAATAATATGCAACTTACACAAGTGTGATGTGGAAACTTGAAGCCTCCAGTGTACATTTTTAAATGACAAACGTTTTTATGGAAAACAATATCAGACAAACTATTATTTAAAGAAGATTCTTTTTCTATATTTCCTAACATATCTAGAGGTGATCTTAAATTTAAAAGCGGCTTTAAAATCTAAAACTAAAATTGTTCTGTAGCAGCAGGTAGAAAGAAACCTCCATCATATCGGAAGTGAGTAAGACTTGACAATATCTAATGTCTAATATTTGGGCATTTTAACCCTGGGAAACTTGTGTACACCTGACAGAGCAGTTCTATAAAAGCATAACTGTAAAATATGTTTCGAGAAGTTAAAAATGCAGAAAACAATCTCATGTAAACTGATGCTCAGCCTCATATGCATTTATCGGGATACTGACTATGTTAAACAGCTGTCTTCCATCTCTCACCCACTCATCCTTTCTCCCTTTTATTTGAAAACATGCACATATTCCCTACAGTCTTTCACAAAATTACTTTTAACTTACTTATGAATAGTTATTTCAGCATCATGTTCCCAACTGTGTCATATTTCCTATATTCAGGCCTATCTATCAGCATATGGCTGTGCTTTTATCATGAATAATTCCCATAAGCCCCTGGAGGTTTTGTCTTTCCCTCACCCACATGTTGCACTGCTGCACACGCTCTTTTCTCAGTTTGTCTGTGAGGTTTCTTCTTGTTTCTGCCCATGCTGCAAATGACTCTTTAAAAGACATTAATGGAAATAAAGAAAAACCTCAGCTAATCCAAGTTAACTGTGAGTATTCTAAATAGTCACATCTTCTGGTCTTTGACTTCTGAATGCAGAGGTAATTAAATTATGCTCAGAGTCCTCGTGCACCTCTTGTCGGGGGAGTTGAACTGCTGCGTAATGATTGTTGGCACAAACTCAGAGAGAGCTCTGCGAGTTCAGAAAGCCCCAGGTGGCTCGACGCACCGCCTTCATCACCAAACGCTGTACAATGGTGAAAACTGAAGCGCTTGGGTGAGATCACTCAGCTACTGTGGCACGAGGATGCTTTCTGCAGCCGGGCAGGTGCAGCAAAGCATTAACATTTCCAGCGTGAGCGGTGAGGAGTCCCACAGGCGTCATCCAGGATAAAACTGCGCAAACTCAAGTTTACTGTGGGCACTTTAAACTGAAACATCTGTTGTGAGTGCAGTCATAGAGCTGCTGCTGGCTCTCTTTGGTCTGAGGCAGAGTGAGAAAGTTTAATGACGACTGCAGAGGAAGTTTTCTTTTTGGTGCCAGTCGATTTGTTTGTTTGGTAATTACCGGGACATCTCTAAAACTAAGGGAGGCCATGAGCCAAGAAACAAGCGATTCATTTGTGTTATGGATCCAGTTAATGCTCACAGGTTTCTTACTTCTTCAACTGAAAAATCATCTTTGTATTTTGTGTCAGATGCGATGAATAAGCATACTCTTATCAGGCCATTAATAGCTGGAGTCAGTCATGGCAGATCTTGGCACTCTCTAGTTTTAATTTTTGTATTCTGGTTTATATTTAAGTTGTTAAAAAACAAAAGTGATGCAGAGCATGTAGACAAAAAAATTTACATTTTCAAGCAGCTTTTTTAGGAGAAGAGACCATAAGGATACGATTATGGCTATGAATTTGTCCGTGTTTGTTGCTGTTGTTTATGGTGCCTGGTTTCACATTAAAAGGCACAACTATCACTTTTGTCTTGCGCTTTTTTGTGCTTTTTTGTGAGTAGATAAGCATGAAAACCAGAACTGATATTTTCACAGGGACCAGTAGGAAATAATGCACCACATAAATATGCTTACACGCAGAAGGTTTGGTCAAAATCTGGGAACCCCTCTTGGCTAAAAATGACTGTGGATATGACTCCGACTCTTCAAACCTTGATGTTTTCTACCTATGACAATAGCTGCTTAGTGGCTCTTAATTGTGACTTCTTTATGGACCTTACGGGCCCACCATGCCCCCTTCAGCCATGAGCATTTGGTTCTGCCTGTATTAGTCACAATTTTCCTGCACGCATTAAATTTTTGTCTCCTGTAAACAAAAGTAAATAGCCACACTTTGTTGGAATGAAAGGCGCATGCAAGTGGATCATAGAACAAAACAGGAACCACATTTGAAAACACACCTCAGGGGTCCTCAAGGGAGAGATCTAAGATAAATGGCAGAGTAAAGAGTTCTTGATGTCAGATGATGCATGTCACAAAAGGCCACCCGTTTTAAAGTGTCTTCAATCAGCGTTTCTGAAAGCTCTGCAGTTTACTTCAGTGGGGCCGCTGCTAATGGCATTTTATTTAGCGAGCTCAGAATCAATTAAAATGTAGATCATTTAAGCCTCTGCCTCTAATGACGGTCCATTAGCTGATGATTACACTCAGCATCGCATTATTGAACAGAAAGTGAAACAAATGTACAGAACATTGGAACACAATTAACTCCAGCATGAAATGGCTGAATTTCTGTTTGTGTTCAGTTCATACCAGCACTGTGAGGCACCTCAGTCTGAGTGAAGAATGGTTCAATTCTCTAATTTAAAACGCCCTAAGTCTGGAAAAATCTCAAAAAACACCTGGCTGACATTCTCCTTGTTGTCTGCATCAAGCTGGCTCCAGAAGTGTAACCTCAACCAGGGAGGGAAATCAAAACTACCCTGCAGATAAAAGCTGGCACATTTTAAAAGCTTTTTCTCTCCAACAACCATCATGGCAAACATAAATCAATCGGTGATGTGTTTTTCTATCCTGAAGAGCTGTCCAAACAATTACAAAGAGAGTTCATCAGCTGCTGTTGACAGAAGAGCAGTCCTGAAGTCATTTTATGTCAGTGGTTGAACTTGTGTGCTCTAATGATTAGTCCGCTTTGGTAATCTTACCCATATCGGCTGGTCGGTGGGAGCAAACATCAAGCAGGATAGTTTGCAGGTTGGCAAAGATGTGTTCTTTGGGCATGTCGAGCTGTGCAGAAAGGAAACAGTGTGAAATGAAATCTTACTACTGTAACAAACAAAATGTATTCATCTGCATATTTTGTTGGCTTTAATGTTCATTGGTCCCACCTCTCTTTTCTAAGAGCTGATGTTTGTCAAAGTACTACTACTTACTTACTTTACTTATTACTAATAAATACAACTCAAGTCATGATGTTCTGCCTCCAAATGGAACTTGTGAGGTTGTATTTCCACAATGACATCTCAACTATAGTACATGCTAAAGCCTGAAAACTGACATGGTATTTTTAAGACTGATACTGATTTTAGAGTGGAATATAATTTACTGATACCAATATGACGGCTGATACAGTTTTTTATGAGGATTCTGCACCAAAATGAATGCAAATACTACGGAGAAAGAGAATTCCTTGAACAAATAACATTAAAGCAGAATTAACATGTTATTCTTAAACAGGTCAAATCATTTAACATTGTCAACCGCAGTGCTGAGAGTTGCTTCTCTCTCACAGTTCCCTGTGCTAGACAAACAGTGACACCAATATATTGCTGCAAGCATTTTGTTCTAGATTATATATATTGGCAGATATCAGATAACATGACATCATCAGACATCATGCATGCTGATATTGGCTGACTGATATCTATGTATGTTCCATGTTCATCTGGGTTTAGTCCTCAGAACTTGATGTTCATTTTCAAAACTGTGTTTTCTCCATTTGAAACCCATACAGACGGTACAAAATATTAAAACTAAGATCAGAAAAAGACTGAACCCATCACCAGCTGACACATTATAAAATCACTTTATGATCTTTGGCCATTCAAAATGGAGCCTGGTAGAAACACGCACACACGGACAAAAAAAGATGCTAAATCTGATTTAGTCTTTCATTCCCAATACACCACAACACTTGTCCAGTTGTCCTCGGGGTGTATGGATTTTATGCTCCAGTTTCCTGTTAGGAACATGGACTTATAATTATTTAATCAGGATTTCTGTCTAAACTTTGACCACTTTCACTTGCAAAATTTAAAATGTAAAACTGCCTCTTCCCTGGACACTCCTCCTTCACACTTGTGTCGCTGACAGAAAGATTACTTACTCAAATAATAACACTGAAATATGAAATTAAAAAAAACTGTAATAATACTGAACAATATCACTTTGTTGAGACGTACCGTGGCTATCTGGGTCCTGACGTAGCATTCGCTCTCCACCATGTACTCATGACCTGTTTTAAACAACTGCAACATCTTGGGAATGTGGATGCCGACTGAGCCTGAATGCCAACAGAAGGAGGGAGGGAGGGAGAGAGAGATTGATCAGCACTGATCTCCTCTTTGGTCATGAATATATTTACATTATAGATATTTATTTATCTTTGTTATATTGAAAGGCTGTGAGTGCCACTACAGTAAAACTATCAACCAATCAAAAGTTCAATTGTCCTGCAATTGGGAGGAGAAACCAGGGTGACGTATTGTTTTGACTCTCAGTTTACCTCGCTTGCTCTTTGGAAACTTCTTCCTCAGTTTGTTTTTAAGCGGTAAAAGCTTCGGCAGTATATCTGGCACGGCTACATAGAAGTCTGCTGAAATCTCATCATCTAAGATCTGTACAGGAATAAAATAAAAGATTATTAGGACTGTACACAAATACAGACAGACAAAGACAAATAATTGTTGACAGATTTAAAGTTTGAAGCTGGTGTGTGTGTGTGTGTGTGTGTGTGTGTATGCAATAGCTGTTTGCATTATCAGTTGTGCAGCCAGTGTAACAAATTAATTTGTCCTTCCTGTTTGATTTTCCAAGCCAATAAATAAATGAACATGGCACACAGCAGCTGTCTGGCTTCATTTACAAAATTCAGATGCCAATACTTCACTTTATAAAAATGGTGATTGTCAGGCCTTTATTAAAGTGGATCCAAAATTAATTTTGTAATGGCGCATGTGTGTGTGTGTGTGTGTGTGTGTGTGTGTGTGTGTGTGTGTAGCTGCTTGTAGATTAACTTTACAGTAGATGTTACATGCAATGCAGGTGTACCATTAGCTGAAGGTGACTCAAACATAACACGAAACATGGAAATTTACTTCACAGCAAAACTTGAAAATACTTGAAAATAGTGCTTGAAAATTAATGTCTATGAGGTAACTAATTACCATTTAATTCAAGTTCTCTCTGAAACAAACACAGACAGGACAATGGAAATGTTCCTCTGCCTCAGAAACAACCAGCAGGAGCTGCGGTCACAGTCTGCTGTAGACAGGGTTTAGTGTGATGCATAACCAACTCACCGGCTGTATGAGCTCTACCCCTCCAGCAAACACGGCTCCGTTCTCCTGGGCTACTTTAGCTTGATTAGCATCCTGCAGGGAAACACAAAGACAACATTACCCATTCCTATCTGGATTGGGCGTGTCAAAGTGTGGCAGACACCACTGGTGTCACCCATTATGGTCGTTAACATGCACATTGAAGTTACAACCCACAACCTGTGCTGCTCGACAGGAATATTAATCAAATAGTTTATAGGTTTTTGTGACCAAAACAGTCGCCACACAAGCCCATTCATTACAGACATACGGGGTGACAAATAAAAGGTGCTGCTGCACATCTGAAATCATCTTCAGACAACATTAAAACAATCCATCAACAGTAGGTAATTAATTGTCTATGAAATGAAGATTTAGTGAGGGGAAGATTAAAGAGAAACTTTTTACCTCAGTAAAAACTAAAACTTTGTTCATCTCTGTCTTGAAGGGGTGCGGTAAGTGTACGGTGCTGACAAAGGGGTCCACTTTTTTCTGTGAAGAGGGAAAAACAGATCCAATTGTTACAGATTTCAATACTCAACATGCTCCAGCAAATAAAAGATTTGTGAAAAAAATCATGTGAAAAATGAGGGATGTCATCCCTTGACCAAGCTTAGATAATCAAGGCTTAAATCTTTTCTGCCACTACTTTAATTTTTCATTTCTCTGGAGTGCTCTCAATTCATTATGCATATAGTCACTGGCTCTGCGGAGACAAACAGATGTGAGCAAGTCCGTCTCATGTGGACTCTCTGGACAACAAAGCAGCACTGCAGTCCTGTGATGTGGAAACAACCTCATGAGGTTTTTATATCTCAGTGCCACACGTTTTTTGCTGATTAAGAAAAACTGCCCATGTTGCAAAGATTGATGCGGTAAGTACCAGTCATATTTGTGGAAGTGTCGTGTTACAGTAACAGTCAGAGTGGGAAAGTACCAAAAAAAAAAAAAAAAGCACCAAACAAGCAAGCCAAGTCTGATTCCAAGACTGCTAAACTTAGTCTTGGACAGACAATGTGACATGTGATCACCCGTTATCGGGACATTATGTTCTATTTTGAGTGTCCTGCTAGGCAGTAAAAAAAAATAAATAAATTGACACTGATGCTGAATCCAAATGTCCAGACTTCCCTACAGACGTCATGGGAGCTGAGAGCTGTCATGTCATGTGGACCTGCAGAGAGAGTCAGCTCTGGGTGCAGATCTGACCACACAGAAAATTTGCCAGCACATATAGCAATATAGATATGACATTATTGAGCCCAAATGATTCATTCATTTTATTTTCCGATGCCAGGTGATCTTTCACATCATAACAATAATAAAAAACATAGTATGATGACATTGTGAAGGAGCGTGGGATTTGTCTTGGCCACAATCGCTGATGAAAATCAATCTGACATGACATATTAAAGTTTCATTCATGCCACATTTAGTCATGTTTGCAGACTTCCTTCCTCGCTCTTCTATCCTGTGTTTACCTGAGCGTTAGAAAACTAGAATGAAGCGAGGAAACACACCATTATCAAGATAAAATGACATGTTTTCGAGGTTTCAACATTTAGGATGATGCAAGTATACAACACAACAAAATATATAACATAGGTCTAGTGTTTTTAGACATTTTAATGTGGGAAGGTTACATATTATACCTTAAATGTGTTGACAAAGCTGTTGGATTAGACTGCGGTGTACCTAGTAAACTGGCAACTAAGCGTGTATCTACCTGGCCAACTTATCAGTCACAATCTAGTTATAACCTGAACTAAAACAGGCCATTGTCTTCAAATTGTATCCAACTCAGAAGAAAATCTGACCACCTACAATTGTGTGTCAATAAAAAGCCTATTAAAAGGTTTTCTGCACTCTCTACTTATACCATTTTAACTCTGAGATTTGTCCTGAAAAACATGAGGGATACATTACAGGGTCACAATTTTAGTATTAATCATTTTTTTATTACTAACTATTTAGTCGCTTTTCATGTGACCATAGCAACACTATGAATGTCTTCTAGGAGAGAATATGAATCACTTAATTTCCAGCATAACCCAGACCTTAAGATCCTGTTACGAGCCTGACCAGGGACCTTTGTTGCATGTCATCCAGCATCCATCAGCCCTCATTTCCTTTCAAATTTCTACTGTTTCTTTTCCAATAAAGGCGTCATCAAAAATTTGCAAGAAAAAGCTTATGCAAAAAAACACGACCGCAGTTTTGTTGCTATTACCTTTTTCTCCAGTTTTATGTTTAGCCTCAGATCGGTGTAAACAGGCTGTGTGTGGGGAGTGAAGTCCAACATCTGAAAGTTCTTCAGCATGTCAATGGCATCTCCTGCGTCATAGATCGTCCTGGGGTAGTACCTCATGATGTACACGTCATCCACAGGTGCCCACGCCGTTTTGCCATAGGGCTTATGTCTGTCTTTGTCATCAATGACTACCTTTTGTTTCTTCACTTCCTTCTCTGTGTCCTCTTTCTTGTCTTTCTTTAGTGACCTGACAAATGAGAGGGGAGATGTTAAACTGTGCGACAGCTCCAGAAGCGCCAGGAAATCATCTCTGGATAAAGTGTTTTAGTAAACACAAGGTCTGTAAACTCACTTGACAGCAGCGAATGTCCTGACGGGTAGATTCCTCGGTGCAGGCTGTGAGGCGACTGTGTAGGCGGGAGCGCCGGCTCTCAGCAGCTGCCTCTGACATCCTGCTAAAACTGTAAAAGAGAAAAAATTTAAATACAAAATTAAAAGAACGAGGCACAGGCCAGGGTACAGAAAGCTTACCAAAATCTGAGACATTTTCTGTGAGCTTAGAAAACACACTTTAATCTTGCATAAACCAAAGTGCACCACGACGTGTTTAATCACAGAGGATGCCATGCAGGCTGGAGGAGCTGTAAACTTCATAAAATAAAATAATCTTGAAGTATTGTTAATATGTTTTTAAATTGTTTTGTCACAAATTTTTCAAAGTTTATAAATACAATAGAATATGTCCTCTCTACTTAAAGAAATGCATCAAATTTAAATGCATCTGATATGAGTTTATCTCCAAAGCATGCGCATTTGGGTTTATCTCTGCCAAACTGAAGCATCTAATTTATATTATTTGCATGAAACTGGAAATATTTGCTAATATTTACATGTAGAAAATCTGCCTGTGCCAATATTATTTTATCAAGGGGACAGTGAGCTCACTGATTTACAAGACAAAATGTGCTTTGCCAGTTTAAAGCTTGTGTAAACTTGTTTACTGGGCACTACTACTCAACATGCCCCTAGTGCTGCTTTTAAGTTTACCATCAAAAGCACATTTCCCCAGCCTGTGGGAGAATCTAGCCTTAATTATAAATAATAAAAAATCATAAATAAGAAATCTCTGGATGCCTGCAGGGATGGATGCTGGGAAAAGCTGTCTCAATGACTGTGAGCAGGATGCAAAGAAAAAGAAGTATATCACGTTTTAATAGGAAAACAAAACTGCTGGGTTTGACCAAAAGTTAAATACGCCCTTTCTCATAAGCAGACGCATATTCAAAATAACATTATTTTACACCGTAAGTGAGTTATTTATGCCAACTCCTCATTTCGGTATACATGCACCACCAAGCAGCACTGTCACTTAACCAAATATCCACTCATTAACGCTGCCGCCCACCACGACGTGTTTTGGTTCAAGGGCAAACACTGACAAGTGCATTCAAAAAATGTTCATTTCATTTAATTAAAGCTTCCCATGTTGATTACATTAATGCCGAATTAAATGGGGAGTCTCGATACATCAGATATAATATAAGTATTGTTTTTCCAAGTGTCTGATTCTTCAATACACAGAGGGACAGTCACAATTACACATTTTCACAGCGTGTACTCGTCCTTAAGAGGGCTAACGTTAGCTGCAGGCGAGCTAACCGGCTACAATGACAGTTTGCCGTTTAAAACGACATGTGAACCCAGAAAGGAAGCCTGAGAGAATTAGCATGTACTTCACTCAGTAAATACATGACCTGAAGCTTTACTGTCAGTGAGACGAAAGTGAATGACACAAAAACACCTGACCTTTCAACACAGTCCGCGTGCTAGCTGCCATGTCTGGGGATGCCGCTAGTCCGTGTGAAAACAACGACAGGCGCTGAATAGTTCCGCCCGAGAGGTAAAACAAAATGGTCAATCTAAGTTGACTCTCATCTTAGCAAATATCCCAAATGTACATAAAATACTCGATCAGCATCGTCTGATATACAAATTCTTACTTATTTGAGTAAATGTTTAACTTATGAAATGTGGTCATTTCACGAATCCAGTTGAAAACAAATTTGACTAAACTGAAAATTGTATTGCTCCTTTAAGTATGCTGAATTTCCCAGTGGTTTCTAGATATTTACTAATTGATGATTTTCAATGCATGTATTTCTATATAATATGAAATAGATATTTAGATGGAGTTTAGTGGGACTTTTAATTAATACCTAATACAGAAAATGCTATTCACTATTCCTTTAAATGCCTTCCAATTAAAAGAAACAGAGTTAAAACACAGTCGAAAACACTTCTCTGACTGTGACATGAATGACAGAAAAATCACAGGGAAAGTCAGCTTGTTCCAATATATATACGTAATGTGTGAACACTGCATTAAAAATCAATGCGTTGTTGACGTACAAATGACGCTAAACGACACATAAACAACGCGTGAAAAATCAATGCGTTGTTTATGTGTTAACAATGCCTTAACAACACCTTGCGTAAACAACGCATTGAAAGTTGAGTTCCAAAAACGGGAAAAGCCAGCTAGTTCAAATATATGTGACTTTCAACGTGTTGTTTACATGTTGTCAATGTGTTGTTTACATGTTGTTAACGGGTCATTAATGTGTCATTAACGCATAAACAACACATTGATTTTTAATGTCTGAGGTCGTGTTGTTAACGTGACATTGACAACATGTGATCTCAGATATTAATTTCACATAATTCTGAGCCACTTGGTCGGTTCAAACAGGTGAGTGTCACAAGTTCCCATTGGCTGATGAGCAGTAGGACTAAACCATTTGTGTATGTCTGCGGGTTTCCTGATAGTGATACACTTTTTAACATGCATATGATCTTCTTATTTCTTTGTCCTTGTCCATTAGGTCCTTTTTTCAATATCTACTAGAGGGGTGAAAAAGAATAAATCACAGAAATAAAACTATTTTACGTGGTGGAGTGTTTTACTTACACGTTAACGACGCGTGAAAAATCAATGCGTCGCTTACGCGTTAACGACGCGTGAAAAATCAACGCGTTGTTTACGCGTTAACAACGCGTTGAAAGTCACGGACATTTGAACTAGCCGGCTTTCCATACGCGGACGGGTACGAGCGGAAGCCGCGTTTGTTGTTCTTCCTTCTGTTTCCGAGACGTTCAGGGTCTAAACGGGTTCAACAACCGTGTCTGCATGTCTCTACCAATTCACTCTATAAATTGTCTTCTACTGCCCCCGAATGAAGGTAATGTGAATTCTGACTTTGCTGTTATTCTGCGGACACTTTGTCCAAGCTGTCTCGGGTTAAATTTCACAGTTAGCCACGCTTTCATTTGTACCAACTCCGTCTCCCCCGCAGTTCGCCTCGGAGAGCCCGGGCGGCGTGCGCCCCGCAGCCGCTAGCCAAACAAATCCAGTGCCGTGCTTTAAGCTCGCTGGGCGATTAACCTGTTCACACTGTGTTTCGATGATATTTTAACAGTTATAACAGTTGACAGTGCAGAAGTAGACATATGGAGAGGGCGTGTTTAAGTCATTGTCAGGGGTGACAGCTGGTGAGCGGTGGGCCGAACTTCTCCTGAACGGGCCCGTCCGTGTGGCGTTAACTTACGTGCTTGTCACTTTTGACATTAGAGCTATGTTTGGACGCTCGCCTCTCAGCTGTTGGTGCAGTTGACATCGCTACATTTTTTCCACTTACAAAAACTCCCGCCTTGTTAATATAATAAATCTCCCGTTTCCAAAGCAACAGATTCAGTGTTTGCCAAAATATTTAGCCTATCAGTGACAGCCCTGGAGTTTAAATATGTTGATATGTCATGTCAGGCATGTGATGAAAGTCGCAGTTGCAACTTTAGTTTCGTGCCTGTCTCTGTATGGATGTGATAACCAATGCCAGCAGGCCGTATATCTGTCCGCAGCCGCTGTTGCCGCTTACTTGTGATCCAGTCGTGTGTAAACAGGTTATGTAAGTCTTCTCCAAACTTGTTCAACCCTGGCCAACCTCATGGCGGCTGGATACATAATATAATGCGACCTGTTCTTTTTTTTTTTTCTTCTTCGTCTACTCATATGAACACAGAGGTCAGTGGATAATAACAAAACCATGGAATATTACATGTTTATTGTATGTGTCTGTGGCCCATGCATGGGCAGCAGGCTGACAGCAAGCTCCTGCTGCAGGCTCGTTGGTTTCTGAGAAGACCTCCTGCAGCTTCAAAAAGACAAGACTGCATGGGTTGCTATGTGATATGTAAGGCATAAGTAATCTTTGAGTGAGCAACTTGTTTTTTATGCTTGTCAGTACTGCTTTCAAGCAATACTCATGTATTACTCGTGTGTCTAGTGAAGTTGGTATGAAGATGATCAGGTAGAGGCATTTGTTTTTCATTTTATTCAGTGAGAACATTCAGTTCAAAACACTTGTCACTTGCGCTATAATGTAACTTTGTAAGTTGATAATTAATATATCTCAGCTGAGTAGCATTCTCATGTTTGAATCCATCCTTTATGTTTACTTGCTTTGGGAAAGCAGCAGTGTGCGTTATATAATGATGTCATAAACACTCTGAGAGGTAGCATAAAAATGTGCCCTCCCAGATACTTGCGTTGAAGTACAAGGCTGTACACAAGATTGGATCTGGATCCGTTATGTCCAAATTAGGTTAAAGACCGGCTCAAATTCTCTTTAAGTCTCAGCCAAAATAAAAGCGAATCAAGTTGTTTTTTTTTGTTCGTTTTTTTGCATGTTTTTGGTTGGCCCGATTTATTTCTCTGCTCCGGCCTTCAGACTTCAATAACTGTGACGTACAGGTTGACATTTTAAAATTGTTTGTGTCTCCGGTTGAGCTTGCCAATATTATTTAAACCAGCATCACAAAATGAATGGTAATATTTCTCCGCTGTTGATGAATATCACCATTTGACAAATGTGTGCAAAATCACAGGTGAAATAATCAACTGATGTTCAATGCACTGAACTGTATCCTGCTGTTATACCCGAATCCAAATGTAAACACAAAAATATATAACTAATTTTGTTAGTTCATGAGTACAATACCATGCTGCATTGACACCTGACTTCATTTGATCATCATCATGTAATTTGTACTGAAAGTAGTTTTAATCTTGTATGTATAAACTGTATTGAAGATTGTGAAGATCGATTGTGACTCTTATTTGAGACTCTGGAGCTGCTGTGGTGGTGGAGGTTTGTCATGTGCACTAAAATTGCAGCTGTTTGGTTGGATTGAAAATGTTGACATAAATCAACTGCTCTGGCTTCTAGATCAAAAGAATTAGTTCTGCCTGTATTTAGCGTGGACAGTCAAAATGAATTCCTTCGATCACACACCATCATCATACCGATAATTAAACAATCTACAACTATGACTTAAATCTCTGAGCTCTTTATATAGATTCCAGTTTTCATTGCAGTGTGTCAGAACTGTCCTCCAGGTGCTTCCTCTTTGGTTTCAGGGGTTTGGCTCAGGTTGGTCAAGGCTTTTCGCAGATCTCAGGGTGTACTGGGATTGCCATCTGAGGTTGCTGAGGTCACTAACGCCACCAACTACTTAAAAAGTCAGACAATAATTTACTTAAATATTCTGATTCGTTAAAAATGTAAATAGGTGGGATAATATATGCAGGTGGCTGGAGAATTTGGGGAGCTTCACTGAGACTCGGAGAAACAAAATCGACGTCTTTGTCACAACCAACCGATCGTTGGATGTTTATACCGATCCCCCTGAGAAGAAACTTTGGTCTGTTAATCGACTCTTCGTGAGGAGTGAGGAGTTTTCTCTCACTGTGAATTGAATATATTTGGATTTTGTTAGCCGGACAAAACAGGCAATTTGAAGATTTGCCTTGGATTGTTGGAAATTTAGATGGGCATTTTTTTTGGACATTTTACAGACAAAATCAATGTGACCAGTCAAATTCATCTTAAATCTTTTATTGTGTTACCTTTTTCCTTTCCTTTATTTAAAGGGACGCTGTGGCGTTTTATTGTAACCAAACAGAAGTTTTTACGTTCAGTGTTACTCATTAAAATGTGTTATTGAGAGCTAACAAACGTGTTGATCAATTTTTTTTTAACTCCAGTGTGACACCATTGTGTATCACGTCAAAAAGAATGGTCACCCACTCATAGAAAAATAGCTCCATAGTACTTCCAAGTATGTCCAGAACTTCCTTTGCCATCCACTGCCATCTCAGTGCCAGCCAAAGAGTGTTTCTTGGTCTTAATCTGAGTTTAAACTAAAACTTCTGTGTTCTTGCTTTGTTTTTCAGATTAACAGGTATGCCAAAGGAAAAATATGATCCTCCAGATCCCCGTAGATGTTACACCATCATGTCAGCTGAGGAGGCGGCCAATGGGAAGAAGTCTTACTGGGCTGAGCTCGAGATATCTGGTCAGTCTAACTAGCTCTGTGTGTGCTTCCATAAAACATCCCATCTGATGTCTTGAAGCTCAGATGTGAGTCTGTACCTAAAGAGATACCAAGTGAAAACCAGCATTAGTCCCGGGATTGAAAATCACTACCATACACTAAATGAATGTCTAAATATGTTTCATAGCCTGAGGTAAATATACGTACATACAGCACCTACACACAAGCAGTGTTGTTTTAAAGACACTCCATTGTACCCCTGTTTGTTTGACACAGGACGGGTGAGGAGTCTGAGCAGCTCACTATGGACGCTCACCCATTTGACGGCGCTGCACATCAATGACAACAACCTAACACGCATCCCGCCTGACATCGCCAAGCTGCCCAACCTGGTCTACCTGAACTTGTCATCCAATAAGCTCCGCAGCCTGCCCGCTGAACTGGGAAACATGGTCTCACTCAGGTAGGGTCACTGTAGCTGATGCTGTTCAGGAGAGTCCTAAGATACTTTTAGAGATTTCAGGGCCTTGACTCCCATCAGATCAGTTGAACACAGAACTTCATCACAGCAGCCTGTATTAAAATACAGTGTCCAGTCAAGTAAAATTTCTGGAAATCCAATGGAGAAATCGATATATCTTTTCGATATATTAAGATTTACTGTGTAAACAGTGCAGGGTGTCCTCCAGGAAATGAGGTGGTTAAACTATGACTGCGACTGATTGAGACGTTCCTCCTGTTCCTCCTGTAAGAGCTCCTGTGACAGAGGGCAAAATCCTTGCTCTGTGTTAAAGGTCCAGTGTGTCAGATTTAGGGTTCTATTAAGTAGAGTATAATATGCATAACAATGTTTTCAATTATTGTGTTTTTGTTAGGTTAGAATGTGTCATTTATATCTAAAGACGCTGCAGGTCCTTCATGGAGTCTGCTATGTTGAACTGCCATGTTTCTACAGTAGCCCATAATGAACTAAACACTGACTCTGAAGCCAAATAGCTGTTGTCAATCACTGAAGCTCAGCAATTAACCGTTACAGATTTAAACAAACACTAAAGAGTAAGTGCATGAGCGGAAAAAGGGAGCAAGGGCTTGAAAATATTGTAATTGAATTTGTCGTGTAGTCTCACGACTCTTTAATTTGTGTTTTCATTACCCCTCAACTAATCTTTATGCAAGTACATACTGTAGTTTGTTTCTGAGAGGTATTGTACAAACGTGTTTGTATGATAGACAAGGTTGTAAAGTAAGAATGTAGTTTCTCCTTCACGCTAGGAAGGAGAGAGTTACGCGAGGAGGGCACAATCAGCAACTCCATTGCTAGATACAGCTAAATCCTACACACTGCTAATATCAGCAGTCCGAGTTAGACAAATCTTGTGGATATCTTCCAGCACAGAAACGCTGTACAGGGAAACACACAGGGAAGGGACCACAACAAAATCTTTGGAAGATATCCCCTTGATTTGATTAACGCAGACTGCTGAAGTCTCATGTTGACTTGTTGACCTGAATGAGGACTGTGGATTTTGTCCCCCGTTGCCTGAATTGGAAGCACAGAATGAACAGGAGGAACCGTCATTGTTTTAAGACAGACTTGTCGACTAAAAACTTTCCTGTCCTTTTCAATATGTGGCTACCTTTTCTGTGTGATGTAGCACATCACATCAAAGAGCCCTGTTCTGTAATTATTCTGTTATTGTTCATTTAGTTTCACAGTGCAACTAGGAGCAGTTATTTGAAAAAAAATGGTTGTGGTTTTGATGGTGGTAGATATGATAAAGATGCGACTTGGGCTGTAAATATTGACAGAAGCATCGAAACTTTTAGACCAGATACCAGATGTAATGTGTGTACAGTACAGTCAAATGTAATAAATAATAAGTGAATAACGGTCATTGTCTCTGCTTCTTAAGTTAACAATGCTTTAGATAATTTTTGATTTGAACCTGGAAGCAAACAAACTCTGCTGCCACACAGCATGTTTGCTGACATTTGTCCACTTGTTTGAAGTTTCCACAAAGAGTTGAATCCTGCTCATGGCTTCATTTGTACATTTCTTCATTCTACATCAGTCTAGACTTTGTTTTGAAAAGTAAATGATTCTTTGATTCAAGGGAATACATGTCAAACATTTCCAAAGCATAGTGTGCTTTGGAAATGTTTGAAAAAGTGATCAAAAACATGATAATTAAAAACAGTTATCAAAGGCTCAGAAGAAAGAGGAGGATTACGAATTGTGTGGGTGAGAATAGATATCCTGCGGGTCTTAGTGAAGCATCTCACCTCAAAACTGACAAACAAACAAAAACAAAGTTGACAAGCAAAGACACATTTTGACTGAAGACATAATTGAAGTGACAACAAAGGACCATGTGGAAGGAGATGTTTTGACACTAGTAAAAAGTGCATCCATGACAAGGAATGACACACTGTTGGAGAAAGTTTGTGAAAGAAAGAAAAGGCAGAGATGCAAAATACTGATATTTTCATACCTTTTCTTGCAGGGAATTGCTTTTAAACAACAATCTTTTACGAGTTCTGCCTTATGAACTTGGGAGGCTTTTCCAGTTACAAACCCTGGGGCTAAAAGGTGAGTCTTCTGTTTTATTATTACCTTTTAATTTGGACCAAGAACTTAAATATACATTTTTAATTAAATTCTGACCGCTTGAAACTGCCACTGTCCACAAAATACAAGTGAAATCTGTCTGCAACCGGTCTTTACGCGTCTAGTCTTAATAAGACCAGAAACTGATTGTAAAAGTGAATTATTACAATTTTTCCTGCTTTGCCTGTTATCTAATGTTTAAATTTGTTATATGATTGTTTTTCAGGAAACCCTTTGTCCCAAGACATCCTCAATCTGTACCAGGAGCCGGACGGAACCAGAAAGCTTTTGAACTACATGCTCGACAATCTTGCAGGTAAATGGCTCGGCCGCTTCACCTTACCACATGACCGTTTATTGGAACTCATGCATATTTAACCAGCAGCAACGCCGGTATATCATAGCGGGTATAGTATTGTGTTTGTCTCAGACAAGTGAGTGCGTATCCCTAATTTCCCCCTGCCCTGTTTCCAGTGCACCCAGAGCAGCTCCCCCAAAGACCTTGGATCACTCTGAAAGAGCGAGACCAAATGATCCCCACAGGTAAGTTATCGCATGTTCACCTCTACTTCTTCTTCTTGGAGTAGAGATAATTCATTTTACTGTGTGATTGTGTCATTGTATGTCTATGTGAAACATATATTCTTTTTACTTAAAGCTGCGACAGATTTTTATATAAAAATGATTTCATTTTAAAATGTTTCCTAAACCCATGGTTCCAAATCTGGTGGACAGGAGCCACTAACAAAATAAACCTGAAGTATCATGAGATAAGTGATAAGAGAAGGAGTGTATCTATGTAGCACTTAATATAGAAGGAAAAATGACTGAACTACTCACTGGATCGAAAGTTATTGTTTTATTATCAGGAGTCACAAGCCAAAAAAAAAATGATGAACTGATCTCCCAAATAGTCCAGAAAAAGCGACCTTACAATTGTGTCTGCTTTGCCAGGTTAGTAAACCTGAATGTACTGTGTTTAATTTACTGACATCACCTTATTGGATTTTTGGTTTGGAAATTTTTGCATCAAAAACACGTGTCAATATAAAACACCTACAGGCCAGTTGGAGTAGTGATGTAAGCGGGTGTAGAGTTTCATTTAGTTGCCAAGAAGGATGTAACTCGCTCACAATCTCATTCTTTATTTATAGAGACCATTTAACACAACACAAGTTGCCCAGAATGCTGGTTGCCAGAATATTAAAATGGCCCTTGAGTGTGTTTGAATTGTGGGAGCAGTCCTAAATAAGTTTGACCGCTGTCAGAAATAGAAACTTGTCACAGCTAATCCAGAATCCAAAATATTTCAGGTATAAACCTTTAATTTCCTTTTGTCGTAACATGAAGTCAAGTAATGAGAAGAAGAGGTGTGTTGAGTAAAATCCACATCCAGTTCTATCTAAAGTACAAACAGTGCATTTTATGTTTTTATAACAATAATAAATGTTCGTGTTGTAACTGTCTCAATGTCACTCACTCAGGGCAGCAAAGATCAGAGGAATACATTTAAAACTTTATGGATCTTAACAATAATCATTCAGTATTCTTGTACTTAATATCTCTTCTTCTCTTCCTCTTCTCCTGCAGCTGTGTTCACAGTCATGTGCTACAACGTGCTCTGTGACAAGTACGCCACACGACAGCTGTATGGCTACTGTCCATCCTGGGCCCTCAACTGGGAGTACCGGAAGAAAGGCATCATGGAGGAAATCACTAACTGTGACGCTGACATCATCAGCCTGCAGGTAAATGAGGGGCTTCCAGTTTAAAGCAGACATTGCCTTAATGTTTCCCTTGTAGGGTGAAGCGAGGTGGTTGCAATCAGGGACTACATCGTTAGACACGCTGGTCCTTTTAAGCAGGTGTAATGTTTACCAAGTTGATCTTAACATGCTAACACTGACTAAGTAGCACTAAATACAAAGTACAGATTGAGACAGTAGAAATGTCAGCCGGGTTATGGCACTAGAGAAAAAGTAAAAGCATCACTAAACTCATCAGGATTCATCATCCTGGAAGCTTCTGTGTCAGTACTTTTTTTATACTAATCCATTTTGTAGATGTTGAAATATTTCACAGGATAAATGAAAACTTTGACCTGCTGCTGCTCCAGGGAAAGTCAGAGGTACTTAGGTACAGAGGTAATTAGGATTCATTCTCTGGTGACTATAACATTTGATGGCAGTCTGTTGAATAGTTCTTTAGATATTCCAGTCTAGACTAAAGTGGTAATGTATTGGACCACACAGAACTCAAACCTAACTTTTTAGAATAGAAGAGAGACTGTTTGGTTTTCTGTTAGGATCTGAAATAAAGCGTAGATTTACTAAGCACAACTGAATGTACATGCTTTTGACTGGTTGTGATTGTAGCAGTTTACAGTCTTGCTTGAGCTCACTTGTGACCATTGGGCAGTTAATCAGTGAAATAAAAAGTTATTCCTGATTGCTTCACAGCGGTTACATTCAGCACAAATAGACACACCTCCAGTACCGGCACTGGATCTTATCTGAATGCAGCCTTAATGTAAAGAAGGTCTTCACTAACCATCTGTCCATCCATCCACTGACTTCTAATGACTGAATGAGTGAGTGAGGATAATTCACTCAGTTTTAGTCGAGCACAAAACTGATTTATTGAGTTGTTGAGTCAGTGCTGTAATTATGAGGCTGTACTCTGTGTGGAGCTACTCCTCAGATCAGTCCACAGCATCCAATCATTCCCCTTCAACACAACAAGTCATTGTCTAATAGATAGCTGTTACTGATTAACTGTAGTCAGTTTGTTTTCCTGTCCCTATTTCCCACTAATATAATTGTTTTATAAGGTACCTGGACATTTCAAGTTTCCATTATTCAAGGAATTTTGGGCCAGATTTGTTTAAAATTACACTTTTTTTCCATTTTACATAAAACATTATATAGCTAAACATTGGACAATTGGACAAACGCCCAAATCTATCTTTGAAATGAAAAGTTCTAGTCATTTTAGAGTAAGCGCGCATTCAGACAGGATCAGGAATTCTGGCAACTCACAGCAGGCTTGGGGGGGGGGCTCAGGTGGGTTGCCATGGGTGTGTCAATACGTGCTGAATGTAACCGTTGTGAAACAATCAGGAGATAACGTTTTATTTCTCTGATTAACAGCTTTATCGAGGCCGGCGCTCGCTCACTGTTAGTGTTACTCTATGTCTCTCGACCAAAGCCCTCTCACTCTCTATCTCACTCTCTCTCTAATCATCGGACACAAATCAAATTAAACTTCTTTGTGTCTCTATTTTGCTATTTTTGAGTCAGATTTAGAAGCTGGTACATGAACTAAACAAAGTCAGAACACACACACAGGTAGATTATCAGAGTTTAGTCCGTGAATCCACCTGGATAGTCTCTGCTTCAGAGACATTTCAGGCTGTCTGTGGAGGTTTGACCGATCTGAGTGTCTGATTGGCTCGCGGAGCGTGACGTGGGGCTCCCAAAGTTGGATCTGGCTCAACTTCTCTCCCGCACGCCGGTGCAGTTTTTTGCGGCAACCCCTGCATTGTGGACTGCCGGTGTGGAAACGCACTACCCCCACTGAAATGAATTGAAAGACCTCCGTTTTTGCCGCGGCGCCTGATCCTGTCTGAACCCCCCCTCTAACTCAAAGTTCTCTAGAGTAGATTTTTCCATCAAGATGAATGAACCTTGTTTTCAATGTGGAATATTCAAAAGATAAAGATCAAGTTGACAAGTGAAAATGAAAACATTCATTCACTCTTGGAACATGATTCATGTCTAAAAAATGAAATCTTGTTGATGTTGGTTAATCTTTCCCACGAGAAAGGCTTTTGTTTGTTTTGCTTGTATGGGAAGGTCTCTTCAGGAAGCAGCAGCCTCATATGGATTCGAGAAATTGAGGAAATTATATTTATTTGTTTGATGTGGTAGAATAAATACTTTTAGGTATAAAAATCTGTGTTTATGCATTGTCATGGTTAACTGATCCCTCCACCCTACTGTGGGGTCTGTTTCCGGGTATCTGTATTTTTTTTTTTTTTTTTTAAACCTTAAATAAAACACAACAGAGACAGTCCAAAGGGTGTTTATTCATTTAAACAGAGACTGACCTGATGATTACTCTTGACTCTGGTGTCACAGTTACTAACCTCTTCACAAACATTTCATTGACTCTTTTAGATGACATTTCTTGCCCTGTGTGTCTGCAGGAGGTGGAGACAGAGCAGTACTACACCTTGTTTCTGGAAACACTAAAGGAGCGCGGCTATGACGGCTACTTCTGTCCAAAGTCTCGTGCCAAACTGGTTTCTGAACAGGAGAGGAAACATGTGGACGGCTGCGCTGTTTTCTTCAAGACAGAGAAGTGAGTTTAGGAGCTTATCCAAGAATGTTTTCTGGTTAAGCAATATTTAGAGAGTCTCTACAGAAACTGATTTGAAACTAAGACCACATTGTGACTGCGTGTAGTGTTGATGACTACACTTTACAAAGTCTCTTAACATCTACACTCCATGGGTATTGATGCTGCTTTGTGAATGTTTCTGCAGGTTTACTTTAGTCCAGAAACACACAGTGGAGTTCAATCAAGTGGCCATGGCCAACTCTGAGGGCTCAGAGGTCATGCTGAACAGAGTGATGACCAAAGACAACATCGGGGTAGCCGTTCTGCTCGAGGTCAACAAGGACATGTTCTCTGGTGGTAAGAACGGACAGAGTCACTCCATGAACATCCCCCAAAACAGATGATGTAATGGTACGATGGTATAATATGATGGTAATGGCACTATAGTTTGTCTTGTTGTGCTATTCCCAGAAACATTCCTAGTCCACCAATGTGGTCCAAAAACAATATAACCCACTGTGGCAGTAACTATATATAATATACCTTTATCAATCAATCTGTCAATTATTGTTTTTAATGAATGTACTTTATAAAACATGTCAGAAATCATTTTAAAAGCCCTTTTGAATTTTTTGCAGCCACCATAGGCGAGTAGTATACAGTACAATTAGCTGCAATCTGCAACCTCTCCACTTGATGCCACTGGTCCTTTTAATGATTCGTCTATTATCAGATTTGTTTTCTGTTGAACAATTATTCAACTAATAATTTCAACACATGTTTATTCACAATCTGGTCAATCTTTACAGTACATGTCAATGGACCCGCACACATTTCTAACTCTTAAGTTTAACCGTTAAAAAAGACCATACACAGTGTTATCATTAATGTATAATATATACATGAATCCATTGTTGCACAGTGTAGCCATATATAAATCAATAACTTTGTTGTCTTTATGAATGTTGTAGACTTTATAAGCAGCAATCCACAAATATGTTTACCAAATAAATTGAAGTAACACAGGAATAATCTGTAGTAATGTGTTTGTGCCACAAGGAGTCACTAGTGGCTTTGATTAGGAATCAATAAAATCCACTAGATATCGTGGTAGTCAAGGTGTTTAAGATATTCTGTTGTGGTTTTAAACATATCATATTTTCAGTATGTATCAGTGCATTCATTAAACCTTGTAGCGAATGACATACAGGACATGTGTTTTGACACTGACCACGCATGTACAATGGTCACTCACATTGTGTAAATCCCTCTCTTCCTTCTATTTTTATTTTGTTTTGCTGTCTCCACACTTCTTTAGTTCCTAAAGTTGCACCAGAGCTCTGTGCTTTTTTGAAACCAAAATAACGCCCAGACATTGTCAGGTTATTTGGTGGTTTGGGGTGTTGGGGACTTTTTGACTCTAATAAAAAAAATCTGTTTCGGGTTTTGATTTTTCTTCCTTTTTGGATTTTTCTTTGATTTCTCATCTCACCTAAACAATTAGTTTAAAACATTATACTTCTCAGAGTGCAGTCATACTGGACTTTTACACTCTTCTTTTCACTCCTTCATTGGCTGCATATCTGTTGAATAATCACATTTTTCTTCTCTGTTTTCAGGCATGAAACCGCCACAAGAGAGGCAGCTGATCCTGGTGGCCAATGCCCACATGCACTGGGACCCCGAGTACTCGGACGTCAAGTTGATCCAGACCATGATGTTCCTGTCGGAGCTGAAGAGCATCGCTGAGAGGGCCTCGGGCTCCGTGGCGACCGGTTCGCCGACCTCCGACCCATCCTCCATCCCCATTGTCCTGTGCGCTGACCTCAACTCCCTGCCCGACTCTGGTAGGACTTCTCAGACACCTCTGCTAACTTTTCAGTTTCCGATTCAGTGTTTTTTAGTCTTAGTTGATGTTGTTGGAAATGTTGTATGTTGGCATTAGGATCTCATTGTTGGATAAATTTGTATCTAATAATGTTGTTCGCTCAGTGTGATTCTGTGAGAACAGAGTTTTATAAAATAAGAGGTATGTTTCTGGTCAATGTGATGAACCTTCACAATCAGATTTTACCACTGTATGATCCAGGTGTGGTGGAATACCTGAGCAATGGCGGAGTAGCTGAGAACCACAAGGACTTCAAGGAGCTACGCTACAATGAATGTCTGACCAACTTCAACTGCAACGGCAAGAACGGCAACTCAGACGGAAGCATCACACACAGCTTCCAGCTGAAGAGCGCGTACGACAGCAATCTGATGCCTTACACCAACTACACATATGACTTCAAGGTAAAAAACCTCCTGTAGGTGTTGCAAGTTGTAAATACCCAATTTTCTCATTATTTTTTGATGCGTCTCGGACAAATTTAGACTTTTGGATATTTTCATCACAAGCTGCCTTTGGTCTCCATTCATTTATGTTAGGTAGCAAATCAACTAGCAGTTTCTTGAGACATACATGGCTTTATTAGATTACACAATTTATTCAGATTGCATAAAAATGGAAATCTGTGGATGACTGGAACAATAAAAATAAATAAATAAATAAAATGGCACGTTATGCAAAATGGTTAGCATTTGCAAAACATGCCAATGTGTTTTCTAATAATTGGGATAAAACATCTTAAACCACCGATAGTTCTTCAAGCTGATTTATGGACGTCAAACTTGGAGGTAACTAAACTAGATAAACTGACTGTGCCAATAAATACACTGCAATGTTTAGCATTAGCTACAGCTTTCAACCAAAAACTTTTCTTAAATTAAAAGACAAAATGAATTCTTCTCATCAAAACCAAATTATCTTTTAATATATCTCAATCTGACTTTTCACTGAAGCTGATTTGTTGATGTATATGGCCAAAATTCAAAGTACTGTTCAGCTGGAGTATAGTTACAAACATTTGGTCAAATGGAGCATCACATTAAAGGGTATACATGTCAGTGATGAGTGGTTAATCTGGCCGATGTCATACATTATTTGCCATTAGATAGATTCACATATGTGAAATGTTTCATATAATTTTTGCTGTGGGAGTTCTGAGTGAGAATGGAAAACTCTGAACATTTCACTTTATGAGCTGTGAAACCACACAGCGCAACTTTTCTACATCTAGATGTTGATAGCAAAGTATCTATATCTGTAATCAAGCCTGCACTTCCCTTTTGATTTATCTTTTGGTTTTCATTTTGGTTCATAATGAGTCATACAGATATTTGTCATTTGTTTTTTATGCTCCTAGTTTTTGCATCAGCATTTATGGACTTCCCCAACTATCCTCCACAAACTTGTAACATGCAGAGGTTCTTACAGGAACAGAGTTCATCTCTACTAAATGCTTCCTTAATTTGATGTTTGGCTCCTTTTGGAACTTCGGGAACAATCAAAGATTTGCTTTTTTGTGTTGAAGTTCATTTTTCTTTGTTGCATCTTATTTTAATTCTACAGATGCGTCATCCGTGTACGTTCACACAAACAAATAGTCACCTTGGATGACTCAAGATTGATAAGAGAAGTAGATCGAAATGAGTCAAGCTCAGTGTGCGAATATCCACCATGTACAGTCACGGTATGAGTCAGCATCGTTATCAAAAGGCAGATTATAAGCGGATGCACGGTAGGCAAGTGGATGAGCCCTAGGGTTAGAGTTTAGGTTTCGGTTCATGCTGTTTGTCTTTTCTCAGCAAATGTTGTCCACACTAAGAGTTCTCAGACAGTGTACAGGATGTTTTCCTCATTCGTCTCCAGATTTGGCTAAAAATCATCTTTTATACAGTATGAATATGTCTTTGTGAGACGGTTTTTGAGACGAGTACTGAGGAGACGAATTGAGCATGTGTGCCCTCTGCGATATCAAATTTTTCAATAGTTCTTTGTCCACAAGACAAAGTATCATATCAGATGACATTATTAGTATATACTGTAGGTTATTATATTTTTGGAAATGCGCTTCTTTGCAGAGAGTTAGATGAGAACACTGATTCTACTACTATGTCTGTGCACTAAATATGAAGCTACTGCCAGCAGGCAGTTTGCTGACAGTACCTTAGCACAGAACTGGAAACAAGGGCATACTGCTAGCCTGACTCTGTCCAAAGCTAACAAAATCAGCCTACCAGCAACTTTCAGTCTCACCAATTTACGCGTTATATCTTGTCTAATTACTCTGTATTAAAAAAAAAAAAACAGCGTTAAAACAACAAATCGCTGTTTTACTGAGGGCTGTGTGTCGGACTATTTCTTGGTCAGGAGCAGTAACTGTTTGTTACCTTCAGACAGAGCTAGGCTAGCAGTTGCCCCTTGTTTCTAGTCTTTGTGCTAAGCTAAGCTAACAGTCTCTGTAGCTTCGTGTTTAGCGTACATAAATCAGTGCAATCACGCAAACAGACGCACAGCCCTAAAATTGATATCACATGATGCCTTTGTGTCTGCAGGGCGTGATCGACTACATCTTCTTCTCCAAGACCCACATGAGCGTCCTGGGCCTGATGGGACCACTGGACAGCCAGTGGCTCGTCGACAACAACATCACCGGCTGCCCCCACCCCCACATCCCCTCGGACCACTTCTCCCTGCTGGCCCAGCTGGAGCTGCAGCCTCCCCCACCCCACCCGCTCAACCCTCTCAATGGGCTGCACCTGCCAGTCCACAGGTAGTGCAGCCCGAGAGAGTCCCACCCACCCTTCTTACCTTACCTTCAAACACTGTCCTCCCCCCCTCCCCCTCCAGCTTTATACAGGACCCTGTACAGTTTACTGATCATATTAAAACTCAGACACCATCCGAACCCTCCAATCCTAAGACAAACCTACCCAAAAGGAGTGAAGTATTCGCCCGTTTGTCGCCCCTTTTTGTGTTTTTGCACACTTTAAATGTTTTATTTTATTTTACTTTTTCTTTCTCCCCTTGAAAAGGCTTGATACCAAATGTTGGGCTTGGGATGAAGTTGCTATTGTGACCCCCAATGTCTTTTTTTTTTGCCTTTGATATGATCACAACTACTTGTAGATTCTGCTCCTACAACAACAAACCTTAACTTAAACTCTCAACTTTTTAAAGATCAATCTGCCACACAAATGTCAGCAGAGTAGCTGAATTTCATTTGCGTTTCTTTTCTCATTTCACACAGCTGTGAAATAATCTTTTTAGAGCAAAAACATAACGTAATATTAATGTTGCAACCACAACATGCAATGTATGTTGTGTTAAAGTCACAGTCTATAGAACTGGAACCTGCAATCACTCCCAAATTAACTGACAGTTGATTTTAATAAAAGGAGTAACACTACAAACAACTAAATCAAAGTTAGGAATGTTGTACGAGGATGTGAAAGGCTTGTTTACATCAGTATTTTTTTGTTAACACAGGTCCATATTTTCAATTGTGATCAGCTGAGAAACACCAACATACTTAATTCAGCTGCATGTGAGTAAATATGTGCAATTTTTAAGGTTAAAAATTACTGATTGGGTTGTTTTTAAACGTAATATAATGTGATTGTAACACAAAATTGGTGTGTATCATGTGGGGAACGGAATATGAAATCATCTCATGTCACAGCGGCAGGTCTTGTGAATTTTTGGTCACATAACAGCACTGATAATATTGATGACAGATTGTTTTAGGGGGCTTTCAGATTGACACTTGCCTTGTGGAAAATAATAGACACTATGTACTTGTCTGTCAGGTCTTTTTCTGGATCCCATTTGGGATTATGTTCCCTGGTCCAGTCTTAAAAAACCTGAAAAAGGAAGTCATCCTTCTTGCAAATCTCAACCTGAAAGCCGGCCTCACGGTGCTGTGGCATGTTACTGAACTGCTGCATTCACTTCTATGAATTTCTACTTCTATAATACGGGTCTTGTACCTTTCTTTGATCATTACTAAATATTTTACTTGCAGAGGTACTTGCAGGAGGTTCAGTCTTGGCCAACTCATGCTCACCATAGTTCAAAAGATGCAACTTGCGAGATTTTTGTGGTACTAGGAATAATAATAAACAAAAAGAATGAATTCAGGCCAAATGAGTGCTCAAAGCACTACAAACAAATTAGCCCCCTACTCTTTGACTTTCTTTGAAAGAAATAATATATATATATTTTAGGATATTAAACAAATTCACAATCCTGACCAACAATGCGCTTTATACTCTATTAGCTTTTGGAGTTGTGCTTTTGAACACCTACGGTCTAAAAAGAGAATCATCCTGTTTCCCATCCCCTGACAGGCCAAAGAATCTCTACACAATGAGTGACTTATGCTCCATCAATAAAATGATAATATTTATTTATTGGTGTCAGAGAAAAAAAAACTTCCTGAGAAGAATCTGCTAATGATTCGTGACCAGGAGCCGAATGTATTTACCAAAGGCTCACTATGAAATTGGTTGTTGGAGCCTCTTAATGCCAGATACCTGTGGACTCCAAACTTTGTATATTTATGTCAGATGATTAGAACTAATAGCCCTTTATGTAAGTTGTAACTCAGGGCTATGCTATGCATCCAGCAGTACCTCTAAAACGAAAGACTCTGAGTCGCATCGTACGAGCAAAACCAAACAGGAAGCTATCGTTCTGAAAATCCTTTATAAGCACAGGTAATGTATGTACTTGCATACATATGTGTTGTTGTTGTAGAAGTCCCACGTCTTTGTGCATTTTTGATGCAAACTGCTGCTGCTTCTCTTTTGCTCCATTCCCAAAAAATAACTTGGGGAAAATCAAATGTCTCATTTTTGAGTCATCAGATAAAAATTGTTTTGAGACACTTTGAAGTTTTAAAACATTGTCATTTGGTTTTGTTGTAAGTGTGGGATCAACATAATAAATGAATGCAGGGGCTGGACTGGGTATCAATATTTGCGCTAATATGATAAAGTACCTGAGTTTTAGTACTAATGCAAAAAACGATACATTTTATCAAAATTTTGAAAAATTCTAATAAGAAATTGAGAAAATAAACAGATTTCCTACAAAGACCCGTTTGTTCTGTACAAAGCCGGACTTCTCAAATGTTTAATGTCATTTAAAGGAGTGGCTCCAAACACTAGGGTTGGGTCATGAGACAAAAAACTGGGTAGCAAACAGAAAAAAATATAAACTATGTTTATTTTGAGACTTAAAATAACCTGCAAAAACGCGGCCACACTGGGACATGGCCTGTATGAAGGGGTCACAAGCAGGTATAGTCGGGAACCACTGGTGTAAATCAGTCATACAACTACTTTGCCAGAAGTAGAATACAGTCTTAAATTAGAAACATCTTGATTTCGATCAGGAACAGTCTGATTTTATTATAGATTTAGTTAAAAATATTAAAATAGAATCTGATCAGACATTTGACACCAGCTTTCAGTCCTTGAAATTTTTCCATACTTTTTGATTGGCACGGAGAAATGGTGAGCTTTGATACCCAGCCCTGTCTATGCAGGAGGACTCTAAAATAACTGTCTGCACATACACTCACTGAGTTTAACATATCTGGCACATTTCCCACTGCAGTGTCTAGTAAACCCTGACAGTCTTTATATTTAATTCGTTCAATTAGTCATAGAAGTCGCTCTGTTAAGTTTGAAAAGAAAAGCCATAATTTTGGGATAAATGGTGTCTGCACCACATGGTAGCCTGTAACCTCAGCTTTAAACCACAGTCAGTTTAGTTTTATCGGCCTGGACAGGCACTATCTGCTTTGCTTCATTTGCACATGATTTGTTGCTAATGCTAACAGATACACCTCCAGTTTTGGTGGAGTTGATGAAGTCTATCTTAGTGAGCATTTTGAGGCCTATACTTCACTCCTAAACTCACCTCACTGGGTTTTCTGATTTTGTACAACAGCTGTGCATAAATTAAATTGCCTTTGATGACAGGGCGTCTTTCACATCTGTGAGGGGAATGTACCATTTCCCGATAAAGGGGCGTATTTTTTCTCATAAATCAAAGATGTACTTTTTTTTCTTTGCCCAGTGCACTAAGATCTCATATGTGAATACAACCTCCACCTGTCTCTGATACTCTTACAGAGGCAAAACGTCTCTGTCCAACTTTGTTTTTGAACTACGGGCATTTTCTGTCTCTAACATGCAGTCTTTCAATTGGTACTTTGTACAATTCAGTATTACCAAGTTTTTGAGAAAAAAAGATAAATGTTCTAGGTTTAAAAGCAGTTTGTGTTGATGGCTTTTATTTCTCCAGTGCACATTTAAGTGTCCGCTCAAAGCTTTTCACGCTCTGAGAGGACGCTTAAGCAAAATTATTTTGGTTTCTTCCTCTTTCTTTTTGATGTTTCCTCTTTGAGTTTTCCCAAAAAATGGTTTTCCAGATCCCTTTCACATTTCCCTTCACACACATCATCCAACATCCACAGCCATTTCTTTTACTTTCTCCACGATAATATCCAACTATCACTAACTATAAGCATTTGTTAATTTTGTCTCTGTAGAGCGCACTTCACATACTTTTTCTACAAACAACGTGCCTAGTTTGTACAATTTCTCCAACAGCAGCACTGCCCATGAGACCAAGACGCTCAGAGATTAACCCAGCGCCATCATCCAGCCATCCGTCCATCAATCCATCAGTGCTTTCATCCCTCCAGTCCTTCCTGAACCAACATTTAGGGATGAGATCATGAGGACTTGAAACTAAGGAATCATTGCTCACCTCAGACTGTTTTCTGTTTTTTAATCCGTTTTTTTTGTTTTTGTTTTTGTTTTTTTATCCATAACATCAAGGACACATCAGTTATTTCTACCAGATATCTGGAATGCACACTCACTTGTTTGTAGTTTTTCTCGTGAGTTTTGTTTTTATTTTTTTGCAGTTTTTCTCTGCAAAGTGGTTGCTGTATCTTACACAGGATCATCACGACCATCATCGCATGCGATTTCTGAATGTAAAAATCCTGTTGTTCAATTTCTGGCCCTGGTTTGTTGAAGGAGGGGGAACGTTCTTCCACTGTTAAGTTCATGATTTGATTCTGATTTTACAGCAGTGTGGTTGCTGCATGAGGTTGTTAAGATGCCCAGCAGTGCTCACTGGGGGAAAATGAGGATTATCTGACCAATGGTTTGCTGTCTTTTATCTGCTAGGACTGGTCACTGCATCTAAACCAGGAAACATGAATTTAAAGGATGCTGCATGAATGTTTTCTTCCCAGTGTATTAACCTGTAAACGGTGACGTGGAAAATGAATTTTAAAACACAACAAATGGCAAATAAGTCTGATAATAACGAGATTAGGCACAATTTGAATTTAGTTGATAGAACTAGTATATCATGGATATTTTCAGAACATTTTGACATAGTTACATACTTTTTGTTAATTCACAATACTGACCACAGGTTCATGCACTGGTTAATTTGCTGGAATGAGGCCATGATACAATTAATTGATACCATAAGGTTTGGACTGGAAAGAGGAAAGGCAGCAACTTCATTGTCAAAACGGTCAATTGGTTTGGCAATCGCAAAACAATTTTGAGTTTCTTCTCTGTCATTCAGAGTGTTAATTTGAAGAGTGACAAGAATAAGGAAGGCCAGCTGTTACTTCTGGGAGCATTCCTAGAAGAAATCTTTTAAAGTTGCTGCCTTTCAGCAACTTAAAGCAAATTTATTTGATTTATGTGTAGTAAGTGAAGTGAAACTGGGTGAGGATCCTCAGCCACCAGCAGTCACCAACAAAGGTGCTACCTTATTTCTCAAGAAGATTTTAAAGGACTGCACTTGCACCTGTTTTAATGTAACAACGGTGTTAAGTTTCTGTTATCAGACTCCAGACAAGCAGCTCTTCACACATTGGTTTTCAATCTAACCAAACGTCACCACAGGCAGGAGGAAGCGAGCGAGCGAGCAAGAGTTTGGTTGGAATGAAAACTGTGGTTGAGAGCTGCTAAACTTTAGTATTGTGAAAGCCAAAGTATGCATCATGTCTGACAAATGTCAAAAGGGTACAAAACTGAAGCGACACAAGTTGCTGTTCGCCTGCGAGGATGAGTGGAAGTTTTTCTAATGTAGGTGGCAGTGCTGACTTTGTTGTTTTCCTCTGACCAAAAAAAAAAATACAGATCTATCCTTTGTAGATATCCTGTGGACTTGTTCTCTGAAGTCTTCAGGACCCGAACATGTATAAAAAATAGCCAAATGAAAAGATTAAAATATTTAAAAGCACTAAGTTACCTCCTTAAAATGTTACTAAACATTTTAAAAGAAAGCCTACGTTAGAAACTGATGGCATGGGATTTGGAACAAGCAGGCATTCAGAAAGCAGTGGGGTGTAATGAAAGATGTTATTGTACTATGAAGTGCTTGACTAGGAAAAGAAAAAAAACGATAAAATCAAGGACTGCTAATAAAAAGCAAAACAATTAGAGAGTTTTGGAGATGATGACACTTGAAGTAGCGGAGGGTTTCATCCAAAAAAAAAAAAAAAGTGATTTTGTCGAAGCCAACTGAGGCCTTGGGTCGGCTCTGGCACAAACCAGAGCTCTTGTGTGTATGAAGGGAATTTCTTGTGTAGAAGCATTGATATTTACATGAATGAAGGGGGGACTTCTACAAAGGCTACAGCTGTATTTATTATGTGAGCAGTTACACCTCAGTTGAAACCAAACATGCTCAACAGCACTTGTATCATCTCTCCACACAAAGCACCAACTCTCCCCCACCTCCTGTAGGCAATAAACGTCTTCTTTTTTTTTTTGAAGAGTCTATTTGTCTGCACTTTTATTCAAAGACAAGCTATGAATGCAACACAAGCATATTAGAGGATACAGCAGCATCAAAATATAACCTCAATGAACGCAGAAAGGTTGACAGGAAGGCATCTGCCATTTTGTACATTTGGTATCTTTAAAACAATAAACAATGAAAACAATCACAGATTTTCTTCACAGTACATATTTGTGGTTATTGACAATAAAATGTAACATAAACACATTTAAAATGCTTTATTTCAGACTGTCACATGACACATTACATACTTAAAGCATCATAGTTTAAATGTATTATTGTTAGATGTCAGTACCACAGGCATATGAGGAAGCACTAAGACTATCATTGTGTAACTATTAGCAGTTTTACAAAAGGATAACACCAAAAAGGCAGACTGATTAAAGAAAACAGTTTGTTGAAAGTGCTAAACAGTATAACATTTTAATTAGAAAAGTTGTTTTTGAAGCTTTCTTATCTTGTTTCCTGTTAAACGAAAATGAAGCTGTCGTGGCCACAGTGTGGTCAGTAGGGAACAGTGGTGGTGCTGGTGGTTCCATTTCTCCTGTAATTAGAATTAGTAAAGTTTTTTTATTACCATTATTGCAATAAATGACGAACAACACAAGAGGAAGTTCTAAAATGTCAGAAACTTCAGATTGTTTTTGTCTGACCGACAGTCAAAAATGCAAAGACATTCCGGTTACCATGATAGAAAAAAAACAATCGCTGATATAAAAACAAGTCATTACTTTTGCAAGTTTTGAAGCAGGTTGTTGGTCGCTGTCGCCCCTGGATTGAGACAAATTTTAGAGCCATTCCTCCTGGTGACTCTGTGGAGAAAAGAGAGGGTTTACATTTTTAACACTGGAGAAATTCTAACATTGGACTTAATATTTAAGTAAACCTGTGTTACAGGTGGGTCACAGTAAAGTTCAAATGTTCACAGTTAGTATTCAGATGCTTCTCCCATCCAGAGACACTGTTAACAAGAGTCTCAGTGAAATACGTTTCAGTTTACACGACGTAAGTGTAGAGGTGTATTGTGAAATACTAGAGTAGACAAAATTTCCATTTTTTGCAATGTTGTTTCTTTTACGCTATTTTCACTTCTGAATTCTGAATGCAGACGTACCTATGATTAACAAGTCTGTGTGTTAACACTTCCAGGCTTCGTGATTGTTTTGTTGCCAAACCAGAGCAGAGATGCAAAGTATAAAAGGGATTTAAGGAATAGTAGCCTACAACATTTACTTATTCTTTCTAAGACTGAGATGATCAAGTTAAAATCAGTTGTTGCCTGCTAAGCTGAAGCCAGGAGACAGTTAGGTTAGTTCAGCATAAAGACTGAAAGCAGGAGAAAACATGAAACAAGAAATTCAACATGTTAATTCATTAGCTTTACAGGTGCTGCTCCACAGCTCCAGTATATATTTACTACAAGTATTTTTCACATATGGCTACTTATACTTAAGTAGAGGATCTCAATACCTCTTTCATCTATGTGAGGGACAGAAGGTCTGAAGTACATTATCGTGGCAGCAGTTGTTCCTCAAAAGCAAGTTTTGAACCCATCCTGAGTACTCACATGATTTCAGTCCGGCGACAGTGACCTGAAATTGGAAGAATCTCAATTTTCATGACGACCCGAGGTTTGATTGGAGTTGAGATTGTCCCTTTGCAGCGACACCCCATCCCAGGAGAAGCTGTAAAAATGTAATGTAAAAGTTAAAAAGCAGTTATTCTCTCCCTCTCTCTATCTCTCTCTCTCTCTCTCTCTCTCTCAAGCCTGAGGGTTTGCGCAGTATCTTAGCTGCTCCTGGGACTGCACACTTCTGAATAGAGACTTCCCATGTTGTACCTGGAATCTGCTGTAGCCACTAGAAGCTCCTCACAATGCATGGACGGTTTCACTCCAAACCCAGCACCCTGAGGCTGTACACTAAGCGAACTAGGGAGGCCGAGGACTGGTGAGCGTTAGAACCACTGTCCAGGATGAAACAAACAAGCCCCTGCATGGCATGTACTACCACCAACAGATTAAAGAAGTGGCTGACATCAAGAAATCCTACCAGTGGCTGGAAAAGGCTAGACTGAAAGAAAGCACAGAAGCACCAATCATGGCAGCACAAGAACAGGCACTCAGTGCAAGATCAGTAGAGTTGGGGGTTTACCACACCAGACGGGACCCTAAGTGCAGGCTGTCCAATAGATGCTCCCGAGACAGTTCAGCACATAATAGCAGGGTGTTATGCTGGCAGGTAGAGCATACATGGAACGCCATAACCAAGTGGCTGGCATAGTGTACAGGAACATCTGCACTGAGTATGGGCTGGAAATCCCAAGGTCAGAATGGAAGACACCTCCTAACATGGTTGAAAATGACAAGCTGGGGATGGCTAACCAACCAGGCATTGTGGTGGTGAACAAATAACAGAAGAAGGCTGTGGTGATAGATGTAGCAATTCTGAGTGACAGCAATATCAGGACAAAGGAACATGAGAGGCTTGAGAAACACCAAGGGCTGAAAGAGGAACTAGAACTGCGTGTAAAGGCAACAGTGGTGGTAATCGGACCACTGGGAGCTGTGACCTACAAACTGGATGGATGGCTACAGCAGATTCCAGGTACAACATCTGAAGTCTCTGTCCAGAAATGTGCAGTCCTAGGAACAGCTAAGATACTGCGCAGAACCCTCAAGCTGCCAGGCCTCTGGTAGAGGACCCGAGCTTGAGGAAAACACCCACAATAAGGTGAGAAGGGATTTTTTTTTCATCATGTAGTTTGATTACATGTTTTACAATAAAATAGTAAAAAGTATAAAACAGGGTCGAATAAAATAAGTAAACATGACAAAAAATATGAACAATAAATGTGAGCATAATGAAAATAAACAATTATTACAGAAAAACATTTTTTTTAATTTAATTTGAAAAAAGTTTTAACTGCTGCAACATAAACTTAAAGTAGAGCAACATAAAGTGCCTAAATGTTTTGATATTTTATGCTTGGAGATTAGTAAAATTATATGCCGATGACATCTTATTGTTTTGTTAACTTTAGTTAGACAAATTTCAAAAATAGTAGCAATTTGACGGACTGGATCAATGAGTTTAGAGGAAAAAAAGAGTTGATTTTAAGAAACTAACTTATTGTTAACTATATAAATATAAAAGAAAATATTTCTTACCAAGCAGAGAGGCGAAAATCATAGCAGTCAGGAGGAGCAGTGGTGTAGTCATCATCTTGAAAGTTGTTTTGATTTTTCAGCAACAATGAGGATGTAAGAGTGATGTGAGAGTGTTTGTGAGAGTGAATGGAGTACGGCTAGGTTTATAAAGCAGCAAATAAGGAAGTGTGCACAGGAAATATTTAGTTGTGGTCTTTTGGAGTGTTGATGCTGATTGAGCAAAATGCATTTGCAAAATAATACTGATTAATGGTAATATGAAAGGCAGTGGTAGTAATTTTTTTAGCTATTAATGATGCACATTAGTTGATAAAAGATGTTAGTGTTATTCCTTTTAGATATGCCTATATTATTATTCAGCAAGTCTGATACGTCTGAAAAAATAAAATAGATAGGTAGATAGATAGATAGATAGATAGATAGATAGATAGATAGATAGATAGATAGATAGATAGATAGATAGATATTATAATTCAAGAATTCCCATTACGTATTAATATTTAATTGTTCCTTGCCCCCAAAAACAGTACATATGAGCATGTTCTATGTGTGAAGCCCCAAGAAAAGTCTGGACTGGTACTGGGACACCCTGGTGTATCACCAGGCATCTGAATTCGTTTCCAGCTTGTGGCCCTTTTCCATTTTCAACAATGTTAGTAATAATAATATTTTATAATAATAATTTTATATTGAACTTTTTTGTTTTGTTTTGTTTTCAAGAATATTCTAAGACTACCACAATCTACAAACTTTATATATGCAGTCTAGATGCAGAATCAGACTATTGTAGAGAACTCCAAAGCAGATTTATGGATATCTAATCCAGGACAGACGATAGTTTGGGTTCAAAGTGACAGTAAATACTAGACTGGAGAGTACCAAGATCCAAACTTGAACAGAGCTGTACTTCTATATTTGCCTCGGAGGTTCCTCACTGTTAACCACATCCTTTTCTGGTAAGTAATCAATCAAGGGGACTCTACCCCAAAATAAGACTATAGTTCCCGTTTATGAAAATAATATGTTTTTTGTACGGTTAAATTTAGATAAGCACAGTCGTCATGTACAGTAAATGAAGGGATGAAGTTTTGTCCTGTTATCTCAGACTGAAAAACTTATATGTATGAGACCAACCTTTTTTATTTTAAATTAAATGTTTAATTCCATTCTCATCACTGTATTAGTATTATTGATTTAATCGGTTCTAGTGGGTCAAAAGAGGACACAAAGTTCAAGGTACATACATGTTTATGTTGTGTTAATATACTACAGAAGACATCAAAATTATGAAATAACACATAATGTGGTTAACAAAAACAAAAGAAAGTAAAAAATCACAAAGCAAAATAGATTTTGAGCAGTAGCCACCTCATGCTTTGTTTGAGACCCTCAGTTTTGTTGTTCTGAAGTAGTCTGGGCATAGTCTAGTACTAGTATTAGTAGTAATTGTAGTAGCCGTAATCCATATTACGGCAAGAACACTTAACACATTATTCCTTCTGTATATGCAGCTGTCTCTGACTCTACTTCTGCCTCCAAATGTGGCTCAAACAGTCAGTTGGTGACAGGGCTAATGTATGATAAATCATTCCCTTTAATTGTTCATTTGTCTGCACGACTGACTTTTTTTGTACCCTGCATTTAGTAATTTGTGACCCCACAAATTACTTGTGGGGCTTGACTTTGACTTGCCTTAACTGCTGACTTGACTAGCCCAAGAAAATTGACATTATGACCTTATTATGTAAGTCTGCGTCTTATAGCATCATAGTTCCATTTCCCATTTCTTCCTCCAGGGAAATTAAAACAGTGCAGTTCAGCAAGAGTAGATCGCAATATAAATTCCTCTATCATCATTTTTCAAAGTGACTAATAAATAATCAAAGTTCAGTGACCTGACAGTAGGAGGAAAAAAAGAAAGAAAGAAGATAGCAAGATGGAAAACGGAACCGTATTATTTATTTCCTAAGTCATTAACAGACAAATTTTTCCACAGAATCAATGCTTCACACATACTCCCACAGACATTTTGGTTTAGGGTATCAAGGGGGCGAAATGTGATACAGCCTTGATACAGTTAAGCCTGGAACTGATGCACGGTAAATTAGATATTTTAGGTTACTGTACTCTCTCAAAACATTTTTTTCTTTTCATTCTTTTCTTTTCATTGCTCGCTCCAAAAACAAACAGCAGCCTCCGTGTCTGTGAAGTGAAGCCAATCCAGAACTGATAAAAACAGCAGTTCTTCAAATGTCCACTTGATGCTGGCTACAGAACGAAGTTTCTATAAGCCGCCATGTTAAAATACCCAACTTCACAGCAGAAATAAATGGTCTCTATAGCTTTTTTCTGTACTGAGGCTGAATCTTTATAAGCTCACCCATTCAAATTATATTAAGGCTTAAGCATAATAACTCCATAATTACTGCAAGTTGTGCATAATTAACAGCTTTGATTGACAGGTTGGTGCCATCACAGGTAGCTTGTTTCAGCAGCAGTCTTACCAGCATTCAGCCCATCTCAGGTCCACCAACAATCCATATCTTTGCCCATTTTCAGAATAGGCCAGAGTCACCACAACAAAACCTGTGGGTGACGTGGCAGATATGACTTTCGTGTTTTATACTGTCTATGTCCAGAACTGTTTGATAATAGGAGTCTGGGCCAATACTACAGACCAGTCTAAAATATCTTTGTGAAACTTGCCCAGGAGCAATTTTCCTTTTATCGTAAGACAAATCTTGCAAAAAGAAACATGCAAGTTTTTCTTTGCTCTTATTTTCAAGATATGATGAAACTTAAAGGATTTCTACAAAAGCAAAAGTGAAGGATCCAGCAGAGAAAAATCACCCCACAACTGCTGATGCTTCCTCATGAGACGCAGTGCAGCCCTTACTAAATGAACCAATTCTGCATTCTATTATTGGCATCTATAGGGTGCAAGTGAAAACCCATCAGTCTACCAGCAAGGGAAACCACTGAATTTTAATTTCCCGACTTTCTACAGCAGAAGAGAAAGATCACCCCTCCCACTGAGTGAAGGTTGAGTTAAGAGCATGTTGTAAACCTGACTGCTTAGTTCAGCGAGATTTGAAGCCTGTTTGGTGTGTAATAATCTGTTGCAAGTTATCTGTTTTGTTTTGATCTTTCATTCACAATTGAAATACTACAGATAATGTACATGACGTGATTGTTAGTATGCTACTTTATGCTGATGATATAACTTTTCTTGCAGAGCATGAAAATGATCTACAAAAAATGAATAATGTTATGACTGAATGGTAAAACAGGATAAAACACAAATAACATATAACATGTCAGGTATCAATTAGATGCCAAATTTCAATTTACTTACATTTACAGTGTAATATGCATAATGCTCAGCGCAAACTGTCCCTGGTGTAAGAGAAAAAAATGGTTTGTGGTGGAGGCGGTAACACTACAATATGAACCATGACATTTTGAGTAGTAAACAGGGAAGAAATGAGAAAGAAATGAGGAACTGCTTACAAATCATTTGTTAATGAGTAATAGATAGATAGATAGATAGATAGATAGATAGATAGATAGATAGATAGATAGATAGATAGATAGATAGCCTGACTTTATCCAAAATTTAAGAGAAAAAAAAAGAGGGAAATGAAATACAACATGTTAATTCATTAGTTTTACAGGTGCTGTTCCACAGCTCCAATATATATTTATGACAATATATTTTGATTATAATACTTATTAGATACTTGTATTAAGGTAAAAATTTGAATATTGGACTTTTACTTGTATTTGAGTATTTTTAGATCAGATGATCTATGTAGACCACTGGTATACCTGGCGTTTAATGCAGTACTTTACTAATTTTCGATAAAGTATTTTTCACATATAGCTACTTTTACTTAAGAAGAGGATCTCAATACCTCTTTCACATCTACTCACATCAGGATGTGAGAGACAGAAGGTCAGAAGTACATTATCGTGGCAGCAGTTGTACCTCAAAAGCAAGCTTTGAACCCACATGGGTCCAGGTCCCAGCTTCAAATAATACACTGGTCCAGTTTGGTTTAGGGTAGTAGATTTTTCTGTCTTTTAGGGCTCAGGCACAAATTTTTGGACCTGTGAATTGAATTCCTTCTCTATTCAGCAGCCTCTATGGACATAGAGGCAAAGAGACCCAAGAGGACGTTGATGGAGGAAGCTAAGAAGAGAAAAGGAACCAGTCACCAAGTAACTAACAACTAACACTAAACCAAACAAGAGTAAATCTGGGAGTGACTCTTAGACGCTGGCAAGAGCTTCGTGAAATAGAAGGCACAAAATGTTGAATGATGTTAAACAATGCATCTGTCAACCTTTGAAGAAGGAAATGTACGCAAAATGTGCTTTAGTGAAGAACTGAATGTAAAGGTAACTTTAAACACAAAAATAAATGTAGTTCAGTAACTTTTACTACTTTCATCTGAGGTGATACACAACATTAGAGGAACTCCTGTAGTAATTGCAGTGATGTGGAAATTGTTCAACACATACCCACAGTTCCCGCAGGTTATTCCATGACCTGCTTTAGTCATCATGTTTCAGTATATGTTCTGTATATCAATGATGACTGAGGGCTTCACTACGTGGAAAATATATATGAATATTCTCGGTTTACATTTGAGGAAACTTTCCTCCACACACTGTGGTGCTCCACGAAAGGGCACGCAGGTTTTTTCACTGTAACTGTCAATTACAGTTGACAGTTAGTTACATTTCTTGACGCATAACATACCGGAAAGCTTTTATATTTTGATGCCACATCTATAAGAGCTGTCAAGTCTGAGACGATTCAGCTGTGGTTGATATCTTCGTCATTTGAAGGTGTCAACCACAGGTCTGCTGTATAAACAGCAAATGTCAAAGTACGAAATATGAAATCTTATTTTGTCTGAAATGAAACATAAGTAAAACTCTGAGCCCAAGTTTTGCTGACTGTTATATCAGGCAGCCCACTACATTGTGCCTAATATGGTTTGAAAATACCGGCTTCGTGCCACTGCCAGGTTGGAAGTTTCCCACAGTGGGGCGATCCACAATTAATCATCTACAATCAGTATTTGTACATGACCATGTTTTACGTGAATCCCCTCAGCTCTACAGAGCATTTTGTGGCCTTTGGTTTGATTTTATGGCACATTTACTGTATTGTTTAGTTTCACCATGTTCATCAACTTGATTTACAGCAGCGTTGATGAACTCATAGTACAAACCTTGCCAGCACCAAGCAGCGGACTAAGGTAGTGACTATCTGCTGGTAAAGAAAAAGGGAAACATCTTGCATATGAAAGAGCCAGGTGTTTCTGCTGTGTTTGCAGCTTGCTGCAGTGCATCTAAGTGACCAAAAGACCAATTCAAGCATGAAATTTCAGATTTTCTTACTGTTGTTAAACACCGTGTGTCCGTGTGCGCGCGATACCAGTCGTATCACAATGATAACCAGTGCAAACAATGCACTGAAAGCCAAAGAATGAAAGTTGGAGAAGTTCCTGTTCAAAGTTAATATGCTACTTTTTTAAACATTTTCTTAGAACCTACAAAGCTTTGGGTTTCTCTTCTCTTTTCTATAGCCTCTGTCACAGGCACACCCAATACAGTCCAGATGCTCCTGCTGAGTGTCTCCACTCACCATGATTTACTGCTTGGTGTCTTTTTCTGGTTATGATAGCCTCCTTTATGGAAAGACAAAACAATTACAGTATATAAGAACAGCGACAACGCATTGAAATATAACCTTTAAATATCTCTGCTCAGGGTGAAGTGGAGCAGAGCTAAGATTAATATTACTACTACTCACATGATTCTTTCATGGCAGATATTTTCGCTTGTTATAGTCAGAAAAGCACTTGCATAACTATTAACAGTAATTATGTCTCTTTTATTCTCAGTATGTCACATCAGTGAGCCTGCATACACAATACCAAGGCACAGGAACTGAAGCACATAAATCAAATTCATCCAGATTTGAATTAAAAAGATGTAAGCTAACTAACAGGACAGCAAGAGAGGCGCCATCAACAACAGACTGTACATGTCCACACAGCTCTGAGAGTTCACTATATTAGACTACCTGGAAAATTTCGAATCACTCCTAATAAAGCTGGATTACAGGTTAGTAAGCAACAGCTATAGGGCCACAGACCCGCAGGGACCCTGAAGATCCCAGGTTATCTGTGTAGGTAGCTCGTAGTAATTTGATTAATTACACATTTCTTGATAAAAGAACCACTAAAACACAATTAAATTCTGAAATACACAATCTTGAGGCCTTGTCTTATAGATGGCACCGTGTTAAAATCTGGTTTCAATACATTTAATATTTTAGTTTATACTATGATTACATGGTGCATTTCCTTAAGCCTGCATTTTGGATGTTTTGGCAACTTTTGGTCAACACAACAAGCATTGATCTATTGTCACTTCATAAAGCTGAATGGCTTCTTTTTACAGAAGAGACAAACTAAAATAAGTATTTATAAATATTTATGTTGTATGTACATGTATGTATGTATTAAGTTAGAAGTTATGTTCTGGCCACCTGATAAATGTAAGTCTAATATATTATTAGTCATTTTAGGTCTTGCTTGGTCTCCACCAAATACAAAGGAAAGTGCTCCAGTATGTTCATTATAGCTAGCTGCTGCTGGAAGAAAAGCTTGATGAGTATGGTGAGCGTAAAACAAATACAGTAAACATGTGGGCATTAAAACCAGAACAGTGAGCAGAAGACTGCAAAATCACCTTGCAGAGCTGACGGGAAGTGATTTTTGCCCAGGATCCCCCTAGCAACCTAATATGGCCCTGTGGGTACACAGCATACTTAAGTCTGAAACCAAAACCAAAACCAACTATACACAGATGTTATCAACCACAACCATATCTTCAATACATTCGCTGACTTCTACAGCTACAAATAAGAATTAAAAGAAGGCCAAAACGTTGAGGACAGCTGGAAACTATATGCATTCAAGTCTGCATAACTTGTGATGACAAACACAATCCAGTTATCCCCAACCTTTTTTCTTGAGGGACCCCCCTGTCTATCATTAAGTAAACTGATTATGTGACATATTTTATTCATATTTCAGATTACATTTGACACATAATAATAACAGAACAGAACAACAAATGGTGAACAGAATAATGGCAAGAAAATGTGTCAAACAAGGGAGTTGGATGAATTTTGAGAACTTTATTTAACTTTTACAATACAATTCTCCACCTGTATTATGTATTTTTGAACAATCTAACAACAAAACGATCTTTTTTTTTTTTTTTTTTTTTCAAAAGAAATCAGTGTTTGCTTTTAATTGTTCTATTAGCTGTTTTAACTGCATACTTTTCTATTGCAGGCCGGGGTTGTTTACAAAGAGTGGCTTTGTGAATATGGTTTATGTTCAGGTCTTCACTTTGCCCTTATCCTGTGACATTATTACGTCTTAAATAATAATCTAAACTTTAAACAGTTTCATTTTGTTTTTTTCATAGAAATGAATGAGATGCTAGTAACAATAAAAATTAAATGTTTGGTTTCAAAGTTTCATTCAATTTTATTCCTGCATTGAGAGAAGCTTTGCCTCAGAGGAATGTTTGTGGGATTAAGATAAGATACAAGAAACAAAAGATCAAAATGTGTAATTGTACATCGCCTTCAGCTGCTCAGAAAATCTATGGCTACATGCTTCCATCTACAGACTGTGGATCTAGACAGGCACCTGCCATTTACATCTCTGTACAGAGAAAATAATGTTGTGCAGAGTGCCCTCTTCTGCTGCAGGGAAAGAATCACAAATATCTCAAGTTTGATTATGTGGGATACCTTTTATGTGAGTTCAGATACAATTTCTTCATCTTACCTGGTCCTTGTAAACATGCCTGTTAGGATTTTAGATATACTCCGACAGAGCCCCAGCTACCTCAAATATTTGACCAGCCACCAACTAAACTTTTTAATAAGCATTATTTTACTACCTAGCTGTATTTAAAGTAGTTAACACAGTACAGTACTGATGCCACTTATTGCGATGAAACAAGTACTTTTACTTTGATACTTGATGTACATTTTACTGCCAATACTTCTGTACTTTCACTTAAATAGGATTTTTCATGCAGGACCTTTACTAGTATTTTTACATTGCTGTATTGGTACTTTTACTTAAGTAATTAAAAATGCAATAAATAATCAAATATTTCAGATTTAAAATGGTATATGACAAAAAAGGGAAAAGAAAAAAGAGAACACACAACACAGAAAAAAACTTAGATTAGCTTTTTATTATCATTTCTGCAGAAATATCACAAAAGCCCCCAAAAATCATAGTAACTATGTGTTGATTGGAAGAAGCATTTCCAACTTGATTCTCTATAAATTTAGGTTATACTAGCTTTGTTACAATACAATAATTTGTTAGATTTACTAATAGTAAAAAAAAAAAAAATAGGGAGGTGAGTTGTGTGCATAGCTTATAACCAACCTCCAGACAAAAAAAATGAAAATAAAAAGAATAAAGAACAAAAATATATATAAATAAATGCTTTAAAAGAATACTTAAGGCTGTGGCGATTCTGTCTATAAGAACAGTGGTTCATCCCCAAATGTGAGAATAATGTGATTAATAAACATACAGCTGCAAAAAACAAACAGGCTGGGTAGTGTAAAGTGATTTAACTTATATGATGAGCTGGATTCACCCAGCGTAGTGTGTTGAAGCCCAAAAACTGAAGCTTATAACATCCATACGATTAAGTAGAGAGTCTTAAAATCTGATTTTGATTGTAAAGAAGGGAAAATATTCTTCCCAAAGGATCAAGTTATTTGAACTAAACTAAGGGTATATTTTTGGTTTTGGGCTAACGGGTTGTCACCCTAGACTCTGGAAACTGTGTAACTATTTCTGACCATTTTCTGACGCTATAATCTTTCATTCATCAAGCAAACTATCATCAGATTAAATGGAAAGTGGTTGCAGGTAGTAGATCTATTTCCTGGACAACCTTGGAACATAACACAAATGATATTTAGCTACGTTCGAGAGATCAGACAGCTTTTTTCACCTTTTTTACAAACAGATTTTAAGACTCTGAACAAAATAAGATCTTGTTCCGTCTTGAAGTGGACACGTTTGCAGAGTTCAAACTCCAAGCAGAAAACTCGCTTCTAAAACTAACAAGAAAAAAAAAAAAAAGTGTCAACCAGCCAGCTGATTGCCAACATTACATTTTTTTTCTGTGTTTGTCAGCGTTACAGATTCTCGTCCTTTTTTCTGCCTCTTTGGTGTTTGCTCATATGATGACAGATGTAAACAAACCGGCCAAACTCCAAGTAAACATTCTTGTAAACACCAAAGCGCTTGGACTCATGCAAAAGCATGACAGCAAGCCGCTGCTCCACCAGGGGGCAACAAAGACTTTTACAGTTGCAGACACCCCTCTTCATGGAGTTAACGCCCCTTTCAACTGGACACAGTAAAACCAGAACAGTTTGTACCACAGAGCTAGTGTTTTCAGCTGACCTAACATTTTTGTTTGAACGTCTGATGGCTGTGGAGAGAGGAGAACTGCATTTCAAACAACGAATCCTTCATGGAGATGGAGCAACAGTAGTGTACATGCAGTGAGTATACAGTGGGATTCCCAAAATGGCTCCACCTGCAAGTTACAATATGATTGACACAAAAACAATAAAAACAGAACAAAGAAACAACAACAGGAAACAATATTTCTCTCCTCGCCATCACTAGCACTCGTCGGGTCATTCAAGAGAAACTTTACAGGCACAAAGTGGTTCTACTGCGTTTCCCCGATCAACGGGGAAAAACAACTATTTCAAACAAAAAGAAAAACAATAGTGGTTCAGAGTTGCTGCATCTTCACGGCTGCTCAGTGGTTTTCTAAACACAGTCAGTGTTAAATTAAAATGTAACATCTTTTGTTATGCAATGAATGTAAACTGCATCGAAAGTTTTGCTGTTGGGTCTTCATTTAGAAGTCAAATATCTGTGGCAGCACAAAAGTTATTATATGGTCAGCTTGAAAAATGACTTAAATTAAAAGGATTACTGTACACATGAACTTATCATGCTGCAGGAGGTTTTTTTTTTAACGATATTAGAGGAATAAATAAAGTTAAAATTAATAAAATTAATCTCATAAATTGGTCAGTTTGTTGCTGTTTTTTTACTACTACCATTTTCATCCATCCATCCCCATTACATGATGAAGTAACTTCAGACCAGCCTGCAGGGCAGCTGAGCCTCACTAACTTTGTGTCACTGACAGTGTTAATAGCGGTTAGGAACTTGGCTTTAATACAGCGTCATTACTCACACACAAGATGTTCTTCACACATGGTTTCTGCAGCTCAGTCGAAAAAGCTTCACTTTGGCCCAAATTGTTCCATAACCACGTCTCCAAGTCAGCAGAGTCATTTGTTCACATATCTAGTGTGAAATTAATTAACTGATATGATAATGCTGATAATAAAATTATGAACATTACCATGTGGATTTTACTGGAGTCTCTTTTTTCAGCAGTGAACGCTTCAACTGTTTCCTTTCTCTTAGTTGGATGTTTGTTGCTTACTGTCTGTCAGTTTCAACAATAAACTGGGGACACATGGATGATTTTGATGTTTGTATCTTTATCACTGAACAGGTAAATTTACTATATAATGAGCTCCTGAAATCGCTCAGCTGCAACACGGAAGCAGGTAAACACACCACGAGGCGGTCTCAGAAATGTTTTGTGCATTGGTGCTTTCACTCTGAATCACTCTCAACATCACAAAAACAGCTGAACGGAGTGCAGACTCTGACAAACTCCACATAAAGTGCAAACATGAAGAGGTTTTTCCCCTCACGGCATCAGACCAGCTGAAGCTCCAGGAAAACCAGCGAGACCAAAGACGAGACGAATCCGCAGGTCAACACGTCGCCTCTCCTGCTGGTCTCGGTTTTAATGGCTCTCTATCACAACAGGCTCGTATCCGCCTGCAGACACCCTGCAAGGATCCAAACAATAACTCTTTATTGCTCACTTTTATTAGCATGTATAGTGATTACAGTTTATTGTGCAATGTCAAACTGATGTAAATCATAAAAAAGGGGATGAAGTGAAGTGTTGTTTAGGACTTACAGTATAAAAATTATGACTTTAGTCAGGAACTATAATTAAAATACAACTAGAAATCTGATGCTAACTTTCAACACTGAAAACTATGTAGTCTATCAGCCAGAAGTACTGTTTTAATGCCACAAACTGGGATTATATCTGAATTCAGAGCAGAAATGTTTCCATAAATAAAGCTCCAATCGTCAGAAAGTTCAGTGGAAGTGGCAGTGAAAAAGGCAATTAGAAGAGGACGTGATGAAGAAACAGGAAGTGCCAGAAAGTCAAGAGTCAGGCCTCTTACCTGTTTCCAAGCCTGATGCCGCTGAGCGCAGTGGTTCCGTCTCTGCTGACGAACAGACGCAGGTTGCTGTCTGAAAGCCAGACACACAGAAACTTGAGTTGGCAACCGCTGATGGAAACCAGAAGGCATCAACAACATGCAGACAATAAGCGCTCCGCCCAAAGATGGTGCAGTTAGTTACAGTTACCGTGTTCGCTGCTTTTAGACTTCAATAATACGCTGTCACATTTACTGTAAAACCTTCACATGAAGAGATTCACTGTAAACAAGCGAGACCGTGCTGAAGAGTGATAGCCTCATCTCACAGTAATGATATCATCACTGCTGGTGTTTCTCAAGGATAATACTACCTTTCCCATAAGCCATTAAATGTCAGACGAACAAGGTAACATGAACCCAGATTCAATAAGTGAATAACAAAGTCATTTATATTAAAAGAGTTTGCTTGTTTCTTCCTTGCATATTTGTCACACATCTTGTAACTAAACTCTTTGGTGGCATCTAGTGATCAGGGTGCAGATTGCAACCAACTGAATACCATTCCTCCTCCAAGCGTGCAGATTATAGTTCCCTTGTACTGTTGTGGAGCTTTTTGGTCCTTTTTGTTGCTCAACAGAGAGACACAACAGGTTGACATGGAGCTGAAGTACTGAAGGCAGATCAGTACATAATCGTATTATTCTGTAGCGGTCTACATTTTCACCATACCTTCAGTGTTGTTGATATCGGAAAAGTTTTGGCTTTGGACAATTTTCTCCACAATGTCATCAGCATCCATGCGAGTGTCATTAACCCAAGAGGGGTGACTCTCCACAGAGTCCTGCTTCCTCCTGATATACAAACAGATAGAACAGGAAAAGAAAATTGGAGTGAGAATGTTTCACTTCTCTTGTTTCTGTGTTGTCTTATTAAATCTTAGTAAATCTAAAGAAGGACCAGAGCACTGATGAAAGTCGATGTCCGTACCTGGGAGGCCTGTTAGGAGGTAAGACAGGCCGCGGAGGTCGAGGGGGTCTTTCTGGACGTCCAGCGTCCTTGTCGCCCTCTGTAGGTGTGTCAGCAGTGAAGCCCAAACCCCCAGAGGTGCTGCTTCCTGTCGAGGTGTTCCTGCGATGTGTGAGGTCGGACAGGCTGGAGGAGCAGGAGTGCTCAGTGCTGTAGCCTGGAGGACGGCGAGGACACAAGAGTTCATCAGAGGACTCATTAGATAGATAATACATAATATACAAAGGGTAATGAATAATCAGAGGGATGGCTGTGTGCAATTTTGAACAGACAACAGCAGTGTAGAACAGAGATGAAAACTCTTAAAGCTGCTCATATATTGGTGGAAGTTATAAGTCTTTGAATCACTTTTACCAAAGCAAGAAGCCGATGACAGTAAATCTTGCACATGCTAACATGCTGAACCCAAATATTAACAATCTTTCTCTAGAACTGGTAACTCCATCTTTAAGTCTAAGCTGGAGCCTAATAAAACAGAAGGGGCTTTATGTATTTGTTAAACTGAAGCATATCTCCTCCATGACACAGATGAATAACTGTCTTCTAAAACACTCAGCTCAGGAAATTAAAATAGTTGTCTCTCTACATATTTACAGCATTCTCTCCAGGAAATAAAATAATAAAACAAGGCAGTTAATTCCTTATTTTGAACGACATTTTGTCTGCTACAGTATATTAAAAGACGTCGCATCGAAGGTTGGATGAAACAACTGTTGGTGAAACGTGTACCTGAGATTTTGCTGTGCTGGCTGGCGTAGCTGGAGTTACGAGAGTGACCTGACTGGAAGACTTCTGCAGGACCAGGCAGGCTCACTTCTGATTCTTCAAGGAGACCTGAAGACACCACAACTGTTAGCACCTCATATTTATTTATTTTGAGTCAAAATTCTTCTGCAGGATCAGACTTTGTTTACTTTCTTTCACAGTAATTTATCACCATGTATTGTATGATCTGAAAAGTCAAACAGTTTACAGGTTTCACTCCAAAAAATGATCAAAGTAATTGATTCTGTGAAAACTAACTTTTGTTTGTAATGAAACCTTCAGTACTTTTGGACATTCATGGTTCCTGACTGAGAATTAGCACTTTTTCTTGCATGAAAAAGGTTTTGGACAGATTCTTGAACTAGACACTCTAGTGCTGTTGACAACCGCAGCCTTTCAAGTTGTTTTCCACAGTTGGAACAAAAACAGGTTTCATTTTCTTTCAGAATGAACAAATCCTAAACATTATCAGATCGTTTTCCATGCAGGAAAATCTTCTCTCAAAGATTTCTTTTATAACTTCTTCCAGGAAGTTTTGGCTCGAACACATCGAACACATCTGGGTCGGGGCATGTCGGGCCAAGATGTAAAACAGTGGAGTCCACTCTCAACACTTTATCTGATGTTTTATATTGAAACTTAATCTCTTGTCTTTTTGACATCATTTTACTGAGATTTATTTTTCATATCAGCTCAAAAACAGGTGAACTGACTTAAAAACCTTTAGGGGGGGAACAGGTTTTAAAGTTATAGAAGTTAGTCACGATGAAGAGTTGAAGAGCTGCTAAGTTGTTTTGGCATTTGAAGTTCTGATTTGAATCCCTGATCATATCCATTGAGGTAGAGCTCAAACTCAAAACCTCAGTACAAATTGTGTTTCCAGATACAGTATGATACATATCTACTTATCTATCTCTTTACATCACAAACATTCCCCCCACTGAAAGCCAAAAACAATTAATGCCCAGTGTGTAAAAAATGAAATAGTGTGAAAATAAAAATTCAAGTTGTAGAAAAAAAAAAGATTAAGGATCCCAACACTGAGCTTTTAAACACAAAAGACCCAAATCTTTTCCACTGTACTGTCAGTGAACTAGAGACAAAGCTTCGTCATATTTTGGATATGACTAATGTGTTTGCTCAATGAAAATCACCTGTTTTTCGAGCTCTGAACTGGATCCAAACTGCAAAACCCACTACTGCCCAGACGTAAGTTGTACCTGAGCTGATGATGGAAGGTCGAGGCTTAGCGGCCCGGCCCAGTGAAACTCCTCCAGTCGGCCCGGGCTCGGCTGTTCCCTCCCCCTTACAGTCCAGCTGCAGGGTGTGTTCTTGTCCGGGGATGGAGATGGACTTTGCTGTGCTGGGAGGCCTGCAGGAAAAAAAAACACAACTTATCAGTCTGGAACAGATTAAATAAGCACAGAGCCGCAGTTTTGTTTAGCTTGGCACATTCAGATAAGATTAATTTTATTGACCAAGGGGGAAACTGGCTGCCTGTGACAACGAGGTACAGAGAGAACAATCACACAATAAGAATCTGGTTAAAAGGTTAAAATATGTACAGAAATTACCAGGCCACCGACAAACTCCGTCAACAAACATGCCATCTTGTTTTGACATATTTAGGACAAAATATACAAACTATGATTTCAAAAACCTTGAAACACCCAGGTGAGTGTTACTAAAGTGATACTCAAGCTTCAGTAAACGGTGTATTTGTTCTTTTGTCCTTACAAAACCCTTAAGACTCCACATCTGCTTGGGACTTCACGTTTGTCAGTCTGCGGTGGAGGTCTCACTGTGATCTGGAAGAATCGTTGGCTGCCTTAAGCAAGTTTTATTGTTTTTTTAAATTTATCAGCTTCCTGGTCCAGCAAATCACTTATTTATCTGAGTTTCTGACTTCTATTATTAAGCTGGATAGTGTTTTTAGTTTGTGAGTTTAACCTGAACATCGGTGACGCTGAACAGTGCAGCCACTGAGCTTCTTGATATTAAAGAATCTTTAAATTACAAGCAACATGTATCTGGTGCCACTCACATAGGTGGCCACACCTTGAACCTTGTTTTCTCTCTGGGACTAGACATTGATCATATCCGTTGTGAGGATCTACTGATCAGTAATCATGAATGTATTTTCTTTGATCTCTCCGTAATGTAATGTAATGCTGACCCCCTGTGTCCTAAAAGAACATTGCAGTCCCGCAATGTGATTGAGGATGCGATTGAGGCTCTTTGATTAACCGTTCAACAAAACTCTATATATTTAGAAACCATCCAAATCTCACAGTTTGTACTACTCACGTCTTAAAACACGGATCTCCAGACAGGAGGGTCATCCCAATGATCACCTTTAAAAAAAGTCAAAAAGAAAGTTTACCACACAATTGTAACAGAAACATAAACGGCAGCAAAAACGTCTGTTTTTAGAAGTGCTCTAAAAAAAAGGGGTTAATTCTAATCTACTTGTTACATTTATCTCTGATCTAACATTAACAAAAGGATTTTCCATGGTTGTGAAATTGTTGCAGTCCCCCTGTAGTGTATGTCCTTTCCCTTTCCTTTGCACCTGATTGCATTCCTGCACAACGGTCATTCAACATACTGTATGTCACAGGGGGGTAATCAAAACCTGAACATTCTCACCAATCAGCCCCCCTCAGTTCTAAAAAGCATTGCCCTACGTTGTTGTTACTGAGGAGTAATGATGACTATGTCTTGACGAAACAGTCTGCTGGCTGCCTAAACAATAATGAAAGTTATCTGGGAAAAGCTGAGAGTAAACTTCCAGTAAGCTCAGTGACATCTGTGTTACGCACAACAACACAGCATGAAGTCTTCCAGAGAAATGAGATGACAAATCCACTCATGACTGTCTTGGCTGTCTCACAGAGCAGTTCGTGTTGATGACCTCTGGGCGGCGCTGCAGAGCTCCTCAGCTCCTCACTAAATAAAGCAGAACCTCCTTCGCCCACAGAGACATTAAACGGCTTCAGCTGCGAGTGAAATGAACATCTTTGTACTCAGCACTCATGAATAAATGCTGATTTTTGGGCTAATTATGAATTAACCAATTACTTCTCAAGGTGATCAAAATACATCCTTATAGTTGCATATTAAGACAACTTTGTCTGTCTCTTCGTGATAGGAAACTGAATATCTTTGGGTTTGTACTGCTCGTCTGACAAAACAAGACATTTGTTTAGTTAGCTGACATTTTTCACCATCTTCCAACCTTTCATAAACAAAACAATTAATCAAGAAAACAATCTGCAGATAACGCAACAATCATTAGCTGCAGCTCTGTTTACATTTCACTTCTTCTTATGAACTGCTGTCATTGTAAACTCACCTTATCGTCATAGGATAACAAAGTTAAACTGACCTAAATTATTCAGCATGACTGTTACGGGATGTTCAATGTAGCTGCTGTAGACACAGTTTAAGATATCCAAAACTGTCACTACAAATCAACCCCTTCTGGAAACTGACAGAACTAGAGCTAGAATTAAAGAAGTATGATCAACTAATCATATTACTTTCTCAATCCATTGTTAAAATGTCTGAAAAGGGATTATCTTTACATGTTGTTCTGTCCAGAACAGTCAAAGACTATCCTACAAACTAATCATATCACTTAAGACAAAGAAAAGCAGCAAATCTCCACAACTGATAAACTGGAAATAGGGAATGTTCAGCATCAGTCACTACTCATTTCAGCTCTAGATGCACACTACACGCTAAAATATATTTTTATTATGACAGATAAACCAAAGCACTTGAACAAAAGCCCTTCACCATCAAAGGTCAAAGTGTCAGAGTTAATGATCAAGCGTGCTTTATGCATTAGGACCTATAAAATTTATGACACATTAAAATTCTTCATTTTTCTTTTCACACCCATTTGCCCTTTCTTTCCCTCCTCCTTGCCTTCAGTATGGAGTTGTCCTGCCGTGTGTTCTTGGTGTCGTATCCCTCCAGCAGACAGCAGCGCACGGTGGAGCCAGAACCCGCAAACTCCGCCATGTTGAGGTCTGTGAAGCCCAGCTGTGGGTGAAGAAGAGGACAAGAGAAGAGACAAGTTAAATCTAGATTCACTAATGGAGGGGTTCACTGGCCTTTATTTTTGGCATCCGTTGAGAAAGGAGAGATTTTTGCAACACCCATCATTTAGCACACCAAGCAATTTCGTTAACGTCACAGGCTTCTGAAGTTTTTCATGTATGATAGGGTGCATAAACCACACGTCAGTCTTAACAGAGCAAGACTAATGTTCAGAATTTGAGAACGACTCCTCAGAGTCTATGTGACACCTAAACACGCCATCACTGCTAGAAAGGTCGAAAGCGTCAGCATCTTTTGGTCTGGTTGGGTAATAAGCAAGAAAAAGCCCAGTTGGATCAACTTGTGGGAGTCGGCCATATAAATTATGACATATCTTTTTTTTTTTTACTTAACGATACCACTAAAATACTGAGGGAAAACACACACCTATTCAGACTCGCAGGAAAACATAAAAAAGAGCTGCACACTCTCTAACTCCTCCAACTAATAAAGATTTCAGCCCACTTCAGCAATCTGCCTCCTTCATGATACACAGAATATACAATATATATATATATAAATTATGATAAATGGGACAGGTGTTATAAATCAGGGCAATCAACTTAAGAACTTTAAGAGCAACTCAGTTTTATTTGAAGGCACCATTATTCTTAGTGCTGTAAAGTTGTAATGGTCCAAATACTTGCTGTACACTTAAAAGTCCCCCGCGTGCACTGTGGAAACTGCCTTTGTCTGAACTACATTGGTGATGTTATTTTAAATGAGCTCTGCAGCTCTCCCAAGCTAAAGGTTCCCATTCTTCATTCTCCAGGTTTCCCTTTCTTTAGGAGCTTCTGTTTTCATAGGTGTGTATTTAAGGAAGCCAACTTCTAAGGAGGGAAGCGGGGTATATTTAACCAAAGGAAATCTAAATGGAGAATGGGTAAAAACAGAGGAAGCTGTTCCTGTCAGGCAACAACGTCCACGAATCAACAAAAGTTTGTCTTCATGAGGGGTTTGACCTTGTAATTTCATTCACGAGGCATGACTCATTTGTCAGGGGCTGTTACAGTTACCGTTAGAAAGGTGTTGGCAGGATGTTTTGCAGATTCCGGGCAAATCTGACTGTAAGGAGGACACGTTTTTTATTTATAGTCACGCCCTGCGAGTGGCATGCTCGTCAAAGTGCTGTGAGAAATGCTAATATTTACATGATATGGCATTAAGGTTTATAGAGCTCGTCTGTTAGTGTTTCTATGTGTTTATGAACGTGAGAGGTCAGGCGATCGAGACGGAGACACGAGCTCTTACCTTCGTATATGCTTTTCCTCCTTTGAGTTCCTGCAGGGAAAACAGGAAGATAGTAATGAACCTTGTGATCCAGCTGATCCAACTTCATATTACAGAGGCCTCCAATTACAGGGCTCCAACAAGAGAGTTGAAATTACAGGCTGAGACCACACTCATGGTTTCTCAGAGCATGGCACTGTGTTCACATGGGAGATTTAGCAAGTCTGCACTGAAATATTCTGGATACATTTTTGTGTGAATATCTCCAAACCAAAAATCCAATATTACACTTATTATAATGCATTTCCTTCCCAGTATGCATTGATTTGGTGATAAGACTGAACAAATTTGATTAAGAAGGTTTGTTTTGGCTTGGATATGCTGTATATAACTTGTTTACAATGAAGATACATGTCCTCTCTGTCTAGCCTATATCCTGTTTCTCTTAAGCTGCCGCTGTTCAATAAATATTAATTATTTAAAAAAGGAATTTCAGTGACTATTTTTCAATCTGAAGCAGGTCCTAGCTAAAAGTTTACATATAACTAGGTGAAGAAGACAAACTGTAAAAAGCAGAAACATTTGTACTACTGTGGTAAAAGATGTTCATTAACCAGGCAGGGTATATTTCTCCAAACTGCATGTCGCACATGAAAAGTATAGCAGCACGCTTCTTAACAGCTGCGCCAATTTTACAACATTCCTGCAAATCACTTTTGTTGATTCATACCTCATTATACCATTGCACGGAAAAATCACTGGACAGCATTTAAATCAGGATGGCTCTAATATCGTTCTAGATCAGTACACAAGATTGTTTAAAGCATCATCACAGTACTGCCTTATTCCTGCCACTTCACCTCTTGTTAAGAGACTGATGAAACGAACTCTCTTTTCTTTTGGGCTAAACTTCTTAAAACTTGTACTGATCTAGTCTATCTCCAATCTTGAGGAGGACTTTCACTTTGAGAGTCGTACCTTCCTGACTGACACCCTGCAGACAGAAGGATCCAGGACTCCGGTGTGAGGGTTGGCACTCATTTTAGACACAAAGGTAAACCTCTTCCTCCAGCGAACACAGTTCTCTTGAACCTCCTCTCTGTAAAGAGAAAGAAAAACAGCAGGAACACATAAATCTCTGTGATGAACAGTTTGGTATTCAGCATTTTTGTGCTTCCAATAAATTCTTCTTCTGCTTACTCCTCACTTCTTGAGTTGCAGACTTTGGTTAATGGGAACATGTTTGTATGTGCTTAGGCAATAAACTGACAAAGACACTAAATATTAGATAAAGTGTGTATTTATACATAGACCAGGACTAAATAAGAACTTCTCCCCACTTTTCCTGACATTTAGGTCAAACCCAAGTGTTCTCAAGACTTGGCAACTTGTAATTTTGATTTGCCATAGTCTCTGACTCAGAACAACACATTTTTTCCAGTTATGTAATCCTTTTCTCACAGCCTCATGACCAGTTCATCCACTGAGGATCAGATTTATCAGAGCAACAGAAGAGAGAAAACATGCTGTGAGCAAGTTTTTTCCTAAACTAACTTAATTACAGAACTGATTCCCATGGTACTGATTACACGTTTAACTTAGCTTAAGTTAGCCGCTGCTTTTAATGATTTTCTAGGAAGATGCAGCGTTTTGTTTGAGGATATGTCAACTGGTTTGTTTCTCAGGATTTTCCCCCCGCGTTTTATTGAAAAGAAAACCTGTCAAGGAAACTGTGCACAATGGTCAACAGACCTTTGTGAAATCACAGTTTGCCATGTCAGAAATGCCAGTGGAAAACCGTTAAGTATCCATACATCCTGGCTAACACAGCAGTAGGTATACAAACAGGCCAGGTCACTGATCTGTTTGTTTCTGAAAACAAAAGCTGATGTGACTGGTGCTTCAACAAATGCCAAAGAAATGTCCCAGGAACACCGAAGCATGCAGCGAGAGAAGAATGTTGATTTTTGTGTGGAAGTACTGAAAAAGAGTCCCATTTGTTTAATATAGCACTTGTGATGTATTGAATTGCTAAAAACAAGATTCCAATCAAAACCTGATTTTGCAACCCGACATGCCATCTGTAAAACTAGATAACACTAAACTGATCAATTAATGTATTAGTGAATCAACAGAAAAATAAAAAAAAGAATTTAAGTTTATTTTTCAAGACAAAGTACAGTGGGAAATATAAAGCACAATACAGCCCCATCATAGAAAACAAATACATCTAACGTTGTGGAAGTAATATCATCTGGTGAAATTTGATGCTCAATTATAAATCAAAACCTGCCCCATAAATATCTACAGCCAAAATCAGCTTTGTTTGACTGTACTTTAGCCAACATCTGCGCTAACGTGCCCACTGTAATATGATAATGTTTAGCAAGTATGACTTCAACATGTTTACCATGTTAGTTTAGCGTGCCTGCTGACATTTCATAATTAGCACTAAACATGAAGTACATGGGATGGGAATGTTAATATACTTAATGTCATTACAATCCATCTGGAAGGAGACATGAACGTGTTTACCATGAGTTCATGGAAATCCATTTAATAGTTGTCAAGGCAATTCACTCAAAATCTAAATGTCATAAGTCAGAGGGGATCATCAGAGATATTATCCTCTGGGAACAAGTGCCTGTGCCAGATTTAAAGGCAACTGATTCAAAACTTCTTGAGATACTCCAATCTGTACCAAAGTGGACGACCATGCCATCCACTAGCTTGGCTAAAAATCTTCACTGTGAGCAGAAGTTATTCTCCTGTGTTATTTGTAGTTCATTTTGAATGTCTCTGGTGCTAAAACAGGAAGACGTCCAGAAGAAAAAACAAATTCAGGTTGTTGTGGAGTTATATTTTAAAATGCTACATACCCATTATGTGGGGGTACAAAATCCTTAAATGGAAGTCTTCATTATTGCTACGTTATAAGAACGTAACGTTATGTTCTGGGAATGCCCATTATTTTGTCAACTAAACATTTAAGTTAAATACCATCATGTTCAAAAGCACCATAATTTGTGTAAATGCTCTGTCAATCACCTGAGAAAGCCAAAACAAGTCCTGTTTTTCTTCTCTTAAATGGCAAAGAGCTCGTTTAGAAATGTCTGTCCAACAACATGCTGAGGAGAAGTAGATCAAGTGAACAGAGAAAATGTCTCTGGAGTCATTAAAACTGCAGGACACATCCTTAATTCCACCACATGTAAATCACAGACACAGCGCTTCATGGTGAGCTGTTTCTGTTGTAGCAACTTAAGAACATCAAGTACATGTACAGACTTATTACTACCAGACTGTCTAACAAAATAACTTCTAAACTTTGAAATGTAAATTTTGATTTTTATTCATTTGCTACAATCGCTGTATCATCAGATATCATCTCCAAAAACGTGTTAAAAAAAGGTTACCATCAGAGAACCTTGGATCAGATCTGGGAACAAAAACATGCAAGCTTTGCTCCTTCTTGAGGATTGATGATTCTCTTGTTCAAGACCTGTAAGTTCATCATCTGGAGAGCACAGATGTGTGAATTTCCTGGCATTATATCTTGTAGATTTAGGTATTTCTTATGTACCAATAGACATTTTAGCCTGGTGGTGGTGGTGCTTGTGGTAAGGTCAAACATAACACAAAAACAATAGGATGTATCCCCAGGGGAATCTGAATATACGCGGCAAATTTATGTGAATGCTAATCTGGCCTAAAGATATCACACTCTGGAACAAAGAGAGATCAATCATCTCATCGAGCCATCCTTAAGCTAGCAGAGTGGAAAAAATAGAGCTTATGAAATTAGGTGATTAATCAATTATTTTCAGGTTTGTTTTTAACAACACATTTCATTTCAGCTGATCTGATTTATTTTAATCAAAGCACATGAGGCAGTTTGAGTGAGACAGACGGTGCTAATGGCACATGTACAACACACACACACACACACACACACACACTATACATACACACTATAGTGCAAACTAGTAGCAGCTGCTCCTCTCACTCCCCCTCCCCCTTCATCCAATTCACAATCTCTCCACAATATGCTGCGTGATTTCTACCACTTAACTCCTGCCATTCTCTCTGTCTTCTCTCTGTCAGTTCTTACATTATTCTCGGCAAACACCTTGGACGGAGCTTCTTCCACTTTTGCTTTGCTTTGCTTGCACGATAAAAAACGTTGAGCAGCTTCAATTAAATTACAGATTTCACAACTAAAATACTGGATTTTTAAACATGTTCACACCGTTGATTGTTTATTGTCAGGCATTGTATCACACGTAACGGCAGCCTGATAAAGAATTTTTCATGAATTGATTAGTTGATGACTAATTCTGGTAATTAATTGCTCACTTACAAGTAAAAATACTGAACATTAGCTGGCTACAGCCTCTCAAATCATAGTGAATACAATATTTATGATTTCTTGTTGGCCATACAAGATTAGCAATCTGAAAAACTTTGTGAATGTGAATTTATGATATGCAACTGTCATTATTTTTGATATTTCTAGACTAATTGAATCATTGAAAAACTAGCTGGTGGATGTAAACAATCCTGGATTTAAAATACTAAAAAAACATCTTTAGAAAATGTTTTTCAAGGAAGGAAACAGTTCAGATTTGTTGGGATACACACAATGCATTTATGAGCAGCATAACGCTGAATGATAACATAACTTTTATTTGTTTACAGGAAAACTCCACAGGGACCCTTTAAGTGTGAATGTTGACTAATCAGAATCCATCCAAACAAAATGGATTCAAGCTCCGAGCCTGCTTATCCAAAAACTGTGGCACATGCAAGTAAAGCACTTTGGATTTACAACAAAGAGAATAAATCCACCAAAAACAAATCATGTTGGAAATCTCCTTTAACCATAAACCTGAGTTCTAATCCTGAACTAACTCTTTGAAGAAGTGAAGAAGAAGAAATATCCTCACTTGGAGGATTTTCTCTCATCCATCTATCCCTGGAAACAAGTGTGTTTCTCAGAAGAGCACAAACACAAAAGCACACACACACACACACACATACATACACTCCCTCTCTCTCTCTCCCTCTCTCTCTTATCAGGACCCCCACGCTATTGGTCCTCCACTGTGTGTAACGAGGAGCGTTCCCAAACCACATTCCTCACTCCAGATGGCTTTGTTCAGACTCCATGGAAACTTCACACTCCTCAAATCCACCAACGCTCTGCCAGCAGCTCAGGAGGAGGAGACGCTCACAGCAACACTGTCTCTCTCTTTAGGCCTCAGACCTTTTTTTATAAGCCCTCCCCTCCGCTGTTTGGTTTTAATCTCACCTGCAACCTTTGTATCTCGTCTGTTCACTCTTTTTATTCTCACGTTTACTTTTTGTGCAGGAGGAGGCTGGGGTGTAACATTTAACGTAAATCTCTTACTTCGGTTCCTCCTCAGCAAGGAGTATTTGATCCTTACAAGTAGGACATCTTTAGAGAATTTCACACTGTGTAAAGACTTCACATAGACACATGACTCATCCAAAAATAAAAGACATGATACAAGCAGCACTTCAGCACTGTGTTGTGAACGCAGCCCAGCAGCAGCCTCTCAGTTCAAGCAGGCCAAAGTGACAGTAGACAGAGCTGTTCTCACTCCAGCTGAACGGGGCTCGCATAAACAGAGAACTGAAGGCCGACATGATAACGCATGCAAAGAAAAACGAATACAAAGGCCGTCATTGAGCAAGTCCTCTTTCCTGCATTTGTCCTGCAGGCAATACTTTCATCATGTTGTACAGTTGAATCAAATTAGTGCTCTTCAAACAGAAAACTGCTGTGTCCCTCAACCAAACATAATTTCCGACAGCTGAAAATAGAGCAAGACCTGATGTTTCCCACACACATCATCCTGAAGACGGAGGAGAAGCAGCTCGGGAAAAAGTACGACTTCTACAATGGCACCATCTGTACCACCATCTACATGTAATTCATCCTCACTACTGTTACATGTTCACTAAAAACCCCAAAAAAACATCAGGAGAGACGCTGCCCCGTGTCAAAAAATAATCCTCAAAAGAGGCGGCATCCAAAAAAAATGAGCTCAGAGCCTCAAAGCAAACCAAAAACACAGCTCATAAAACGGCACACAGACGAGCAAGCAGACCGATTCAACCCCCCAGCTTCAAGAGTAACGTAATCCATTTACATTTACTGAGGTGCAGTGAAAGCAAAAGAAGAACAGGCTCAAATTCCTACATCATCAACAATTACACGCAAATTAAAGTAAGGAGGCCAAGAGTTAACGACAGAGTAAGCCAACAAAAGAAGAAACTAAATATTCCTGTGACTACATAATATCCAGACTAGATTAGGAAAACAAATAAGAGCTCTAGAGCTGAGGAAGACAGGATTTATTACTTAAAAAAAAAAAACTCAGGGAAGCAAACACTGAAGAAAAAGAAAATGAGATGAGGTGTGGAGTTAACTGGGAAGAGAAACAGAGGATATGAAGCACTTCTTAAGATTATTTCTTTGGGGTTCAGACAGGACACATGGGAATAAAACATTGTACCCTGCTGGAGTCAAAAAAACAGGGATGCTGAGGTTTTATGGTTTAACAATCACATTTTGATTAAATATGATTTTACGCGACACAGTGTTTCATGTTGTTAATCTGTAACTCTTTGTTGTTGCAGCCTTTCTTGGCCAGAACTCTCTCGATCTCAGATGTGTTTTATAAAAGTGATTGGGATTTTGGTAAGAAAATGAGGATTGGAGGGAGTGGAAAAAAGGTTAGGTCACTTTTGTTGCATCAAGGAAATATGGAACTTATATTCCAGCCACACCTTGTGCAGTTTTTCTTAAATTCTGACGTACAATTTTCCATTTTTACAATCCATTTCTTTGTCCTGGTGAAATGGCTTTTAATTCTGACTTTCAGCCTCAGAGAGGGTTTGGAAGGCTGCAGTGCTTTATGTTTACAAGTAGAGTCATACTGACATCCACTAATCAGCTGTTCCTGCTGCCTGGAAAACCATGCATAATAAAATAAAGTAAATTTATCATGCTGAGCTGAAGTTACAGGAACTGGAATCAGATTTGTTTTGACCTTTTCCCCGCTGCCAAAAATCCGCAATCTGGCAAGATGACAGGTTATTAAAACTCTGTCCAGTAATAAAGCTGCTTCTGAGTCCATGTTAGTTCTCTTTATAAGTCTCAGATGGTTGGCTTGTTATATAAGAATACTGAACTTAAATGAAGCAAATCACAACAAATATAACAATGAAGAAAACTTCTCTGGTACACTTTGGACCGAAGAAGACAAACTAAAGTTGTGATTGCACCACAAAGTCATCCGAGAGGCTGAAATGTAAACATCAAGTCCTTGATTTGAGTTTGCCCCAACGGGACCCCAGCATGTGATGACTCAACATGTCAGCAATGCAACATGGGATCTTATCTCCCATCCTGGCTGAGTGGCTCCTAGGGGCCCCAGCCGTAGCTGAAATACAAACAGTGGCCAGGCCGGGTCGGGTCGCATCCAGAGCTCAGATAAACAGCCCGAGAGCAGAGTGCTGAGGAAGCAGACAGATCCTGCAGGGGTAGTGACGTAAGGACGAACCAGCAGGCAGCAGGAGGGATAAGGAGTCACAGAGGATGTTCCTGTACCCGAAAGGTCACAGGGTCCATCCTCGCTGACGTTAACAACCTTCAAACAACCACGTGTTCTGTGGAGTAGAACCTAGATAGAACCACCAATACTCCCCCCTGCCTCTTCACTCAGTATTTTATTGACTTCATTTTTACAGTGCATGTTGATCAACATCACTAAATGTGTCGGTGTTAGCCAAAAGCCTAATTTTCAACAGCTGTCCCATGGCCAGATGTTAAATGAGCCATTAAAACAGCAATAAAACAAACAACACATGGGACCCTTCACCCTCACATTTGTGTAACTTTTATGAAATAAAGTGAATAAACATTAAAAGGGGAAGTCCAGTTCAGTTTACTTGTCACAAGGAGTACTACTGAGCCTGTGAAAACAGTTATAATGTTGCACCTTCTCCGGAGGTGTCAAGTCTAACAAAATAATCCAGATGATGTCATAGTGATGTCATTATCTCAGCTTAGGCTTGGAGACTTCAAGTGTTGCTGGCGTGAAGTTTGGAAGAGATGGACGTGAACAGGTAGAGTCTAAAGAAAAGATGCTGGGAAATGTAGGACAGTGTTTTACTAACTTAACAGCCTTTGTTGCATACATTTTGGCCATTTGTAATCTCCTGTGAGATACAATGCAGCTGAGAATACAAACAAACAGTTAATTGACTATCTAATTTGTTGATCAACCAACTGTTTGTCAGTTTAGGAATAAAACAGATATATTAAACCTTGAAGACACTTACAACTTAAGCATGAGCTCAAACATATGGTGCTATTTAATCTTCCTTTATCAGTGGTGGTAAATGAAACTGAACACTACAGTCTGGCCTCTGATCGTGTCAGAATTATGCATTTTAAAGTTATCCATTATTCACAGGAACTGAGCCTTGTTTAAATAGATTTTTTTTCATTTATTTCAGAAAATGCAATTGAATTATGTCACCGGATAGCAATTTTTTTCACATTGTGACAAATCAAAATTTCATAAAAACATCAAGAAAAAAAGATCAATCATAGAGAGTGAAGCGCAAACAATCAATTTTACAGGAATTCCCCCGAATGGAGGAAGAGATATTTTGATTACCTGGCTGGATACCAGAGGAGTACTGTCCAAAACACCCCCGCACCCCATACACGCACACACCTCCCTTTACATCCCACCAAAACGCTAACGGCTGGAAAAGTGAGAGGAAAACAGGAAACAGCTGTTGAGAAGTCGTTCGTCCCCGTTGATTTCTAACTCTCCTCACGAACTCCTCTCTGGACTTCTTCCTTCCTTTTCTCTTCCCTTCTCTCACATGCCAAATGTCCGACCTCATTTACATCTGAAGGGTTTCGACCAGGTGAAAACAGTGACTTTCTGCCGGAACATTTGGTTGATAACTTGGTTGACAAAACATTTAAACAACGGTGGTTGCAGGGATGGTTTCCTGCTTGTGTTCCCAATGACGTCCCGAGCTGCTTCAATCAAGCCAATGCTCATGACGCTACACAGGACATTTACTCTTCCTTTGTTCCTAAAAGCTTTCAAACCATGACACAAACCCAATTTATTTTAATTGGATGATTATTGGTAAATTCAACAAGCTCTGTCTCAACATCTTTTTACACAACCATCAATACCTGCATCAATAGCTGCAGGTTAGCAGTCAAAAACAGGACCATGAGGTTAGAACAGCTACAGGGAGCACTGCCACAGTCTGGGTAGCATAGACCTGAGGGAAACTGGTTATCAGGTAACTTTGTGCCATCTCCACACTGAGGCCCTGCACAGTAACAGACAACACACATGAGCAGCAGCACATGACGCACGTGAAAATAAATCACGTCTGTTGTTTCGTTTGTTTGTTTTTTTACAGTATTTAAGCCCAAATACTCTGTGTTGTTCTTTTTCATAGCATTAGCAGAAAAACAGCATTATCATCACATTCACTCCCCAGGCTGGCACATTTAGACTACTGTGCCCTGACTACCTTTTCTGTCTCTATGCTGTAGGTCTTTGTGCTACAACACTATGGACACATTAGATTAAAGTAAAGTCAAGTGTCTAACTTGATGCATTAAATCCAATCTTTGGATTATTCTTTTGCATTTATGCTGTACTCTATATACTGTACATTTGCACACTGTGCTGATTTTTTCACATGAATTTCACATTTTCTTATATACAACATATGTAAAATTTATATTTATTATTCTTGACTTTTACACTACTTGTGACTCCGATTTCTGATTCGGATGTAACGACAACCCAGCTGATATCTACTGCACACTTAAATCCCTAATCATCTACTTTCTGCAGCTGTGAGAGACCTGTGAGAGTTATTACTGTTGTTGAGTATTACAGTATAAAAGGAACATGAAGAAGAAGAACCACTTAAAAACTAGGCCATTTATAACAATTCAAACGACGCCGGGCAGGAGACAGCCAGGAAGCTCTGCCAGCTCCACCCAAAAGTTCCTGGTACTTTTGAGGGTCCCAAGAACTACACCCTGAACTTTCCTACTGGGAAACACTAACACAACCTGACATGACATGACACTGGACAAGTACAGTGTCAGATTTCAGTGGCATACCAAGAAGAAGCTCAAGACTAAATTCACCAAATAAAGAAGCTCTCCAAGTCGTAATCCTAACTATTATATAGTATATTGTTTAACAGAAATCTCAGTGTTTTACAACCTTGCATTTAATCTTTAGTAGTCAGCTGTAAGAACTTACATGTTAACTTCATTGTGAACACATCTGTCTTTATTAGACAAATGTAACTTTAGTGTAAATTTACCAACAGATTTTATATAAACCACACAGCTTGGAAATTCTACTTTTGGGTGTCGATATATGAGATCATGTTTTAATATGGACTGAAACAAGATACAAAAACATGACAGTGGCTACATTTCTAGCACTCAAGAGAACTTGAAACATCAATATGAAGAAAAGAAAAAGATGCTCACAAAACAATGTTAAAGGTGCAGTGTGTAAGATTTGGGGCCTTTATTTTTAGAATAAGACAGACATGGAATATAATATTCATAACTATGTTTTCATGCATGTATAATCACCTGAAAATAAGAATCTTTTCATTTTTGTTATTTAAAAATTATCCTTTTATATCTACAATGCGAGCGGGTCCCCTTTCATGGATACTGAAACACTGTGTTTCTACAGACTAAACTAAATAGTGACCCTAGACAGAGCCTCTAAAATGTTGTTTCTCTTTTACACTGAGAAGGTGAGGGTGATGTGAGGAGATTGCAATGCAGCGATTAGACCACTAGATGCAAGTAAATTCTACACACTGGACCTTTAATATAACGTCCATTTAGTAGCTGTTCTGAAGCTTTCGATCAAGTCACATGATCTTTATGTGCAAATAGGAGTTTGCTTCATTGTTATGGAGTTGTAGATACCACCATTTTTCTGAGTACTGCCTTATAGGTCCAGTGTGTAAAATTTAAGCAGCTCTGTTTACAGAGTACGGCAGAAATGGAATACAATTATAATGCATCTATGTTTTCATTAGTGTATAAATACCTGAAATTAAGAATCATGGTTTCGTCACCTTTGAATGGGCCTTTTATATCTACAGATGCTGCAAGTCCTCTGCTACAGGGTCCACCATGTTGAACCACCATGTTTCTACAGTAGCCCATAGTAGACAAACCGTAGTTTCTCCATCACAGTAGGAAGGAAAGAAAGGGTGAGGCTGCAGTCAGTAACTACACTGCTGCTAGATACCACTAAATCTTATACACTGGTCCTTTAAAAGTGGAGCTTACGAAGGTCACAAGGAGGACTATGTGATTGAACGAAAGTTCCAGAAGAGCAACTAAGTTGTTGAAGTACTTTGCCAAATTTGAATCACTAAAATTAAGGGTCACAATTAAATGCCTCAAGAACTAAAGTTTTTATCAGCATAAATGTGTTCTCGATTAATAATCAGCAGCTGTTAATGTAACTTTGTTAATGAACTCAAACTGGAATGACACCTCATTTAACCCCGTAATGCCCATGACATTATGTATTTGTATGTGTGTGCGTGTGTGTGTGTGGCTAAAGCCTCTTCTGAACACACAAAAACATGATGCATGCATCTGAACAGGAAATCAACACAATCTGTCTAAGTTGCCACATCAGAAACACTTCATCAGCGTCTCAAAGCTCAATGTTTCACTCAGACTTGTTCTCTGCTTTTACCTGAACACTTACCAAAACATATCCACATCTCTGTACTCAGTCACACCTTCTTCTCAGGTGTCTTTAGCCTCTAACTGCTCCAACATTCCCTCTATCTTCTTCCCTCTGAGCTCTTATTTCCACTCCTGGCACTTCTGTATCAGACACGCTTACTGCGGTATCAAAGAAATGTTTCATCACGTCCAGTGTCAGACTGTTGGGGTTTTGTCTTCTCTTTAAGCTGTTTACAGCTGGCTTCATGCAGTGCTAGTGCTCAGAAACAGTGCGGATAAAAACATTAGCCAAACGTCCAAAATGTAAACTTTAAATGTCAAACGAAAAGCGAGACATAGCTGATAAAGTCTGAACCAATGCGCCTCTGATGTTTGCCTGCCAAATCAGGATGGAGACCATATGGTTTCTAAAGCTGCAAAGTTAAAAACATCTGACTTGCTGGATATACTGTACAGATGGTTGAATTTAGCGGACCACTCCTGTTACTTGAAATTCAACTCCAGATCTCACATGATATTTCTGTAGTATCTCTACTTGTTGAGTTAAACTGAATTTGTGTAACTGTAAGTTACACCTGTTTTTTTTTCTTTACGCAAAGTGCCACAAACAGGAGAAGGAAATATAATCCTTAAAAAAGTAAGTGCTAACAAATAAAAATTTCAACTTCAAGGAAGATTTTGCATATTTTTTAGTACAAAACTATTTGAAAGCGTGTTTAGGATTTTGAAAATTATGGGTCTCTTGATTGAGATCTTTGCATACAAATATTTTGGATTGTTAAATAAAGGCAGGAATAAAAGTTTGCACTTAAATCTTTATCATTTTTAATGAAATAGCATTGGTAAATTTGATGTCTTGTTTTTGCAGCATTCCTATGTTCAAGTTCTGAGAAGAAACATGAACATGCACGGAGGGTTTTATGTAACTCTCTAAGTGTTTGCCATGTCCAACTGTTATAAATGCACAGCACTGTTTTATGTTATATCACTAAAACTGTAAAAACCACAAGTTGAACTAAGGGGTCAAAACACAAAAGCCCTCTGTCTGCTGGGATATCAGTGGGTAAAAAGGTTACATCATCAGAAACAAGATAACTACAGAAGAATCTGGGTCATCCTTCTTCTGAATGAGTAACCAATAAAACCTTATTTTGTGTAAGTTTGTCCATTTAGATGTTTAGATACCACAGTGTAGTGCTGAGGCTCATCATATACTTTTTATGTTATTATACTAGGGTCTAAATAAGTTTGACAATCAATTAATCAGGTCATTTATTAAGAAAAAAACATTTGCTGTTTCCTGCCTCTCAAATCTGAAGATTTACTGCTTCTCTCTGAGTATCCTTGGACAGAAGGTCAGACAAAACAAGACATCTGAAGACGTCACACTGCCAGAAAATCGTCCCTGAGAACTGAGATTTTGCAAACTAAGCAACCCTCTACGAGGCCACTGTATTATTAATGTTGAGATCACGGCAGAAAAAGCAGAAGCCATGATAGCTGATATTAGTTTCAAACAACCTACGTATAAAATGAAGTATTACTGACAATGAGTGCCACTGGTGAGAAAAACCATAAATATGTTGCAATGTTTTTCTGCAGCAGCTAGACATCTGTCATATTGCAGATGGATGACAGATATCAGACAGACCGAACAAAAGCAGTCCTGACACATTGGTCCGAGAGCTCACACTCGCAGCATGTGATCTCCGTCAGACTTGGAGCCAACAGGGCCAACTCTGGGAGGGGTTTCAGCGTGGTCCGCTGGGTAAGCTTGCTGTTAATTCCCCCACTGTTCCCAACCCACAACAAGGCCAGGCCCCAGCCAGTCCCCGTACAAAGACCGGGTTTGTCAGATATGTGACATAATGCTAATCTCTGTCCGCCGTGGAGGGAGCCTCCCTGCACCGTCGCCTCCTCCTCTGAGAGGGCCTTGTTTTCAGTCACAGAGATGATAACTGAGATGGGAGGGATGGAGGGAGAGAGGGAGGGAATGAGAGCTGTTACGTAACCTCCAGAGAAGAGAATGACCTCTAAGGCCCTGGGCACTGCAGTCCTCAATACTGAGGACAGGAGCTGAACGGGGGGAGGTTCTCAGCAAATTGGAGTTTAATTTCGACAAACAAACATTTTTATGAGGCTGTGATCCCCACAGTGGATCATGAGCCAAAGAAACACAATGTTTTTGTGTCACAACATAACAAACTGGCAACCTTTAATGTTAAGAAAGAAACAACATTTCTTGGCATTACTTGTTTGCGTGTGGTCTGTCGTCTTCCCGTTTTTTCATTTAACATGAAGAGGATGGCTGACATTAAACAAGATCTTGCTGCCGTGCTAGCTGCTCTGTACTTAGGCACAGGAGTGTTTTGAGCTAAAGGCCAAAATCAGCCTGGATACACGCTTACAATAACAACATTAAGCTGCAATTCATCCAAAAAAAAAAAGAAAAAAAGAAGTCAGTAGGATTCATCCCCTGGGGACCATGAACATCATCAAATTTTAATGACAATTCTCCTGACCAACTGACCAAATAAACAAAACGGTTGTCCTTTAGAGGCACAGTGCTAAAAACTGCTAAATGTGATGGTCACTGTCTGCACGCAAATCCTCAACTTATGAGAGGTTGTATTAAGATGATTGTAGTTACTAAAACTGTAGTACACAAATAATAAGGAGAAGATATAAAATGGAAATGTAAAACTAAATAAAACTAAATAAAATAAAAAAGACAAATCAAACAGCTGAATAAAAATGACAGTGCAGCTGCAGTAATAAGATGATTAATAGATTAGTCCAATGGTTCCTCAATGTGACACAATGTCTACTCACAAACTGTTGTTGTTACATGTCTGTCAGCTGTGGAGTGAAATGTGAAATGTGTGAAAATCCCTTCTTAGGTTGCTTGAACAGTTTTTAGAGGCCTACAGAGGCAAAGCTAGCCAGTTTTTGCAAATGGAAAAGCAAAGATTAAAGCATTAGAGGTCTAAGTGCGTAAGATTTAGACTTTTTTTTGTTGTTTTCATGTGTATAATCATCTTAAAATATGAATTTGTATATCTCTGTTACCATAAAACTGTCTAAATCTAAATCTGCTCTTTTCTCACTGATGAAAGTTTAGAAAATTGAAGCATCTGCAGATAAGAGGACTGATCAAGATGTTCACAATCTGTTTACTTTTCCCTCTCCTTGACCCTCACACACATGCACACACTGAGATGATGCGACGTGACAACAGGGAGGTGGAGTGTATACAAAGAGGATGATTTGCAGAGAAAATGTTCTCCCACATACAGATCAGTCAGCTTGGGAGTTTGAAGTCTAACAGGCTAACTGTTTGAACACGAGGTACAGACAAGTGTGGAAAAGAAAGAAGGAGCTGATTAAGACGTTGACAACAACCACAATCTCCTGTGGCCGCCTGTTTTACACCACATACCCTGAGACAAATGAAGTCCTAAATGTGGGGCATCCTTTATTTAAGCCAGACCTGGAAAACCAAGTCCATCATCCTTTCATCTGAAAAGTGGGCAAGCAGCAGCTCAGAGATTCTCTGCCAATAAAACACTTAGGCGACTAACAATATAACGGACTGCAGTGTTTCACAAGTTGAGGTTCGTTTAGTAGGTCGAGAGCACTAGAAAGAGAGAGCAGCGAGGCAGTCTTTATACTTCAGGCTGGTTTTGAAAAGAAGGGGCATTAACAAACATAAAAAATAACTTTTCTGTGATGTTTGCTCACTTATTTAACTCGTGTAGGACATAGCACGCAGCCAGAGGCATTTTGTCCCAGTTTAAACAAGCTCTACTTTCATTCTCCATGAATGCGGGCAAAATTTGACAAATATGCAAACTGTCCGTAACATTTGGAAATCTGTGTTACAGACTTCAACCTGGCAGCTCTTTTAGCAGGTTTTTCCACCAGCATAACGAGGTTACGAATGTCAAACAGCCATCACAGACTCACTGTGTCCTGTCTTTAACAAGTGTAACACACTGGAACAGACATTTGACATGACTTTCAAGGTCCTATAATCTCATCTAGCGAATCAAAGACAAGGAAGGGAAAAGAGATGAAAGTTGTTGTCAAAGTCCAGGGAGGGAATCTGGAGTGACGTGAATGAGGAGATGAAATGCCAGAAACCAAATGAAAGCCATCTTCACATCATAGTTCATTTTAGTGTTATTTCACCAGAATCCACAGCTAGAAAAAAAAAAAAAAAAAGCAGCTGAGTTTTGGAGGAAAAAGATATTTTAGAAAGTTTTAGAGTTAGTAGACGAGATAATTTGACCAATGTGAACTGGTTTGAAAGGTTTTGCTGTGTTTAGTCTGGTAGTGCGGTTGAGGTGCCAGTGCAGATACACAGACACCACTTAACATGGCAACACCCTGCGTTTAAATGTGACTCAGAGAAAACCAGTGTTTCATTAACCAGCCTGAGCTGAGCTGCATAAACGAATGCAGTGAACATCTGAAATACTTTAGTGCAATAAGCTGTAACAGCTTTAAAACCCCAGTGACAGAACAATGATTTCATTGCAAATTTTACGAAGATGCAACAGCAAAGCACTTATGTCTGTTTCACTTTTATGATACTAAAGAGCGGAAAAACAAACCCAATCCAACCACCTATGCTATCGATGCTAATGTATGGCAGTGCTGACATGGAAGATTTTGCATCGATGCAGCTTCAGAATATAATCGAGAGTTTGCAGCCTTGACAAAATAAAATTTTCCGTCCTCAGCTGTACAAAGAAGTTGTAAAGTTACATTGTTACTCTGCATTGTTTCTCTATTGCACTGAAGTGTGGGGGCGAAAGTTAGGCTGGCAAAGCGTGTTTGTCTAATCAATGTTACTTTTGCATGTTGGACGGTGTGGCAGAGTGATAAAACAATGGGTATTAACATAAATAAGAGGAACCATGTTAACTTCTGCAACCATAAAGCATACAGTGAGGAGATGATCAGCCAGGAATTGAGGAGGTGCAGTCGACTTTGGGAGATAGTAGAGAGTCATGTTTACATCCTGGGATGGGTCACACGTACTGATATTGAAAAGATGCAGTTTATAGTCTGATTTTTTTAAAGCACTTTCTGAATGGAAAGGGAGCTTAGCTTCTTTTAAAGGACCAGTGTGTAGGTTGTAGTGGCATCTAGTAGTGTAGTTGCTGATTGCAGCCCCCTATCATCACCCTCTCCTTCCTAATATGAAGGAGAAACTATAGTGGCCACCAAAAAATGCAAGAGGCTTGCACACGGAGCCGGTGTTTAGTTTGTCTGTTTTGGGCTACTGTATAAACAGTTCAACATGGTGGACCTGTGGAATCTATGGAGACTCATTATACACATAATGATCCTTATCCTTACCCATGAAAACATAGCTATGCATATTATATTCCATGCCATATTATGTAAATAGAGCCCCTAAATCTGACACACTGGACCTTTAATTGATGAAAAACTATGTGCAGTGATAGAAAATTGGGCATACACTAATAAAACACACCTCTAAAAAACATTATATATTTAACATAACAAACACACCACAGACAAGTTTAGGAGCCATGGAGAATATTATAGTTACACTGTGGGAGATTTAAAAGCCCATTAAGTCTTAAAAAAACAATATATTCACTGTATATCTCCATAAATGCACTATAAACGTATTTAAGTGAAATTGATAATGGGAAAATCTTTTCCAAATTTTATTAAATTGCATCAAACTACTTTAAAATGCATCTTAAAGAGGTTCTGCACGTATGAAGTGATGTTTAAGTGTGTTTTCGTGTGATGTTTTACCTGGAAGAAGTAGCGACAAAATCTCCATCCAGCAGCCGCAGCTTGCAGAACAAAACTCCGTTGACAAAAGGCACAGCGGTCAGCTCCTCCAGGGTCAGATGGGTCTGAAACTTGAATTTCTTCTTTTTCACGAAGAAGGCCATTGTTTTAGTGTCTTCACTCGCATAAAACACAAGAAAAACAACGAAAAACTACTATTAAAACCAGCTGAGCTACAGTGTTGATGTTTCAGTCTGTGTTTTCATGCGAACTCTGCTTCTTCAGAGATGATTCAGCACAGAAATCTGAAAACAAATCAAGTGTTTTCGTTAATAACGTGTGTAAACGTGGAGAAAATGTTCACGTTTGGGGTTTAAAAGTACAAAACGGGACTTACCTGGAGACATTTCGGGTACTGTGACTTTCGCCAGCAGCTGCTCACCAACATAAAATGACAGAAAAAGACGTTTCACCTCTTGTTTCTTACGGTACCGAGAGGAGGAACTTTGAGCCAGTGGCATCAAGCGAGCTGACAATATATGATGCGACTTCCGGTAAGTGTCCTTCAAAATAAAAACCCAGTTACAAATTAGATTGCATAAATATATATTCATTCAGATGTGACAACAAATAAACAGTGATCAGATTTAAGCCCGTTGATTGAACTCATCTTGAGGCACTTTATTTGAGTATTTCCATTTTATGCTTTACTTCTACTGCACTACATGTATCTGATCATTTTAGTTACTTTACAGATTCATATTATTTATACAAAATACACATATTAAGCTACCAAGCAACATATAAAATAATTAAAATGAGCTCCAAGCTAAAGGTTTGAATGCAGGACTGTCACTTGTAACAGAGTGTACACTGTGATATTACTACTTTTACTTGTGTAAATGAGTACTTTTCCAGCACTGAAAATAACCTAAATCTGACTTTCTTAGCAGTTTGTGTTTGATATGGTTTGCAGGAACTTATAGTAGAAGGAGAAAATGTGTAAAATATAAATGCAAGAAAATAATTTATTTATACAGTGTGACAATAAACACGTAGAGCACGGTATGGTTACAAGTTATCTGATAATATTTGGCCTAGATGACAAAAGCAAAGGTAAAGCTCTGTACATAAAATTTATGAAAGTAAAATATATCAATAAATTTGTGATAGTGAATTATTTCTATACTTTGTTGATTACACTGCTTTTTAAAAAAAATAATAATAAACTAGACTGCCCAAACATTGATTTTATTTTGAAAATTAAATTAGCTGACTTCTGGTCGCTTGCTCACACTTGTTAACTTGACACAGCTATTTGGACCGACAGTCACTGCCAGTCACACTTCAGCCTGAGTGGAGAAACAGCGCCACCGTGAGGCGACAGTCTTGATGTTACCTTCATGGACCCGTGTAACTCCTAACTTCCCCGGACCAAAACAAAAATACAAAGTATTTTCTTGATATATGAAGATCAAAAGGAAATATCTGGGAGAAATGCACCAACAACTGACGACCAAAATGCTATGGCCAAATGGTCTTGTGAAAGATACTGTAAGTTATGATTTATTTTGGTGGACACTTACCTTCATGTTTTACTATAAAAATAAAAGAAATCGCAAGTAAATGCTGTATCTCTTATTCAAGCAATAACCAATCAATTGAGCTGCTTTGAACTTAAGTTCCACAAGGAGAAATAATGTATTTATTTATTATTCAAGCTCAAGTTTAGCCAACAGGGAGCAGCAGAGCACCAAAAACCAAAGACAGAGAGGCCCTATCTATCTAAAAATGTCTGTATTACAGTTTTTCTCCATTGGTTTGGCTCATTTCTTGAAACAGAAATTACATTCTCAAAACAACATGGACAAACCTCCAAACCACTTGGCAATTGTTCACAAGAGAACTGTATTTCTCATTGTTTTCATCACATTACAAATGTCTTTGTACATCTAAACTGATTGATTGATTCTCAGTCTAATGGTTGTTCTCTCCAAAACATGTCAGCATTATTTCATTCTATAAGTCATCACATGCAAAATAGTCTGTTCAATTGTCAAAATTAGTCAACATAATCATATCAACATAATACCATGAATACTATATACTGTATTTATTTACAGCACTGCAGGCTACATATAATTTTCCATGTGTTTATATAACAGTATATTATGCTTTATACATTTTCTTTTTACTCTGATATGGAGGTTACTTTGTGTGTGTGAATAAAAATGGCTACCTTTCCTTGGCAGTGTGAGTGCAATGTGTGATGTCAAACCTTAGAGGCTACTCTTTGCCTAAAATCCTGTTTTTTCTATTTTTATTTTTTCAGTTTTATACACAATTGTATTCTGTTAGCTAGACAAAAAAACTAGTACAGTAACCATTGTGAATGAAGGACTGGGCTAAGACTGAGAGGTGGACATGAGGGATATTTCAATGGTCCTCTGCCATAGTGACAAAACATCTAAACATTTTGACTTGCAGTGCTCACACAATGCCAAAGGGACGATGCATTTTGGAGGTGCTGACTATTTATATGAGAAAGAAATTTAGTTTTGACACATGAGTGAACTGTTTTGGGAGAGATATGTATGAACTGTAAGACTGTTTTGCCAAATGATCTTAGAGTTTTGAGAATGTCATTTCTGTTTCGAGAAATGAGCCAAACCAATGGAGAAAAACTGTAACTCCAGTGCAGTGCCTTGTTCAAACTGTGATGTGATATACTGATATACTGATTTCCCACATACATAGCTGTGCACAGCACAGTGTGAAAAAGGTTACGCTACCTCAGTCTCAGGAGACGGTGTGCAGTATAAAGTTAGCAATAATAGAATAAAGAGAATAACAAAAGAGATTTTTGTAATCGGAACAAGATAAAAAGCAAGTTTGAGCTGGCAAGAAATATTCTGCATATATAAAAGTATAGTTAAAGTATTTGATCAGTTTATACTATTTCTATTTATTGATTGATTCTATTGTGATTTTATGACTTCCATGTTTTCACTGGACAGGAAGGGTCTGAAAGGTAACTAGTAACTAAATGTAGTGGAGTCCTCTGAGGTAAAGTGGAGTAGAGGTTTAAAGCTGTATGAAATGTAAATACTTGAGTATAGTACATGTTAAACTTTGTGTTTTCGTGTCTGGATTGAGTGGCAGGCTCATTTATCATTTATATAGGACAACATAGGTTGTAAATGTTGTGGTTTAATGATAAGGAACATCCTGTTACCTCTCTGTACCAACAACAAGCCATAACAACCTTAGAAACATCATAATCCAACTGCACCTTCTTCTTAGGAAGGCAACAACAGTCTTACTATCAGGTTATTGTGTTGTAGCACTCTGATATTTTCCTGGTATTGATGAGACTACGTCCCCCCTCCTTCACCTCTCACCTGAATTTGTCTGATCCTGCAGGTTAAAGTGCTGTTTAATCCTGTTTGTCACAAACAGACGTGTCTCTGTCGTAACGGTTATCGTTTACTTTCCTGTGTGTGACGCAGAGGATTCAACAACAGCAGTTCACCAACATGTTTTTGTCCACACTTTGTTCATGGACTGCTGAGTTTACAGAAATAACTAACTAATGAGACCAGTGGTGGAAAGTATCTAAATACATTTACTTAAGCACTGTAAGGGATGGTTCTAGACATTTAGTGGCCCTAAGCAAGATTTCGTTTGTGGCCCCAAAAAACTCATTGTGCGGTCAACAAAATGCACACACCACTCATAACTGAATGAACACATGCACACAATAGAGATGGACAAATCATTCAACATCAAATCTCTGCTACAAACAAAACCATAATGTTGTACTGTTAACTGTTCAAAGATCATGGAGGATCATTTTGTCCAGAAAATAAAGAAACTAGTTGTTATCAAACAAGACTAAGTTATTAAAAGACTACACAGGCACTTCATCTTCTGACATGTTTACAGCCAAATGAAGATATTAACCTGGCTCCACATACTGTCAGGCTCTGTGTATTATCCAAGAAAGAGAAGGAAAGAAAGAAGTTGTTGAACTGTTTACAGCCAAATGAAGATGTGTCAGACGTGTTCTCACAAAACTTGACAAACCACGTCTCAAAATGAGCCAGCCAGTCAAAAACTAATTGATAACTGACGGACAAGTGTCGTGAGAGCATGTGGAAAGCATATGGAAATTGCGTGAGTCTCACGGCCCTGAGTACTGAAGTACATTTCTAGGTAACGACTTCTCTAAATCATCCTTCTTTCTTTTCAGCTACTTTATAATTCTACTCCACTATACCTCAGAGGTAAATAATCTGTGAAAGTCTTTGTACTCCACATACTTGTACATGTAGTCCTTGTACAAACAAATAAATGATCAGATATTTTCAGATTAAGATTTTACATTTCAAAACCTATGATAAGGTTATAAAATAGAGCACATTGTTATGCACTAAAACTGTTTGGCTTTTGACCCCTTACAAATAAAACCCCACTTTCTATAGTTTGGGCCCTCTTCCTGTTGTTGTTCCGGTCCTCTTCAAAACTCAGGCTTTAAGACGTCAAATAATACAGTTTTTCCAAGATGACAGAGAAGACCCAAAATAAATACAGACTTGAGTAGCTCTACCTCAACCAGTTCCAATAGTATGATGCTCATAATGACCAGTGTTATGTATTTGTACTAGCTGAAGGTCTGATCACAGCTACAGCAATAAATCTTCCGATACTCCTGGACACATCATCAGCGATGTTCCTAGAATCATCGAGTGTTTCGAGTCTTTCATTATCATACACCCTCCTCCAGGTGACCCAGCTTAGACTGATCAGGCCCAAGCCCGTGTCCAGATTGCAAACTACCTACACTGCTCCATGGCTCTCTTCTCTTGAGCCACAGCCACCTTGAGTCTGCTGCGTTGGTGGTATTGCGGATGGCTTTTCCCTCCATGCCCAGCACCCTAAAGGCTCTGTATATAGATCAGGCTGCAAATCCCCTGCACCCAACTTTTAACTTCAAAGCATCTTGCTCTCCAGCCACTTTGCTGGCATTCTCTAATCAAACCATCATATTTGAAAAGTTTACGTTCATATGCCTCCTCCAGGCGGTCCTCCCACAGCACCGTTAACTCCAGGAACATGACTTGCTTGGTGGAGTCAGACATCAGCATTACATCAGCACAATGTGCTGTGGACACTTGAGTTGCCTCCCAAGGTCCACCATCAGCTGCCAGTCCCTTGCAGAGGGCAGTATTCCTGCTGTTGATCTATGAATAATCAAGTGTATTTATCTCAGGATTGTTGTAGGAATTATTTTAGTTGCCAAATAGTCATCCCTTAAAGCTTTTAAACCCAGACAAGATTTAAATTCCAATGGTAAGACTGAATTCTTGCAGTCTGAGGCGTAATAATGGCGAGATTTAATTACATATTTGATGCACCAAAATACACTTCATAGTCAAAAGTATGTGGAAACCAAAACATTACAGACATGTGTGTGATCATTGATTATGGGCATCCATGTGCTTTTATAACAGCCTCCACTTTGTTAGGTTTCAGGTTTTCCAACAGATTTTGTAATCTGGCTGCAGGTTAGTGTTGCTGAAATTTTCTGTAAGACAGTCAATCAATTGGTCATTAAAGGTTTTGTCATTTTATTCTTGCAAGAGGAACAGTTCTACAAATGCACAAGACAGTCTGTAGAATATGTACAGGGTGGGGAAGTTCCACGCTGATTCTTATACACTTCTAGGAGTATTTCTCATTATGATTTACTTATCTAACTGTCACAGGTGGCTACAGTGAAATGTGCTCATCACTATCAAACCTCACTAACAAGCTCTGCCTGACCATGTGAACCAAGGTCAAGTTTATACATCAAACAACTACTGCTACAAACAACTTGCTTAAATGAGAGAAATATTTCTAAGTGAAAGGTACTGAGTAAAACCAAACAAGACTATAAGGCACACAGTTTTATACTTAAAAACATTTCAGAATATTACTGAGATCAAACATGGCTATATATGGTTATAAAAAAGAACACACAATCATGTAATATAAATTTTCCATTACATTAGCCTCAATTCAGACATTAGTGAAGTCCAACACTGATGTTTAGTGATGAGGTCTTGCTCACAGGTCGCTCAGGTTCTTCTGCACCAGTTTGACAACAACACAAATATGAATGCCCATAAAAGAAGCCCATACAAATGACTTGTCTTCAACTCAGGAAAGGGAACAAAGGGGAAACTAACGAATAAATACATAATTCATCAAAACACAAATAAAATAAATGACAGTAAGAAACATACAAACTGAACAGAATAGTTCACTAAACCAGGAGACAAAACAGATATGTGAAAGTGAAGAAAAGAAAGAATTAGATATCATGAATTAAATGTGGGGTGGCACAGTGGTGCAGTGGTTAGCACTGTCACCTCACAGCAAGATTTCGGTTCGAACCTCAGCTGCATGTTCTCCCCGTGTCTGCATGGGTTCTCTCCAGGTACTCTGGCTTTGTCCCACAGTCCAAAGACATGCACCTAAAAGGGTAATTAGTGACTCTAAGGCTGGATCCTGTCTGAATCCAGCCTAAATTGCCCATAGCCGTGAATGGTTGTTTGTCTCTATGTGCCCTGCGATAAGTTGGCGACTTGTCCAGGGTGTACCTCTCACCCAAAGTCAGCCTGGATAGGCTCCAGCCTCACTGTGACTCTGATGAGGATAAGTGGTTACAGATAATGGATGGATGGAATTAAATGCAATGACTTGAACACCACAATATTGGATGGTATTTTCTATTGTCTAGATGGGTTCTCTCTGGGTTTGAGCTTCTTTCCACAGTCCAAAGACACTCAGGTTAAAAGGTTATTTGGTGATTCTAAATTGCCCATAAAGGTATGAATGTGCATGTGAAGGGTTGTTTGTCTCTATGTGTCACTCCTGTTATGAACCAGTGACCTGTCCAGGGTGTACCCAGCCCCTCACCAATGTCAGCTGGGATTGGCTCCAGCCCCCTGCACCCCTGATAAGGATTATAAGTCATTGATAATGGATGGAAATTTGAAGAAACTGCCAAAACATGATGAAAGAGAAAGTGAGAAAAACATTTATATTTAAATACATGTATCTGAGGAATATTTATTGTTTTACTTTGCTCTGAAAACTAAGCCACATGCAGAGGAGTGTGTGTGTGTGTGTGTGTGTGTGTGTGTTGTATGTAAACCCAGACAGGATCAGCTGACAGACTTGTGGGTTCAGATGTAGCTCTTGGCGTTCCTTCAGTGCCGTCTTTAGCCTTTGGCGCTCATCATTTGTCCCAGTTTATTTCTACAGCCCTCATCCCTGCAGCCTGTCCACCTCAGGGTGTTTTTTTTTTTACAGAGACGTCAAGCTTAGATGTAACTACTGCGGCCAGTGGCCAAACTCAAATTATACAACACTCTCTGCAAAAGAGTAAACAGCATACAAGGAAACAAAATAAGTACGGTGTGTTGCTGAGACAGACTATTTAGGCATCTCAAAAGCTCACTAGATAAAGATTTGTAAGGTAAAACATAACATGCATGAGGGGTTTAGCACAAAGATCCAGAGGCAAAAATAAAATGAAATAACACATGGAGTTTTATAAATCCTCCTCACTTTTGTTTGAAATCATAACTTGCTTATTGATTTTACAGGTTTTACTAGTTTTTTACTGCTATTGTCTGTTTCTTTTACTAACTGAAATGTATTTCTTTTTTATCCTGTTTTACTGCAGGATGATTTGTCTGTTTTTGCCATGCTGCAAGACCAACTTTCCCATGCTGACTGTCATTGCTGCACTTTTTTTAAATCTTGTATTTGATACCTGGCTGCAAACCAAGTTTCCTTTGTGATAATAAATACATTTGTAAATTTGAAGTTGAAGCTTGTAAGTCAATACTGACACATAAAGTATACAGTGTATTGGTTTTGGTTTTTAAGGTTAACAACTTAAACAACAGTTTTTTAAATAGATGTTGACTTTGAAATGTGTTAGCTTCTCTGAAATTAATAGTCAAACACAGGACACAGATATGTTTTAATTTGACCTTTGCTTGATCAGACAAATGGTGACATCAGCCTGTTTTGAAAACTTACAGTGTATATGGAGACAAATTTCAGGAAAATTCGCTTTGCCTTATCCTGTTATAAACTTCTTTACTTGATTACCACTCTTTTATGTTTTACTATTTTATTCATTTCTTTATCATTTGTTTAATTTATTTCTGTTAAATTTATTTTGAAAGTTGCCATACAAATAAAGACTTATTCTTTTTCTTATCATTATTCATGCAGCCTCTAGTTTATTACCGAGACATCAAGCTTAGATCCAACTACTGCGGTCAGTGGCAAAACTCAACTCTTTGCAACTCTGTCTGCAGCAGAGTAAATAGCATACAAGGAAACAAAATCAGTAAGCTGTGTTGCTGTTCATGTCCCATGTTGAATTGCATTTATTTTGGGTTTTCTGTTTAACTTTCCTGGGTAACTGTTTTATTTATTTTTGCTGTAGGCCCTACTTGGTTTTTTGTTAATTTGTAAGATGTTTTAAGACAGAACTAGAAGTCACTATCAATCACTAATAATATCATTTCAGGAGCTGTAGCAGCATACGTTGAATAAAGTTATTACACTGTGATAACAAATTAATATGCCTAAAAAAGGTCTTGATCTTGACAGAGATCAGATTATTTTTCTGCCACTGGAGATATTCTGGCACATGTACACCAAGCAACCCTTGTACCCGCTTCTGATACAGTTTGAATGAAATAAAAGACGGGATTGGTCAATCTTTCACATGCTAAATGAAAGAAGACAGGGGATTGGTTGGCCATTTTTTACGGTTTCCTTACGCAAGAAAAAGGCGGGACAGAGCGGACCCCCGTCAATGGGCGGCCTCAGTGACTGTCAGTAGTAACATGGCCTTAATGTTGCCGGAGGACAGCCAATGACGTTGGGTTATTCCTGGAAGGGGTGTGACTTCTTGTCATTCTTTAGAAGCCGGCCGGCGTTTCCTGAGCCGGCATTTCAGTACTACACCGTGGCGGAGAGACAGCTCGGTGTGCTATTTATTTATTTATTGTAGTTTCTTTTAAAATTTACGAAGCCAAACATGCTCGGTCTGTGCCTTTACGTCCCTGTGTCTAACTCGGACCCCGTTGAAGTGGAATATTTTGAGTCCAATGGACTACCATCGGAGCTGAAGTCTCTGTTCAACAAACTGAGCGTGTTCCTGCCGTCCCAGGAGTTTTCAGCCTACCAAAAATGGAGAAAGGTAAGAAAAAAAACACTCAAAGTTAACTTTTTTTTTATTGCTTTACACATCAAAACACAGTATATGTAGGATTTACAATTACCCAGTTGTTTAAATCCAATTACTTTGGCGGTCACTAAACCCTTTCTTACCGGGTGCCGGAAGACTTAGCATGGGGTTGTAAGAAGCCTTACGACTAGGCCCAAATTCCAGAAAAGTCGCTACGAGTGCGTTTGGAAAAAAACCACCAAAAAACGTGATAAACCTTATTGTAATTATTAATACAGTGTCAACTTAGCCACCGTGTGTTATTGAACATGTAATTATCATAAGGTAAGTTTAATTCTCGTGTATTTAAACTAATTGCCCTGAACTGAACCGGCGCGGGCGGAGCTTGTGACAGTTTCATTCATTTCAGAGGGAATTCCACCCTAAAGAGGAATTTATGCCATGCTTCTGCAGTGACTCGAAAGTACATTGTTTCTGCATCTGGCGCCATAACATCCTCAAAGTGAAAGGAGACAGTTCATTTAAACTGAATGCATTTCTGCAATATAGAAAGAAAATTAAAATCTAGATCTATTAGCAAAATGCACACATTACTGTACATATGTACTGCATTTTTTTTATTGGATACCTGTCCTCTACCTTACATTGTTATGCTGCATGATTTTATTAAATGTTACTCATGCACACGCGCCTCCTTGAAACTAGAAAACCGCTGAGCTGAACCTTGATTATTGTACTGTGCTGTGACTCATGCACGGCCTGCAGTCAATTGCGCACTGACCAGTTGTTGACTTGTCAGGACCTTCAGTTCTCGCACTCAGCTGAAGTTCACATTTTTGTTTGTGATGTCTCATGAATCCAGCAGAATACACCCCTTGCAGCTGCAACAGGCTATGGGTTTTCAGACTATAGACACACAAGCACCCGGCCGTACATGTCCCTTGGTACAGAGATGGCATAATGTAAATTCTTAAAACTTGTGACCTAACAGTCCTTTTTCACCATGCTAAAAGTCACATTTATGCACTTGAGTGTGGGCTGCGGGACAGGGCAAAATGTCCTGCAGTGTGCCCCTATTGCGTGACCATAATATGCCTGCAATGTGGGTAGCGGGTCAGGTATCAGCGCCGGCCAGCAGACTGTAGGGTTGCTGGTGTTCTCGTCTTGTCTTAGCTCAGGAAGTTTGAGCCTCGGATGGATTAAAGCAGTTGGCGGGTCGACCTGCAGTTGAGTCCAAAGATAGAGCAGAGTGTTACTACCTAATCCCCCCCCCCCTTCCTCTCACCGGCTCCGGAGAAACGGACGTCATCCCAGTCATTCAAGACCAGGAGCCAAGAGCATAGCAGCTTAGGAAATGGGTCATAACGCTCTCCTGTGGGGTCATGAAACACAAGCTGGGCCACCTTTTTAAATCTCAGGTCATGTTCAGGACTGTGGGATTGACATTTAAACAGAGTACATTTCAGAACTTACTGTACCTCTTTCGTAAGTGACTCTTTAATATGTTATAATGTGTTGACACAACTCTTCTGCAAGGTGTCATCTGTGGTTGAAACTGTGGTCTCTCTCTGTGAAACTAAAAACAGTGTAATAACATACTGTCTGCACCCTCAGTGATTATTTTTAATTCTTAGTCCAACAATCTTCACCCTAGTCAAACTCTACTGCACATTTATTAAACAGAGTGTCATCTCTCATTGCCTGGATGTTTTTTTTTTCCCCTTTCAGAAAACCTTAAAAAGGGAAGAAGCTAACTCAGATGGACAGCTGGACTTTGAGGAGTTCGTTCACTATCTGCAAGACTATGAGAAAGACCTGAAGCTTGTGGTGAAGAGCATCGACAGGAAGAATGCAGGTATGAGGCTGCTGTCCCGGATGAGATGAAGTTTTTGTTGCAGATGTGTCCGCCGCTCGTTTGGTTTAATTTCTCACTTTGTCAGTAGCTCACCCCGAGTAGGAGATCCCTTTTCTTACAACTTGCCTTGTTTCCTTTTAAGGCCGCGTTGATCCTAAGGAGTTCATGCAGTCTCTTCAGGACCTTGGTGTGCATATTTCCCCACAGCATGCGGAAAAAGCCCTTAAGAGGTAATGTCGTTCATCAGTTTAATTCACTGCAGTCTTGGATTGCTTAAGAAGCTCAATATCTTACTTTGTTTTTATCTTCTTTTTTTTTTTAAAGCATGGACAAGAATGGAATGATAACTATTAGCAGTGAAGACTGGAGCAACTACCCCATGGTGGAGAAGACTGAGAACATTCCTGAGATCATCCTCTACTGGAAACACTCCACGGTTAGTTCAGCAGTCTGCATTGAAACCACAAAGTTTGCCTAAAAGGGAACAGCTGTAGAGACAGCTGAGCTGGTTCAGTGGAGCCCTTCCTCAGTTGAATCATGAGTTTCAGTTAGTTCTGAGCTTATGTGGAAATAACTATAAAATTCTACTGTTGATATTGTGTACATTTTCATTTTTGTCTTGTCTTAGATCTGATAACGGTATCATGGCACTCGATGATACTATCACTTAAGCACAAGCAAATCAAAGTGCACAGGGTGTTGTACTTTTGTCCTGTCTGGAAAAAACAGGTCAATTGAAAAGCAAATTCCCTGGAAGGTTCCATCAGCATGTGCGTCAGCAATTAAGCTCTATTAGGGTATGAAAGGAATTTGTCCCGTTCCCGGAGGATTATGTCGGAAGGATTTGTTAATTCGTCTAGTTGTTATGTAAAAGGGAGCAGCAGTCAGTCACACCAGGTGGTGACTGAAGTAATATAGCACAGCGCCTGCAGGACGACGGCATGATCTTGTGTTAAGTTATTTCGGCACTGTGTCATCTAATGAGTGTAGCAGCCTCTACTTTGCGCAGAGGAGACACTGGCCAGCTGAACCGGGAATAGAGCTGGAGTTGCCTCTCGTGGGAGGCCCTGGCAAAAACACAGCCAAATAACTAATGAAACATAAGCTGCTGGATCATCTGAGTTTAAAAACAAAATCTGATGTTTAATGCTCTGTGTGATCACATGTTTGAGCCCCATAACAGATTTCCAGTGACAGTGAAACTTCCTAGGCCATTGATGTCCTAGTTAGCAAAGGGCAATAAATGGGCAATAAAATGATGTAACAATGATGAATCATAAATAAAATTGAATTTCCACCTATAAAATTGCCTTTTTGTCTGAGAAGTTTCTAAATTAAGTCACCTCTGCTCTTGACTTGTGTCATTTTTAAACATGTCTTCATATGGACTTTTGCCCTTTGCTTGCAGAGCCCCGTTAAACCCCCATTAAAAATTATGGTGTGTACGGTGTGTCCATGATTATCTACTGAAATCAATTAAGTCTTGACCTCCACTGCTGCGTCTGTTAGACAAAAGACATTACTGTGGGGGGTGGGGGTGTCTTCACGTTATTTTTTGTTTTGTGTTTTTTCTCACCTCTATTAACTCTATACCTAGTAATAATTTATGTTTCTCTTCCGGACAGATATTCGATGTGGGTGAGAACCTGATGGTGCCTGATGAGTTCACTGTAGAGGAAAAGCAGACTGGGATGTGGTGGAGGCACCTGGTGGCAGGTGGAGGAGCTGGTGCCGTTTCAAGGACCTGCACTGCCCCCCTGGACAGACTTAAAGTCATGATGCAGGTAAGACAACCAAACTGAGCTTGAATTAATCAGTCTGACACTGAAGTGGGAGAGGTATGGGGGAGTTTGGGAACTGGACAGCGTGTGTAGGAAGTGGTGGAAACTCTGATCTGACACTCTATTTGCAATAGTAGATAATTTATCATCAGTGGGTGGGGATATGAGACGATTGTCAGCTGTTTTGCTGCGCAACCAGTGAGTAATGTACATCTAAAACCTGCCCATTATTTCAGTGGACTCAAGACATTTGAGCTCTTGAAATCAAATGTTGCATAAGGAAATAATAATGAGGTTCTCCTTGAGGACATGATGTTCATAACTACAACTGAGACAATCAGTCAAGGAGAAATTGCTCAAGATCGAGTTACCCAAGAACCATTAAAAGGTTAATTTTTAATAGACTATGTGTAGTAAGAGTGGGAGGTTAGGGTTCATAGTCCATGGGCTGATTGTGTGTCATAGCTGACCAATGATGGCTCGCACGACGTTGTCACACCCTCGACTGCGTAATTTTTACTGTCATCTGTGGGATGAAGGTCTAACTGCGAAATCAGGATCTGTGTCAGTGGCCTCTGTTTGCGTCAGTTGCCAAGTGGAAAGTCGACTTTGAGACCTATTGATTAGGAATTATATGTGTTGATTATTTTCCCAACTATTAATTAAACAGACCTAGTTGGACCCTTTTCTGGGTCAGGTGAAATCCTGTCCTCTATGACAAGTGCCATGTTTATCCCAAACTTCAGTTGACCTCTTTATTCTTATACCATCCAGTGAAATCAAGACAGATCTCAAAATAAATAAAATAGTAGTTGTTCCCTGCCAGTACAGACACAAGCTTATGGCTGTTCTTGGTCCAGTATTTCCTGCTGATTGGTTACATCTAATATACTTCTTCTTCCTTCTCAGGTCTATGGATCACGAACCAACAACATGTGCATCATGAGTGGCCTGACGCAGATGATCAGAGAGGGTGGTATGAGGTCGTTGTGGCGGGGCAATGGAGTGAACATCATCAAAATTGCCCCCGAGTCCGCCCTGAAGTTCATGGCGTATGAGCAGGTACGACAAGTGACTCTTGACAAATGACTGTGGACTGTAACTCAAATGTGTAATTCATTATGCTCTCTGTTCTTGGTGATCACTCACTAATCTTATCTTTTTCTCAATTGTCTTCTCCAGATTAAACGTTTAATCGGCAGCGATAAGGCGACTCTGAGCATCTTGGAGCGATTTGTTGCCGGATCTCTGGCTGGAGTGATCGCCCAGAGCACCATCTACCCCATGGAGGTGATTATCAGTTTAATTACATCTACCCCAAAAATGAAAAGGCATGAGGGAAACATGTTGTGAGCTTCTCAAGACTTTAACAGTGAAATGAAACCTGTTCTTTACTGAATCTGTCTTCAGGTCCTGAAAACTCGTCTTGCTCTGAGAAAGACCGGGCAGTACTCCGGTATCTCAGATTGTGCAAAGCAGATTTTCAAGAGAGAGGGACTTGGAGCATTTTATAAAGGCTACATCCCCAACATGTTGGGTATCATCCCCTATGCAGGCATCGACCTGGCAGTGTACGAGGTGAGCAGTCACTACTACAGACTATTATCAAATGAGAGACTGAGAAAATAGACAAAGTGTTTTGTAGAGAATTTGCTCTTGTCTCACATTTTGAATTTTTCCGTTCATCAGACTCTAAAGAACAACTACCTGCAACAGTACGGCACCAACAGCACCGACCCCGGCGTGTTTGTTCTGCTGGCCTGTGGCACCGTGTCCAGCACCTGCGGTCAGCTCGCCAGTTATCCTCTGGCTCTGGTTCGCACCCGCATGCAAGCACAAGGTAAGACCTCACATCTCTGATCCTTTTGTCAGCCTGAATATGACTGACTCCTGCACAGGACAGGCTTCAAAATATTTAACGTAGATATAAACCATATACCACCATGTTTTAGACCAACATGGTGACAGGGCAAGTTTAGATGTAGCAGCCCCTTTTTATAATATTTTTCAATTCATTGAAGTCTAACCTGTTGTGTTTTTTTTTTTTTTTTTTGTCTTTCCAGCTGCGACAGAGGGCAGCCAGCAGGTGACAATGAATGGTCTCTTCAGGCAGATCTTGCAGACAGAGGGCCCGACAGGGCTCTACAGAGGCCTGGCCCCTAACTTCCTCAAAGTCATCCCCGCCGTCAGCATAAGCTACGTGGTGTACGAGCACCTAAAGACACAGCTTGGAGTGACATCGCGCTGAAACTCGCTCTCTGATTGTCACGTGACTTTAAACCTTGAATGTGACAAGTACGCCCTCACCCCCCTCCCACCCAGACACCCCACCAACACCCTCGCCCCCACCCCCTTCTTTGCCAGGGTTAATGCTAGGGAATCCCAGGGACCTTTTTGGCCCCTCTGGTGGTTCGTGGAGTCATCTCATTCTGTGAATGTCAGCTGACGAAAGATGAGGAAGGACATTGAATGTTGGAAAGGCCAAGGGGAAAGATATGGACTCTGTGAGCTCATGTGGTCGGGAATGTGACTGCTGCTATTTATGTTTTTAAAGGAGTTGTGTTGAGAGGTGAAAAGAGAAGCATGAGGAATATGAGTGATTGTAAAATGAAGGACCAACTGTTTTTGCTCTTCCTGCCAGATTGTGTTTTGGTGCCTGAGCAAACCTCTTTTTTGTTTTTGTCTTTTTTCGGTTGGTTTGACATTGCAAGCTTTTGTCAGTCAGTAAAACGAGCATCACCAGCACTCTTGTTTAGTAACTGTAATGAAGACAACTCTCCTGTAGTACTTTTTATATGGCAGATACAGCATTACAAAGCTCTTTAAGAAGTTTTACTCTTTAACAGTTCTGCCTGTAAGGAGAAAATGATTGTGTTCCTAAATGAGAGGATTTTGCACACGTGAGTTTGATTTCTCTCCACCCCTGTCCTGAATGAGTGAATGGCTGACAATGGAGTATTTATTTCCATCCATCCTGTATTTATTGTTTTTATTGTCTAGGAGAGAGAGGAGGTATAATGCTGCATGTTTCCTGTCTGAAGAGCCAAATGTGCAATTTTAAAACACAGTGTGACTATATTCAGGGTGGGAAGCTAACACCAGGCAACAGCCTTAACATGTGGCTATCGAACACTAAATGTAGTTGTCTGAGTCAATGTGGTGGAGCAACTGAAAAATAACTGTTAGTGCAAACTGCTTCAGATTATATCTGTTAATGTGTGTAGATGTGTATTTGCCCTCTTTGGAGGTATAAATGTCTTAAAGTTCACATCAGGTTAAGGGCAGAATATTGTTTAAATCACAGAAGAGCACATTGGTTTTTGTTTTTTGTTGAACATTTATACTCTGAAAAATAAGGGCTTGGAAAAGATGAACAGCATAATGCACTTTAATTGACACTGGAAGAGCCTCTGAATGTCATATCAATCCAGGTATTACGATGTAATTCTTTTGTAAAGAATTAATTTTAGTATTGTTTTAATGGACCATTTTGATGCAAATAAATGCAAGTTCTATAAATGCACATGTTGAGTCTTGGATTTCTTTTTTCGGCTTTTAGATTTTTCTCATTTTGGAGAAACCCTGCTGCAGGCGTGATGGTCGAGTCAACGCAGGTGTTACCAATGATGCTAATTAAGCCCTTCCAGTGAGCCATCATGCTGCACAGCAGCACCCTGACTCTGTCTGACCTGAATGGAACGGAACCTTAATTAGTATCATTGGTAACACCTGAGTTTACCTACTATTTCATGTCAAAACAGCTGCTGTGAAAAAGATCCATTACTGGAGCTTGTGGTAGATTTGCTTGTTTATTGCAGATATCAGTGTCTGTTTATGCCTGCTGATAAATGAAAGAAATTATAATCAAGGTTTAGTTCATTACATTTACAAATTCAACAACTTCTTTCTTTCCTTCTCTTTCTTGCATAATACGCAGAGCCTGACAGTATGTGGTTAATATCTTCATTTGGCTGTAAACATGTCAGAAGATGAAGTGCCCGTGTAGTCTTTTAATAACTTAGTCTTGTTTGATAACAACTAGTTTCTTTATTTTCTGGACAAAATGATCCTCCATGATCTTTGAACAGTTTGTTTTGTTTTCTCCATCATTTACGTTTCACATTATGGTTCTGTTTGTAGCAGAGATTTGATGTTGAGTGATTTGTCCATCTATATTGTGTGTGTGTGTGTGTGTGTATGTGTTCATTCAGTTATGAGTGGCATGTGCGATTTATTGACCGCACTATGAGTTTTTTGGGGGCCACAAATGAAATCTTGCCCCGTGTGGAGCACAGTCAGATATCTAAAAAACCTGGATAAATAAAATGAAATGTGTCTGCATAAATAGAGACTAGCAGATAATTTTGGTTGGCTTCACATACATACAGATGAGGATTTAGGAGTTGTATAGATTTACAATAGTTCTGCAATACCTCAAGTTGTTATGTCTGCCCTGGGTCACATTGAGTATACATACAATACAAATTGAATTAAATGAACTACAAAAATAATTTCCTAGTAAGTGTTCAAATGTTTTGCATGAAAAGGTTCTTGCACTAATACCTAAAAATAAACACAGACCAGTTGCCTGTACGTGCGAATAAAATGAAATGGCTGATTTATGTAAATTATTCTAACATTGTGGAGATTATATGTAGCCTGATAATTTATGTAAATCAGAGCAGCAGAGACTTAAGCGAGATGAGATTACACGCTTAACAGTAAACAGTGTTGTTATGTAATTCTGGTTGACGTAGGTTTACTATTATTACAGCTCGTTTGACTCTATCGCGCAATTTCGCATTTTGCCCTCCGCAGCTTCCCGTACCAAAACACGGAAGCGGCGGCACCAGCATGGACAAAATTAAACCAGACAAAACATAAAATGCACTGACACTAGTGACATGACTGCTTTATACATTTCACGTCGGTGTCCTAGAATAGTTCAAATGGATTCCAGTTTGTATGTATTTGTTTTATTTTGGCAACGTTAACCGTGTTATCTATAGTGTTTAAAAACCTGCTAACGAGGCTAAACAGCTAAGCTTGTTAGCAGCGGTGCTAATAAAATATATTAAAATGGTGCAGAACATGTTTCGGACCGGGTTTCTAGTTCGGGCCACACACACCCTGCTAACGTGGGTCATAACCCTCATACTGTTCTTACACAACACCGGTAAGTTCATCCAAACTGGGACACCTAACGTACAGTATCACTGCTAAATATCAGTATTTAGAGACGGGCTTGTTGCAGGACTCCTTGTGTAGCTCCAGGTTGGAGTCATCAAGGTGCCCCACCAACCTTTATATGCACCCGAGCTGGATATTTATTCTGCTCTGTGTTGTTCATCTGTAAATATAGGAAGCTGTCATCAAGGTATGGGTTTGCTGGAGGTGGAGATTATATTGAAGTTACATCAAAGTGGTTACTTGAATGATTTAGTGTTACACTTCCATAAAGACAGAGGACTCAAGAGAGACAGACGTAGTAGCACAGGCCAAGACATCCTAATATTTAGTCTATTATATTGGTCAAACTCCAAAAATACAGGGTCCTACATTTCCCATAATGCAATAGTGTCTTTTATTAGACACCATCAGGGTTATTTTTCAGGCTGTAGAAGATGTTTGGTTGTTGTATTGTGGTGATGATGCTTAAATGTTGCTTTGACCTCATCTGAAAGTCTGTATTAAAGTTAAATACAATATTCTGAACTCATCTGATTGTTCTAGATCATATCATCTGTACACACTGTAGTTAGATTTAACATAATGAACATGAAGCACCCATAGTCATGCTGAAATATCATTGAGGGACATATGGGCTTGAGGACAAGACATATTTGGCCATACTAGTTAAGCTCTGTTTTCTGTATTGTGTGTGTGTGTGTGCAGATTTGCGAAAGTGTGAGGAGCGAGGAGAGTTGTTGCTGCCGGTTCTGTTCTTCCTCGTGGTCGTGCTGTCGGTGCTGTTATACTTTGCTGTTTCTTTAATGGACCCTGGCTTTGTGCTCACTGACACAGTCAAGGTGGGATTAACTAACAAAACACACATCACAGAAACCAACCAGACACAGATGTCATGAATGACGAATGTGTATTTCTTATAGTTTATTGCAGCTGACTCTCATGCCTCATACTAAGCCCAATACTAAAACATGTGCATACAGTCCTTTGAGTCAAGGTCACAAGAGATGACGTGTGCGTATGTGTGTATACATGTGTGACCTACATCAGTCTGTGTTGCGCAGGGTGTACAGGGTTCAGACGAGGAAATGGAGTCGATGATACCTCAGCCCTCGACCCCTCGGCTGCGGCGCTGCGGGTACTGCCTGCTGCAGGTAACCAGCTGCTGCCAGCTGACGACAACTCTGTGATCATGTTTGGCACGTGCACTCTCTCATCAAGGCCGTATAGTCATGTATTTGTGATGGTTTGTAACATAGGTTCCATTTTGTTTGCTCTAAAACTCAAACACAGATTTTCAGATGTGCTTCCGGTGTTTAAAGTGCGTGATATTCTCACATATTTGAATTGGCTTGCAACAATAACACAAGATTGGCAAAATTCAACATGTTTGCTGTGGTGGAACATCTCATCACCCTGTTGCAAGTTCAACTGCATCTCATGGTATTCACTCATCCGGCTGATAGGCTTCTAATTGTACCGTCATCTCAGGCTTTAAAACCCACACATAAATATGACCGTAAGCATCTTTTTATTCTATCAGACAAGACTGCTGAAAAAGAAATGCATATTTTTCTTATCATCTTTACTGGTTTTCCATCAGCCCATCAACACCCTGGTGTCTACACAGGATGTGTTCAGAGGCCAGTACACAACTGTAGCAGTCGTAGTGCATTCTGAGCACTGAACACTGCCAACGTTTCTCGACATAGCAGTACTGTGGCTGAATGAATCCTGTGTAGAGACTGAAGCTGCTGCTGCAGCTGTGCCTGTTTTGCTATTTTATATGGCAACTTTAAAAACGGACTGTTAAAGTCACTATGTGTAGCGTTCAAAAATGTCCGACTGTGGCAACTTTGGCAGTAAAAAAAAAAAGATAAATGTTTTTTCGAAAGACTTTTCCCAGTTTAAAATAGAACCTCTCTCCCTCCCTCTTTTTCAAGCAGCAGCCAATGAGAGCGAAGCACTGTCAGACGTGTAAGCGCTGCGTTCGTCGCTTCGACCATCACTGTCCGTGGATCGAGAACTGTGTGGGAGAGAGGAACCACCGCTGGTTCATCGTCTACCTGCTGGTGCAGCTGCTCGCTCTGCTGTGGGCTCTTCACATCGCTCTGTACGTCTACTGAACACTGTCTCCACTCTTTAAGATGGAGACAGATGAGCTATTGGACTGGTCCTAATCTGTTTATCAGTTTGCCTTCCAAACATGAGTCAGTGAAAAATTATCACATTGTGACAGTGCACTCTGGTCTGCAGGTTTGTTTCTACAAAATTAGGAAACACTTGAGATTTTGAAAATACACTAATCTCTTTACATTTAGTAAACATGGGCTCTAATGTGTTACTAAAATGCAATTTCAAAGTTCAAGTTACACTTAGAAATCAATCCTGCAGGTTTTAATGTGAAGGACTTGAACTGCTGTGAAGCATGTTGTACAGACTGGCAGACAGTTTGTCTTCAGATAGTTTGCTTTCCTGTTCTCTTCCCTCTTGATATTTTCTAATATGACGTAGCCATAAAAATCATTTCTGCGCGTTGTATTTGTTCTTAACACTAGCGCATATCTTTCAGGTCTGGCATCTCACCCACCATCACATGGGAGCTGTGGTTCAGAGTCAATGGGTTCCTGTTGGCGGTGCTGGGTGTCGTCGGTGTTTTCTCTGTGGTGGTGGTTCTGCTGCTGGGCTGCCACCTCTACCTTGTCTCCATCAACTGCACCACCTGGGAGTTCATGTCACGTCACAGGATCTCGTACCTGAAGAACTGTGGAAACGAGGAGAACCCTTTTGATCGCGGAGTCTTCTGCAACCTGTGGGATTTCTTCTGCATCTGCAGGACGGTGGTGTGGGAGCAGATGTACAGCAGGAACAGAAACACCACAAATTCTGTCTGACCTCCAACCAGGCAGCAGAAAATCTTTTTTTCAACCTCAGTAGCAGAGATCTGAATTGCAAATTTTTGATAGGAATATCAAAACATGATATCTTGGTTTTGCTAGCTTTGAGTACAAACATGTTTTTCTAACTAGCATGGTTAAAAACAAACCTTTTAACTATACGGTTGTGTTAGTCTGCTCTTTGGTCAGTCCATTTCTTTGGTCTTGGCTGACATATTTCACACTATTGGATGGATTGCCATTAATTTTTAAGATTTAAGATTACTTTTGGGCTTTTTGCCCTTACAGACAGGAACAGCTGAAGAGTGTCAGGAAAGAAGGGGGGAGAGAGAGGGGTCGTTGACATTCAGCAAAGTGGAATAGTACCCAGGCCACTGTGGTAAGGACTCAGCCTTAGTACATAACATGCTGTACCAGGTGAGCTATTGGACCACCCTGGATTGCCCTTAAATTTTGTACAGAGTCCTCAGAAGATCAGTTTTAATGACTTTGGTATGGCTCCGCGTGCTGCTCCCTGAATCAGCAGTCTGAAAATATCTTGATTTATAGATATTTTTTTTATTGTTGGAAACACTCTGACACCTTACATGCCTTGCCTGTAAGACTTTAATGCCTTTGTTCATCTGCTTTAATGTGCGATGTCCGATTTCCACACAGTCAGAGAAATACAAATGTCTCTCCTGCCTGGCTGCTGACAGCGCTGTCAGCCAAACTAGACAGCAGTAGAGGAGCTTGTACTTGTACTTTAGAGTAGTTTAGTCACCTTCACTAGAACTCATCACCGGAGCTGAGAGCCAACAGAAACAAATGAGCCGTGTCGCTCCCCGTTCCTCACTTTGTGACAAGAAGCTATTTGTAAAATTTAAGTTAAGTTGAGTTGTAAAGTTAATGTTATAGTCCGCCATGCTGTTTCTCCTCAAGGAAAGTGCAGTGATTCAAAGGACAAAATGCGACCCGGCTGTTAGGGGACAGCCCTACTTTGGTGATCCTCTGACTTTTTCTTACCACCACGAGGTTCACTGTTGTTGTTTGTCCTAACCTGGCTCAGACGTTCATGTTCCCCTCAGGATGAATTGTAATCATTTTGGTCATCCTCTGATTATTTTTCTAGTGCCTTCATCGGGTGAAAATGTAAAAAGGTTATGACCAAATACCCCAGCTGTACTTTGTGTTAAATTCTAAGCAGCAAATTTTAGCATGCTAACATACTGAACCAACAGACTCAGATGGAACAAGGTAAACATTATACCTACTAAATGTAAGCGTGTTAGCATGCTAACTTTAGCATTAAGCTCAAAGCACTGCAGTGCTTAAGGGTTGAGTGGGCAGGATTTAGTGGCATGTAGTGATAAGGCTGTAGATTGCAACCAACTGAATGTCCTTCGCCTCACCCTCCAAATGTAAGGGACAAACTACGGTGGCCATGAAACATGCATAAGGCCGTAACTATAGCTAATGTTTGATTCCCTTTGCAGACATGGCGGACTCCTGTAGATATAAACTGTGCTATGTATGCATAAACACTGTAGGTACAAAGGGCTCGTTCTAACGTAAACACAGCTATGGTTATTTTCAGGTGACTATACACTGATGAAAACACAGGTATGAATATTAATTCTACCATATTCTGTAAATAAGTCTCCCTAAATATCACACACTAGACCTTTAAGTGTAGTCTCACAGAGCCATTAGTGTGGCTCTAGTATTGTTTTCATTGAACAAAGTGATTTTAAACTTCTTTTCTAGGATGTTTTGATGCGTCGTACTCTCCTGGTGTGTTGCCCTTTACAGTATGAAAAGAACAGAATTGTGATGAATTATTTTTTGGTTGTTTTGTTGAAAGAAAGAAGAAAACTACTCAGTCTGATTGAAACATTTTTTCCTCAGGTCTGGTCACCACTTTCTCTTCCGTAAATGTTTCCGTTGTTGCCTCATGAGAGTGGTGACCCCATGTTGTCACACTAATTGCCTTTATGTCCTGCAGCTTTATGTCCTGTGCCTTTGGTTTAATGTAACTTGTATATATGTTTGGTTTTATGTAACTTGTAAAAATTAATTTAATTCTGAGAATCTTCACACTGAGAGCCAAATATTTTACAAACATTTTTTTTACTGTATTTGTTCTGTTTGTATTTATTGACAACAAGAGTACATTAAAACACTGATGATATGCATGTTGTTTATAGAGTACATCTGTACAGACTGACATTCCTAGTCAGGATGCTTCACATACATACATAAATACAGTACTGACACATAAGTAACATGTAATATTCAGCAGCATAAACTTAAAGTGCTACAGCAGCTAAATCAACGCTGGTCGCTCGTCCTTACATTTTAATAATTCAGCTAAAAATTGTATCCAGAGCAGGTAAAGGGTTCAGTGTCGTACTCAGGGACACTTCATATAAATAGACATAATGGCCTTTCAGGAGACTGAAACTTGTAACCTTTCAGTTTCAGGACAGTGGTCCAGTTTGTTTAAAGAGCAACTTAACACCTCATTAAAGCTTGAACGCTCCTCTACATATTCAAAAATGCTTTGAAATCAAGAGCACCTACCCTCCTCACAGCTCCAATAGATACGTTGCCCTCTAAATAAGAAATGACGAGAGCTGAATGAGCACTAAAATTTCTGCTAGGCAACAGTTGAGAGCACACAGGCACAGATTTGTAAGAACAGAATCAGTTTTGTGTGAAAGCATCAAGAAGCAAGCAGCCCAGCTTCTCTCACTTGTTATTATCTTTCTCACTTTTGGCAATCTGAACCATGTATGTATTATAGGAATGGTGCCCCTGTGCTCCCAGTCAGCCCACAGACTTTATATTAGAATGGCACACACCCACAAAAAAAAAAAAAAACACTCCTAAGCTCAAGTGAGTGTCTGATGATCTGAACCCTCTCAGTGCAAACTTCTGAGAGTTACTGTAACATCTGTACATGACTGTACATATAATTTACTAACTCTTAAAATGGAATTTAGTGTTAAGTTACTCTTTAAAGTTTAAAGTCCTAATTTTGATACACTGCCCAATGGTTCCCCCAGCTCTCCCTTAGTGCTGACGTTTTGAAACTCAGCTGTGAGCTTGAAAATATCAAAAATGAGCTGGAAGGAAATATTATAGGCATGCATTTACAAGCTTCGTCCCTGCTGCCCCTCTTCTTCCTCTTCTTTTATTGCACTGACATCATTGGAGCTCAGTATCACAGAATATGATTTGCTAAATTCAAAATACATATATTTTCTTACTATTATGGCTATATTATATTCTCTATGGCTTTTTTTTTTTTTAAATACCGCTAGCAATTACAGGATTTCTAGTGCACAAGTTCACCACAGTGCCATGCACTTCTACCTTTGTTAACAGAAAACAGCTGGTCAGGAGGAGACTGATATGTGGATGCGCACGTCTTTGCTACAAAGGAATGACTTGACAAATGCATGAAACATTTCCATGTTGGATTTAACATCTTTTAAAAAAAAGGCTCATCACCAGAAATTGGGTTAGCTTGTTCTGTTTGTTTGGTCAAGGCAGTGGGCAAAGCCTGTCACAGTGATGCATAGAAACGGCAGCAAATACTGTACCTCTGAAGGATAAATGTTTAAATAAATATAATAAGCAAAGGCCACAAAGCAAGCTGAATCTGTCTCCAACACACAGGATGCTTGAAGAGGCTATGACTGGTTATTAGTGGCACCTCGTCAATTTGGAAGAAATGTCAAAAATGTATTAAAAAGGCAATAATTTCAATTTTTTAAAACAGAATTTAGTCAATTTATAGTTCATTTGTGTGCTGTTTATGACCAATCATGTCACTGTTTATACATAGCTAATGCTAAATGAGCAAACCAATTTTGAGCTACAGCTACATTTGTCATTTTTGGAATAAGAAACGTCATTAGCACGAAACTAGTAGCTGTTAACTAAGCTGAAATTGTAAAAACTGTAGTTTTTTAACACCTAATTAATTTTTTGTTTAAGAACTTGTGACCACGATTGGTACAACGACACATTTTACTTATTGACCGACATATGTGCCGTTACTGATCAGCTCTATTAGAGTTCAAGACAACAGCTCTGCAGTAAATGCAGATCTGGTCAAGATACTACTGTAATAATAATGTAAATAATTATTTGGTTTTTGATGAGACCGTCAGAGGTTTTGGGATATACCTTTTTCTTGTGTCATTAAGAAAAGTTTCCATCGCGTGTCTTTCAGTCAGTGTTGTTTCCTGTGACAATTCTATGTTCCTCTTTGTGTCACTGTAGTTTTCCTATGTTATATCATGTCGTCATGATTGTTTTTGAAACATTTCCTCTCATCACATGACATAATTATGTGCTGTTTGTGACTGATGCACCAGCGACTGAGACAGCCATCATTGCTACACAAGTGAAACAGAGTCAGCTTTATGTGTTAACTTTTAGAGACATTTTTGTGGCAACATGAGGCTTATAGACGTACAGAGACCGGGCTGTCGCTGCCTTAACTGTGGTGTATCAGTTATGTAATCCCACAAGAGGAAAGAAGGACGAACATGGATTGGCAATGAACAGTGGTTGCATGTAAGGGCTCACCAATACTGACTGAAAGCCAGGATTTTTCTTAATAAACTTCAACCTCAAATCAAATCAAACATTATCTGGGCTTTCCTAAATGTACTGCGTGGTTTAAGATTTTGTAAACCCCCTTCATTTGACCTGTGCAAAACAGAACATATATATATTGGAGTATTAAAAAATTAAACTTTAAGTAGGATTAAAGATGTGAAAGAATGAGGTGATAATAATAAACTCTTCAAGCATCCTCTATCAAATATGTTGTATATGTATCTTTTTGTCCATCCCAAATCTCATAAGTAAACTCTAATAGCAGGAGCAGGTGAGGGTAGAGTTGTATTACTGCAGGTAAGAGTCGGAACAAAGCTTGACTTTCCACAGAGGATATAAAGGGCTACAATCGCTTTCTTTGCTCTGTTATAAAGAAAAAAAAGATGCTGTCTGCTTATTTGATGGATTTGGCTGTCGACTGGATGATGGCAAGAACAGTCAGCAAAATCAGCCATGGGATCGTATGTAGTGCCCATTGACTGAGCTGCAGAAAATATAGAAGGTGTTTGTTCTCTGCATGTACCATCAAGACCAGGGTGGGAAACTTTCTTTAAGATTTTTAATGTGGAGAGGAAGAAATGACCACATGGGGACTTGAAGGCCTGCTGATTAATACAAATAGCTAAATGATTATTGGACCAGGAGGTCAGATTAGATTTCTTGCTTTCAAAACTCACTTTTTAGCCTTCAATCCGTTTCCGAACGAACTAACATTTAGTTATTTAATGACATTTGTAAAATACACCTGCATTCTTGTCTGTACAGTAAATATGAAGTTACTGCCAGCGGTTGAAAATTTAAAGCTACCCTCAGTAACTGATTAGCTTAGCTTAGCACAAAGACTGGAAACGGGGAAACAGCTAGTGGGGCTAATGGGTCAATTTTGTGGTACACTTTATCACCTTTTGCCCCTCTTTCCAGTCTTTGTGCTATAAGAAGCTAAGCTAAGCTAAGCTTAGCTTTAAGTCTTCCGTACAGTTCTGGTAATCAGTCTTTTCATCGAACTTTCATCAAAAAAAGCAAATAAGACATCTGTCCTTTTAGTTTTTCATCAGCAGTTACGACGACCAATGGCCATTATAAGTTTCCAAAGTGAGGTTGTAAAAAAGTGTCTGCTGTAAAAGCTGTAAAAATTACTCATGTAAATGATAGGAAACTGTAAAAGGAAGCGAATCTTCACATCTGTACTTCCTGCTTAATAAAGACGTCTGAAAATCATCTCTGATTCATTTTATACCTATTGACTGATTAATTTATCAACTAATACAGCACTAGACTAAAGTTTTAAAAAAGCCCTGTCAGTGTTCTTGCTAGTCCTACTGTTCACTCACAACTAACCAGGACTCATTAGATTATGAATAAAGTAGCTCATCACTTGAATTATTTTACTCGCCAGTTGGGGGCTTTATTGTTCGTAAACGATGATGGTTGGTTACCTGTTAGTGAACAGTAGCAGAAGCTAGTGAACAAACTTCCCAGTAACAAAGCAAATGTATTTATCTTGTGGTAATTTACCACCCTGGTCTTTTCAGCTCGTCTTTCATCCATGCAAGGCGCAGAAGTCGAAGTCTGCGAAGGCTTCCTGCTGCTCAGCAGAGAGGCTGAAGGGCTTGGAGGGAGGCGACAGGATTGGCTGGAGTCGAGTGAACTCGCTGTCAAAGTTGCTGACATCCATGGACTCTTTGATTGACGGCAGGAATGGCGGCTTTACTTTCTTGGCCAGCAGGGCTTCCCAGTCAATAGTCTGAAAGACAAGTTTGAACAAAACATATAACAGAGCCAATGCCCATAAATGAATCATTAAAAAAACACTATTCATTCACAAAGGTTTCAGCAATCAATACTTAGTGAAGTCACAGGCTTGATGTGTCTTGGCAGGTTCAGTTCAACGCCTAATCAATACCTCATTAGGCCGTATCAGAAGTGGTGGACATGGATTTTGACAAATACACAAAATGTCAAATGGGTTTAGACGTTTAGTAGCTAACCATTTCTTCTGAGATGGTAAAAGAAAGTGAGGATACAGTGATTTACCTCAAAGAACTTCTCTCCTTTGACCTCGTTTGCGTCTCTCTCTCCAGCTCCAAGCCTTTTCAGTGGATTCTTCTTCAACAGCTGTAAAGGTTGAGCTTTGTGAGTGTTGTTTCTTTCAGAGAATTGCATGGCTTCTACCTGGACGTACTTCTTACTGATATTTTCAGACTTCACCGTAGAGCTTGTAAAGATTCTCAGTTGTTCAAATCTCAGTTTGCAATAATTTCCTCCAGCTAAATATTCAAAGATATCGCAGAAACTCCAACACCAGCCAGATTCCCTGGTTCACTGTTTCTTCATTGTAGTGATTATTCATTAACCTTCCAGCCACAAACATTATTTTATATGTTATTTAAGATCCTTAGGTTTTCAAATATGTAGGGGAATATAATAATGGGGAAATTGGTATAAAATAAGGCGTAAATATTTGATAGTTAAGCCAGACTGGGAGAGCAACAGATATGAGGCTTTTACCTTCTGAATAATGGAGACAGCACCAGGAGGAAGAGACCCTGGATACTGCACATCATCATTGACAATGCTGTCAAACACCTCCTCCTCATCCTCACCAGGGAACGGAGACTAGTAGCAGGGCAGAGAGATGAGTTAACAACTGAGCTATCCGCATTCAAAGCTTTGAATATGGACGATGTTGAAGGTAGAAAAAAACGTGTATGACAAAAAAAACACTCTAGAGGAACTGAGGAGATGGGGCCCAACTTTAACTATCCACACAGAGATTTGAATACACGTTAACTACCTCTCCCACAAGCATCTCGAAGATGAGGACACCCATCCCCCACCAGTCCACTGCTCTGGTGTAGTTGTCATCTGTCAAGACCTCAGGAGCCAGAAACTCAGGAGTCCCACAGAACGTTGAGGTCCGATCTCCATGACCCATCCCTGCCCGGAGAGAGTGACAAAAGAATCATCACAACTCAACACACAGAGGCTTTCTGTAAATCTGTTGTAGTGAAGAAATAAGCCAAAAATAAGTTGCAGCAGGTGGAAGAGTCAGGTGATGTACAGACAGTGAGCGAAATCAACTCACCTTCTTTACAAAGTCCAAAGTCTGTGATTTTCACAAATCCATCTGCATCCATTAACAGGTTGTCCAGCTTCAGATCTCTGTGTAAAACATAAAATTATTGTAAGCTGTAAAATGAATACTGTACAATGACATGACATCACTTTGGCCGGCGTTACTTACCGATAGATGATTTTATTCAGATGCAGGAACTCTAAACCCAGCACGACACACGCTGAATAAAACCTGCACACAACAACAATAATAGATTTTAGATTATGGATTATAATGCTGAATATGACCACACTTGCTGTGTCACATACATATGCTACAGTGTAAAAATATAAATGCTCTTACATTAGACAAACATACTGTTTGCTAACAGTGGATAGTCTTTAAAAACAGCAGGACATACAGACCTGGTCTGGGCCTCGGTGAAGACGTTGTTGTGGATGTGGATCATGAGGTCGCCGCCTGGTAAATACTCCATGACAAAGCAGACATGGTCGTTGGTCTGGAAGCAGCCGTGGAGGTTCACCAGGAACGGATGTCTAGATGCGTTGATCATCTCAAAGATCCTCTTCTCACTCATAAGGCTGCAGAATAATGCCTCAGATTAGCACCAGTTACTCCACCAACTTTTCATATTTGCTAGACCTGCACAACAAATTGCCACCCTAAACCTTGACTGAATGTCTTGAATGTTGCATGACTGCTTTTGTAAAGTTTTAGTTCATACTGAGGAACCTTTACTGAGTACATAAGCATGGCAAACAGGCAAAGACAATAAAAAATGGTCCCTGAACTAAATGCCTAAAAATTACAATAAGTCAACTCTGGCTCTTTGTTTTGTCTCTGTCTTCTTTTAACTTAAAACTATTAAAAATATTTCAATTTCAGCATTTCATTTGTCCTTATTTTGTTGTTAATGGAAAGGCAATAATGGGTCTTTGCTCCATTAAATAAGCTTTAATGAAGTAAAATGTATTAACTGATTCAATAAAACAAACCTTTTCTCAAGGTGGATCACTGGCGTTTGATTCATTTTTTATTTAAAGCACTTATTGGTTACTAGTTTAAAGGGTCAATTTGCCCACATTAAAATGGAATTGTCTCCTACTTACCCTTTGGGTAGATCCCTGTATACCTGTTTGCAGGTCTAGTTTTATGTCATTTGGATAAACTGGCTTAAGATGAGCTTTCCGAGAGCTTTCACACACACACACACACACACACACACACCTGTCCACTTCATCACGAGTCACAATGTCTTTTTTCTTCAAGGCTTTGATGGCATACAGTTTTCCTGTCTCCTTAAACTCTGCCAGCAGGACCTAGGCAGAAACATTCACAACCAACCAACTGAGGACAAACACGAGAAGACGTTTTGATCAAGCAGTGAAATAACGTTCAAACTGTTACCTTCCCAAAGTGTCCTCTGCCCAGAACTGATATATATTTGTAATCTTCCATCTGCATCCTTGTGAAAAAAGGACAAAAGTAGGAAATAAAGGCCATGCATTCATTCTTAAGTTTGAACTTTTACAGTATATAAGATAAGAAGTGTATGTGTGTGTACTTAAGAGCAGATACAGGCTGATCTTCACTTCCTTCTGTGTTGTTTATGGATGACTGCAAATAGAGACAAAGTTTGTCACAGGAGATGCTGTAATCTTTCATTAAAAGCTACAAACTTATAAATGTAATTCATTAATGTAATCTGATGAATGATATACAAAAAAGCTCTATATGATATGTCATAGCATTTTCACATTTATGAATGGAAAATTGATAAAATGATATGTTAGTATTTAGCTCAAAGCACTGCTGGGCTTCAGTACAGCCTCAGAGCTGTTAGTGTGCCTTCAGACTCTTATGGTCCTTAGTATTGTTCTTATACTGCTTATGACAGGTCCTTTATTACCACTTTTTCTTGCAGTGCAGGCACAGATGAGGTTTTGTGTGGTGTAGTGATGATGGTGGAGCTGTTGTCTCCCTGGTCGAGGCTTGTGGGAGAGGGCTGATCCTCAGTGATGCTGAGTCTGATTACTGGAGCTTCGCTGCAGATGTGCAAAGACAAAACAACAAAAATGGGAACCGTTTAGCTTCAACCCCAACAGCCCTCACCTTGATTTCATGAGTTGTCCCATGGTACGACAGTACAGTGTCTGACTGAACATTATACCCCAGAATACTACTAGATACTAAATACTTAGCACAGTAAACTGATAATACTTTTACTTAAATAAGGTTCTGAATACTTCTTCCACCACTATACCACTATGTAAGGTCAAATTAAGATGCTTAGATTATTCCTGACTTTGGCAGTGGAGTGGTGGTTTGAGGCTCCTTCTCAGATGGACGTGGGGTGTTGTTGGCCACAAGGTCGGGGCTCGTAGAGAGGGACGAGCTGAACGTGCTGAAGGAGCTGTAGCGAGGCAGGATGCTCATCATCAGATGACCCCATGTGGCAAAATTCATGTTCATCTGTGCCGCTCTGAGAAAGTTCTTCCCTAAGAAGAAAAAAAAAAAGATACATAGATACAGAACATCAGCCAACAAAAGAAAAGTAAAGAACGTGAAGAATTTCAAAACAACAAACACAGCAACAACAAATAAAGGCAAATTAAATCTGTGTCAGGTCATAGGTTGTTCATCTGTACCTCTCTCTTTTGTGAAGATACATCGCTGACGTCTCAGTTTCGGCTGTCGTTCAATAACAGTGTCGATGAATTGAAGCTGTAAAATCCAGAACAGAAGAATTTTCTTTGGGACGTTCACTTATGTTCTGCTTATGTCTAGACTAAGAGTTTCTGATTTTTATTTATCGCCATAGGTTCTAGCCAATATGACAACAAAATGACCTTCAGTTTTTTGTTATTTTCAAAGCGGTTTGCCTTGAACTGACCTTAACTTTTTCATACTTTGAGATTTTCTCTATTAAGGAGAACACACATTCATTTAATCAGAGTTGCTCCTCCCCAGAAATAAGATCATTACAAGACATCACTGAACATTTGCTCATACATCAGGCAGTGTACCTTGGCGTGGAGGAGGCCCTGTGGCTCCAGACTGAACTCCTGGTTGTGGTTTGGATTGTCCATCATTTCCTCTAGTCGCAGGAACTTGACTGCACAGATTGCCCTCTGGTCCCGCCAGAAGACGCCGACCTCCAGCTCTCGAGACTATCAGCAGAAACAACAAGCACACAATCAGTGAACAATAACTGACAAATTTGTATTTACCCAAGAGTGTCTGACTGGGGTTATATAATTAAGTCATGAAGTGGTTGATACTTTAATTTTGATGATTTCAGCTGGAGTTTAGTATGACCTTTTTTCTTTTTTTATTTCTAATCAGAAAACATACTACTTCACAATATTTCAGGAATGAAGTGTTCTGTATGTTACCAAATTTAAAGGACCAGTCTGTAGGATTTAGTGGCATCTAGCAATGTAATTGCTGATTGCAACCCTTCTCGTTTCACCATCTCCTTCCTAGTGTGAAGGAGAAACTACGATGGCTGTGACAGATCGTCAGTGTTTATGGCTGTTCTGGGCTACTGTAGAAATATGACAGTTCAACATGGCAAGACTCTGTGAAATCAGTGGTAATGGCATCTGTAGATTTAAATCATTGTAAGGTAACAAAAATGTAACAATTTTCAGATGATTATATGTCATGAAAACATACTGTACTTGTCCATATTATATTCCATTTCTGTCATATTCTGTAAATCTTACATACTGGACCTTTAAGCATGAAAAACAAACAAAAGGCTTTTAAATATTTAGCTCCAATCAGAGGGAAATATTAAAGGAAGGTCTGAAATTGGATCACCTGAGTCCCCGTGCTAGCACTTACATCTGTCTCAAATTTTGAAACAACCAAACAAAACTTGCACTAAAGCACTGAGCATGCTTTGAGTTGTTACCGTCCAATAACAACTTTCTTCTTCTGGGTAGAATGATTGAGTTTGTGTGATAAATGAATATCAGCAGGTGTTAGGGAGACACCTGCTGGTGACAGACAGAACTACAACAATAATAAAGCTGTATAGCTGCTACTAATAACTGGGCAGAAAGCACAACAGCTTCTCGGAGAGACACACAGATGGTCTCAATGTTAAACTGAAATGTTTTAAGCAAAACTAGCAATACTACGATGCAATGCATTCAAAAAAATTATACTAATTAGTACTGATTTATCAGAGTAAGAGTGCAGATTATGAAGAATGTGGCATTTTGTATATACTAAATTATTTCCACCACCAAAGAAACTTTTAAATCCCTACATGTTCATTAATTTTAGGCTTTCTTAGAAAGGCCACGTTTACATTCCTTTTTTTAGCAAAAGTCTAATTTTTAAATGTAACTCTTCACATGCTGAGTGTCTGTGTATATTTCCCATGTACTGTCTGCCCTGCATGGTGGCTTTGTAGAGTGTGTAAGGCCCTGTGGTTTCTCCATTATAGTGTACGTGTCAGCACATAGAGCATGTAAGCTGCTGATGCTGTTTGTGTCTACACCAATGTCACAGAGGCAAAACGCTATACATCATCAAGGAGAGCAGATCGTCTTTGACCTTCTTCTTGTGTTTGTAATTCGATTTTTCTCAGGATGAAACTGGATGATCAGGAGGGAAGTAAATACACAGAAAAGACTGCTCGAACGTGGGTGGTGTGGATCAGAACGAACATGAAAAATGACTCATGAACACTGGAAGCTTGCCTACAGTAAAAGGGGTTTAAATTATGGGAAATTGGTGCTGGAACTATTGTTTGAATTTCCTAGTTTCTACATATCCAACATGCCACTACAATTAACAGGATCAAAAATACTGACTGCATTTTTTGACATTTGTAGTTTTATGTCAATTAGCTATCCTCAGCTATCCTCATTGGCTATCCAGGACCCGCGGGTAAACCAAAGAACCACAGTGAGCTATATTTGGTTTGCAATACAAACCTGAATATGCTTGCTGGAGTATTTCAATAGAAACCAGGATACTGTGTGATATGATCACCCAATCAAGGTGTCTGATTATCATGTCTGCAGGTGCATCGTCCACTCGAGTTTCATAAAAGTTTGTCAATAAAACTAAAGATATAATGAGTAACAAAGTGATGAAGCGGACTCAAGTGCTACTGAAGTCCATGAGATGCAGTTGAAAGGTCTGAAAATCTATAAAGCGTACTTTTAAACTTACATGATCCTGTCACATGCAGTTTATTGTTCCAAACAGTGAAGAGTGAACTTCCACACTCAAAGATTTTGTGATAAAAGATATAATGAAGATCAAAGTGACGCTCCCATTCACTCACAGTGTTAAAGATATTCCCAAAGCGAAACAGATGATCAAAACATGGAGCATGTACACAAGGAGGTGAAAACAAGGTTTCTTAATGTTTCATGTAAATGTAAATAATGTAATATAATCCAAATCATGGAACGGGTAAATCAAAGTGCAAATACTAGTTTTCTACTAGTGTAAACATATTCACTAACCGACTGACTGCATGTCTGTGACTGGACTCACCCGCTCCAGTTGGATGCAGAACGTCTGATCCCAGCTCAGCCTGCTGACGGCGGCCCAGCGTGTCCGACCGACCACTCTGGTGTCCAGCCTGAGCACCGCGCTGATCTCCACTGAGGGACCGGGAACAAAAATTCACAGGCTCAATACTAACAACTGTCAGGATCTGTCCCTGCTCACTTATTCAGTTTGTTTACATAGAGAGTTCCTAACCGGGCTAGCCAGCAATAATAGTCTGATTAATACAACTATCAAGTTACCTTAACTAGTTGAGTTAAATTTAAAATCTGAGTTGGTGATCTTGTTTGTTCACTACAATATGTCTTGTTTTCTTTGGTGTTTTTTTGGTTCATTTTTTTATTTCAACTATGAAAAATACAGTTAAAACTAAATATTTTTTCTGGAATAAACTGAGTATAAAATGAACAACATCAGATAAAACATAAAACATCTGTAGTGCATCGATGCACGGGTATTAATAATAAAGGGCTCTTGCTTGTGGCAGTGTGGGCATTTATGTTCAATTCATTTGGGGGTTTTTTTTGGCCACATTGAGGCAGAAAACTTCACACCAAGTCTGCAGACTCACAGCTCTGTCATGTCATCTTAGCATTGCTATAGCTAACACCTCGATTAAGTAGTAGAGCCTGACTGATACTGGATTTTTGAACACATTTTTGGGAATGATCCCTCAAATGTGGTAATCAGACACAAAGATATGATAATAGAGGGAGGATATTTTACAGTTAAACAGAGTACAGTTATAGTTTTTCATACATTTTATTGTCCATAATGTAATAGTTAAATTAAATGTTTTTAAAAATGCAAAATGTCAACCTACCGGAGGGTCCGTCCATCTGGTGAGCAGCGGGTGAACTGTTTTCCGTGGGACTCAGATGGTTTTCCTGCTCTGTGTTTGTTAGAGGTTTTAGTAAATCCTCACATCCAAGAAGCCTGACTTCAAGTTTGCCTGAAAAAAATAGAACATGCAATTTTGACTTAAAAAAACAAATCATTGTTGCTACGCACACAGGTTGGTAATTTTGAGCACTGCTACTTAATATACTTACTAAACACTAAACGCAACCCTACTGTGTGTAACTATGCATGTTTCTAATGCCTGGTAATGAGTCTGAGTTAAGACAGTTGACTAAAATGAACGCAGCATTTCAAAATAAAACCTTTCATTTGTCGGCATGAATAAATCTCTCAGACTGAAGCCTTTAATCAGTGCTGTCTGGAGCTGCACACTGAGCATTCACATCCTCATTTTCTTCATTTCACTGTAGTGCTAACAGCTGTGGAGCAGAAAATCACCCCAAGTGTTTTCACCGCTCTGAGACTCGCTCTCATTATTCGCTGCCAAGAGAGCAACTCCAGGATTTGTCTCCTCATTACATCATCAAATGGGTTTTTTTTTTGTTTGCCTTTTGCAGGGAGAGACTGGCTTACAACTGAACCGTCCAAAACCAACAGATTACATGTCCTGATTATCCACTGGCAGGGGTTAGTGTATGGTAAACCATGTTCAAACAGTGCGTGCCCATGATACCACTGAGAATGGCTGCATATTTGAATGAAGAAATACAAAAAAAAAGTAACTTTCAATTATTTTCTCATGTGTAAATCTGGTTAAAAAATAAGCATTCTCAACATTTTCAAGGGAAACTGGAGCTGTACAGAATCCACAACCTCAGGCTAAATATGAGGGAAAATGCTCGACTTTATTCAAATCAAATAAACGTATGGCCCTCTTTCTCATAACAACAAGTTTACATAGTATTTCTTAGTATTTTTTGTCAGTAATGTTCAGAAACAGCACAATTTGCAATGACACATACCAGTCAAGGAGGCAGGTCTGATTGAGAATATGGACGGGGATGTGGACAGGGGACATCCAGGTCTGGAGCTATGGGGAGACTTTGGTCCCTCTGAAGGGTCGACCTCCCCTACAGGCTGCTGTATAAGCTCCTGGTTGTTTTCCTTCAGGCATTTCTCCAGGGACAGCCGCAGAAGATCCAGCTTCTGGGAGGACTCCTGCACCCGGGACTGAGCCTAACGGCAAGATAAACATTGTGTTGTTATGTTTGGTCTTTTTAAACATAGTGCTGTTTGGTATTTTGGGTTATGGTTAGTGTTGCTCCACTTCACCATGTTTTCCAGACTTCAGAACTAGGATTGATTTTCCTTTTTTTTTAATGTTTTTATTGAATATCAGATTTGAGCTAATCCACAGTCCTTCCACAGCAAAGGAGCCACTTTGATCAAAACAAAACACTCTTAAAGGACAAATATGGCTGGATTCTAGTCATTTCTATGTTACATAAAAATCAAACTGTAAACTCCTGAAACCTGCTTGAGTTGTTTACACGTTAAAATAACGCTAAAAAAAGTTCTTTATGAAAGTATTCTTCAACTATCCCACATTCTGTTTGCCACTGCATATGGTGGGTTTCCTCAAAGAGCTGCTGAGTCAGCCAGGTTTCATTTACCAGTTTTAATATCGATGATAATGTCAAGATGAGAATGAGTCAGGAAGATATTCTACAATGTAGTTAACAGGTACAAAGAAGAGTGTACAGTCACATGAAATGAACTTTCTAAACTTGGTAATTATACACATGTGAATACACTACTGCCAGCCCGTATCTCTTTCCCCAGTGTTTAGATTGTACACATTAACATCAGCCTTCTGGCTCTGAACTAAAGATACTTTTAAATGAAACTGATCGAGAGTCCCACCTCAGCCAGTGCCTTTTGGTCCAGCGCTGAAATTCCCTCCAGCTGCTTCACCACATCTTTGGCCAGCACCAGCACATCGGTCTCTCTCTGCATGTAGTGCTGCAACTCTGCCAAACGAGCATCCACAGGACTGACAGCGAGCGGAGAGATGCCTGAGAAGAAGAGGCAGCGAGAGAGAGAAAGAGTATTTCAGGTTGAAGAAATTCATTTCAGGCGAGCGATACATCCTCATAGATCCTCAATGAAATTCTTTTTATTCCTGCAATCAATATTTATAAGGCTGAAGTGACACTAAAATGTCACTGTGCTCCAGGCAAAGGTTTTAACATTACATTTTTTATGTTTCTGGCATTTAGCTGACACTTATTTGAAATATATGAAAGCTCCTCAAAGGCGAGATAAAAACTGACTGGGAGAAAAAAAAACTCTTCACCTGTTGCTAAGTTAATATAAGGAGACAAGCACCGGAGAAAACAGCAGTTTGATAAAACGTGGCACTTTTTTTTTCTCTTTCTGCTTGGGGCATTTTTAATATTAACTTTTGATTGTGTAGTTTTAAAATTTTGATCCAGTCATCGTTATTTTCCTGAAACACTTGAATGATTCTCTAAACGTTGCACTTAACAAAACTGCAGTTAACATTTGCTGCATTGTAAACATGGTTAGATGGTTTCTGTTCTGTATGGGATACAATGAGAAGAATTCATTTTGTACATAGTTTCTCAATATTTTTCCTGCATATGCTTATAAGGCGTGAAAACTTATAGTAGTGCTCTCTGTGGACAAAAACAACTGTTATTTCTTCTCTACTTTGATATATATCATATATTTTGAAATGCATTACTTTTCTTATATAAAGATATATTTACATTGTTAATATCTTTTTATATTTATAGATTTTTTTATCCCTCTTCTCACTTCTATATATTTTATATTTCATGTTTATTGATTGTTTTGCACTGGGGATACGAGGAGTGTTGACAATAAAGCTGACTTGACTTGACTTGACTTGACCAAAGCAGTGACACAGAGTGTAATGTGTAATGTGCCCTAAAATGTTAACGTTTGCTTTTTCATATTTAACTGACACTTGGATACACAGTGAATTCAACTGCCTGCACTAGTATAGAGGACTTCAATTCCTGGCAGATCACAGCACAGTGCAAGGAATCAATGAGAGGAAAGGAGGTCAGGGGTCAGGGTAAGGAAAGATGAGTCGAGGAAACAAGGGACAGAGTTACTTGTTTCATATTTCATCCTGTGGAGCCAGGAATCATTTTTGTAAGTGTTAGTTTGAGGATTTTCAAATGGCACACGTCTCCAGTTTAGAATTAAATGTCACATTTACTCTTTGCCTCTATTAATGCTGCCAGAGTGGTTTCACTTTCCGGATTATACAAATAGCACCCAAAAAATGACAGTTGGCAGGAAGCACGGTTCAACCAATATGGGTTTTTGATAGAGGTACTGATATTTCTGAGCAGAAGCTTCTGTTACAGGCAATAATTCATACTGTCGCTCTCATAGTGACCTTTTTAAACCAAAAACCTTTTCAACTTTTTCATTTTTGCTTTTTTGGAGGACACTAAAACAATTTTTTTTCACAATGTATTCAGACCAGTCATCCCCTCTTTCAACTCTACCAAGTGGGTCTCAATCGTTTTACCTTTTGACTCCCAAAAACAAACAAAAAGTCTTTATGAGTTGTGATCCCCTGAAACAGGAAGAGGACCTCTGACGCCAGATTCATCCACGATATATGGTGTCTGCAGGGAGTGATAAAACCAGTGATTTTTTTTCTACCAGATGCTGTGGCTTCTAGTTTTCACAACTCAATTTCCAGCCTGAACCCCAATCACATTTCTAATGGTTCAATTATAGGTTTGAGCTTTGGAGGTTAAAAGGACTTTGAGGTGCCAAAACATGGCATTACAGTTGTATTATTCCAATATGTTGTCAGGTATCCCGTTTTTTTATTTGCTGTGACAGATGTGTTGATGTTGTAGCTACAGAATTTTATTGATTGATGATTTCATACCTCTTTTGAGCTAGTTTAAATACCAAAAGAAGCTTAGAGGTTAGTAATATCCCTAAATTTACAGAAAGAAAGCATGTTCTGAAAATAAAAATGCAATTCTTGACATCCAGTGACCCTTTAAGAGGGTCATGGCACAGGACTCTGACCTCCATGTGTGTTGCTGTCATGGTTGCCGCCATCATCACTGCCAATACCGCCACCGCTGCTGCCAGCCTGGGTGACTTTGATAATCTGCAGTCGGATCAGCTCGATCTTGGAGCGGCTATCTTGCAGCATCTGCTGAGCTGTGGACAACATCTGATCCTGGATAACGACATCACATCAAGAGAAAACAAGCCCCACTTTATCACCATGCTTTTTCCCCCCTGACAGGTCGGCCAGGATGGGAGCACATTCGTAAACAACACAGTGACTGAAAACAGCCACATTTATCATAACAAGTGGCAGAACATAAGGAAATCACCAGCAACGGTGCTGCACATGCAACTCATTCCCATACTGGACAAAAACAAATGCCAAACAAGAGACGGAATAAGTGTGAACAACGTCTTCAAATCAGGTGGAAACAGTATGACTTTGCACTTCACTAACCTCGGTGTGATGCTTTTGCTCCTTGCTGAATAAGGACTAATTTGTCATCCTCTGTGGAGGTGGAGTGGGACTTCTCGGGTTGCGCCTCTCCACCTTCACTATCCTTGAAACACAAGTCCCCTGATGTTATGGTGCGTTCACACACACTCTGACTGAGGGCTGTTCCTCTGATGCGGCTCCTACATCTTGAAACCAGGATCACACAGCCTGTCCTCCTGTTTGTTTTTGCCTCCTTGCAGACTCCTCTGCAACATCCCTGTCCCACTGCATCCTCATCCTCCGCTCTGTAACTAAATCTCTTTCTCTCTCTCTCTCTCTCTCTCTGTCTCTTTTAGAGGGGTTTCTCTCTGCAGGGGTATGGCAGAGTTCCTCTCCCGACCAGAGCTGCAGCTGCTGCTGCTGCTGCTAGTCTGACAGTGCTGATTGCCTGCTCTGGGCTCGGTATTGGCCGCTGCATGACCACATGCTCCTGTGCTGTCACCAACCAAAGGACAAACACAGAGCTGCTGCTGCTGCTCTCTTTGGGACAAGGCAGAGACCAGCCTTCAGCATTTAGAAGATTTGTCTAACCTGCTCTGACAAGAAGGGGGTGTGAGAGACATTAATAACCATATGGATCATAGTCAACATACATCCAGGGGAGGTGGCAAATGCAGGAGCAGCTGCTGGTGTGCTGAACATGAGGCTGGACATATAGCTAGGTTTACTGACAGCATTGTAAATTCCCACTGTGAATGTTTCCAAGCTCTGCGTGTACACTTGTTATCTGCATACAAGCATACATGACAGCTCTGTGGCTACTGTTGTTCTCTTCTCAGCTGTCTGTGAACCTGTCAAACGGTCAAATGATAGAGGAGATAGGCGGACTGACTGAAAAGCCATTAATATGAGTTACATGTAGACATGAAAGGACACACTTCATTCGTCACCGTACACTTTCAAGCAATTACACGTTCACTAGCTTAAGGCTTTTCCTCGCTATAAACCAGAATGTAAAGCTATTATTTGGCTTTGTTTATAAAACACACTGAAGGAGTACGCAAGCCAGTGCATAACCCTAAACTAAAATATCCTGTTTATTCGGCCTTTTCTTATCTAAAACAATTAGCTCGGGACAAACTGTGACTGACGAGCTAATTAGCACTGACTGACCACCAGAAAGAGGCTCCTGCTCAACTGATATTCAGCATCTTTTTAAAGTGCGCAAGTGCGAGTCGGTCCAAATGAAGGTTTGGCCTGGTCTGAATAAATACATTTTTTTGGCCGCGATTAATTTTAAAATCGCTTATGATAAAAAATATACGTAATAATTTGAGGATTGGTTCATTTTGGGTGTAATTTTAAGAGAAGAGACAATAACAAATCTGCAAATTGGAGACGAGTAGTGAGACCTATTTTGAGAGGCGGAGCTCGTCTCTTCTCCATTCGGCGAGGCGCGTTCGTAATGAAAGGAGCGCGTGAGCAGCGCTTGCTGTGACTTCCTCGCTCATCGGCAGCTACATTGTGTGGAAAGCAGCACGTTGTTGGCTTCTGCACGCTGAACTTTACGCCGAATTAACGTTCTCCTGTTCAAGGAGAAACCAGATTCAAAGCTACCAGCTATTTTCTCAGACGTCTGTAAGTTACCCCAGCTTGCGAAAACATGTCGGCCTCGGCGGCAAAAGTGAGTAAAAAGGAGCTGAACTCGAACCATGACGGAGCGGACGAAACCTCCGGTAAGGGAATGGCGGCCTCCTGTTCACCGCCATTTTCACTTTCTTCTCTAACATAATTTGCATTGCCAAAAGGGGCAATATTGTTAATAATTGTTGCATGAATTGCTTTAATTTTGCTTAACGTCCCGGGACCTACTTAGCGGTTGACCACAGTGGTTGCTGCGTGTATTCACATTTCGAGAACAGCAGTTAGCTCCCCAGCTAGCGCGTTTATTAGCATGCCGCTGCTCCTGCCTGCTGTTGTTCAGTTCAGACCGGTGCTGAGAGGCCATGTTAGCTACTTCATTTAGCATCATCAGCGTGGCCAGTTATGTCGTTGGCTACTTGCTGGGTGGTCGTGTGCGATGCTGGAGGATCATTGTTCTGTGTGCTGTTGTAAAATTACTTCAGATTGACCAATCCATGTTTACATGGCGTTTATGGTGTTTAACAACCGGAAAAGTTTGCCATTTCATTTGGGCATTAGCAGTTAGCCAGCTAGTGTTGTTGTTGTAATGTTACCTAACGCTAGCTGACGACGTTATGTTACTGGTCAAAATGCATTTAAATTCACCGACCCTGCAACCAGATAAACTAGGTAATAATTATATTTATACATCTGGGTACAGGACTTTGCCGTATGAACAACGGTTTGATAGTTAGGGGGGTCTATTCTGGCATCTGTCCTAGCTCGGTCTCTCACGTTATCGCGGCTCTGTGTGTGCAGTCAGATGTCCCACATTTAAACCACGCGGCCTTGTCGGTAGCAGCCGGCAGGAAACGGTGAGTGTCTGAGCGGCTAGAGCTGCAGCTATTGGCCGCGCATATTACCTTAACCTCCGGGGGAGCCCGGGTTTCTTTCTGCCAGATAACCTGACAACTGCCTCGCTTAGACTTAAGTAGTTTTCGGAATTCCAGTAAACTTAATTGTATTAACAACAATAAAAAAAGTAACTCTCAGTGATGGTAAACTTGAGTTTGCACATGACCGATTTTTGAATGTGCGCACGAGTCAATTCACGCCTTTTTATTCAGAACAATGATATCCATAGGTTTTTCTTGGTCCCTGTCCTGACTGATGTATACATTTATTTTTTTAATCAAATCTGCATATTCTGTAACACTACTTTGTTTTTGTTTTTCCCACAGAGAAAGAGCAGCAAGAAGCTATTGAACACATTGACGAAGTTCAAAACGAAATTGACAGGTAAGAATTTGTTACCTAAGAAATAAATTGTCCTTGTTGAGATTTTTTTAATCCAGGAGGAAAGTCAGGTGATTAGTAAATCTCAAAGGAAAATGAATGAACTGCTTATTTTTTTTCCCCTTCAGGTTGAACGAGCAAGCCAGTGAGGAGATCCTCAAAGTAGAACAGAAATACAACAAACTCCGTCAGCCATTCTTTCAGAAGAGGTCAGAACTGATCGCCAAAATCCCAAACTTCTGGGTCACCACGTTTGTCAACCATCCACAAGGTGAGCCATTTTTTAAAAACTTTTTTTTTTTGCATTGCCATATTGTCTTGTGTAATTAAATTGCTGTCAGAAGTTTGTATGATCTGGACAGTGACTCCAGTTAAATTCTGGTCTGTATAATCTGTTACAGTATCTGCCCTACTGGGAGAGGAAGATGAGGAAGCACTTCATTACCTGAGCCGAGTGGAGGTGACAGAGTTCGAAGACATCAAGTCAGGCTACAGAATAGATTTTGTAAGTATTGTAAGGTTGCAAACAGTGCAACACAGAGGTGCAAACCTTTACTTATGTTCTTACCTGGGATCCATTTCTTTCTTTTTTTCTTTGTAGTATTTCGATGAAAATCCGTACTTCGAAAACAAAGTACTTTCCAAAGAGTTCCATTTGAATGAGAGCGGAGACCCATCTTCAAAGTCAACAGAAATCAAATGGAAATCAGGAAAGGTATGTATCTTTCTGAGTTTGTCAGCAAAGTAATGTAGACTTTAGGCTTTACTTACCAGTTTACCTGCAACCAGTTGGGTAGCATTGTGAGCCGCATACATTCTCTGGACATTGTCACAGTTACTTTTTTTAAAATGAAACTGAGTTACATCTGAGCCCTGAGATTTTTAAGCTGTTATGCTAGTTTTGAGTTAAGTTTTCTGTTAAACACTTTTTTATTGCTCTGTCTCCATGTGTTGTAGGACCTGACCAAGCGCTCCAGCCAGACACAGAACAAGGCAGGAAGGAAGAGGCAACATGAAGAGCCAGAGAGCTTCTTCACTTGGTTCACTGATCACGCTGATGCCGGCGCTGACGAGCTCGGGGAGGTCATCAAGGACGACATCTGGCCAAACCCTTTGCAGTACTACCTGGTATGTTTACGACCAGAATAATGCATCTATAAATTTGCCACGCTGACACTTTCCACCACATATTTTAGCTATCAATTTGTTTATTGCACGGGATGGGAAAATCTCTATTAAATCTGGTATAACTGCAAGGCAAACACGTGCTGAAAGTGATTCTTATCCGTAGGTTCCTGACATGGATGATGAAGAGGGTGAAGGTGAGGACGATGAAGAGGACGAAGAGGGTCTGGAGGACATAGACGAGGAGGGAGATGAAGATGGAGAGGAGGACGAAGAAGATGACGGAGAAGATGGAGAGGTAAAGTGCTGAAGTCAAATGGATGTTAACTTCAGTTTGTTTTGAACACTCGCTGACTGAAATCTTACTCTTTCAGGATGACGAGGGAGAAGACGACTAAGAAATAACATCATCTACCCAGACCCTCAACCTTCTATTTCCTGTTTGGTTTTTCCACTCACATTCGGGAGCAAAGGTTTTAATTTTTTTTTTTTTTCTTTATTTTATTTTATTTTTTTAAAAAATCTGTGTGTGCTTCATTTTCCATTCTGAGGCCTCTTCACCTGTTGGTGCCATGTTATGTTCTCCTTTGACTCATCTTAGGCCAATGGCACTTTGCCCTGAATTGTGAGTACCATCCCCAAAGTCATCTCAAAAGTAATAATAAAAATTAAAAAAAAAAAAAGTATAAAAATAGAATCAGCACGGCATCCTGAGTAGAATTTGAAGACAATTCACACAGAATTCCTCCTGTTAAAGGTTGTGTGGTAAATTGACTAAAGCCATGGTGTAGTGACCCAGCGCTAGTTTACCTCTCAATTTTTTTTCCCCATATGATTTTCTTTTTCAGTTAGGGTGTTGATCCCTTGAAGAAAAACTTATTTTTCCCCTATGTGGTTAACGAGTACCAGCTCATTCCTTTGACTTGTAATGTTTAGGGGGAGGGGGGTGGGGTAAGCTGGGGAGGGGCAGGAGTATGTTGGTTATGGGGAGAGTGGTTATTTTGACACCATTTCTATGGGACTTTTTTTTTTTTTTTTTCATTGTATTGTTTTACAGATATCCATGAGATTTGAAATGACATTTTTAATAAAGAACAAAATGGAAAAAAAAACAAGCTTGTAAATTTTGGCCCCCACTGCTTCATGGGTAAAGCAAACCTGTTATCTCATAGAATTTACATTTAATCACACTTTCCTTTTCCGCTGGGGGGAAAAGAAACTGTTTTAAATTTGAGGTGTACAACTTGCTTTGTTACAATAATAAAACTTACTGTGTTTACACGTGTGGGAGTTTTCAAGTGGGTGCATAGAAATTTATTTAAAAAATAGATTTAGGTAGCAGCAAAGGCACCGGGATTAATTGTACAGTCAACAGTCCATCAGCTCATGAAGGATTTTGGAGTCATTAGCAGGCTCGAAGCAAAGTCTTCTCTCAAAAGACGATGGGTGATTAAAGCCAAGAAGGTGTGCTCCGACTCGTCAAAGTTGGTTTTTGTGATCATGTCTGGCCAGTCGCTGGGCTGGAAGGCCCAACCTGGAGTGAGAAACAAAATTTATCTGATATTTAGTGACTTATAAACGGTTTATGGGCACCACACTATTATAAAAATGTAGCACATGGAATCAAACAGGTGAAGTTTGAGATGACCATAAAAGCCTTTCTTACTGCTTGCTAAGTGTGCATAACTTTTCAGATTTTAACAGAAGTTACCACTTGCTCCCCAATATGAGATGCCAAACCATACATATACTTAACATTCAAAATAATACTTGGTCCATAATTAAGATTAACTATACTAATACTTGTGTATGCATTGGTAGAATAGGATTTCATTATTTGGCTCCATAACTGAGACAGCAAGTCCAATGATCTAAGTCCAACAGTATGAAACTAACTACAGGCATTTCATAACAAGTTGTGAGCGTGCAGAACTTTATTTCAACTTTGGTTTTATAAAGTTATTACCAGTTTAATAATTAAGAATACACCGGTTATGGGATAAATACAAGTACTTAACAAGAATACTAAATGAAGTCGTGAGTGAATAATTAAGCTTAATTAGAATACGTTTTTACAATTAACTATCACATGCTTTGTCGTTATGAGTGTGTAAAGACAAATCTGTAGAAACAGAGCTAAACATTTTACTGAACAAGGTTATCTGAGGCACAAGTGGTGTCTGTCATCTCACAGTAGACATGTTAATCTGAAAAGAAATGATGAAACTGCTCCCATAAATAGATAATTTGTTTGGAGATGAAGGTTTTGGAGATGTATTTCTTTTTGCACCATTACGGGTTGGTACCCACCTAAATGAGTTTTACACCGAGGACAGGTGGCCACCGTCCATGAGAACCCCGGGAACCAGGAGAAGTGTTTATCTGCCGGCCAGTGCTGGGTAACATCAGCTTTTCTGAACGTAATCACCTCAAACTGGTGTCCATGGGGGTTTTCGAAAAGCTGGATATTAACCCTTCGGCCCCCGACCAACGTGTCGTTGCGGCTGGAGAGCGCCAGCCTGCTGGGAACGAAGTGGATGTCCGTCCCGTACGCCAGCTCGTGTCCGCACGCCCTGCACAGTATCAGGGTGGCGGCGCTGGTTCCCCCCTCCTCCGCCACGGCAGCACACGCCTCACCGGGCTGGTATGCGGCGGGATAAAACAGAAGTACAAAGGAAACATACTGCACAATTAACCTCTCCAGCTGCTTTATTAGCAGCCGCAGGCTCCTTTTGCATGTCATTGCAGCCTCGCACGCACATGGAAGGCTAACACTAACTAGCCTAAACTCCTAGCAGCGGAGGTAGTGCATCGAGCGAACATCGATGAATGTCGTTTGGTTATCCAAAGTAGATCAGATTCATCACTTAGGTAACCTAACTCGGTCAAGAAGTACGGACTTGCATTGTTAATATACTACTATATGGTGATTCGTGAACTTAAGAAGCAACTACCGAGTACAGACAGCGTTAGCTTCTTGCTCGTCAGGCTAACTAGAGTTCGGAAGTTGTGTGTAAAGAAACAGGAAATGCAGTCATCTCAACCATTTCCTTTCCTAACTACGCACATTGCAGATAACAGCACAACAGTCGCCGAGTACAACTTTTAAATTGTTATCAACTAAAGCCTTAAAAGAAAAAAAAAAATCACTAACGTTAGCTACATTTATTTATAAACTACATTTTAAATGTAGTAGCATTTTGGTGTAACCTGCCGCCACCACCATTTTAGGTTTCATCGTGCTTTTTTTTTTACAGTTTTGTTTTTTTAAGTATTTTAAATTAATGTACTTCATTCCGTTAAATGAAGCATTAAATGGTAGTTTGTAAGAAGATAGCCCTTTAACAACATATAGTGTGCTTTAACAGTTGGTTTAACATCTCCCAATGGTTTCCACGGGCAACGTATATAGAAAACTCGCCTCCACCAATCACAGAACGAGATATTGCAAACCAGCCAATCAGAGGTGTCGTTTGTCTGTCCAAACTGTCGTCCGTTCAAAAGACAAAAGTCGAGATTTATCTTGGAAAACATGTAACTTTGCACGGCAATAAATGAACCGCCGCCTTTTAAAATCGGTTTGGTTGAATCTTCGTTGACACCAAACGCAGTCTGACTGTTGTTGTAACGTCTCGAAAGAATGAAAACCCGGGATTCATCTCCTCCGCCACCGCCGGTTCACGTCCATGTACCGGGAACCACACCTGTACATGTCCACATGAGAAGGAGTCCCAGCAGGACCACACAGGTTATCCAACTACTATCTACACTAATAAACTGTTCATTGATAATTTGACGTGTTTGTGGGGCACTTTGTGAACGCTGGGATACAGGCAGGGTGATCAAAGTTTAAATATCCCAAATTGCATAGTACATTATTTTGTATTTTGTAGCTACTGTGTGAAAATCATCGCCTTTATGGCTTCACCTGCACCGATTTGATCATTTCTATCCATGACATATATAACATTATTTACAGTCATTGTTTTCCATACAGTACTAGAGTTTACACTACATGTTTTATGACAGTTTTTATCAAATCAACTACAAAATCAGGATGATGATGAGTTATGAAAGGTTATGTTATGCCCCCTTTTTTTCTGCAGAATAGGACAAATGATGCTCAGGTGATGGGAAATGGAGGAAGGCCAAAGGTGCGGGCGCCTTGGATTCCTCCAGGAAGACTGTCCTCCCGAAGAGATGTGGGCTCATACAACTATCAGGTCTGTTTACAGTGTTTATCTCTCACAAGTGATCCGGTCTTATGCATGTCATTATCTGATACGATCAGAAATTAAATTTTTTGCTGCATGTAAACGTACTGATTGTAATGCTTCCAATCAGAGCTGGTATATATTCTGGCAAATAAATAGATCTGGGAGGAATTTTTCCAAGTACATAAACATGTCCCAAACATGTATGGTTCAATCAGATTAAATGGAAGATATTCACTGATGCGCAACATGTTTTACTGGAATTTGGCAGCACTAAATACTTCAAATACTTTGGAAATTTCAATATCTTTTCCTTTAAGATGGTTTAACCTTTTTGTGCATGTTGACTGAACATGTGTTTTATTGGTTTGTGTTTTACGATCAGAGAAGCAGACGGCAGCATCAATCAGAAAGTGGAATCGGACAACAGTGGACTGCAGAGCAAGAAGAGGAGCTGTCTGCAGTATCCAAAAATCTCAGTGTCCTCCTCAGAGAACAAGAAGGAACTCGTCGTTTAAAAAAGTAAAGACTCGTCAACTGCTGTGCAATTACAAAGCTTCGTTCTAATCAGTTCAATTAATTCAAGGAAACCTACCCTAACACACTTTAATAGTTCAAGTTTATTTGCAAACGGGTTTTTGCACCAAAATGCTTCACAAAAAGTGACACATAGAATAAGAAATTAAAAAGTGCAGATTAAACACAGTCAGAAGCCAGAGAATAAAAGTGGGTCTTAAAAAGTGGCATCTTAAAAGCATGAACAGACTCCTGATAGCGTACGGGAGGCTGTTCTAGAACTGAGGCGCAACTTCCGAAAACGCCCTGGGCCTGGCTTTTTTTTTTTTTTGAATGGGGCACACCCTACAGGCCACGGTGGGACGATCTGAAGGGGTGACAAGTTCTGAAATATATGTTGGGGCGTAACCATGGAGAGATTTCTAGACATTTAGGAGGATTTGATAGGGTTAAAAAAAAAACCTACAGCTATGTATGTACTTTTCATTTCTGAGGAAATTTTCTCTTGTGGTGATTTATTGAACAAGTTACAGAACACAGTGCTTTGTGTTCTTTTATTGAAAAACTGTTGTACATGTGCAGTTTTATTTGGTGTGCTGTGTTCAGCAGCATTGCAGTTTCTCCCTGAGTGACACAGTATTTTGAGGAACAGCTGTGGGATGAAAAACCTGCTGTGCAGTAGAAAGAATCGAGTTTCTCAATGTTGTAAAATACACTGGTGCGTTTGACGAAAATGCAGATTTCTTGTGCGGATGACACTAGAAAAGATGCCGGCCTATGACAAATACTTCCCATGTGGTGACAGCTGTATACACACTTTGCTATTTCAGATTTTTTTCCCCCTTGCTTGCAGGTTAGATTCTGGGGACAGAGAGACAGACGTGCTCCTGAGGGCACTCGTAGAAGCCGAAATTGACGGCGTAGCAGTAGCCAATCAGCTGACAGCCCTGAAGGAAACTATCGACAGCCTCGCTAAGGTAAACTGGGCACCAAATGATTACACAGTCGCTCAGGAGGATGAAGGATGGATGTTGGATGAATGGATTTACTTATTTTTTTTTTAGGACAAGCGGTTATCAAAATTGCACGCCGCTTCACTGGGACGGCAGCAGGAGTTGCTGTTTGAGAAGATAGAGTTGTTTGACCGCACGAATCACAGCCTTCGAGAGCTCCTCAGAGAGTGGAGTCAATACGAGGTACAGGAAGTAGAAGAAAACTCGAGGAGAGCAAAAGTCAACAAGCAGTAATCCTCTTTTGACTGTTTGGTGCATGATGTGTTGTTGTGTCCACAGAGAGAATACCTGATGTGGTCACAACAGAAAGATGCCCTAAAGAAGAGAATGGCTGACAGTGAAGCAGAGAACATTGTGAGTAATTATCACCTGATCAGATGCAGTGTTCATTCATTATCGTCAGCTACCAGACATGTGAGGAGATATTTATTGATTTTCTTCTTCTCCCATAGCGACTTTTAGCCAAACTCACCAACAAGGAGAAAGAAGCTTCTAAGCTCGCGGAGCATTTGGACTTTGAAAAGGTCTGAACTGCTGCACTTGTTTATTCAAAGTAAAATGTTTACACAGCTTGTATTCTGTCATAGCTTGGTAGAGGTAGGGTATCTCTCACACAGCCATATTTACTGTTGGTACAGGTTTTCACAAACAGAAACTCCCCCTCACCCTCTGCTTCTCTCTGTCACGGCAGAACAACACAAAGACGACGGAAGAGCTTTCAAGAATCCTTCAGTCAACCCGCGACCATCTGGAATCTGAGCTGAACAGAACAGAAGCGGAAAAGGTCCAGCTGACCGCTCAGATTCAGGTCTGTGAACACTTCACTCACTTCTTTGTAGCTCAGGAGCTCAGCTGGAAGTAGTATATTAAGCAAATGGTGACATTCTTTGTGAAAACACGACTTGTGATGTGTGAATATCTCGTTCCTTCCCTGTGTGTGGAGCAGAGGATGCAGCAGAGCCACGAGCAGCAGCAAGGGGAGCTTCAGGCTCTGCAGGAGGAGCTCCAGAGTCTGAATCAGCGGAGAGAGGAGGAGAAGGAGGAGCAGGGACGTCAAGACCAGGAGGAGCTCGCCCTGCTGACCCAGCAGGCTGAGCGGGCTGAAGAATCTGCCAGACAGCTTGCAGCAAAACTTCAAGAGAAGGTCAGTAATCAGAGGTACCACAGGTCCACAGCACAATGTCTGAAACAATGACTGATTCATGCACTGTGTTTTTAAAGCATGAAACAACAACACGTCTTTCTACAAACAGAATTCCGGTTGCTCAGGATGATCCACAGACCTCTCTGTGGCCTATCCTGCATGCAAATGAGTTTTCTCACTGGTGGCAGTGTCTTTTCTGATTGCACGGTTTTATGCAAATCAAGTTCAAAGGAAGTTCAGCCCGTCTCTTGCTTCAGCAGCAATATTTCAGTGAAACACACAAACACCAGATTCTGAAGTGAGGACAGGCTACTGTAGTCTTTTTTCCCTTTAAACAAGTTCAGTACAGCACGGACGAATCGCAGGAATGGACAGTTTCCTGTTTGTTTGAGTTTACTGTGAATCCTGTCTTTCAGCTTCTTCCTTTTTTTGTCAGGAGTCTCAGCAAAATGTCCTTAAATAAAACAGGTGTGAAATAACCTGAAAGGCTAAAGCATTAGCTATAATGATGAGACAACATGTGTGCTTTGTTTAAGGAATCCCAGTTGGCTCAAGCTCTGTCCACATCCAGTGACTGGTGTCTCCGCCACTCTAAAGAGGCAGCTGCTAAAGGACAGCTGGAGGAGGAGATTTCTGCTCTCAAGTTGTGAGTGCATGTGAGACACACATTTAGTTTGCTGCTGTAAAACTGTCATTCGATACATTACACAGGGAAAGCGGCAGCAGTTGCCAGTTCACATACTGTGATATTTGTCATTGGGAGCTTCAGCTGTGGTGTTACTAAAACATAAGACAATCTTTGCTTCCATCATAGTCAAGTGACCGAGCTGAACTCTCGGCTTCATTCGACGGAGGAGAGGAGTCGGGCGGAGAAGGAGGAGTTCAGGGATCAGCTTCATCATCTCAGCGCTGAAAACGCCTCCGCCACGCTCGACAACCAAAGACTCAAGGTACCTTCAGAAAGAGTGACAGCAGATTTGAAATTTCCCACAACTTCAAGTCAGTGTCATACATCTGTATTTCAGCTTCATAAACAATTATTCAATCAAAAACACAGTATACGTTACATTCTGATTTCAGTAACAAAACACTTGTATTTTAAAGGGCCAGTTAGAGTTTGTTGAAATGGGGAGGTATTAGTTTTTCTGCTGACCCTGTCTACATCAGTGATTTGCTCTACTGGGAGCGCACTGACTGCTGTTTACTGTATGTGTCATTGACTGGATGGATAAGTACCTCATACAAACCCACTTCAAAAAACCTGATCTATCCTTTTATGTGGGTGTTTATGGAAGACAAATGTTCTCTACGTTATGATAGTTGAGTGTTTTGACGTCGGCTGCTTCTACTATATCATCATTTCTGTGGACTAAAGAAAATGTATGTCAATGACATTTATCATAAACCTCTGTCAGAGTCACTATCACAGAACTGGACTAAATCTACCTGTCACCTTTTGCACTGTGATATCTGTTAATATAAACCATATTGATATTATATATCATATTTATACAATATTCTTATCTTTTTGCACATGCTATTTGCATATTTTTATATTCATATTACATTATCTATAGTGTGTATATCTTGTATAGTCAAGTATTATTATGCATATATTATATTATTATATTATACATATACCATACACTATATACTACTATATATCATATTATATTATATCTTGTGTGTATATTCACACATATTTATACATGTGTACATATTACATATTATATATTGCTGTTATGTATGTATGCACAGGCTAAATATGACACATTTCTATGTACATCTATTATTATTATATACTGTTATTTACTGTTATTAACAATAACATTACCATCATATCATCAGTACTATTACCATCATCTTGCCACTGCACCTTATCTACCTATTTATCTTATGTTTTTAAGTGTCCTTGTCCTATTCTGTGTTTTTTATTTTTATTTTTTCTACCTCAGTATTTTATTCTATTGTATTTTTATTGTATTCAAATATACTGGACTGCTATGACAACCTAATTTCCCTTCGGGGATGAATAAAGTCATCTATCTATCTATCTATCTATCTATCTATCTATCTATCTATCTATCTATCTATCTATCTATCTATCTATCTATCTATCTATCTATCTATCTATCTATCTATCTTTAGGGTCATTTAACGTCATCTGAGGAGAAACTCAGAGGTCTGCAGTCTGAAGCCCGTCAGCTTAAATCGTCAATCAAAAAGCACGAAAACCTGGTGGAGAAATACAAGAAGAAGGTACAGTCACACACAAATTACGAGTAACTTAAAACTGGAAAGTGTACTGTAGAGGTTACTGTGTCTACCATCACGTAATGACAACATTCTTCTCTGTACAGGTCCAGCAGACTCGTTTGGAATCAGAGGAGTACTGCCTGAAGCTCGAGATGGCACAGAAGGAGGCGCAGGAAGTGCAGGTGAGCCTGGAGAGGGAGAAGGAGCAGGTGAGGAGGGAGCTGCTGGGCCGGCTCAGAGAGCTCGAGACGCTGCCCGACAGACTGAGGAGGACCGAGCAGCAGCTCAGGGAGGCACAACAGGAGGCCGATGTCTACGAGAGGAGGAACGTGGAGCACAACTCTTCCCTCTCTGAAGTCAGACACAAGGTACCAAACTTAACCTACAGTTTTAAAATTCATGCTGCAATAAAGATGATGATTTAGACCCCTACACCACCACGACACCCCTTGGTGGTGGATTTCTGTTGTTGCTACGTATCATGACACTGTGTTCCCCCGTAGGTGGAGCAGCAAGGCACTCAACTGGAGATGTTTCAGCAGAGGAACCTGCTGCTGCAGGAGGAGAACAACGTTCTCAAAGAGAAAATCCACAACTTAGAGAGGTACAGACATTTACAGAACCATCTTGTTGAGAAATAAATACACATGATTCAAACTGCAGCTACTGACTACTGTGTTGCTTGTTGTAGGAGGCTGGAGGATATGAAGGGAGAAAACAAAGAGATGTCTCAGGCTCTTTCCTCCAAGGAAGCTAGTATCCCGTATATTCAACAGCAGCTGGAGGAGAAGAACCGCGAGTGCAGCGTCCTCTCCAGACAGCTACAACAAACTCTAGATGACGCACAGAGACAGGTCTGAAACGACATAGTCATTTCTTTTAGCTGTCCATCAGTGTCCACAGACATTGATTGCCCATCGTTATTCTGTATATCTGTGCTGCTTGTATTTTTCCAGCGCAGTTAAAGCCTGAAATCAGGCTTCAGATCAAATATTACAAATGTGTTGCTCTCTGATGCAATAACTAGACTACTGCAAAAACAAGAATTGCCGCAGGCTGTAAATTGACAACGCTTCATTCAAATGTTGATCTAGAATCAAATGTGATTGTTTAGAACAAAGCTTTGAGCATTTCATCATGTTTCTGCGGTGTCCTTGAAAGGACAAACATTGGCTCTAGATAGGGCATGCATTTTTTGCGAGTTGTTGCAGCGACTGTAGTTTCCCCTGCACGCTTAAGGAAATGTTGTCAGTTGGTTGTAATCTGAACTAAATCCTACACACGAGACTTGTAACTAAAGTTTTTTTTTCTTTTCTGGCCTGCAGGTGGACAGCAGCATGCAGAGGGTTTTGGCCAAAGAGAGAGCATCTCAGTCTAAAGCCTTGGACCTGCAGAGCCAGCTGAGCAGAGCCAAAACAGAGCAGAGTCAGCTACAGCGAAGCAAGGAGGAGGTATGTCACTCCGTGCTTCCTCAAAACATTTCCACTCATTCAGTACTGTCATGAGTAGTCTGTTAGATTCAAACCCTGAGCATGATTAAGTGATTAAAGAAATACATGAGTAAATAATTCAGATGTCAATGGAAGGTTCTCTTGCCAGGACTGCAGCAACATGTGGAAATCAGTTTCTTCAAAAAGGATTGTTTCTGTGTGTGTCCGTTGTCCTTCAGATGGAGCGTCGTTTCAAGAGTCAGCTGCAGAACATGAAGGACAGACTGGAGCAGTCAGACTCTACAAACCGCAGTCTGCAGAACTATGTTCACTTTCTCAAAACCTCATATGGAAATGTGTTTGGTGACTCTTTGCTTGCAAGCTGTCTGCAAAATTCTCCAACCTGACCAGCATTCATCCATTCCTAAAGCATTGTAGTAGATCTAAGTGACTTTTTATTGACTAATAGTTTTAACTGAAGAGTTTTATATACTATCTATAAAATGTATAAAACATTTTTAATAAAATGCTTAAATCGTATGTAATGTACTTATAATCTTTTGAATAAATTACTTCCTGCACAGTTCTTGATTTGTATGTGAATCTGAAAACTCTTTCACCTTTAATCAGGTATACACTTTGTTCTGACAGAACATGTAACATATAAATATATTTTTCAACACCTGGCTTCCTTACATTCAAATTAAAGTCCCATATTCTATTTCTGTATAAATTAGAAATATATAAGTCAGTTCCTATAAAGAGATTACCGAAATATAATATTTTCACTTTCTTATTTATGCCAAACCCTGTTTAAAACTTTGGGAATTTGAGATATTCTTTCCTCATTCGCAAACATAAAACACACATGAGGCAAAAATTATGAACTTGTATGAATGACTTGGGTTCTCCTGTAACTCGGCATATGTCTGAACAAAATTGTGACCATTATTGTTAATTTAAACGTCAAACTTTATAATTGGACTTTCAGGGAAAGTGTACGGCAACACACCAGGTAAAACTATGACATGAAATGCACACTGGTGAATTCTGTGCAATATATATGTAACGTGTAGTATTAATAATAATAATGATATTATCTTTTAAGTGAGGGAGGTGAGGATTTTAATAATTATGGCAAACAAATAAATGACTGAATAATAATGTGGTGTTCCTCGTTTGGCGACCGGGTGGCAAATATTGTAAAGTAATAATCTTGTTATTACATCGTGTACATTCTATCGTGAACAATTATATTAATATGAGATAACTAAACCAAGAATAAAATATAATAGGGGTATGACCATAGATATAGAAACGTTTCTATGAGTATGATCCAGCCGTAAAGAAAGATCTGTTCCGCAGGAGGCGGGATGTTTCCCGTCGGATTGTAATTTATGTAACCTCATCCGGCGGTTCAAAAGTTAGCCTAACGCTATCATCTGTAGTTTTTAGTTTTTGGTTTTGTTTACGAGTCTGTCGCGATGCCTTCTGAAAGTCTACGATGGGAAACTTTACAGGCCTTAAAGAATTCACCAAAGGCAAACATCACGTACGACCCGTACTGGTCTGAAAGAGGAGAGGTGAGTTAACTGAGCCAGCTAACTCACGCATTTGCTGACTGACGGCTAGTTAATGTTAGCTAGGCCCAGCTGGATAACCTCAAATATTAAAGTGACGTAGACATTTATCTAACTAGAGTAAACACTTTGTCTCTCTGAGTTTGTCATGCTCCGAGTCATCCGGTGAATGCACATCAAATATTAGGTGCTGTGCATAGCATGACCTAAACTACACATTACACGACATTTGGTCTTTTTCGAGCCGAGTTTAAAACAAAATATCGTCTTAAACAGGCACAGTGGCGGGAAATAATAAGTATATTTACTAAAGTACTGTAAAAGAAAAGTTTTAAGATGCTTCTACTTCTCTGGAGTATTTCCATTTGATGTAACTTTATACTTCTACTCCACTACATGTATCTACTACTACTACCGCTTCTATTACTTTCACTTCAGTTTGACTTCGTAACATATAAAAGAAATGATAACCTCATACAACAGAGTGTTAAATATGAAACCAGTGGTTATCAAACCATTACTGCCTCATAAAAATCTGTAAGAAGAAGAAGCTTTCATTTCTATAACTGGTAAACGTATTCACATTGATGTTGCAGAACTTTGTTTTACTTCTTGCCTCTCCCATTTATCATTTCACAAGCTTTAAGATATCAATTGTGACCCTTTTGTAGGGCCCGAGCCTTAGGTTGGAAACCACTGGACAAAACTATCTAACTGTATATAAAGTAGCTCCACCTTGAGCGGCTACACCAGTAAAACACTACTTGCATATTGATGCGTCAGTATGAAGTTAATATCAGCCATACAGTCTGCGTCCTGTAGTTTTGCTTCAGTAGGATTTTGAATGCAACTTATGTATCTGTCATCATTATATTTGTATTTTTACTTGAGTAAATGATCTGAGAACGTTGTCGCCACTGGTAATCAAGTATATTTGGTCAAGTATTCTTCTTCCATTTAATGCTACTTTATACTCCACTGAAGGGCCACGTTGTACCTTTTGCTCCACTACACTTATATCACAGCTATAGTTGCCAGTTGGTCTTCAGTGTTAGAATATTGACCAACAAAACTGCCCAATTGTCAGTTTTTTCTTAATAATTGGGGTCTGCGATCAAATAAAATCATGTACACGTTGAAGCAGGCTCCATGTGAATGAATGTGGTACACTGGAGCTTTAATGTGTCTGTGTGCTTGCAGGATATTTTGGCAGGTTGTAAAGAGGCCCTCAGCTTGTCCCCGCACTCTGGAGTCATATTGGAGCGTCTCAGCTCGTCGTCCCTGCAGAAGTCCTGCTTTCTGGCCTCCAGCTCTGGAGACTGCAGCCCCGGTCTCTCTGAGGAGATCTTGGGCTCCATTTCCTCCACAGGATCCGTCCCTGACATCAACGGCAAGCACAGCACGCTTTCTGCAGCCCTACCTTTAAGGACAGTGAGTGAGCAGGCAAGTATCACCTCCTGTATTTGAGGAAAAATCTTGTAAAACTATTTTCTGACATGTTTAAGGTTCACATAAGAACTTTTGTGTGATTTGCCAGGGTTTTTGGGAGCTTAGTTGTTTTCTGTGGAGCCGGATGTTGTGCGTTCTTCTCTATAAAAGGAAAAGGAGACCAGCTACACATTACCTTCTGTGACTCAGTTTCAGTTTCTGACTCATTTTGTTGTGTTTTTGTTCTTCAGGCTTTTAGTGATGAGGCAAAGGATGACGATCCAGAGGCAGATGTCAGTGAAATTTCCAGTGCATCACTCCCCGCCATTTCGCTGTTGTCGCCCAAAGCCATGGAGACGGCAGGCCGCATTATCAAATTTGAGGAGGAACAACGGGAAAAGGCCAAGGTCAGACATAAAGATTACCCCATTAGGTCAAGTTAACGTCTGTGTGATGAGAAGAAAATGTTGCTTTAAAATGTTTTATGTTAAATAGATGAGACTGTGTGTACATTTTAACCAATGTTATTATTTTTTTTATTTTTTATTGTAGGTTAGTTTTCATCAATGTTTTAGTTTTATCTATTTACCTTTCAACTGATTTATGATTTTGAAGACTGAAAATGTGTTACAGGAGAAATATCTTTTATATAAACTTTCATGTTTCAGTATATAGAAGCATGAACAGTACAATGTTGGACACTTAACTCAAAGTTATTTAAAGCTTCTTTATTCAAGCCTCCTTAATTCAGCTTTTTTTTTCTGTATGTATTTCTAATGTATTTTCTACAATACTGGTCCTGGTATATGGATATAACCTGTTTACTGCATATGTGATCAGTAAGCTCCCATGCAGACAGGAAGCTCTGCAGTCCCACCTCATTGACACCTTAAATCTTTCCCCTCAGTTGGCGCTCAAACTGCGGCAGGAGATGCAGGAGAAGCTGGTGGCGGCGGTGGCGAGCTCTGAGTCGGAGCAGCTGAAACGCTTCGAGGAGTTCATGGAGCTGAAACAGAGGCAGGAGTACCAGACTATGAGGGACATGATGGACAGAGAGTAAGAGCCACCAGCAAAGATGCACGTCATATGATGTTTAACGTCTGTAAAACGTCTGTCTGGTTTTTCAACTTTCTAGAACTAAAGAGAGCATTGGGCGTCAAGAGAAGCTGAAGGAAGAGCAGCGACATAGAATGAAGGTATGATCATCAGACCACATGTAGAAAGGACACTGGTGTAAGGGACAAATGGATGTTTTAAAGGTCTGGAAACATTATGGTGTCCAAAGCATTTTAGCAACTTAATTAACTTTACACAGACCGATGTCTTAACCTGTCAAAGCTGTCAGGAGATGGAAGTCCGACAGAGAAATTTAGTGAAAGGAGATAGTAACTGATGACAATGAGCTTAATAAATTATATTGTGTTTTCTTACTTTTAAATAAGAGATGTCTGTATAAGAAGCTTCATAAATAACGTTCTACTTTTGTTTGTAGTTCTAGGTTCACTTGTAGCAGAATTATCTGAGATGCTTGATGTTTATGGACCCCGACTGTTTCTTCACAAGTTTAGAAAAACTTCAGCTGTTTTGTTGAACGTTTTCTTCGCTGTCCTCTGCATCAGATCCTCAACCTGCGGCTGAGAGAGGCGGAACAGCAGCGCCTGCGGGAGGCGGAGCTCGAGCGGCAGCGGCAGGCAGAGGGCAGGGAAAGATTACGTAACCTTAACACCATCCAAGAGGAGATTCTGCAGCTCAACCAGCTGCTGGACCCGTCCACCCAGACCAAAAGTGATCTCCCGCTGGCTAGCCTCAACTCCCTTAGCACCCGCGGGAACCAGCTGTGCTCCCAGGTGTCAGAGGTGGTGCGAAAGACAGCAGAGGTCAGTTTGCCTTAGTGCCATATACCTTTTTAGAATCGGTGTGTATATTTTCTATATTTCTTTTCTTTCTAGCTGCTCTCAGGTTTTCCAGTTCAGGGTGAATCAGACTGGATCACCCCACTTCTCAGGCTTCATCTAACTTTTTCTGCTTTCTAGGGAGAGTTTCCCAGTGTGGACGACATGACCGCGGCCGAGCGAGCCCTCCACGAGATGAGGGCACTGATCAGGCTGATGCAGGAGGAGGTCGCCAAGGCTCAAGAGAAGAAGAAGAAGGAGCAGGAGCAGCAAGAGGAACACAGGAAGCAGGTGGAGCTGCAGGCACAGCAGGAAGCGCAGAAGAAGGCGGCGCAGACGGCCAAAGAGAAGGCACAGAAGAAAGGTGAGTTCTTGTTCTGATCCAGGACCATATATTATGTATCAATGAATGGATGTCACCTCGAACTTACTGGTGACGTTTGACAAGAACATCATGTACTGTTCCAAGTCCAGATCTAGCCAAGTTCAGTCCAAACGCTGGAAGTTCTTGCTCCCCTCATTTTATCGATGATACTTCAGGAGCATTTCAGAGAATGCATTTCACACCAACCAGCTGGTCATCTTAGAAGCTAGTAGCCTGGCTCCAGAGATGACTGGCAGGTCAATGTCTGTTGTCATTGATTGTGGCAAACACTTAATTTACCACTGACTCTAATGTTTCCGTAGGGTTTTGATATGATATAAGTCTTTCATGGCATCTAACCCTCAATCAGGTCGTGTTTTCTTCCAGAAATATCTGTCAGTTGGTCTCAGAGTTGAGATTATTTGGTCACAGTACAGTAAGCTAGGCCGTAGGCTGAAAACGCAGATCTTTCCGATAGAGTGAGGGTAGTGGATTTTGGCCACAGGTGGTGCCTGGGGGGAAAAAAAAATCACGCTGCAGTGGCCAATCAGATGACCTTGTTGCACTGCGTCCTTCCATCATCGGGAGTGTGAACGCCAAAGTTTGGGAGCCCAAACTTTTTTTTTTGGCAGCTTGGAGGCAGTACAAAAAAAATGAACTTCTTTTAGAAAAATATCTCTATCTGCTAGATCAGGGGTCTTCAACCAGGGGGCCGTGACTCCTAGGGGGTCCGCAGAGGTACTGCAGGGGGTCCGCCAATTTTTGTCAATTTTCACCAAAATAATTTGTGAGAATTAGAAGATATAACAAAAATGATAATGAGTAAACTGCAAGCATTAACATGCAATAAAAAATACTTTCGACAAAAACTAGTACTATTTATATATTATTTATAAATTATTCCATTATGCCTGAATGTTTTATCAAATCATAAACACATATAGGCTAATAACCCAGCATATAAATAAGGTTAATAAGGTGAAATAAAAGGTGAATGAAGTCAATATAAAGATTATTATAAGCCAGGCTTAAAATGTGACACATGTGGGGGTCTCTGTTTTGTTCGTCTCTCGTCCAAGGGGTCCTTGGGCTGAAAAAGGTTGAAGACCCCTGTGCTAGATGTTCCACTTTCTTAATCAGCTTAATCTGTCTGCTGTTTGGTGCGGGGCAGGTGGTGTACTGTGAGTTTGTCAGAGCTGAAAACAGCTGCTGAAAATGACACTGATGACAGTAAGAGTGAATCCAAACAGTAAAGTTATTGTCTGTTAAACCAAAACCATGACTTTAAAAGATAATAAATGGAGCTGTGAGTTCATTACTGCACTAGTAGTGACTTTGATCACAATGCATTTAGCCATCTGACCTATTGTTATATCCATGTTTATATATTACTATAATAGATTATAGCTGCTATAGCCTTTTAAACCCTCACATGGCAACAGGAAGTGAATGTAAACATTAAGAATGAGACTTGCATGGTAACTGGAACACAGTGCATTTTCAATTTATTTGTCACAAATTTGTAGTACAGAGCCCCATGAGTGCTTTAAAACAAATGGGAAATTATTGTCTTCATACAGGGCTGCAGAACAGCGCTGAAGACAGCATGCTGAAATGGTACAAGGAGCTGCAGGAGGCGGCTGCTCGGTGCGCTCAGTCATTCGAACAGCTGAACTCCCCAAAAGACGCCCAGGTGAGCTTGTGCTTCTCTTCTGGAATATTTCTAATCTAAATATTCACTTGTGAGCAGAAATCTGTACAGATGATTTCATATTTCTTCTCCGGACTCAGACAAAGAAGCTGAAGCTGGAGCTCCAGAAAGCAGCCACCATCCCCGTCAGCCAAATCTCCAGCAACTGTGGGTCGCAGCTCCGAGAAATCTTCGACAAGATCGACAAGCTGCTGTCGGGACGAGCGGTGGTGTCCGGGGGAAAGTCTGTCTCCACCTCGCAGCATCCACAGGGCCTGGACTTTGTGAGCTACAAACTGGCTGAGAAGTTTGTGGTGAGTCCATTTGGTGCTGTTGACATGTGAAGACGGAGAGAAAATGTATGATGCATCACTCCGTCAATGCATATTTCCAGTGTTTAGTCCATAAAAAGTAAAACCCACAATCTTTTTCTGATTTTTATTTATTTATTTTTCAGAAACAAGGAGAGGAGGAGGTGGCGTCTCACCACGAAGCTGCCTTCCCCATCGCCGTGGTGGCCTCTGGCATCTGGGAGCTGCACCCCCGAGTGGGAGAGTTCATCCTCGCCCACCTGCACAAGAAATGTCCATACGCAGTCCCACATTACCCTCCGATGAAGGAAGGCACACCTGTGGAGGAATATCAGAGGTCAGGGTCCCTACTACCTACTCAGTGATCATAAAAATAAAGAGACAGATTTGCATCAGGTTTTTTATGTCTTCACTTCATCAGGATTCTTGGTTACCGTGTGGACGACTCTGGTGTTGAAGGTCAGGACAGTTTCCTGAAGAGGATGTCGGGGATGATCCGTTTCTACGCTGCTGTCATCCAGCTGCGGTGGCCCTACGGCTCCAAGCAGGGGGTAAAAACCGTCTCACTTCCTGCAAAGTGCTATGTTGTTTGTTCGTTCATTTCAACTATTCCAAGCACCATTTAAAAATAAGTTCATGCATCTTTTGAATCTTTGATTCTGCTCGCGTTACCTAGGCTAGTTGGCTTGCAAACATTTGTTAGTCAACTTGTAGCAACTTAACATTGCAGTGGAAAGGCAGTGAAACAACCCTGATGGGGTTTAGCTGCTGCTTCATCGTTACATGCTGGCCTTTCTTTGTTCACCTATACGGTGACGGCCTATACTTTGTTGTGTTAAATCATAACGCGTTTTACTCTGTGTGTTAAAGGCTGCTCCTCACGGTCTGAACCACGGCTGGCGTTGGTTGGCTCAGATGTTGAACATGGAGCCTCTGGCAGACATCACGGCTACACTGCTGTTTGACTTTCTAGAGGTGAGTCCTGAATCTTTTTTCTTTTAAATTGCTTTAAAACTTGAGTATTACAGTTTCTAAACACCCAAAACCCAAAAGAGCATAGAAGAGTCAGTTAAAATACCGCCACATAATCATTTGAATATGCAGATGAGGCAACGTGTGGTGATGTTGCTGTTGCTGCAGCTGTTTGGATTAGCGAGATCACGAAATCACTTGAGAATCCATCTCACCAGGCTTCGAGCTATGCGTTTGTGTGCAAGCACAGTGTTTGCAGACCAGTCAGCGTCCTGTTATTGTTGTAACACTGTGTGTGTGTGTTAACATTTCCCTTTTTGTTTTGTGTGTCTCCTTCAGGTTTGTGGTAACGCATTGATGAAGCAGTATCAGGGTCAGTTCTGGAAACTCATCTTGCTCCTTAAAGACGAATACTTCCAGAGGTACACGCACTCACTTTAGATTTCCAGCAGGTCCAGTATTTTAGCAGCAGCACAAGTTTAACTTCCCTGCGTCTGTGTTGAACGTGTCTCTTCAGAATTGAAGCTGTGACCAGCACCGGACAGATGGGCTCAGTCATCAGACTTAAGCAGTTTCTAGAGGTATGATAACCCACTGCTAAACTGAACAGGCACTTTTTATGAACCTTGTACGTTGCATTAACTCAAGCTACGCTGTTTGAACAGCCTTTGTCCATAGCCAAAACCATTTCAGTTTGCAAGTACCAAACGCATTGTTATTTTAACCGGCGGCCCAACACACCGGGAGAAACGACCACATTTACCGAATTTACGAAGAAGGCCCAAAAAATTGAGAATTTGTTGTAGACGGTGTTTCATAAAGTTTATGATGTTTCTCCTAACTCAACAACTAAACTAAATTAATTTCTTTCAGTCTGTCTTTCCCTACGGGTAAATAAATTTAGCATAGATGGTAGAATCAGATGAAACTATGTGTTCAAACACTTAGCTGCTAATTTTTGGCAGATAAAACGCACTTGAGACACCAGTGTACCGATGTCATCACAAACCGACTTTTACAAGTACAAAAAAACTTGATGTATTGAATTTAATGCCAAATTTACAAGAAGGGCATGAATGATTAAGAGCCTTTTTTTGGAGGGGGATGTTGACTGGCTCAGTGGTGAAATCAGTTGAAACAGACGATGTGTTCACAAACATTTGCTGCTTCTCTTTGCAAGTAAGACAAACAGGTAATTTGCATTAGAGTGAACAAAAATGGAAATCAGACAGCTGCTCGTGTGCACCCAAGTGTTTTCATTATACAATACAGGAACACACACTCGCATGCCTGCTGCATGCTACATACAGAGAACATGAATGGGATAACATTTTTGAAATGAAATAAACACTGAAGGAAGAAACAAAAACTAAAATTTATATTTAATATTTACAAGTTTTGGTTTGTTTCTTGTTTAAAAATAAATAAATAAATGTAATTCTGTTTCCCACCTGTAGACGTCACTGCAGAGCCGACAGATCAGTCCGCCCAAAGGCCAGCTGAGCTCCAACTTCTGGAGGTTGTGATGGAGGACGAGCCGTGTTGGATATTGCTTCATGACTCTGTTTAGAACTGAATAAATCAGAGAAGGAGGGAGGGGGGGGGGGGGTGTAATGTGATCTGAAAGCTGCTCCTGTAGGAAGATCATTGTCACATCTGTTGAACCGAGAAGTAATGCAGCTTCTGTGGCTCAAGAACTCTGTGTCAGGTTCGTTTGCTGAACGTCTCGACGAACATATCAGGAACAGTTTTGAACGGGCTGACAGCAAGATATTCATCTCTGCCACTTCCTCAAAGCACTGCCTTGCCAACGCAGCCGTCCTCTCAGCATTGGTTCACATAGTCTTCTGCTTCTTGCAGCTTTAGAAGATGTTTCATCATTTATGTGCACAACAAATTAAGTCCAACAAAAAGAGCCAAATTGTTGAACGAGGACGTGCAATGATTATGGATTGTGTTAATGTCTCCTTGCGTGCCTCAGACTAAATCTTTTAAAGTTCTCCAGAGTTCAAAGATCATAATGTGGAGCTGTTTTACTGTTAGTTTATTGTAATCCCTGTGGGAGAGAGTGCTCTTTATTTTATGTTATTTGTTCACCATAGGAAAACTGCTGTTTGTGTTTTGATAGTCGCTGATCAAATCCAAATTGTATACACAGTTTGGAGTTGTTTGAACTTTATCTATTTATTTTTTTATGAATCCACCATGTGGATCAAAGCTTTGTGGTGAACTGTCAGTTGTTTAATGGTTGTGAATGAAGTCATCCCAAGATTAGAAATAAGAAGGGGGTTTAACTGCAGAAGTGCATTAGTCAATATTTCCAAAACACAAATGATTTGATCTCCATGTCGAGACAAGACGTCTGACTCTGTGCTTTAGAGTGAAACTCTGTGCGCTTTGTTTTGTTCCAGCTGTCATTTCGAAGGAGCAGAGATGTGTTCTGAATATAATGTAGATCATACAGCTGTATTACCACAATGGTAATCTTCATCTGTATCTATAAACCAAATGTCTGAAATAAAACCTCATCAGCAGTTTACTGGAAGTGTTTATCATCCTTGGATTTGTTTTTTTGGTCTCCGTGAAATGAATGAATGAATTTTCAAAAGAAGATAATATTTTAATGATCCCACATCGGGGAAATTTACTTGTCACAGCAGCTCGTATACACAAGGTGTAACAATAAGAAATTACTCATAAATAAGAAATGTATTAAGTCATGCTGGCCTGACAGCTGTTGGAATAAAGGACCTGTGGTAGCGCTCCTACTTACATGGTGGGAGTAGCAGTCTGTTGCTGAAGGAGCTGTTTAAGGCCCCCACAGTCTCATGCAGGTGGTGAGAGGAGTTGTTCATGATGGATGTCAGCTTTGCTAACATCCAGGACAGAGCTGGTCCTCTTGACCAGTTTGTTGAGTCTTTTCCTGTCCTCTCACATACTTAAGATCTTTTGTAGAGTGGAAGTCAAACATTTTTTCGAAAGTCCTCAGGTCTTTTACGTAACTAAAAGTAGTAATACTGTTACAAGTAAAAGCATCAAAATTTTACTTAAAATACAAAGAGTAAAAATCCTCTATGCAGACTAGTCCATTTCAGAATCATATCTTCTATCTAACTATATAACTATATCTATCTGGATTATAATTATTGATAGATTATTAATCATATGTGTTCCTCGCTTTAATGTTGCAGTTGGTAAAGGTAGAGCTTGTTTTAGTTACATTGTATATACTGGGTATCAAAGTCTTATCTTCACTGAAGTGAAAATAGAAATACATCAATTCATTTCAGATTTTTTTGTATTAATCTGGATCTGCAAGTTAGAAAATAAATGGAGCACAAAGTACAATATCTGCTTCTGCAAGCTGCATTTTTGTAATCCTGCAGGTGCAATTAGATTTTTTTTATTTTCACTTTAACACTCCATATTAATTCTGCGTTAGGCTATAACCAAATATGTGTGTGTGTACATGTCTGTGTGTTATAAAAGTCACTCTACAGCTTAAATGTTATCCGGTGCTCAAATAAAACACACAACTTCACATCCTTTTTTATTTGACCTTTTTACAGCTATGCACATTGAATTGGTTTTAATACAATTAATACAGAAATTGATCTTCAGTTTGCATATTAAGTACATTCAAACTGGCAGCTCACCGGGTATTAACATTTTATGTAATTTTATCCCAAAGACAACACCAGCGCATAAGTTTGATTCTTTGCTGCCAGACTGATCCTGTATCAGTTACACAGAAAATTAAAGATACTCCAGAGATAACCTGATCTTGTATTTATAACACGTTTACACAGAAACTACTCAACAGAGAGGAAATCATAATAAGCATTTTTTTAAGGCAATGTCTGCCTTAAAAAAAATGACTTTAATTAAATGATAATTTAGCTGAGCACTTTGTGTTAACGAGACCAAAATTTCAACATTTTTCATCACCTAAAACTAATTGATGCGTACCAGACCTCCAATTATTTCTCTTTTTCAGTCAGAAGCTGTTAAGAGCTAAAACTGAAATATTTATGATAGAAAGTCAGCCATAATTAGAGCAAAATGTGAAGAAATGAGAACAGATTTGTACATTTGTTTTTCATACAATACGCTTGGGAATCCACAATCTTTGGTTGAGAACCACTAAAGTAGACCTTGTTATTCTAGATTTTTATATTAACGATTTTTTGGTTATGATTAGGACTGACAAACATCTCTGTTAAGCATTTTCTGACCTTTTGTGACATTAAGGCTTTAAGTCTGGAAATGTTTTCCAGATCTGCATGGAGACAATGTAGACTGAACTATTAAAGGGGCAATCATTTATATTTTTACAAACAATGAGACTTTACTGTGTTGGTCAAGTATGTTTCAATATTTTTGGTGATGACGATATTGATAATTTATTGATAAACAGTATGTTTTATTGATAAGTATCACAGTTAACCAGTAGAGGTTAGTAAAGTACCCCTAACTGAACAGCAGACTTTATGTTTCCTTCTCCAAATTAGATTTTTTGTTTTAGATTTTTATGTGTGATGTTTTTATATATGTAAATAACTGCAGTTAAGTCTTTCATACAAATCAGTAGGTTTAACCTCATATGCGTCTAGCAGGAAATTAATCAGGCTGTTCTCAAACAAAGTTTCCACAATCAAAGCAGGACGTCTTGCTTCCTGATGCTGGTCACTGTCTTTCCGGCGGTTTACCACCCAGTCTTTCTGAGGCTTGAAGCTGCTCTTGGTGTTCTGCGGTGTCCTTGACCTGTTCGACTCACTTCGGCTTCAGTTGCGGCCCTCGTGCTTGAACGACGCTCTCTCCACACGTTTGTACCAGTTTTTGACCTTGGTGTTCTCCATCATGTCGTCAAACGCCTGCAGGCCTTCCATCACTCTGAGGACGCCAAACACAGCCTGCAGAGAAAACGGAAGAAAAGTTGACCCCAAAAATTTTCCAAGTTTCCATGACCACATTTCATGGGAATTTATCCAATGGATGTCAAGATATTTCACTATGGACCAAAGTGCATGTACAGGTACAGTGGACATTAAACCTCCTGAGAGAGGCAGGCGTATTCCCTCACCAGGTCTGCAAGGTTGGGTTGATCTCCACCCATAAACTTCCTCTTCTTGCCGATGGCTGCCACCCAGTCGTTGACTGCTTCGTATAGATCCTGCCTGACGTCGTCCTGCAGGTTATGTCTGTCAAAGAAGAAAAAGAATCACAACTTTGACATCCAAACACTGACTTAAAAACCAAAAACTACATGTCCTAACACCATAATTAATTACTAGAAACATTTCCAAAACACGCAGATGCAATCCATCTTGCAAAATAAAGCAGAACTCTGGACTGAGGATCACTGTAAGATATTTTTTCATGTGTGACTCACCGACTTTTCAGCCTTTTCGAGATGAGAAACATGGCGGCTGCACCGACATATTTGGCAAAGAAACCTTCGAAAGTACCAAACTTGCCCTCGCGTACGATGTAGTCGAAGGAGGCCAGGGCCTCACCGGTTGTTCGGTATACGTTGGGAGATATAAGATGCACCAACCAGTCATCAGCCCACTTACGCCACTTCATCTCCTCTCTGAAAATGTCAAAATAAGACAATGCTAATGGTACAGGCTGTAATTCCTACCTCTACTGGTTTGTGCGTGAGCACAGTAGGTCTGGACTTACTTCTGCAACCCCTTCTCTGGGTAAGTTGCCAAAGTCTCGTCCTCGCTCAGCATCAGCCAATACTTGTTGCTATATTCTGTCACCTCCTTCCCACGTTCGTTCACTGACTTCAACTCCGGGTAGCAGCGAAGGATCTCGGACATACTTTTCTCCCTGGACGACAAAGGTTCACATTTAAACGATTAGTGCAATCAACTTACAAAAATATGCAGTACACATTCTCTCGCAACCGGTGTCTCTCCATGCTGATAGCTTTGGTCATTCACCGTTTTAGAAAATAAACAATATTTTCATTATGAATGAATCTGCTTATTATTTTCCTCATTGACTGCTTTGACTGTAAAATGTCAGATAAACATGAAAAATATTAGAATTTCCCACAGTCCAAGGTGATTTCTCCAAATGTCTTGTTTTGTCCAACCAACAGTCCCAAGCTAAGATGTTCAGTTCACTATCATCACTTTGATTTTAACATAAAGGATTACAGCAGCCGGCTCTTGGGTGTGTATTGTCAAGGCTATATAAAACATATTTTCATTTATCACATGAGGGAAGCTACAACTTACTTGTTGATTAAATATGTCTTGAGGGCGCTGATGATGACGGACGAGTCATTCAGTTGCTGCAGATGAGCATCAAAAGAGAAAATATACGCAATAAGCAAAATTGCTTACTATTATGTATGTGAAGAGACCCTGGGACAAATTAAAATTAAAATAACATTCGGATCAAGTGTTCTCATATTGAAATTTTACCATCTTACCACTTCGCTGTCCACCATCAGGATGGGAACTTTTCTATAGGTGGACCACTTGATCTCCTTCCTCATCACAGGGTTCACCTCCACGATCTCATACGGTAGCCTGTGGTAGTCCAGAAATGCCCGCACCTTGCTGCAGAAGGGGCAGGTCTTGTACTGGTACAGAGTCAACTTCAGACCTCCTTCCGAAACCTGGAACGAGGCAGCAGAGGAAAGAGGAACCACCACAATAGGTTATATTATAAAGACTGACTCTACCATACAATAACTTTAAACTAACATTGGTCTTATGTTTTTATACATATACATTATACATTCCACACATGTGTGATTGTTGAACATGTCATTCCAAATGTACTCTAAGGACATTAATGTGCTGCTATAAGCAGTGGGGCAACAAGAAATTGCAGTGCAGAAATACAAAAGTTACGTTTGAGGTGATTTAAAAACAGACACCATTACATAGAGACACCGTGAATTAGGGAATGAAAATTAGATGTGTAACCCTAACCCTCTCCACAAGACTGCTATATTAGTAAGGTAATACTGCAAACCTCACCTCAGGACCGTCATAATTTCAGTTGATATTGTGCGTTAGTGCCCAAATAAACTTGCAATTAATCAGATTACGACAATGAAATGGACACACACTGTACTTTGAGATCTTATTGCCCTCATGACCATATCAAATTTATTCTTAATCTTCCATGTTTTACTTGGGTTATATGAAGGTGCCACTACTCTAACAATGTAGTCTTGATGGCTTTATCATGCACTGCTATTTGACCTGACAAGTTTGTCAAGTATCTTTGAAAGTTTTGTGATCTAAAATGGAGTTACAATATGATGAAGTAACAAATGATCCACACAGTGTACTGAAGCAATGATGGAGATAACAGTTGTATCTGTAGATCACAGCAGCAGCTCAGCTCAGCTTCAGAACAAACAGTAAAAGTCCTGCACTCAGACTTCTTGAGTACAAGTTCAACGGTGTTTACAGCAAAATGTACTACCAAGTGACGAAAGCAGAAGTAGCAGAATGGCCCATTGCACAATAATCATATAATATTCAGGACTTCTACATGTCTAGAGTCAGGAAACAGGCAGCAAACATCACTGCAACCTCCCCCCTCTGGGAGGCGCTACAGAACACTGTACGCCAAAACAAACACAGTTTGATGCCACAGGCCATCACTCTGATCAACTTAACACCAGATCCACAGTGTCAGGTGTACTCCCTGTGTCTCAAACACTCACTATACTGTAAATTATTTATTCTCACTGTTCAAATTCAGTTTTTCTCTGTAAACATGATCATTCATACACATACTGTTCATACTGTATATACTGTCATACTCACCTACCTCATGCACATAAAGAAACCTGCTACATAAACCAGATTTATTTATCATTTGCACCATTGCACTACTGTCTCATTTGTCTACAAATGTTATTGTTGTCTAGATACATATTTATGTATATTTCTATCTCTACATAGCAGTTTTTACATCTGTGTATGTGCACTGTGAGCAAAGTGTCCCTGTATGTGCACACACAGCCAATAAAGATGAAGGTGGAGCTAATTTTAATTACTTTATATACTGCTGATATGCTATAGCTAATAAGAATAATACTGAACCATAATGTATTTGCTCATTATATTTTGTAAGAATCTGTAACTAGTAACTAAAGCTAAGGAAATAGTCCAGTCCTTCATACTATGTGCAGTAGCTGAGTAAATGTACTTGGTTACATGAGTGTATTCAGGTGACCCTGGTCTGCAGATATGTGAAGTTAGGTAGCTGTTGGTTACACCGTTTACCGTGCCGACTGTGTGACCGCTATAAAGACGCCGGTGTGCGGACTCACTTTGGTCTCCTCCTCGGCCAGGTGCTGCTGGACCCTGAACGTCACAGTCTGGTATAAACCCAGACCTCCACCGAGCAGAAAGGCACAGCCCAGCACCCTGCCTCCTCCTCCACGTAGACCGGAGAGGAGTTTGGACCGGACCCCGGTCCCGCCGGTACTGTACGCCCTCCTAGACCCCTGTGCGCTCACATTTCCCACCAGCCTGGCCACGGTACCGGGCCGGAGACCGGCGGGAGAGTCCAACAGAGTCCAGCTGACCCTAAAGAGCGTTCTCGCGCAGGCGGCCGCCATGTTGGTTTTACATAAAGTCCCAAAATGCACCGCAAAGGAGACGGTAGAGTAGAGTTGTTGCCCTCAGCTGAGCCTGTCAGGCTGTGTGCAGAGCTGCTGCTGGCCCAGGGCCGTGCAAACACGAAATATGAGACTAGAGCAAAAGGGGAACCTTTGTAGGCTCCGGGGGCATGATGAGAACCGGTAAGCAAATATTTATGAAACATACGCATTCATTTAACATTTAAGACTTTTTCCATTGATGATTACTTTTGACTTGCACCCACTCCCCTTTTTCCAAACATAGATGGATAATAAACTTCCATGGATTTTGTTATCATATTAGTATAGTTATCTACAGTATCTCAATCCGTTTTGAAATTATTTTATACATTATAGTAAAATAATGACAAGCTTACACTGAAGGTAGACACATGAGCCAATGTCAAGCCTGCAATTTAATGCAATCCAGTCCAAAACTGTAGCAGCAGGGCTGTAGTGTGTAGTTTTGAATTGCATGAGATGTATAGAACAATTTTTCTGCTTGGAAGAGCAACTAGCAATTATTTTATCATTGAGTAGTTTAGTCTATAAAATGTTGGAAAAATCGTAAAAAGGGCCCATGAGTTCAAATGTCATGTTTTACCCAACCAACAGTTAAAAATGCAGAAAACAGACATATCCAATTTACAACCATAGACAACAGAGAAAAGCCACAAATCCTCACATCTGAGAAGCTGGGACCAGAGAATGTTTAAACTCGTTGGTTGATGAATTACAAAAACTATTCACCACCGATGAAAACTGTTGTTGTTCTCAATTTTGACTAATCATTTTGGTAACTCTGGTCCCACCACCTAACACCAAAATATTAGATAAGTCTATGCCTTACAATAAGAACATAGACAGAGTTTACAGTATTAACATATACTACTGAATAAAAATCACTTGAAGTCTTCTGAGATCTATTCCAGGACTGTTTGAATGTTTTTCATTGATTGCAAACGCTTCACTTTTTCCACCACACATAGGGATAACCTGGCCAGAAGTGGGTTTTAATTATATATAATACTCATATTATTTAGGCATCTTTCAATACTTTTTATATTTATAAAGCAGGCAAGTTAGGGTGTACAAGCCCTCCAATTTACCCTGGTTCTGGACATCTGGGATCTCATCCCTGACACCTGTCCAGAAAACCTTCAGAGGAAGTCATCCAAGACTTAATGTGCTGTTTCCCACTATTTTATAATAACATAACTGATATAATGTATAAAATGTTACATATATTCTATTTTAAGAATATTCTGGCCCTCCAACCATATCTTATGGCTTTATCACTATGAAGTTATCTATGTTGTTATGTAGATGGCTCAGCAGTGACAAAAAGCTAGTAAGGTAATAAGTGCATCTAAAACTACATTTTCCGGTGTCAAGATTTACTACTGCAGTCTTATTATAGTTGTTCTTTTGAAGGATAACCATGACTCTGTTTCAGCTGTTTTAAAATGTTTAAATAACTAAAAGTATAGTTACAATTGTTATAAAACAGGGATCTTCAACCAAGGGTCCGTGACAAATAGGGGGTCCGCAGAGGTACTGCAGGGGGTCCGCCAATTTTTGTCATAATAATTGACAATTTTCACCAAATATAATAAAACTATATAAAAAGTATAGTAAACTGAGTAAACCGCAAGCATTGATATGCAATGATAAGCTACTTTTGACAAAAACTATTACTATGTATATATTTTTTTAATAAATTATACCATTATGCATGAACGTTTTATCATTCATAAACACATATAGGCTAATAACCCAGTATATAAATAGGTTAATAAGGAGAAATTAAAGGTGAATAAAGTAAATATAAAAGTTAATAATAATAATAATAATAATAATAATGAAACAATTATTATTATAATATTATAGGCCAGGCTTAAAATGTGACACATTTGTAAAAAAAAAAAAAAAGAGCGTCATGAGTGGGGGTCCCTGTTCTGTTTGTCTCTCGTCCAAGGGGTCCTTGGGCTGAAAAAGGTTGAAGACCCCTGTTATAAAAGGTTAACATTATGAACATGTATTTTCATTTTAATGTTTAATGTGAATAAAAATGATCTGAAGTCTGTTCAGGAGCGCCTTTTTCGCCTTTGCGTCGTTCTACGTGTGGTGCGTTCAGGAGCGTCGTTGTTCTGAGACGCTCCTATTTCTCCGACCGCAACAACAGCACAAGCAGCAGCAGCAGCAGCGTCTTGTCTCAGTGAAAGCGGAGATTCCCCCTCAGCCAGCGAGCAGCAGCAGCAGCAGCATCCATTTAAGCATCAGTGTTACAGTGGTCAAATCACCACATCTTTCCCCGGACTTGACCACTCCTCACTGGGATGTCGTCGTCGAACAGCGGCGGGGATTTGCGAGCCGATGCGCGAGGAGACCTCTGCGTTGTGTTTTTTCGAGCGTGACTGGAAGGGCGCGAGGCGGCGATGGATGAAGGCACGAGACAAATAAAATTTTGATAATCGCTGGGTTTAGCTGGCTAACGCTAGCACGCTAACGATAGCTAGCGCTCAGCTCTCGCAGTTGGTTGTTTTTTTTTCTCCCTCCCCCGTTAACTGACCGATGTGGTGTTTCCCCCCGTGAATAAACACTCCTTCATGCCTTTTTATATTGATGTCGAGACATGCTGGAGCCAGCGAGGACATTTCTCTGAAGGATAAAGACACCAGTAGCTGTCTACTAGCCTCCCAGCTTGTTAAGTTAACCTTTTTTTTTTTCATCCCCCCCTTTTCATCCGTGAAGAACAAGATGCTGGCAGAGGAGGAGTGTGTCTAACGGTGAACCTGAACTCGCATGGATACACACTCCATGAAGGTCATGATACTGAGAGAATGATCATGCTGGAAAAACAGGTAAGAAATGAGCCGAGAGCGTCAAGTCAGCGGGTTCGTATTTAAATGCACACCTGAGCTCATTTGCATATCGGCAATTCGGCGTTAATAAAGACCTCTATCACAGCTCGTGTCTGATAAACCTGGCGTGCTTCAAGGTGGATCCGTGCAGTAATTCTTCAGGTGATCGATAGCTTTGCAAATGATGACCCTGCTGCATATATTCCCTCCATCATTATAACCTTCCTCCCATCTCTCTCTTTCTGTGCCCTGCTTAAAGCCAACCTCTCTCTCTCCCTCTGTCTCTCCAGCTATTTGTTTTTAGAAAAACATATAGTATTATGAATCTGTTTTTTTTTATTGCAAGGTTGCAGCTGCTGATAATTTTATTAATTGATTCATCTCTGAAGCATTTTTCTGATTTTTAGCCTATAAAAAGTCAGAAAATACCACCCATCACAAGTGCCATAGAAGATGACATCTTCAGTGTTTGTTTTTTTTGACCAACAGTCCAAAACCCTAAGATATTCAATACGCAATCACATAAACAGAGAATATTTAGCTTATTGTTTCAAGTTATGTCACCGATTTCTGATTTTTCTGTCTGTGCTTCAGCATTAGTCTTGATACTTAGTACTGTAATGTTTCACTTGTTGACAGAGGTGAGTTCAGAAAAAAGAAGTGTACTTTCTAAGGGAATAGTGTTGAAATGATTAGTCGATTGATTGATCAGAACATCAGAAAATTTTGTTTTTTAGGACTGCAACCAGCAATTCTTTGACCATTATCATTTTTGAATCTGTAGAGCTGTTTGTACAGTTAATTAAAAATAAAAAGAAATTTGTTGGAAATGAGTGGGAAATGCGCTCATTCTTAGAGGTAATTTATAAAGGTATTTCTTGTTTCCTTCTGTCAACTATCCAAAAATAATATATAACAGAGAAAAGATAAAAATCCTTACACTTGGATTAAGAAAATCTTGACATTAATCTATCAAAATTGTTGTGGTTATTTTTCTGTCAACTGATTTAGCAACAAATCCCTCCCTTTCTGAGTTTTTACAGCATTTGTAAGTTAAATTGTGGTGGGCACAAATCAAACATTTGATAACATAATACCGTCACTTTAGGATCTTGCACCAGATCGAGCACAATAGCATATTGGAAAAAGCAGTGTAAGTAATGCACAGTAAACAATTATGTAAAGACGTATGCTGCAACTAGGCTACCACTTATTTTCATTTTACATTAATATGTGGATTGTCTTCTTGATGAATCAATTAGTTGTTTGGTGTATTAAATGTCAGAAAACGGTGATCACTGTTTGCCAAATACAGAGTAACATCCATAAATGTCTTATTTTGTCCACTACCCAAAGATATTCAGTTTACTGTCATAGAGGACAAAAGAAAATTTGTGAAGCTGAAATCAGAGAACTTGGCCTTAAATCGACTGACAGAGAGTTAATGAACAGTTTATACACCATGAGACTTATTTGCTGCATCTCATATCATTCTAAACAAACTCCCTTTGGATTTCTAACACTTGTTCAGACAAAATAAGCAATTAAGAGATGACACATGGGCCTCTGGGAACTTGCAGATTGCATTTGTCCTTATTTCATAAAAACTAGGCAATTAATTGACTGATTGAAAAAATAGCCAATGAATAGAAATACGGTGTCGTTTTCTAAAAACAAACCTGCTGGTGTTTGTCGTGTCCTCTTGTGTTCAGACTCATTAGCCTCAGTATTATTCTCAGCTGCAGACCGGAAACCTTCAAGGAAATATCCTTCAGTCACTGGAGCTCATAACCTCTGATGTGTGTGTCCGTGTGTTACTGGTGGATATTAAGGAAATTCATTCTTGTTGATGATGCTTAGTCAATTAATCCATTAGTCAGTCAACAGGAAACTCTCAGCAGCTGATCAATTTCTATTAATTGTTAAATATTGATTGATTCTTCAAAGAGTCAAGTGAAGTGGAAAATCTGAAGGTGTGTTTGTGTGTCAGTATGTACTTCAGCTCAGTGCATGCTGGGATATGCTCCAGCACCGAATGACCCTGCACATAATAAGTGGGTGTAGATCACTGACAGTATAAAGAATGGACAGCGTATGTGTGACGTCGCCCGCAAGTTTCTGAAGAGCTGTTTTGAAGCTATGTTGGCCTGCCTCTTCCACTTTCTGCCTAATCTAAAAATCAGGTGGATCATTAGCATACCTGAGGCGGGCTGAATCACCCCCGGGTGTTCAAACAAGCCATCTGTAACGGCAGCCACCTGTCAATCACAGCGGCCACGCTGTTAATTATGCGTAACGTTAAGCCTTAATATGATTTGAATGGGTGAGTTATATAGAAATTCAGCCTCAGTACAGTTGTCATGAACGGGGAAATTAGCTGTAGAGACCAAAACTGTTTTTTGTACCAGGCTGTAAACATGTTTATTTCTGCTGTGAAGTTGGACATTTTAACATGGGGACTTATGGAGACTGACTTGTTCTGTAGCCAGTCTCAAGTGGATGTTTGAGGAACTGCAGTTTTTGGCACTTCTGCACTGGCTTCATTTCAGAGCCACAGAGGTTGCCGCTTGGTGTAGATGGATGAATTGTCGTTTATTTTTTCCTAATATTTACCTTATTTGCCTAATATTGTTATTCTGTCTCGTCATATTGTATATTTCCTTTCCTTCTGTACAACACCTATTGCATGTCTGTCACTCTCAATCTGTTGCTCCTCTTCAGCTTTTTCCCTTTTTTCTTGTTAAAGTTTGTTTTTGTGGAATTTTTCCTTTTCTGGTTTAAGGACAAGGTGTGGCTTCGAGGCAGGCGTTGCAGTTAGAATCATTATCATGTGGCTATTTTCCGGTACTGTACATATCACATGATGAGAAATATACATGAACATAAAACAATCAAACATCACTTCGTAGCAATGACCTGCATGTTACGTTAAGAATTCCAGGACGTTATATTCTTTGCTGAGATTTGAGTTACAATCTGGCAAGTTCAGAAAAAAGTAAAGATTTGAGAAAAGTCTGAACAGACAACAGAACGTTGTGCATGAGAACTATGATTTCCCCCCTCCTTTATCCTATTAATCACCCAGTAAACACAAGGTTTATCTTGTGACCCCTTCAAGGGCTTTCTGACACACAAGTTGAAAAACACTGTTACAGATTGCTGTACAGATATTTTATAGACGATTTATGGCCTGTAGGGGAAAGAGTATGTTTTAATAGGGTTGCAGCGGTATGAGATAACTGTCTCAACTGTCTCAATGGTATGATTACTGTCAGTTTTCATAGGATGTACAATAGTATATTGCTAACTTAGTTTTTAAAGCTCCAGTGTGTAACATTTAAGAGGATCTATTGGCAGATATGTTGTTTTGATTCGTGTATAATCAGCTGAAAATAAGCAGAGAGAGCAGCTCCTCTTACACAGACTGCCTTGTTTCTACAGTAGAGAACACACAAATCAAACACTGACTTTAGAGAGGGCCTTTTACATTTTTTTTGCGAGTGTCATGGTCATAGTTTCTCCTCCACTCTTGAAAAGAGAAAGGAGAGGATGAGGCGAAGGGTATTTAGTTTCCTCAATGCGAGATGCCACTAAATCCTACACACACCGGAGCTTTAGAGCTCTAAGCGACATGTTTTTGTCAAAATATGTCACATTATGAGCTGAAATCATAAACACTTGATGATGTAATTCAGACTCTGAGGGTTTGCCCTGTTACAGGAAACACTAGCATTGGCACGGTCACTTCGCGTCAACAGGAAATAACAAATCAGTCCGATGTGTGCTCCATCCCGAGAAAGTTACACTCAAGGTTATTATTTATTGTCCTCTCCCGTCTGTTTGGTGTAAAACGTCACAGATCTGCCAGGTGGAAATATGAAATACTGAAGCGAACAATGTTCGAACAGGCCCAGGTTTCACGGTGCGGTTTCAATGCAAAACTTTAATATTTGTCTTGTAAGCCAACACTTATCAACGCTGCAAGGTTTATGCCAACAAGTAAACATGAAGAATCGTGTCAAAGGTCACCGCTGAGCTTTCTCTGGAAAGCGAGCAGGATGAGAGCGGCTGCTTCAGGATGTGAGGCTTCCAGCTGCACACACACACACACACACACACACACTCAAAGACAAACCAGCCCTTAAACACATCGCCTGGATTTCACTGTAAACAACCATTTCTAATTCTTCTTTTCTCCCCTCCACGTAAATCCTGTTTCCTCTCGCTGGTATTATTGATGTTTATCTTCCTTTGAAACATTTATTTGCCTTTTTTTCCAGTACTGTAGGAAGCTGTAGGCTTGTCTGTTGCTGCCACAGCGCTCCATTTTCTGCACGGTGCTTCAGAAACCACACTGTTCTTGAAGCTTGACTTCACTCCAAGCATATCTGACTTCTTTGTCTGATGGAATGTGACAAGAATCAGATATTTTTTTTCTCCACTTTTTAGTCCCGAGGGTTTTTCTTTTTCTTTTTTTTCAGAAGCATATTATGCGTGTGTGTGTGTGTGTGTGTGGAGGAAGAAGGGCCTGTCCTTGAAATCTCTTGTCAGAAGCATTTTTATACTCTGGAGAACAAACAGTGTTGCTTGGGGTATGAACAGTGTTGCAAAATGCACGAGCGGTGCAACATTTCGACTTGTTGCTGACCGTGTTTCACTCTCAGACTTTTTCATTTCTCGTCAGCCGCTTGTTCAGTCAGCAAACAACTCTAATACGTTTTTTCCAAATCTGCTTTTTAAAGCTGACTGTCCACGTTTGTAATTTCCGAGTGACCGGATCAGATTTGTGTGTGTGTGTGTGTGTGTGTGTGTAGACACTGTAATCATTTGCAGGCGTGTTCATGCTGACTGAAGGCAAGTTTTCCATCCAGAGTCTTTGCAGGCCAGAAACATGAAGTCTGGCTGACGCTCATTCGGAAATTTTTATTGATTTTTTTTTTTAGTTTTTTAGGTGTTTTTCTTTTTCAGCGTTCAAAACAGAGAACAGGGATGAAATCTCTGTCCATCATCTCTGCTCGGACACACGATGATGATTAATTTCAAGATCTGGTTCAAATTTGATCTAAAAACACTGGATCCTTGGGCTCCTGTACTAAGGCTGAGTCTTTGCCATAGCTGCACAGGTTCGATTCCAGCTCACAGTAGTCTGCTGCATGCCTTTCCCTCTCTTCCCTCTAAGCTGTCTGTTGAATAAAGACAAAAAATGCCACCCCTCCCCACAAAAAAATTAGATGCCATGGTATTTTTCCTTAATACACTTGAATAAAACATCTTCTATTACACTTTGTGCAACAAAATAGATTAAAGCCGCCTGCCTGTAGGTCATATTCTGATTTTAGGGTGCACAATATCTCAGCCATCCTATCAGTATTGGGTCTGATGTCAACATTATTACATAGTTTGTGTAACTAACCATTTTTGACTTAACTTTGACTTCAGAAACTTCTGACATTTCTTACTAGTCTGACATTTTATATGCCGTTACCTAAACAATCAATAGATGGTACTTAGTGGCTACAAATAACTATAATATTAATAACTTTCAGTTTGAAAGCCCGTGTTTTCAATACATCGTACGTTACTTTTGATCTTGGAGACCTGTGGTGAATTATCCACCACAGCAGCTTCACAATAGAACAAAAGCAAAAACACAAGATAAAATCTGAGCTCAGCAAAAGCAGCGCTGCACGGTTTCGACACACTCTGGACAGGACGCGTGGCGTGAAGTTTCACTTCTTCTTCCAGTCACCTGTGATGTTGACGATATCTTCCTGTTGCACGTTGTCCTGAAAGCTGCTGCGGACACCTGAACTGTACCACCGCCCCATCCTCATTTAGAAGCAGCGTGCCACCAGACAAGACCACAGCGCACACTGAGAGCAGTGATGACAGTTTACGGTCATGTGCTGCAGAAAAAAAGGGACCTGTTGCGTACCTGCACCACCCGTCCTGTCTTTGTCTCACGCCACAGGAAGCGGACCCGCAGGTTACAGTCTGGCTTCCTGTCCTGGCTTGGTATCTGTAGACGAGGAAGGGAGGAGTGGAGGGGGGAGGGGGTTGGTCTTGTATAGCCCTATGAAGAGCCGGCTTTGCCTCCCTGTTTCCATGACAACGGCTCTCCTACAGTATTCAGCCGTGGGACGGCCTCTGCATTTGAAAGCAGTTCCCAGTGGTGTCTCAGGCCCTCTCGCTCTTTTTCTTTCAGCTGCGCTCTCTTCTCCTTCTTCCTCTACTGTCTCTGTGTTTTTTAAGAGCAGCAGCACTTCATCTTCAGTCACTGTTGTACTTTTAAATCTCGACGTCGAACACCATTTGCATTTGAATCAGGGCCGAAGTCTGCCTTTGTGCCCTGTTGAAATTCCCAAAGACTACATGCCTCTTGTGACCACCACATACTTAAAATATTTAGACCGACTGTCCTGTAAATATTCGCCAAGTGAGAGAAAGAAAAGCAGAATGAGTGAGCGTGATGCTGTTTTGCTCCTTTTGAAGGATCATCGGGTTTAATTTTGCAATGCGTTTCCCCAAAGACATAGTTAATATTTACACTGCGTGGTTGTTGACACTCAGTTTAGTTTTGTACATTTGCACGATGATGAAACACAAAAGCAAAGTGGTCGAAGCAGCGCTGAAGTAAAAACCGACCGCATGAGTTGTGCGATAGGTGAGATAAAACACCCTCAGACGCTTTCAAAAACAAAATAAAGACACGTTTCACAGCTCTGAGGCAGTTTTTTTTTTCAGGTCATAGCGAACTTACTTCCTTTCTCTCGCCGTTTCATCCATTTGGGGTAAAAGCTGTGTGACCTACATACGACAATGTTGGCTAGAAATCTTCTTTTTGAGAGTTTGCAGGAGGCTGTTCGAGCCTTCAGGTTCAGGCTGCAGAGATGATAAAGAAAATGTGCAGTCCAGTTGAAGGGATGGATGCTTCTGATGCAGTCCTGCTGCTGCGGGGAAACCCTCACCCACACACAGCAGCATAAAAACATCCAACGCAGACTGAGAACAGTCAGTTTAATGTGAAGATAAACGTCCTGTAAAGGTTTAGTTTCTCTTTAAATGAAGCTGTGGTAGCGCGGGAGTTTCCTCGTAGCAGGAGTTTGATCGAGGTGTTGCAGCATGTTTGCTGAGGTGCAAAGAAAACTCATATTTCTGAAATTGAATCAGTGTTGTGCACCTGGATGTGAAACTTGAATCAAACTAGACGTGAATGAGGCACGAGGCATGATATACTTGCTTTTTACAAATGTGTACAAGTGGCTGCAAAACGAGCATCATCACACACTCGTGCAGTGTACCTGGAGGACTTAAAAACTAAAAACTCTTGCTCTGTCTCAAAGGTGAAGGCTGAAAGCGGATGATTATTTTCATCATAGATGAACATGGAGATTATTTTCTTGATTAATCGAGAAAAAAAGATCAATACATTCCATTCCTCAGGCCAAGCAGAAGTCTTCAAAAGTCCTGTTTTGTCCAAATAACTGTCCATAATGAGAGATATATCATGTATAATAAAGAAAAGAAGCTGTAGTTGTGTACACACAAACTAACCTGATTCATAACATGTTAAAATAATTTACTAGACAATTGATAAATCACCAGGTAATTGGACCTTAGAAATGTTTTACCTGCTGTCAGATTAGACTGTCACAGATTCATATGAGCGTCACTCACAGTGTCAGTGTGACTTCCACACATGTAAAGTGGTCATCTGTGACATTTTCATATTCATCTGCTGTGTTTAGTGACTCATCTTGAAAGCTTTAACATTTACTGCTAAATGCTAGATGGCTCTACAGTTCCTCCATAGGACAAAATCTCTGTCAGGTACTGTGAGTTGTTTTCACCCACTGTTGGACACAACAAGCTCTGGATTTACCCTTAAACATAAAAAAATGTGCACATGACATATCATTTATCATCAGTAGTGACATGCTAGAGTAGGTTTGAACAGCTGCTGTACCATATTAGTTTGGGATAATCAAACACTGGGTCAAAACAACCCCTTGTCTGAGGTACTGGTACTGGGTAAAGTTCACCCAGTGTTGTGTTGGTGATATATTGACTCCAACTAGATCAATTTTGCCCCAGTCAGTTTTAGTGTGTACATCCAAAAACGAAAAAAGCGTATTCATAAAATTAGCAGAAGACATGGCTCGTGTTCTTTCAGGAAGCTTGAGTATATTAGTGCGGACATAACTATAATTCTGTTATCTTGCAAAACTTACAAAGCCCATTTTGAGTATTTTAAAACCTACAGCCATGTCTGCAAGCTACCACTTTTATTCTTTCCTGCCTCACGCTGGCACGTTGTTGTGTTTCTTTGTTTCTCGGTACATTATCACCCACAGTCGGTGGAATGGTGTGAAAGCATTGGCAGGAATAAATATTGCATCAACTGTGCGCTCGTGTGCGTCCATGTGCGCCCTCATATGAGACTAGTAGAGCATGAGAAACAAACAGGGGACCCGCTCATCCAAACATTGCTCCATAGCACCAGGGGGTATGTTTTAAAGAGGCTGTGTTGACAGTAAAAATTGTATCTGACTCAAGATTAAGCCAGCGTGGACAGCAATCGCCAAGATGTGGCTTAACGGGCAAATACCACCTGAGAAATTGCAAAATTCAAACATCATAAATCCCTGGGAGGAGATAAAGTTAAAACTAAAAGATGGCACAGTACTGTCCACACTGTTTGAATCTGTGACAGGACTTTCTTAACCCCATCAAAGATTTAATAACACTTAATAGAAAGGCATTGCGTCAGCATCCTGGCTGCTGGAAGACTTTCAGACTTTACCGGTCACTTTCATTGTCCCTGCAGATATTCATAAAAGAAAAACAATTTTCAGATGAGGGCTGGAAATCTGCCAGAACGTCTGCTTTAGCATCTTACCAGCAGCATTAATGAGCGGGGAGGCTGAATCATACATCAGCCTCAGAAGCAGTCACCCTGCTCCATCTTTAATGGGCTCACACAGACAGTCTGGCACTACAGGAGCAAAACAGAGCCGGCCCTTCTCTGTTGATTAAATCGCTGCAGCATAATGAAGCAGAAGAGAAAGAGAGTCAGACGGCAACTCAGAACCCTTCTGTGTACCTGCTGCATTTCATTTGGCAAAAGGTTTTTTTTTTTCTTTTCTTTTTTTGGGTCTGGCAGATGCATACAAGTCTGAGCACTTGAGCCTGAACGTTAGAGAGAAGAGAGAGAAAGCGAACACACTGCGGTCGTGGCATAACAGCTGAGCTGTTGGGCAATACCTCCAGAAGACGGAAAGACGAGAGTGCAGCTGCTAAGACGTTCCCTGGTGAGGGAGGAAGGGACAGGGGAGGAGGAGAAGAACGAGGGGAAGAAAGACGAGAAGAGGAAGAGGGAGGGAAACGAGGGGAGTGCTGGTAGCTGGAGGGAGAGGAGGAGGAGGAGAGGGAGGAGGAGGAGAAGGAAGGAAGGAGGTGGAGGGGTTCCTCATTCTTCTCTGAGACGGATTCCTCGCAGTCTTTGGTGAAAGGCAGAGCGAGCGAGCAGCCAGCTTTGGGAGTTCCTTCTCGATTATTTTTTTTTTTTTTCTTGTTTTATTTTATTTTTTTATTATTTTTTGGGGGGTGTATGCTTGATTTGCGAGCGGTCCAGTGGCAGCAGCGCGCTGCGTTCAGTGTGGAGCATGGAAACCAAGTCCCTGTTCAACCTGCACAGAGCCCTCGCTCAGCCCGTTAAGATGTGCATGTTTGATTTCCCCGTCACCATACTGGACGATCTGGTGAGCTCCAGCACCACATCACACGGCAGAGAGCTGGCTGTGTGTGTACATATTCATGCATGTGTGTCTGTGTGAGTGCATTCGTATATATTTATGTATGCATGTGTGCATGTATTTATTGTATTTTCGAGTGTGTGTCCAAGTGTGGCCCATTTATGTCTGTGTTATGTGGTTGTGTGTGTTTCTGTGCACTCATGCTGTATACTGCAGAGTATATTTAAGTATTTATTATGTGTGGATGGCATCAAATGTATATTTCAATGAATTTTTAGCAGACATGACACAAACTATTACGGTATATAATAAAAGTAGACAGCGGAATAATATCCAGATAATCCAGGAAGACCCCTAAGTGTGTGTGTTTGTCCAGTGCCGCAGTGTGTGCTTGTGTGTTTCACAGTTTGAAGCGCTGTGTGTACATGTCAGTGTGTCTGTGCAGGCCTGAGGCTGCGTGTGTATGTGTTTATTTGTGCACTTAGATAAATGTAAATGAATACTGTAATGTTTGTGTGTGAGCCAGTCATATATGTGGTTATTATTTGTATGGTTTATAGTGTAAACTTGATCATGGCTTTATCTTTGTACATTTGTTTCCTGCTCTGGTCTCGACTAGAGAAGTTGATTTTGCTACATTTTTTTGTACTTTCACACTTCAGACTGCTTAACAGCCAGTTAGGGCTTGTAAACAAAGGTCACATGACCCACTAGTAGTTTCAGGGGCAGTTTTGGAGGCTCTCTTTTTTTCTCCTCCGCTGTTCATCTGGTGACTGCTCACCTCATCCCGACTCTCAGTTTGCCTTCAGGTCATTGAGTTTGCCTGGATTTACGTCTTGCCTATCAGATTTCATAATGTGTCACCTCATGACAGGGAAATGTTGTTTCACATGATCGTCTTTCTTTTGGTACCTGCCAAGTTTACCTAGCATTGTTCTGACTAAGAGAATTATTGAGAAAAAAGAGATCAGCTGTCTATATGTGTGCCACCAAACCCTGCTCACCCAGGCAACCGTCTCCCTGCAGACGAGGCTGTGCCCTTTTGATATTTTGACATGTTTGGTCGTGTCTATAATAATCCCACGGCGTCTAATGAATGTGTTTCCGTGTCAGCTTGTTAATAAATCTTGCTGCTGATCAACATTTCCTTTTTATCGGGCGCAGCCTGATATTAAAGCAGCAGGGTCGTAGGCTCTTTATCTGAGACTGTTACTCGATTTTTACAGTACTTTGTTTGAAACTGTTCTATATTTCATTTTTTGAAACCTTTGGATCATTACTTCTTTGGTTCTCATGTCCTCACCGAGCAATTTTCCTTTTATCACCCATTTAAATGATAATGGTTTATAGATTTTTGATATCGAAGTCCTGTTTTAGACTGTACCCTCTTATTTTATACATATATGATGTCACTTTTGATTTGTATGTCACTCAGTATATAAATGCTGAAGTTATGCAGAAGAATGTTAACTCTACTATATTTCCAAAAGTATATGGACACCCGAATGTACAAACTGTACTTGTAAGGAATGGAGCTGTTTTTCATGTTTTGGAGGACTCTGATCTTTTAGACATGATACTGAATGTTCTGACAGTTTTGTGTGTTGACTTGACATGCCCCCGTGCACGAAGCCAGCTACATAAAGAAATGGTTTTGGTGTGGAAGAGCCTGACCTGCGTGCACAGAGCTCTGACCTCAACCCCATCCAACACCTTTGGGATGAACTGGAGCACTGACTGAGCCAGAACTTATCACCCAACATCAGAGTTCAGACTTCACTGATGTTCTCGGTGCTGAATGAGAGCAAATCCTTGCAACCAGGTTCTAAAATCTAAAGAACCACAACACTGGATGCCGTTATTATTGCACAATAATGCTCATGATTTTAAAATTAACAGTTATATATGGGCATAATGTTTGGAATGTATAATGCATGTAGTCTATTACACTCTTTTCTGTATTTAGGGTTTTAAAAGTATGTGCTGACACTCCAGCAAAGCCTGTTTGACGTTGAGCAGAATGATGCATTCATGTGCTGCACAGATTGCTCATCAGGCTCGTTTTGTGAACGCAACTCTGTTTGGCGAAGAAACTCTTCACCTGTAGAAATACTGAACGCGTTTCTACGACTAAGTTTGGACCTGCTGCAAGACAAACCCTGATACAAGACTTGAAATCACTTCCTGTTTTTGTACCGTCTGTATGAGTTTGATTAGCTCGTTGTTCATGACCCTGAGCAGTTTTTCATCACTTCTGTAGAGCCCTTGAGCTTATATTGTTATGTGAAATGTGCTCTAACAAAATTATTTCACTCAATTTGATGCTCTGCTGTTCTCAAACCCACTCAGTGTCTCACGGCTGCAACCCCTGATTGTGTTTCATGTGGCCTGAGTTCTTCTCACTCTCTCCTTCTCCCCGCTGTCAGTCTGTTCATGTAGCGTGATTGGATCTCGGCATGCAGTCATTAAGAGTTGTTTATATTAAAAGGAAACCACCAGGCTGTGAAAACACTTGTATAACGTGCTCTGTGGCTGTGGAGGAGCGTTAACAAGTTGGAAAATAACAGCTGATGAAATCATAGTGAAGTCATCAGGGTTATCTCAGCTCGGGCATGGAGACTGCAAATTTATAACAGACATCCTTTGTTACTAACTGGGGATGTGTGTTTGTCAGGGAGAGAGGGTGTAATGAAAAGATTCTACCCGTGCATGATGGGAAATGTAGTATCATTGACCTGGTGCTTTGACTTTTAATATTCTTTTAACATCTGCATGTTCTCCAACTTCGGCCTTAGTACTAAATGACTGGAGTACTTTTTAATACATGTCACAATATGTGAAATCGCATGATAAAGACAGTGCACACACACACACAGGTACTGATTAGACTTCTGCTCAGGTTAACTGTCAGGTGAAGCTGCTGTGAAGTGTGTTTCCATCCCCCCGTTTTAAAAAAAAATCTGGTTTGGATCTTACAGTGTGGTCGCTCTGGCTGTTGGGAAAAGAGAGTGTGGGCTGGGCTGAAGGAAGCCTGAGTGCTCAAACAAGCCACCTGTGACAGCACCAACCTGTCAATCAGAGCTTCAGTCTCTTAATTATCCATAACTTTAAGCCTTAATATAATTTGTGTACAGCTGTCATGACAGGAGAAATTCACCGTATAGACCCAAACCATTTCTGCTGTGAAGTTAATATGGGGACTTGTGGAGATTGACCCACTTCTGTAGCCATCCTCAAATGGCCAGATGTAAGATTTGGAAAACAAATTAGTACTCTATGAACATTTTTGGAGACAGGGTGTCCATGTACCATTAAGAATGATTAAAGGTGTAATCAAGCACAATTTGTGCACTCCAACACCAACACCAACACCTGAGAGGAGGTCTGAGAATAAGGAAGAATGAGGGGAGGGTGCGTTACTACAGATGTGCAGGGCCTTCCAGTGTCTTCATGGAATATTCCTAGAAGTATTTAGTGCCTCTCTTTTCATGCTTTTTAAAATAAAATGTTATAATCTTGACACTAGTATTTATATTAAAATGATTAGTCATGCTTTTCATTTACATAATGATTGTTTTTGTTATGGCAGTGTAAGGTTAGGTTAGTTGGTATTATCGTTTGTTCTGTTTTGCTATTTCCCTTCATAATGTGACATAGGTTTGATTTAGTCTCATACAGTTCCCATTTATTAATATTATTAAATAATACATTTCCTAAGTTCATCATTGGCCCCTTGAATTTGACAGCATCAGATGACTGTACAGTTAATCTTTAAGTTAAAAGCCATCACGGCTGTCATCAACAGTCTCTCTAGGCAGAACAGTTGTTTTTGAAGCAGGTTAAAAAACAAGAAGGTGCAGAAATCTTGTTGACAACCATTGATGGTAAAAAGTTTAACAGCAGCCAACTGTTCTCAGCTGCCAAGAGATCGAGCTGTCAAACCGTCGGTCGGCTCTAAAGGAAATGAAGGGATGCCTGCAGACTTGTTGATAATGTTCGCTGTGAACGCTCAGTGAGTGTTGATTCCGTGTTCAAGTAGTTCATCGGACACAACGGGCAACAAATAATAATGAGCATCACAAGTGGAGTATTGTGTCGCAAAATGTAATCAACAATTAAATCTGACTAAAGAAGCGGTCATATTTTAATTTCTCATTTGTTGCCCAATCACACTCTTGGCCAGTGTTGAGGCTTCTTATTGTTTTTAAGCCCGTCAGTATGCAGATTGTCTTCCTCAGGCAGTTCGTGTACTGTTAGTCGCTAACTCTTAGCTCCCACTTGGTCCCTAAAGCCCCCCGCAAATGATCTGACGCTGATCTGGGTCGTTGAACAGAAAAAAAAAAAAAGGTTCAGCAGCAGACGGGCAGCCGCAACAGGCAACCAAGTCCAAAGGGGCAAGAGCAGGCAGGCTAAAGTCTGAAAAAAAAGGGCAGACAAGGGTCAAAAAACAAGGCGGGTAGGATAACGAGGCGGAAGGAAGCTATGGCTTGGATAGCACAGTAGGTAGTTCTGCAGGGAACAATAGCTCAAGGGCAGGTACGTATACAGCAGAACTGATGAGGGAATTGGGAACAAGTGGGCAGGTGGATGTGGAGGTGGAGAGGTGGGAACACACTGGGGACAACTACTGGACAGGCAGGCGGGAGGAAGATACAAGCAACTGGCAGACGTGGAACAGAGCAAAAAAAGGTCCTTGACATTTAGCTTCACTATTTCTTCCTGTCTTAATGTTTCCCTGTCTAATATTTCTCCATTAGAAAAAAGGGGCGACAGTAGCTCAGTCTGTAGGGACCTGCATTGGGAACCCAAGGGTGCCCGGCTCAAGTCCAGCATGGACCAAAAGTATGGAGGCGTGGACTGGTAGCTGGAGAGGAGCTAGTTCACCACCTGGGCACTGCTGAGTCCAAATTAATGCAAACATATGTTGCAGAACTTTTTTTTTTCTTCATTTAATCATCTCACAACCCCACAATGCTTCTGTACTTTATGTTTTTGAATGCAGGACTTCGTAATGCAGTATTTTCATACTCCAGCTATTCAAGTAAAGGATTTGAATATTTCTTCCACTGCTGCTCTCCATGCAGTTTGGAGGACAGTTTTGTTTGCTGGGGAAACTTTGCATATTTGGTTGTTAAATTGTGGCAGATAATCGAGGCGGCAGTGGAAATGACTGGAAGCAGAGATGCAGTCATTCATCTGTGCGGGCCATGGTGCCGACAGAATTATCTCACTTCAAAGACACACAAAAAGAGAGAAAGGACAACAACATCAAACAGCAGCATTAAAATTAATTGCATCAAATGAAAACATAAAAGTTGGTTAGACAACTAAACAATACAGTGGATCAGTCAATAATTTTATTTTATTCTTTTGACAGAACCATTCCTCAGAGAGAGGCTGGTTTGTTTTTCTCATCCTGGGCGACGGTTGTCAGGTTGCCTCTGAGCAGAGCTGCTCTCCCAGTGATCTCCCCGTTGGCATGAAGAAGTGTTTTTAAATGCCAAGACCTTGGAGGAGCACCTGAATGGCTCTCTGCTGGCTAAAATAATGGCACTGAATAAATCCAGAGGCTGTCGGCTGAAGCAGCTCAGCTCAGAGCTGCTTCACTGCGTGTGAATGGGACGCTTCTTCTCGTCTCTGTTTGTTACTGGGAAACTGTCTCATGGGGTTTATTTCCCAGCGCAGCAGGGCAACACGGCGTCTGTTTGTCCGTAAATGGAAAAATAAAATCTCTCCTCGGATACATGAAAGTCTGATCTGTGATCTGATGTTATTTTAAGTTGTTCACCAGCTAAGCCAGTTTTCCCTTCACCTGCCGGTGATCTATTTTTCTCCAGATTTTTTTTTTTACACTAGACAACGGTTCATATTGATTTCTTTCCTCGTGGTTCCTCCAAATGCACAACCCCCACACCACATCACCCCCTCCCCACCCCCACATATATGTTAAATGTCACATGACCAGTATCAGTATTAAGCAAGATAATAGCTTGTTCTCACTCAAAAAGAAGCCAGAGGTTCAATATAGCTGTGCTGACACAGATAGATAAAGCTCAAGTGATTAGTCAATCAATCAGTTTGTCAGTAGACAATGAATTAATCAGAAAAATGTTGATAATCAAGTTGTTTTAGTTGTTTTCTTTTTCATATCTGACGGGTACACAAAGTTTACTGAAGATATTCAGTTACTGAGTCAAACTAAACCAACATCAGACGGATCAGAAGCAGATTTATTAATCTCACGTAGTATTATTTTGTTATTGCTGCTTCAAATTTTTTTCATTTATTTATTTTTATTTTTTGTGCTGGGTGTTGGTGACTCTTTGTTTTTATTATAGGTTATTATTTAATGTGTACAGTTATTTCACTTATATTGTTGTTTTATTGTTGTTGTTTTTATTGTGTGGACCCCAGGAAGACTTAACGACCATTTTTGTGGAAGTTAATGGGGATCCAAATAAAACATTAGATTAAGATTAAACAAGTTGTTTTCAGATAATGGTCCATTGATTTCTTCTGTCAGTGTTGCTGTATCTAGTCCTGGCAAATAACAGACTTGACTTTATTTGATGCAGAATGTGATGATGAATGATTCAGTGCAAATCTCTCCTATCAGTATCATTCTACCGACTCTCTCTCTCTTTCTTATTTGACAAAGCTGTAGAGCAGGTACACTGAGTTGACAGGCTGATTATGTCTCTGAGCCTTTGGCCTGTAGTTTTAGGTTATTCCCTCCTTCAGTTACTCCTTCAGAGGAGTTTCACTGCCTCGTCTTCAGCTTTCATTTTCTGTTTGGCGGTCATAAAGTGTCTGAACACCACAGTGTTGCAGCGTTCTTCTTGTTGTGGAGATTTGGCACAGTTACTGAGAGCTTTCACTTCACCTTTCACAGACATGGATTGACCTGCTGAGTTTCTGGAAACACGTTTTCTTTTTTCCCAGCAAAAGTTAATTTTTTCTAGTGTTGTTCCTCGCAGTTTGTTGACACAGCTGGTAAAGTAAATATGTATGAGGAGAGCGTCGGCGGGGGTTCGGCCAATCTGTGATGAGGGGAGTGGGTGCTCTGGAGGCTTGTTGATGGGATTTCGCTCCAGGAACGCTTAGATCCTGAGGCTTCTTGGACTGGTTCTGTGCGAAGCCGTGATGTTGTGCTGGAGCCCGTGGACCTGTGGACTGCTGGCCAGGACAGGTGTCTGCTGGGACGGCGAGGATTATTACCGGACGGTCAGGAGATCAGGGAGACAGGTTGGCTTTATGGATGTTTTCTTTTATTTTCAGACATATAGCCTTGATCTCTCGCCAAATGAGACTACATGCAAAGAGACTTGTGGTTTAGTGTCTCTAAGGTCACGCTGATAAGGATTGAACTTGCGACTTTTTAGTCAGAACAGTTTGTGTAAACCTAAGGGTCATCCTGCTGATTCAGGCCACAGTCACAGTTTGTTGTATTGATTGGTAAACCGTGATACCATTTATCTGCTGATTAATTTGTAGTTTTAAGGTTAATTTGACATTAGTATAAATCACTGACCAGTTCAGATACTTTTAATTTTACTGATTGATCAGACGGTCAGACAGATAAGATTACGGTTGATAGAGATCTAGTTAGCCAGAGGCTGTCTCTTTTCTCATTAAAATTATCAGCGTCTTACCTTTTACTTTCAGAATTAGTGCTATCCGGTTCTGTGTACATAACGTGATATGTATGGGGTGTCCTGGAGGCCTAGTGGTTAAGATGCGTGTCATGTGATGTGATGTACCCGGTCTGATTTTAGTCTTTGGTGCATCTCACATGCTTCTCCCCCCTCATTTCCTGTCTGTATCTTTACTGTCCCTAACAAAACAAATACAAAGATGCAAAAATCTTAAAAAGAAAAAAACAAGTTTATGTATACGTTATGTATGTATAAGAAAATTATCTTTTGATGTTGTTAAATCTCAGGGACAGTGAGCAGCAGACCTCACATGCCCTGCAGGTTTTATATGCATTTAATTGTCAGGTCTATGTAGTCTGACTGACTGACATTTTCCCTCTCAGCACTGACTGTGACTAGTCCTTGTGCTCTCTTTTCCAGAGTTTAAAATCTATATAACAGCTGCTTCACTGTGTGAAAGTCATTTGGATTAATCAGACAATATTATACGTCAGCTGTGCAGTGGTGCTAAAATTTGAGTCACCCATTTGCCATGACTCAAGAACTAACTTTTAATGGCTGGAAGAAACTGTGAATTTTGTAATAACTTGGATAAAGAAGCTGTATTTAATGTGGTGGTCGAGTCTGTTGGATTTCTTCATTAACTAACATACTAATAAGCTGGATCAGATCACAGGACAGCACAGCAAACTGACATCAAACTGTTCATATGTTTATATACCATGCCATTTTAATGCACAGCACTCAGAAACATAAGAACCTTCTGTTTTTTAAGACTTGTGACTTGGGGTCTTGTCCCAAAAAGTCTTAAGAACAGCTCTGATATTAGATCAAGAATTTCAGCCTGGACACACAAAAACATCACAAAATGCTGCTAAAAGCAGGAACACAACGTTCAGGTTGGCTCTTCAGTGAAAAGACTCCTGCATCACAATGCATCGTGTCTGTCTGCAGTGGAAAGGCACAATAGATGCTTCCCTGACTATAATCTGACTCCATTAAGAGTCATTACAGTGTTCTGTCTTCGACATGAAACGGCACAGGGGCTTGACCTCAACTGTCTGTTCTTGTTAAGAGCTGTCAAACTGAGACAACGGGAAGAGCAGGAGGCCAAACGCTTCTCTGCCCACGTCATGCTGGCTCTGGCCATCGGATTCTAAAAATAATATAAAATATATTACAGGTCTAAATGATCTGTGAGAACTTAGATCTGTGAGCTGCCGTCCAATCAGAATCATCATATAGGACGGGATCTAGTTCTCGATTAAAGGCAAATGTATGATTTTTGGGCATTATAGAAAATGGACTGAACAATTGACAGCATGTTTCGGTTTAGAAAGTGACTGAATGCCAAACTTCATCTTGAGGATTCATGAAGTGTGTTGTTTGTACCTACGTCCTCCCACTCAGTCGGTCACCCCAACACCCATCGATCATCTTCATGACCTGTCTTTCGTATGGCTTGCTTTTGTCCACGATTGTTTCACAACACTTGCACAACCCCTAGTTATGATTTATAAGCGGTATATAATCATATAATAAATGTTTATAACGTGCTATAATATAGTTTTAAGCAGACATAAGGACATTTTAAGTGTTCGTTAATGTATAACATTTTTAAGTAGTGGTGCCCTGGTAGCTCACCAGGGTTGGATTCTGACTTGTGGCCCTTTGTTGCATGTTATCCCTCCTCTCTCTCTACCTTCCCATCATTCTTCAGCTGTCACTATTAAAATAAAGGTTGAAAAATATAAATGTCAATATAAAAATACAAATATCCCATACAAACCAAAACAAGGAGCTAAAAGAGGCTAAAAGGTTTAGAAAAGCTGTAGAGTTGTTTTCTGGTTCTCTGTGATCTAGTTGCAAAGGAAAATGATACCTCAAATACATCCCAGAAAAACATATTTTTGTGATTCAGAGGATCTCAGTCAAACACAGAGGATGTAAAAGAAAATATCCTGCGTAGTTATTCATAGTTATATTTTTATAGTTATCCCATGACTTCTTCGAAAGGATCTTCACAAGCAGGTTTTTGTACGTGCATCTATGATTTATAATCACTTTATTTATCATTTTATTAGCCTGTGTTTTTCCTCTTATGTAACTCTGTACTCTATCCATGTCTGGCACTCTCGTTGGCTTTTATTTGTTACAGCTTCATTGTTTGTGAAGCACTGGGGAACATTGTGCGCCTGGCAGCTGCCCAGTGCAACCACAGACCTCCAGCGGTGCCCAGTGAGCCTCCACTGGGGGTGAAGTGCCTTGCTAAATGGCATTCTGACAGGAGTTTTGCATATGAAAAAGTTTCTGCATAGTTTGCCGTCATCTAGACTAAAATATCTTCCTGATGTCACTGCTCTGACTTGAACCGCAACCACGGCGTGATAGAAATTGTTTGCCGGGTTTCTTGGTCGACAACGTTAAACCTGGCCTCCTCATGTCAAAGTCTTGCTGGGTGTGGTCGACGTCTTTAATTATGCTGCTTCGTATCTATTTGCGTACGCATCTGAGTAAAAGCTTGTGGGTTTTATGTGCGTGTGTGTGAAAGAGAGGGTAAGAAAGTAAGGGGTTAGCGTCACTCTCCTCAGGGAACAATAAAACATGTCGGAACATCAGCCAGAGCCACGGCAGCAGCACAACAACATCCTCTGGTATTGATTTCCATGGATGATTGAAGCCGAGCTTTTGTTAAATCACAGCAGACTAAAAGTTGGCCGTCCCTTCGAGCTCTTAAGAGATTTCTGGGATTCAGCCCAAACGGGTTTCTCTGGAAGACGGCTACCAGTGCTGATGTTTCTGCTAATGGCGTATATGTTCTGCCCCTTTTTATATTTTGATTTTTAAGCACTCAGACTGCAAAAGTCAGTACTCGGTGTTTCATTTTCTCCTTATTTGCTTGAAAAATCTTCTGAAGCAGCATTTAGATTAACTTGAGAACTTTCACACTCGGCTGCTCAAAACAACTCGCCTTTTCCTCTCCTCTGCCTCGTACGCAGCGTACTGCTCTGCGTATTTAAAAGAGTCGTGTCTCATGAGGTTGTATTTCTGGAGGACAGCAGTCTTTTCCTTGGATATGTGACAGGAAACAGTCAAATTAAACACCACGAAAAAATGAAGTAGTTTCAACTCTCTCTGAAATCTGTCTCCGCTCCAGGTTGTCCTTTCTCCTCGGGTTAGACATCTTGGTGTGAGGTGCACTGCAATAAATCAGATTGCAGTTGGACTTTAAGTGTTGGTGTTTACAAGTTAGCTGCATGTTAAAGTAGAAATCCCACATTCTGCTCACTAGAACACCAACAACGTGTATGTCTTCAGTAATGGGCTTGGTGCTGAGAGGCACAGGAAGTCAGACAGATTTAGAGATGGTCTAACACGCTGTTGGTTTTCGTCTTTTCATAGCAATTTGTAGACAATAAGAAAAATATAGCATAATACAATCCTTATCCTTTGAATGTAAAATAAAAAGTTAATCTTTTGGCTCTGATTTTGCAACCTTGCTAGAAAATGAAATACTTAAGTCAGGAAAAAAATAAAATTGCGGGCGGGGGGAATGGCCCTTGATTTGGACAATAAGTCATGAACACACATTTACTTTTCATGGGTTACGACTTGATTCACCACACTCCAATGAAGAAGGTTTTATATGCAAACATCAGACTTCTATTGGACATTTTTCCATGTTTTATTTTCCACACAGCTGAAATATGCCGTAAACTTAATTGGTCCGTATATTTTTGTCAAATTGTCTTCTTGCATGATGAGAGATCTACATTTTTCTTCGCTTTCTGTTTCACTGGACAGTTTTAGTGCCCCATGATGGTATTAAGGCAGACAAAAGTTTTGGGGGGAAACATTGCACAATTCTTTTGGCATGAAAATGATCTGATATAAAATCATGTAACACACACATGCACACACTCCGTGAGAAGCAGCTGCAGATTTGTGAGTTATGAAGCGCAGCGGTTGATTATGAAGCCCGGTGATGAGAAAGGCCAAAGAGGTCAAACATGTTTTGGGTTGCGTTGAGCTTCAGCTGGTGCAGCAGATGTTTTCGTTATATTGGCTCGATCACTTTCACACCTGTTGTTCCTGTCGGTGTAAAAAAGCCAGTGTGCATTATGTTTCCCTTTCTTCCGGAAACATTTTGGAAACAGATAAACATTATTCAAAGATCATCATTAATTAAATGTAACATAACGGCCGGCAGTGTGTTGTGCTCATTTGTTTTGTTGATATATCTGCTTCTCGTTTTAAACAGGCTAAATTAATCAGGGTTTGTAATCATTTTAAAGGCTTGGCAGACATCTTACTAAGATGACAGATGTCTTAGTGTGGTGTAAGACATTTGTTCATGACATTGGCCAGTAGGAGGCAGTGTTAGATGTCAAATCGACAGAGGGTCCTACTGTGGTGAGGCTTCTGCAACACAGGACAGTACAATCCATCAAAAATACACGGGCTTGTATTTTAGTGATAATTCAGTTTACTGCTGTGAAAAACAGGAACTGGTGTGTGTTCATGAGTTTTCTGGTAATTAAAATAATTTCCCAAATCATTTCTTTTTGTGGAGAACTGAGATCGTTGTGTTAATGTGGTTTGTTGTATTTTATTTTTGGCTGGTTTGTCACAGACTTGAATTCCTCATTCCCATTCGCTTTTGCAGATCGAACAAAAATGCCAAAACTTAGCTTATTCCAACTTTTCAAACACAAGGCTTTGCTGCTTTGCTTTGTTAATTTAAATTAATATTTGATTATTAAACTGTGAGCCCATCAAAACAAGACATTTGAAGCCACCATGGTGGGCTGTGGAGACTTGTGATAGGCATTTTTCACAGTTTTCTAACATTTTATAGATCAAATGATAAATTGGTTCATAGATAAAATAAATCATAAATCATTAGTAAATGATTCATTGATTATTAAAACTTGTTGTAAGATTAGTTGAGGGTCTACTCAGATGCTTTACTTCAGTAAAAGTTGTATTTCCATAATGTCAAAATACTCTCTTATTAGAGTGAGATTAATTTAAGTATTAAAACATCAAAAGTATAATGCACATTATGCAGATTTGTTCCTTTAAATTATATTTTATATCTCTTATTTAATCTTATTATTTGCTAAATGCAATTAACATTAACATAACTGTAATTGTAGGTAGTCATTCTACTTTACATAATGTGGAGTAGTAGCTTTATATTTGATCATAAATTCAATAAAGATACAATTTCCTGTAAATTGTGTGTCATACTGCTTGAGTAAATGTACTGAGCTGCTTCTCACTGTGTAGTGTTCGGAGTGTAAATGTGTGTTTTCATCAGACAGCAGAGACAGTGAACTGTACATCAGTGTGTTTTCTTTTCCCATACCAGCCTGCTGCCATAGTGAAAGCAGAAACAACACACTGCCATCATTTCCCATAGGCATGACATAAGAGTGGGGGAGTTTGCGCTACCTTCAGGGACACCTCGTAGACTTGTACTTTCTAGTACACGTGTTGTAAATAGTAACTTAACACACAGAATAGTCCTTGTTAGAAGGCAAGGAACGGGCTTTGTGACAAAAATACTTGTTTTGCTGGTCGACTCCAGTAAATGTCATATGATGTGTATTTATAACTTAAGAACTTTTATGCTGGCGTACTTGGCAGAAACAATAATAATGCAAAAGTTAAAAAAATTCAAAAGAACTTAAATTATTTCAGCCCATAACAAAATACATTAATGATGTTATCGTTATTTCAATAATGAGCTTAATGAAGATCAATTAAGACTTAATTGCTGTCCAGGGAAATTAACATGTTTAACATATTATTTATCATACAATTATTTTATTTACATTAATGTTATAGCAATAACATGAAATACTATTTAGTAACAGGGAATAGCTTGTTTTCTCAGAGTGAATATAGAAAGTATTTTAAAACGGTAATCCCCGTTACATCCTCGGTTTTTGATATTTCCGACAGTCATGAAGGCAACACAGCGCTGGGGGCGGGGTTTAGAAAAGCCCCCATCTGAGTCATGATTCTCCTAAACGCTACAGACAGCAGCGATGATCCAACACAGACGCTGGACCACAGACGGCAGTATTGACGCTTCGCTTTAGAAAACACCAGTAAAAACAGTGACAATGTCGCTACCGTTGCTGTGACTGAACACTCGGCTGGGCGGGCATCCATGGTCTATTTCCCGGGGATGCAAACCGAGGCGCACAGCGTCAAGCCGGGACAGCTGGTCGAGATGTTTGACTCGTCGTGGAGGGTGCGGAACATTTGGGACGGGGTGAGGCTGGAGGTGGTCGAAGACCCCAGCCCGGTGGTCCTGCACAGCTTTACACACCTGGACCCAGACCTGCCGCTGCTGGAGGTGAGGAGGAGGACGGGGGAAGTGGCTTGATACGGGGCTGAAGGAGGGTGAAGGGCAGGCGGTGATGAGAGACGACTGAGGTCCGTTAGATGAGTCGATTTGTTGTGTTGTGATCACGAGGATGTTCAGACAGATCCAGGACCAAACTGGGTTTAAAGGACCAGGGTGGGGATCCTGGTTTGAACCTTAATTAATGAGAAAAATATTAAATAAAAATAATTTAATTTAAGGCCAGTTAACATCAAGTAACTAGTAAGTTTTTTTAGGAGTATAAAAACTAAAAATACCCAGAGAGAGACTGAAATGATTTCACTGTTGTCTGATTTGTCTGTGGATCTTTGTTAACTCCACCTTTAACCTTCAAAATAAACCATTTATTACATCGTTTAACAACTTAAGAACAGCTGTACATATCCAAAATATACAGAAAATGAGTTCATATGTACAAGGTGATGATTGTCTTACACCTCAAATAATGTAATCTAACCTGAAGGCATGTATTAATCCTATATTTTTAATCCTTATTATAATGATGTGGATGCCATTTAAACATCTTATCAATGTCAAATGCTGAGTTGGTAGAAATGATGGGATCGGACTCTGTAAGAGGTCCGTTAATGGACAGTAAAATAAAACAAACAAATTTTTTTTTTTTTAATTTACAGACAGAATTATTGTGACTTTTATGACACTCCTTAGACGTTGGCACGAGAGAGGATGACTTGCTTTTTTCACCGGTTTTACCCTTGTGGTTATCGCTCCTCCCTCTGCATGCACACGTTCAGTTCAATACTGAAGAGACGCCAACTGAAACCCTCCAGTGTAGGTGTCACTGAGTCAAGGCTTAACAAAACATAATAAAATACTAATAATACTGATATTGAGAATGGGTGATATGTTAGTCATATCACAAATTGGTATTTCCTGCTATGTTCCACAGTTGTGCTGTAAGCAGGTCGAGAAGCTGAATACGTATGTACATTATATTATTACATTATTGTGTGTGTGCGTGTGTGTAGTGGGGAGAATCCATCATAAATATGTAAATTTACAGCATTAATGACAGAAAACAATTTTCAACTGCAGTAATAATGAGAGATGAACTATCTACAGCCATGTGTGATGGTGTTTTGGGCTCAGTGCTAGGGCTGCAACTGAGGATTGTTTTCATTATAAAGTAATATGCAGATAATTTTATGGATTAAACTCTTATTTATTTGGTCCATAAAATGTCAGAAAGTAATAAAAAAAATGAGAAACCTAATGCCTAAGGTGACGTTGACGTTGCTTCTTTTGTCTGACCAAAACCTGAACAGATTTAATTTACAGTGATATAAAACGGTAGGAATTTTCAAATTGGAGAAGGAAGTGTTTGGTAATTTTGCTTGAAACATGTTAAATGCTAGGACCAGCATACTAACACGTCTGTATTGATGTTAGATTTGGAAGTATTTTGCCAGAAACCAAAGCAATGGAAAGATAATGACCTGTGGATGATGTTAGATTGAATTAAAATATCAGAATTACAGGGGAGACATCCTGTGGGGTAAATGCCATGACAATCTATTCAGTAGTTATCAAGATATTTCACATGAAAGCATAAATTTGACCCTAATGGTGGAGCTAAAGGGAAAGTCAGAGGATCACCAAATTAATCAGGATTCAATCCCTGAGGAAGACTGTATTTCATGACTATCCATCAAATAGTTTAGTCTGGGTCAAAGTGGTGGACCGACCGACCAACATTACCATCCTCAGAGCCACGTCACAAGCATGGCTAAAAATATGACCCTAATGCTTCCCTGGTAGCATATTTTTTTGGGGGCTCTCTACTTTATCCTCCTCATTGAATTCAGCTCATGTCCATAACCCCGCTTCTTTATTTCCCACTGCATAACATCCCTTTTCAACCCATTATGCAAAGATATGGTTTGAAAATGTCCTTTTTCATGGATTAAGTGGAATGTTCTCCAGCCCTGTGCTCCTTATATTGGATCACATAAGGAGGATGAGTAATCATATTTATCGGTCTTACATAAGGCCTGGGATTGGATAAGGACAATATGATAACTGATACCACATGGAGACGATCTGGTCTATGCTATCTATCCACATTTTGTTTTTTTTTTATTCTCCGGCTGTTCGTCGTCAATCAGACCTGGACTCATACCACAGGCTTGTTATTAAGAACTCTATGTCTCCCTTTGGATATCCCGAGCTCAGCGAGGTAGCCCTGGTCTCTCGTCTCCAGCTAACCTGCTCTGCTTCGTCTCTCTAATCTAATCTCCTCTAACACAATTACCTAATACTTAATCCCCCTCCTGCAGAGGCCAAGGGGTTTCCTTCACAATCGCCGGCTTTCTTCCCCTCAGTTCAGAGGCTGAGGGAACGATGTTCGACGTTGTGGTTCTGTTACAGTATGAAGGGTCACTGCGGCTGATGTGGAGGAGAGAGTGGGTGGGTTCAGTCATCTCTACATGAAGCCCTCTGGCTCCATGTAACCAGCATCCGAGTAGAGTTCTTTACATATTATATGCTATAGCTGTGGGGAGGTTTGCTAACAGATCAAGTTACTGCTGTGTTAGGCTTGTGACAGAAAAATGATGCCGTGTTGCCCCAGTTAATGCTGATTTGTCTCTCATACTTGTTTCCTTTATTATTTTACATAATAAATGGTCTGAACACAATCAGTTTTACATGCTGCTATAACATAACTTCAGCAGATAAATAAGTAATGGGTGGCTTCAAGCCTGGTTACATATAAGCTGAAGTTTCTGTGAATGGTTTGCCGCTCATTGATTGATTTATTTCTTTATTTTATTTATTTAATAAGTTATGGCCAGACCAAACTTGGCAAGGCCACCATTGCTCCAAACCTGGGTTTGGCTATCGATTAGGGATATAACTAACTAACCAACTAATTAACTATTTTATCAATGATTAATACACTGATTATTTGTTTGCATGCATGCAAAGACACGTCCACAACCCAAAAATGATTAGTTAACTGTCACATGTGACACATAGAAAAACATTATTCTGAAAATTTTTGCTTGGAAAAATAATCAATTATCAAAAGAGTTAGCAATTTATCAGCTAATCAATTAATTGACCAATTGCTTCATCTAGTATAAAGATGATGTTGAAGATTGACTAAACACAAGCAGATGTGCAAGAACTTTGCCTAAATAAATAGGTTTTGATTTCCCAGATGAATAGCTGTCCTCAGTAACTCTATTTAGTGAGTGGCCACATTTCCTCTGTAAAAGATGTGATTCAAATCAGCAGTCTGATCAAATAACAAATAAATGTTGTTTGCAGTTTGTTATGATGGAAAAGGGTGAACAGTGTGTAACTCAGTTGTTTGAATATCGTGTGTTTAAGCCCTCTTTTCATAGGTTTTGTAACATGTAGTGCCACTGTAATCGTATTTTCATGGGAGCCAAATAAAGCCCACTGACATGGATTTTAAAAAAAGCAGTATACAACAGTGCATTCAAGCTAAAAATAGCAATAATTAAGAGTGGAGTTCTTTCCAAACGCTGTAGTCCAGTCGCAAACCAGCAGGATTAGAGGCCAAACCAACATAAAACACTGCTAAACAAAGAATAGACTGCTGCTCATTGAGTCCGTCTCAAGAGGCCTTAAATAGCAAGTCGCTCAAACTGTCGGTTCATTCAGTTAGTAATCAGTTTGTATTGGTAACAGAGGACATCTGAGAACGAGGCCTGCAGCTCCTGGACTCCCAGAACAGTTCAGATCAGTTCAGGACTGAACAACAGAGCTGCTATTGTCTCTGTGGCTCCATTCACCTTCACGCTTAACGGCGGCTTTTATCTGACTCCATTTGAAAGTCTTCCGCTCTGTTTTAGTAGGTGATCAATACTCAGTGCAGTTATGAACTGAGAGTGAAATAAGAGACACAGGACAACTGTAAGTGATCTAACAACAGCTTCCTTACTTTCTTTCATGGTCTGATTGTCCTCACTTCTACCAGTGACTCAGCCAAGCTCACAAGCAGTCCCAGATGAATGATATAATAAAGCAGTGCAATTCTAGTTAACTCACATGGAAGAAATAATCTCACAGGCAAAGACAATCAGAATATCACATTACAAAATCAGGACAGTACACAATACTGGTTTAGAGTTTCCTCATTGTTATGTTGGATCCAGGTATTTTTATCCATGTGACCCATTTCAATGAGCCTTCTGCTGTTAACACTGATTCTAAAAACATCAGATCTGAGACACACATGGAGAAGGAGATGTCACTGATGTGACTGAGTGGAGGTGTGCACTCATTTAAGATATAAGCACTGATTGAAGCGCCAGCGGAAGGTTGGCCGAGCATCGCGGTGAGGAACAGGAGCCGCACCGTCCGAGCCGGTACAGAGGAGCTTTTGTTTTCACGGTTCATTTTGAAGAAAGTTGAACAGCAGACAGAACGACAGAAACAGACAGCGGCTGGAATGTGAAAGGCCCGACGCCTGGAAAAATACTTAAATCATCTGATTCTGCACTCACTGTCTGTCTGCTGTAGTTTAATTACCTGGACTAGTCTTACATAAGTAAACTTTGAAAAACACATTAACTAAAGAATATTTATAGAGAAGCTCCTAATCAAAGGCCCTGAACTGAAAGCTTTTTTTCCACTTCCACGTGACAGAAATCTGAGGGTTTCTAATTAGCCTGAACAACAACAAGCTGCAGGAGTTGGCTTTTTTTTTCCCCCATCTGGAGTTGAAATATGAAATAAAATCATATTCAGAGATCTGCAGCTTGATTGATCCTCTAATCTGAATCTGTCGGGGTCGATAAATCTCTGTTAAAGGAATATTTCAACATATTTCAATTCGATGAGAAGATTGATATCTGTCTTATCTCTGTGCATTAAGGACGGAGCTGGAGCCAGGAGGGGATTAGCATAGCTTAGCATCAAGAGCAGGGGGATCTTGCTGTATCTTTTACAGAAACCAAAGATAGGGAGAGTTACAGTATGTGCTGTACCTATTTCTTTTCAAACAATAGTTAACTTCGGTGCAGCGTCTTCCGCATGTTGGTTGCCAGATACTTCAGTTTTTGGTTTTGGTCTCAGTACAGGTATGATCGTACCAAACCTGGGATGGAGAGACTTAATTGATTTTTGGGTAGACTTGGTTAATTTGAAACTTTCTTTTCTTTCTGTTGATGTGACAGCTTCTGTAATTCATATAAGTAAACTATAGAAAAACAAGAAGTGGGAGTAACGGTTAAGAACTAGTTTTGTGCAGGGAGCTCTTGTTAAAAACAAGACTCATGAGTATTTTTCTTTATGGAGTCGGACAGTGCCGGAGAGAAGGTTCTGGAGGGATTTAATTTGATTCAGCAGAATTATCTGGTCCCTGTACTGTCCATGGAGATCTTTACTACACCGTCTCTTGGTACAGCTGTTTGTTTGGAGCTTTCAACCATATTAAACAGTCCAGAGTTTGCACCATAGAAATGTAAACACTGACTTTCCATGACTCTGAACATCTGCACAGATATGGTCAAAATTGAGTTGATCTTGTTTTGTCAATGTTGTACTTTGTCTGGCAGACTGACAAAAAAAAAATCTACAAGTATTTGATTTACAGAATATTAAACAATGTTAAACAGCTGTAATTTGAAGAGAAGCCAGTAGTGTGTTTGAAGAGGATCATCTGATGCCTAACAGTGATGTACAATAGTTCAGGCAAGAAAAGGTGAAAATAGAATAAACACCATCAGACACCAGACTCCATTGAAAGATAAGAGGTTTATTCTCCTAATGAAACTCACTAACTAATGTACATGCATGTTGATGATTGACTGACAAAGCCAGTTTAGCTGCTGGCATATATTACTGATATCTGTCACAACAGCTCTGTCAGCCAGTTTCAGGCGGAGTGCAGTCTGCCGTGGGTTAAATCAATGTGTAGATTTAGTTTTTGTGTGTGTGACAGTGATAGAAAGTGACACAAAGAGAGGAAACATAACAAACTGCGTTAGCGAGACAAAAAAACAAACCTCAGTCATTCCTGTCACTTTTAATTTACATTGATTTCTTGATGATGTACACAAGGCCTGAAGATTTAGTGTATATCTGAACTTACAGCTAAGTAGAAATGATCATCTGATGTGAACTGAGGTCTTCTCCAAAATCTAATCAGTTTTTTCCTTGGCCCAGCTGATCTGTCAACTTAATTTGACAGATAAATTTGTTCTTGCTCATATCAATTGTCTGCTGGAATGGAAACAAACAAAGACAAAAATAGACAATCTGAAAGAACATGTGTCCAGAACTTTTTAGATTAGACCAGATGCAGGGAAGAAACTGCTTGTCGCTATAGTGTGAACTGTTCAAAGATGCGATCCGAGAGCTTGCCAATGTCTTGCAGTGCTGAACGATAGTATGAGCAGGCAGCTATAGATTTTCCCATCGGGTTTACCTTTTCTGACAAAATGCAGTTTGGAGATGAGATCTGGGATTCCTCTTGGTGAACGATCTTCTATAATTGTGACCCTAGGTTGCTGATCAGTCGTGGTGTGCAAACCACAAGACTTAAGACATAAGTAAAGCATTTCTATCACATTTGAGCTGGTTAGTTGACCATTGGTTAATTGATAGTATTGGCATGGCTTCTCATCTTTCAACTGGATTGACCTTAACAATTATTGGATGGATTGCGTTGAAATTTGGTACAGTCATATTCAGCTATACTTTGTGTTTATTGAATATTGTATATATATTTCAGTTCAATATTTAGACCACCAAAGAGTTTTCTGAACATTTCTGAACACCCTTTCTCCACGTTTGACCCTTGCCTCATATCAAAATGATCTCATTGGCTTTCAGCAGTCATTGTTAGCAAGGGGAAGTCACTGGTTTGTGCTACAGGGTTGTAATGGACGCATGCTATTGTTGGCTTTGTTTAGGTGCTGACTGTTTTGGGGCCAGGTTTTCTCTTTCCACTGGGAGTTTCCCTGATGATCTACATTTAGAGCTCGGCTCTCAGGGGCTTTCTAAGGCTCATATTGAGGCAGGTGTGTTTTCTGTTGATGAGTGTTTATAATTTGGCAGATGCCTCCGAACACACTCTCTGTTTGGCCTTGAGGGGATTTGGCTCCGAATGAGTTTTTACTGTTGTCCCTGTGTGTTTGTTTTAATCTTTTCCTGTGCCAGGTGACTGTGCATACACAGACTGTACACCATCAGATATCAAGATGGGAGGTTTGTTATGCAAAATAAACAATTTTAGATTTCTCGACGAAGAATCCTGATTGTGTTTTTTAATTTACAAGCAGGTCAGCCAACATTTGAGCCTGTTATTAAGACTGAGGGTAAGGCTGGAGGTTTTTGAGGTATAACATCTGTATGTTACTCCCTTAAACATTTCATTTCCATAAAGAATCCTTCTTGTTTATTACAACTTGGGTGTTTGGGGGGTTTAGCCATTACTGCTGACTTTTTATTTATTTATCAAGTTCATATCAGACATGAACTGGTGACAAGTTGAATGTTATAGATAAATCTGTCCATTAAAGTTTTATTGTTTTGTTAGTCTTAAATGACAGGTACATACATTGAGCTAGCATGTAGTAAACTAAATATATGTGTAAATCCCTGAAACCACAGAGTAGATTCAGGAAACGCTGCAGCGAGCTGCTGTTTCTCAAACTGGATACTGTGGCATGTTTTCAGTATCAGCACTGCATGAAGTGGAACCTTAATGTGTCCTTGTCCGTCTGAGGAAAGCTCTCATTCATCTTCTTTATCTCAAAGAGGCTTTGTGAGAAATTCAGTTACACAACAGTGACAGAAGCATATACAGTATATAGGTTCATGTGTAGGCCAAAGGCAAAACACCATATATCTAACACCATCATGTTAGATGGTCTACATTTAACTCTGACTGTGAATGAAAGATTGGAACAAAAACACTAAATCCATTCATCCAACAGTAGAACAGATCATTCCCCACTAATGCTCATGTGACTTGATTTTCCCTTTTCCTCTTTCTGGAAACCTATTTCCTTTTCTCTGCCTCATCACTCTTTGCTGACACTTTTATTCGCCTCACATTCCTCCAGCCCACATGTACATTCATGGTCATTCATGGTCAGGATGGTGTAGGTGAACGTACATCTGATAAGTGTTGGAGCGAATGTGGAGGAGGCTGACTCTGGATGCCAGACATTTCTGTGGAGTTTTCCAATTTTCAGATTTTTCAAGCTCGCACAAGAAGCCAAGAAACACTGAACAGAATATTAATATCAGAGTTAAATAAGAGTTTAAGTTTTACTTTAAATATAATTGTTCAATCTAGTATTCAGGTGGTGTAAGTGTATTTCTGACATTAAGCAGTGTGTTCAGGTGGGACTGGAGTGTGACTGTTGATTTGTGCTAGCAAATACTTCTTGACATTTCTTTTAAGCTGCTTGGCGTACCAGATGGTCCGTACTGGCCGCGTGTTAACTGTATTCTGGATGTTCAGACGAACGCTGCACTTTTCGGTAGTTAATTACTTAGTTGTCAGTAATTTTTATGTCCTGAGGCGAGAACCACCACACACCTGGGTTAAACAAACATTTTTATTTGTACTGTGAATACTTTATGACCCAGTTTCACTGTGGTTCTACGCAGGGACATGTAGTGACTAGATTTAAACCAACCTCTGTTGGAGAGCAGCCAGCAAATAAAAAAAATCTGTCTGTGATGCAGTTTGTTTAATTACATGGTTCTATAAATAAAAGTCATCAGCGCCTTTTGTTTTAAATGTTTTTGGTGTCGTGTGTTCATAATGCAATGTTCTAAGTCACACACTGTTCTGTGCTGGAACATTTGTGATTTTACGGCATAAAGACTTTGACGAACATTCGCTTTATAAATCAGCTAATGCAACACATCAGTAGGTCTACACTGAAAGTTCTAGGCGTCCAGCAGAGACCATAAGTTGTGAATCTACAGCCTCAAAGCCACAAATCAAGCTTTCTTAGGGGCTTTATCGAAGACAAATCCTTCAAGTTCAGAGTTTCTCATAGTTGACAGGACTCTAAAAAAAAAAAAGAGATCCTGCGGTTCCAGTGGAAGTAAAACTTGAGGATTCTCTTAACGCTGAGAATGACAAGACATTACATGAAGGCGGAATTGGTGATTTCCACCATTGCAAGCAATTAGCCTGTTTTGCCAAAATACCCTTTTTGTTGTTTACTGCCTTTCTTCAGTAGCCACTTCCAGTCTGTTTGTAACCAGGATGGTGCCGATCTGGTTGACTAAGCACCTAGTCAGGCTGAAAGAATGTGAGACAGACCTTAAAAAAAAGGAAGACAGCGTGATAGCTTGGTGCCCACATTTCAGAGGGAATTCCCTCTCATTTACGCCTTGTCTTTCTTATCGACTTTGCAGTTGCACTGGGATCTAGTTCAAGATGATGTGGCTTGTTCAGCTGTCTGCTGAAAAACAACGACCCTGATTTAATTGCAAAGATCTTTCTACGGTTTTTAACACCTAAGTGATAAATGTGCCCGGAGAGGTTTCGTCTTAGTCACTTCAGAGATGTAATGCAAATCAAGGGGTTGTCCAGGCAAACTTGTAAGAAGACTCTGTGAGTGAAGAGTCCCTCGTCAGCAGCTGCAAGTGTAAATTGCATTCTTCAAATTTTAAGATGAACCTCATCATCTGAAGTGGTCTCTTGTCAGATGTGAGATTCCTGTCTCACCTGCTTCCTGACTTTCTCCTGATGGTTAACATATCGTTACACCTTGATTTTAGCATTTGTAAGCTAAACGTAGTACCATTCTTTCTATTTAAGTAAGCCCTTTTGAAGTGACACGGAACCCTTCTGTTTAAAGTATTGATCGTTCAGTGTTTTGTTGAAGTAGTAGGCAGAGTTTGGTTATCATGGCAACGCCCATCCTCGCTGGAACACGGATGAATAGGAGCATTATGGTGGGAATTGACTCGGTGGATGGAGCGAGGCGCTGCCCTTGAGCGCTGCATTTTTCAGAGCTTGAAGTGATAGCTGCGCGGCCGCTGTGGTTTGGCCGATAAGCACCTCTCCTGCTGTCAAGGCCGTCCGCTGCAGCTGTGCCTCAGCCATTACACCGTACAGGATTTACAACAGTCCAGGGGTTTGTCCTTTCTACCCCCCCCCCCCCCACACACACACACACACACACACACACACTATTTATCTGTCACACACACCCTCTGTAACACACTCTGTAAGGATCCCTGCCGGGGGTTATTGAAGTTCAGGTTCTCTGTGAGCTTGAGTCTTCATTGTCGGAAGAGTTTGCTTTTTTAGTTTTTGTTGAATTAAGGAAGTCACATGACTCACCAGGGTCTTGTGTAGTGGACAGGGGTTTGATATCCCAGCGAGCCAGTTTCTATGGCTTTATTTTACTAGAATCCAGTCTGTCTTCTTGTGTTTAACAACACATGTTGTTGCTTTTGAAGCATGTGGAACAGCACGTGTTTTTGAGGTTCTTCTTGTAGGTTGATGAGATGGTGATATAAGGCCCAGTTCAGACCAAACCCCCCCAATCTTTTTTACATGTCTCAGTTGTTTTATTTGCCACTTTAGTTTGAATGGTCTTGTTTTTACCTAACTAAAGTAGGGCTGCAACTAACAAGTATTTTCATTATCAATTCATTTGCTGGTAGTTATTTGTGTATGTGACCTCAGCGCAGACCTTTCAACTGAAATTCACATTGTTCTCCAGAAAGTCAATGTAATTCTCTGAACTCCATAACCTTTTTCAAAACACCACAGACACCACATCAGAGACCACCCTGTCAGGCAAGTTAGTCAAACAGATTGGGAAAATAAAGCGTGGTATATTGACAAAAGTTGACCATATTCAGACATGCTTGGAGTGAATTTTTATTTTTTTGTTACTTGCTCTGCTTAGTTTGTATTTTCCCTTTTTTGATCATACACTTTGTGACATTCTTTGTCTCAGTCCTCTATAGACAAATCATATCTATAACTTTATTGTGTCTAAAACATGACACTAAAATAAAAGAACAACAGTAGTGCATGAAAATACTGTATCACCCATTACACTGGTTTTCCAAATTCACAGCTAGTCTCCATGGTAACAAAGACACAACAGAGAGTCTTGGCGTTGACTAAGATGTAACCGAATACATCCTGACCAAAAAGCAGGCAGTCAAGCAGAGAGTCACACTGAGCATTGAAAATGGACTCTGATGACTAATGCTCCCAGGATGCACTACAAGGGGCTGTGACGGATGACTGTGGCATGCCAGATTACATGCCATTCCTCCACCGAGGCCTCAGCTCTAATGATTCACGCCGCTGTAGCTCTGCTATTTATGCTTTGGTTTGTTCAACAGGCTCAGCGCTCAGGATGTCAAGGTTTATTTTTCGACAGTGATACAGACTGTTGATTTGAAGCTCCTGCCGTTGTGTGATAAACTGTACTGCGTCACATTTAGTTGTGCTACTAAGTTGTGTAAAATGTTTGCATAAAACTGGAGTTATTGTAATTCTTTAAATGACAATAAGTGAATTTAATTCTTAACTATTAGGCTGCATATCATAAAATCAGAAAGGTATACACATATAGCTATAAAGCTGTTTTGTATCACATCAGATAAAAGTAGTTTCTATTGAAGCAAAAGTATATTTTGCTTTAATATCTTAACAGATTTTGTACAATATATTTACTTTATTCTGTTATGCATCATATCTTGCAGCAATACTGTATATGTGATATCAGCATGTGTCACGTAATGACCCATTTAAATGGTTTGAAACACGCAGAGCTTAGTAAAACAATAGCATGATATCTGTGGTAAAATGTTTTAAACTCAAGGTGCACTGACTAGCTTTTGGCCATATGCCATGAGCTTCTTCAGCAAATGGAACTCGCTCCGTTCTCATTCTTTTCACGGAAGAAGGTCATTGGATATGGTCGACAGATCCAGGAGGAAAAAAGCAAATAAGCGACCCTCCAGTTTTAGCACAGATATGTGTTCTTGAATGAACCTCCACATGATGATCATATTTTTATCATACCACCATTCTTCTGAACGTCCGTCAGTAATGATGAGGAATTTAGGACTGTGTATTATTTCTAATAATCTGCAGAAACAATGTGAACTTGAACTTAGCTCTAGTTAGTGAAATATGTTCCATCACAGTCCAAGTTAACATCTAAAACCAATATTCATTGGATGAAGATAAAGAAAAGAAGCAAATCATCACAACTGAGAAGTATTTTTGCTTGAAAAATGATCATTCAAAATAATTACTGGTGATGGGCTAATCACTTAATTGACTAATCATTTCTAGTCTAAATGGGTTCTTGCCCAGCCCTTGTTACAGACCTAAAATGTATTTTTTTGCACTTGTAAACTATTAATATCCATAAAGAAGCCTCAGTGCTTAGCTGTAGCTGTCGGTTGAAGATCTACTTTTTGATGAATTGCTCAATAGAAAATGTCAGAAAATGGGGACAAATCCCAGTTTCTCAGCGTCTTAGGTAGCATCTCTCCAAAGAACAGGTCAAAATCCAAATATATTCAGTTTACAGAGCTATAAAAACGCAGAGAAACGCAGCACATCGTGACGCTGGACATCAGTCAATAACTAATCGATCAATGGACTAATTGTTCCAAGTCATCAAAGTGGTTTTATTCCTAAGCTGCCAGAAGTTCCTTATTTTGCTAAGCAATTGGCTTTAAAGTGGAGTTTAGTTTTGTAATCCATTGATGCATTTCTGTTGGCTAACGTTCAGCAGTGCTGATATGACATGCGTGACTGTTGTTGGTAGCTGTGACGATGCTCGAGACTATCTCTGTCAACATCAGTGTTCTTTTGTGGTTTGTTGCATTTTTGTTTTTCATGATCAGGACAGAAGACGACAACAACAACAGAAATGCAGGGATGGTGACATGCAACAGCCTACAGAGCTCTCATTCACGCAACAAGTGGCTTGTGTTAATTCCCCGTTTGCCATATACGCGCTGCAGCTTGTATTGTAGTGCCAGTTATCCAGTAAGCTCTGTTTAGTAACAAGCTATTGTTTGTTTGTGCACGGCCACGCACATGATTCACAAAGTATGACTCACAGAGAGACAGGCCAAAAAAGAAGAGAGCCGGGTCACACAGATGGTCTTAATTAAAGGGTTTCATCCCCAAATGAGATGTCAGACATTTTTAACTCGACGTTCCACATGGTAACGGTGCCGTCTTTTCCCTGCCTTCAACTCCCTCTAATCTGCTCAAAGCAGATATCTGAAGAGCTTGTTCCAACGTGTAAAACTCCAGCACAAAACTTAAGGACGTAGCACTATAGGTGTCAAGACAAGTCAGTAATCAAGGTTGTTATTTGGAGTTTAATGTCTTATTTTTTTGGTCCTTTCTGTCTCGCAGAGCTCGACGCAGGAGATCGGCGAGGAGGCCGAGGAGGACGCCATCTTCACCATCACGCTGAGGAAGGTGCAGCTACACCAGTCGGCCAGTAAGGGTCAGCGATGGCTGGGCGTGGAGACGGACTCGGCCCTGAGCCTCTACGAAACCTGCAAGGTGCGGACCATCAAGGCGGGCACGTTGGAGAGGCTGGTGGAGTACATGGTGTCGGCCTTCAGGGGCAAAGACTCCACCTACGTCACCATCTTCCTCTGCACCTACCGCTCGTTCGCAACCACCAAGCAGGTGCTGGATCTCCTGCTCCACAGGTACATTGATACTTTTACACAAACATGTTTATTTTTCATACTTTTCTCTAATTTTACCCTTTCAGCATGGTGAACACTTCTTCTGATCAGCATCTGCACACCTAGCCTATACCTATAGATGGGTAGCTAGTGCCAATTTAGTAACATTTGTTGGAAATAAGCAAAAATACTTGGTAAAATGATTACTAAACGTTATTCACAATGATAAATGTGTGGATAAACAATACGTATGTAGCAGTGTCTCTTTGAACGTGATTTCCTGTTTCTCTAAATATGTAACAGAAAGAGGGAACAAGAGGAGTTTTGAATGGCTTTCATTTTATTCTTGGATAGCGGAACTGTAAATTACTTTTACAGAAACGCCTGATTGGTTGTTGATGGTTGAGTCACCTGTAACTAACTATTCACAGCAAACTCACTCACTCATTTCTACAAATATTGTCACAATTTAAAGCTGTCTGTCAAAGACATCATAATGATTTTTGAACATGAAGTATACTTTTTAATGTAAATGATGGCAGTCTTTTTTTATTGTATTCCTTACTGTACATAAGCTTTGGTTTCATTTCTAATTTTTAAAACTAAAATTTCAGTTATAATTCAGAAATTTGACATTTCTTAAAATATAGTTGGCTAATAAATGGTTAGAGTTGGCTTATCTAACATTTACAGAACGTAACGCCTTTTCTTACAAGATAAATGAAAGCAGGGTTTCCTTATTTCATGTTCAGCGTATGACTTGTTAAAATTAAGATAAATAATTTCTTCTTCTTATCAGAATTTAAATGCTGTTTTTTTTTCATTAACTTGGTTGAACAAGACTGAACTTGTTTTTCTTTTTTAGGTATGCCAAGCTCCAAAATGTCCCTGCAGCCACAGCACACAGAGTCTCCCAGGACGACTGCACAGAGCTGAGAAAGTGAGTCTTATGCGACCTTCAGTGTGGAGCTGCCAACATTAATCACTGAGTACATTCACAGCACCGGGCCTCGTCCCACTCGTCCCACTCCTCCCTGGGTTAAAAAGTCTGAAGATGTAGTGGGTTGTTTTTCTTTGCTAGACATCTGTCAGACTGAGGGAGGCTGTTGCTGAGGAGCTGGCTAAAACACAGTTCATGAACTGATAAAAATATAATTAATCACAGGAATAAAGATCCCTTTGTCTTGCCCTTTGTAGCTTCAGTTTTACTAAAACAGATCATTAGCATTGTTAGCATTGCTTGTTGAAACCACAAGGAATTTTCTGTTCAGGCTTCAAGAAACTCTTCTTTATTCTCTTAAAAGACAAGTGTGTAGGATGTAATGGCATGTAGCGGTGTAGTTGCTGATTGCAACCGCCTCGCTTCACCGCTCCTTCCAAGCTTGGAGGAGAAACTGTGGTGGCCACAAAGCATGCAAAAATGTCCAGGCTGTACCGTACTTCTCTCCCAGTGACAGCTAGGGTTGTTTCAGCCCCCCAAGACATAGTTAATGGTTGGATTAATATTTAATCTAGCAGTGACTACAACACTTAAATTACATTCAAATTGTTATTCACATGCAAAATCTATATTTATTTTAGAATTCATAAAATGACGTTTTTTATTATATTTACATGTGTCGCAGCACTGTTTCGTCCATCCTGGGCGCGTGGTTGGACCAGTACTCTGAGGACTTCTGGAGCCCTCCGAACTACGACTGTCTGCACCAGCTTCTGTCCTACCTTCACCGCCACTTCCCCGGCTCGGACTTGGAGCGCCGTGCCCGCAACCTGCTGGCCCACTTCCACCGCCGACAGCAGTGTGAGCCTGATCCTGATGGTATGAAGGCAGGACAGGAGAGGGACAACAGGGCAGGGACTCTAGAATAAGAGGGTCCCAGGAGGAACTGGAACCTTAGAGAGACATTATGAAGAGAAACTGCATTTGCTTTTGATGTTGAGAATTTAATGATTAATAAGTGCCAACAATTTGTCCTTATGTCCAACTACACATTTTATGTAGCTGTAGACACCATGCCAGTTCTGATGTTGTAATACTTGTAAAGAACAGTTTGGCAAGTGATAAGGATTAGTTGACAGTCTCTGTGGTCATACATGAGTTTGAGTGAAATTTCAAGTCCTGTGAGGACAAAAAAACAAACATGAAAGTCAAAGAAAGGATGAGCGCAGTGCAGGAACTTTGTAAAGATTGAACTCAGGTTGAGGCAGTGTGTAAAAAAAAATATGTTTTTTATCTCTTCAGGGGAACACATCGGCTGCCCTTTTGCTACGCAGGAAGAGAGTGGCTTTGAGGACGAGCTTCCTGGTTTTAGTTTCCTGTCGTTTGACCCCATCATGGTGGCAGAGCAGTTCACACTCATGGACGCGGTGAGAATGTTTTCCTTTTCCTTATCAGCAGGTTTAGTCTCTTTTAGTTTACTAGTGATTGTTTTTGATCGATTAAGTCATATTTTTTGATCAGAAAGTAGTGAAAAAGGTGATGTGTTTAAATGTTGAAAAGATGTTTAGTCTACACGTCAGACAATAAAAAAACAGCACATTGTATTTGCTTGAAAAAAAATATTGTTTATTAATATTTCACATCTCTTCTGTTTGTCTCTCTGTCCAGGATCTGTTTAAAAAGGTGGTGCCCTACCACTGTCTAGGGGGGATCTGGTCTCAGCGGGATAAGAAGGGGAAGGAGCACCTGGCTCCCACCATCAGAGCCACTGTGGCCCAGTTCAACTCTGTCACCAACTGTGTCATCACCACCTGCCTGAGCAACCCGACGCTGAAGCCCAACCAGAGAGCCAGGCTGCTGGAGAGGTGGATAGACGTGGCCCGGGTGAGCAATCATGGCCTGGTTTACTTAGTTTATCGGAACCTTTGAAGGTCTTCGAGCAGCTGTTAGCTTATCAAACAGAAAGGGTTGTGACGCCTAAAACATTTGAAGTCATAGCACAGTTTGTTGTATCAGTTTCTGACTGGAGAATGTTATCCTGTTGCCTTCAGGAGTGTCGGATCCTGAAGAACTTCTCCTCGTTGCGAGCCATCCTCTCGGCGCTGCAGTGCAACGCCATCCACCGCCTAAAGAGGACCTGGGAGGAAGTGTCACGGTAGGTTTCCAGCCTTGGGTTAACAGCAGTGTGCTCGTTACACAGTAATATGTTGCATATATGCAAAGATTAAATATTGTGAACTCTTGTGTTCACAGGGAGAGTTTCCGCACCTTCCGCGAGCTGTCTGAGATCTTCTCAGACGACAACAACTACTCCCTGAGTCGAGAGCTGCTGGTGAAGGTGGGTCACAGCTACTCGCAGCACACACGGAAAACAAGATGCACACACAGTCTCTCTGTAAATGCTAAATGCTATCATTTCCTGATCTCAAATTCTACATTACAGTTCAGTGATGTAGATCTGTCATCATTTTCACACTATAAATCAATCGGACAATCAAACTGCGTTAGTTTTATAATGTGCACGGCGGGTGTGCAGATAGCTCCAGGATGTATGGCTCGGTGACCCATCCCATCTGTGGATTTCCTCACGTCTGTCTCATACCAGCTGCACAGGAACATCCACAGAAACATCCTGCAGGGCGGATCACCTTGTACCATGTTCTTGGATCACGGCATCTATATATTACTCATGATGTCCTGGGGTGGGCTCCGTACATCTGACAGATTTCTGTCATCATTGTCTGATTTATAGAGTTTAATGCGGAGAGGTGTTGACACCTTCTGAGTGTTTTGCAGCTCATGCTGACACATTCGGTACAGGGAGAGCAGGAGGTGATGCACGGGGAAACGTGACCAGAACAGGAAATGAAATTGCAAACCTGCATGTTCCATATACTGCCGTTGTCATCAGTGAAACGTCAGAAAAGATTAGAATGATAAGAAATTGCTATTTTTAGATTGCTAGACTTGGACACACACGCACACACACACACGCATAATTGCCATAGTTTAGTTTCTTATTAGTCATAACTCAGTCAAATCTCAACACACAGACGTGATACACATATTTTAACATTAAGTATGCTTTCACATGTTCTGAGGGTTTCATGATTTCACGTCCACATAAAACACAAATCAACGCCTGCTTAGAAATCATATAAAAGTTGACACTTGTAACCAGAAATTGCCTGAGAATCATCCTGTTTTTGAAGTTAGTATCAAAGTAATCCAGTAATAACTGTCTGTTATCACATATTAAGATGTATTATATTTACAGTAGTCATTACTCTCCGTTTGTTGTTTCTACAGACTGTTTATCACAATAAATATCAAAATTATTATATAAAATTACTATAAATGTTTATCTGTATCACCCACCCCTAGTAACTGATGTTCAGCTACGACTTATCAAAACCAGCAACGTGCTATTCTGTCTCTCTTTCTGACTTCCTGTCTGTGGCTCTCAACCCCACGCCCACTGGCTCCTGAAGGCAAAACAGGTCACAGATATATAGTTTCGTTAACTATATATATAGATATAGATAGTTCCTCAAACAGCTGGCTACTGTAGTTTGAATAAAAGTTGTTCAAACAGGGGGAAATAGTTTGTTAGGGACTATTTTGGTGCTCTAGTGAGTAGCAGGACAGTGCATGAGGGATCGAGTCAAAATTACTACAATTTATACAGTGTGTGTGTGTGTTTGTGGTGACATGAAGGAACATGTCACCCAGTGAAAGAGTGTGACTCACTGATGTGTTTTTAATAGTTTTTCAACAGAAATGGAGCTCTGTGACACAGAGGAATAAGACCTATCAGGCTTTGGATACAGATACAGACACATCTATTGCTGCTTATGTGATTTGATGCCATTAAGAACAATACAGAATAGAATAATAAGCTTACCCTTTAAAAACCCCAATGAGGTATAAACTGCTGTTTGCAAATTAGACACTGATTTTAACACTGGAAACAAGTTGACATTTCTTCCCATTCACATCAATATCTTCTCAGTCTGATGCAACAGTGAGTGCACACACCCTGGGTTTCCTCTGAGGGAATCCCAGCTGACGTCAAGGGGAGGAGGAAACCTTTGGCAGGTGTAGATAACAGCTCCGATCTGATGCCTGTGTAAAAGATCACCTCGGGGCGTTGCCTCTCTCGCACTCTATCTGCTCAGGCCAGGCTGCGTTCACTGATTGGTTCAGCTAAAGTTACCTCTGACTCACCCTGGGACTGGGAGTACCACAAGGTGGATTTTCTCCCACTTTGTCTCAGATTACTCAGGGTTTTTTTTAATTCAACAACAAGGAAAAGTGCTTTGAGGAACAGTCAGCATGAAATGTGCTGTTCGTGCTTTGTAATTATAGAAATGACTTTTTAACACACCTGTAAATTAACATTTGGTTGTTGGTGTCATGTATGTAAGGCGAAAATTATACTTGAATCTAATTCTTAGAGTAGGTTAGAAGGGCCAGAGTTCACTCTCTAACCTTTTGGTAGTATTTCAACAAAACATCCATGAAGGGAGGTTCCCTCTTTGTAACCCCAGAGACCTGAACACTCTTAACATCCAGGCCAGCTGCATGAAATGGCTGCTAATGTTAAAACAGTACAAACAAAAGGAACACCAGACCATTTAGTTGGTCTTGTCGTTTAAGTTATGGATCTATTGGTATGTTTTCAGAATTAAAGGTCCACTCTATCAATTTCACACATGAAGATCAGTTTACTCATCATGGTCAGCGCTGCTCGGACAGTTGTATGAAATATTCTGTGGTTGTGAAGTCTGAGAAAATAACCCTGATGCTTGTGCTTTGAGAGTTTTCTAGCAGAAACCTGTGTTACAAGTTTAGGACATGGGAAATTCTAACAAAATATGCAATTGAGTTGCAGCAGCACAGATGTTTGGGTTGTTTTTAGGTGATAAAGGTGACTCCTGTAGGTGAAATGTGTGCGTGTAACATGGACATACTGTTTGTTATTATTCCACAGGAGGGCACCTCAAAGTTCGCCACTTTAGAAATCAACCCTAAACGTGCTCAAAGGAGACATCAGCAGCAGAGAGACCTGGTGAGTCCACAAAGTAGCCGGTTTCAATAACCGAGCAATGAGCAGCATGAATTCTGTGCCAACATCGACATCTAGCGGCAAGTGAGGGCACTGCAGTCTAGCCGCTCTGAGGACTTGATTTATTGTGCCTTGTGAGTTGTTTACCTTCGCTAATGGCCCCTCTGTGAACAGGGAGTGATGCAGGGGACGATTCCTTACCTGGGGACCTTCCTGACGGACCTGGTGATGATGGACACGGCGATGAAGGATTACACTGAGGTCAGACACTTGATATGTGATTTACTGTCACTATTATTTTTTATTCTCCTTGGCAGATTTTATGTTTTTTTTACTATCAGTTTCTCATGTTTTTTGTTTGTTTTTTTTTTATCTTTTCCAGGGTGGTCTGATCAACTTCGAAAAGAGACGAAAGGTAAATTCAGTTTTCTTGTTTGGTTGTAATTGTATTATGAAGTAATAAGTAACTCAGAAACATCTCTGCAGATGTAAAAAAAAAAAAAAGCAAAGTGGCTTATAGAAAAAATCTGACAATAAAAATCTTTCCTTTTACCATTTCCTGCTCTGCTCTCTACCTGCAGGAGTTTGAGGTGATCGCTCAGATCAAACTTCTCCAGTTGGCCTCCAACAACTACAGTTTCACTCAGGACAGCCACTTCAGAGAGTGGTTCGCAGGCGTGGAGAAACTCAGCGAGGCAGAGAGGTTAGTTAGTCCATTTATGCTGTTTTTCATTCATTTCGGCGGCCACCATAGTTTCTCCTTCATACTAGGCTGAGAGTGAAAACAAGGGGTTGCAATCCGGAACTATACTGCTAGATGGCACTTTATCCTGCACACAGACTCAAAACTGAACTAAATCTGTGTATATGGATGAAAACGAGGGCATTTCCGAGCTATTGAGAAATTGACTTTTACTGTCAAGTGCTTATAAGCTTGTTATTACACAAAAATAACAGAGCGCTTGGAAAATAAGACGCCAGTTTTCAGAGGATTTTCTATTTTCCCCACATTCAATTTTAAACAGTTAAAAGCAGACTCAGTTTGTCTCTTTCAAGAGGAGGCTGGACTTAGCTGTGTCATGAGTTCATCAAAGAATGTGCAAATTGAAATTGCTCAAGGCTGTATTTGGTTTACATTGCTGGATTTCTAGGTACTGAATTGGCTGGATGGCTGTAAATAACAGAGTTGAATCCTTAAGATAAATTCAGAATAACATTGTCATTTGTCCTGACTTTCTGTCCGTGCAGCTACAATCTGTCCTGTGAGATCGAGCCTCTGTCAGAGTCGGCCAGCAACACGCTCCGAGCCAAGAAGAACGGAGGAATCATGAAACGCTGGAGCGAGTAAGTGACAGTGTTAACATTAACATAAGCTGTGTTTACATGTATTACAACTCACATTATAACCATCACGCTCAGCCAAACAATAGTCTTTTTCTTTAGTATGATAACTGTTGTTACTTCATGTCCAGTCGGCAGTTGACAGAAGCCGGCTGCAGCAGCGCTGCGGGCTCTCATTCCAAGTCTTTCGACCACTCGCACTACAGACCGTACCAAGGTGGCGGGGGGGACAGCGGCGACGCGCTCAGCGTTACCTCTGTCAGCTCCAGTGGTTCAGACCTGGAGGACGTGAACGCCAGCTTCTTGTCCGATTCTCCGGAGGGACACGAGAGAAAGGTAAGGAAGAAAGACGGGACAGAGAAGTCAGTGAAAAAAAAACGTCTCAGTACTGGCGATGATGTGACGGGACTATTGTTGAGTCAATCTTTGAGACTTTTGTTGGCTTCATTCCACAATTAATCTGTGTGGTTAAATACGACTGGTGACATCACCTCCTGATAGCTAGTTATATGCGCATGTTCATCTGTTTCCTTAACTCTCCCTCTGTCTCTAGACGTCGACTCCCTCAGTGAAACTTACCGTCTCTGCTTTGGGGAGAGAAGCTCCAGCAGCAGATACAACGTCAACGGTAACGCGTTTGACTTTTTTATTTTGCATTTTTGCATTTAAACATAATCAGGCATTTTTAAAGATGGCAGTATTCCAACATGTTCACGATGTTTAACTGTAACCATAAACACTCCTGACTCCTGTTCAGTTCTGGGAGTGTACGTCTCTGTCGTCTCTGGACACCTCCGGTACGGGCTCCAGCTCCGGTTCAGCCTCAGGCTCCAGCAGCGCCTCCTCCTCCTCCGTCTCCTGCTCCACCCCGCTGTCGGCCTCCCGTTCACACAAACGCTCGGTGTCGGCGGTGTCGAACTACTCGACCCTGTCGCTGCCGCTGTACAACCAGCAGGTCGACGACTGCTGCATCATCAGGGTCAGCCTGGACGTGGAGAACGGCAACATGTACAAGAGCATCCTGGTGAGGACATTTCCTAAATCTTGTTTAAGAAAAAAAATCTTTTTTGAAACATTAAGTATAAAATATCATAATCTCTGTATTTTCAGTTATAAAATCAGAAAAATATTCTGTTGGTAAAGATTCAGAGCATTGATGGTAATTAGAACATGGTCTGCAGCGGAGTTTTTACCACTTCACAACTTCTCTTCTCTCTTGTGTCGAAGCAGTAAGAAACAGCGTTTGATTTGACATTTTCTCACTTTGAAAACTGAAGGCATTTTTTTTGTGTAGGTTACAGGCGCTTTGACTCTTACAAAGATACAAGACTTTGATTTCTGCCCCTTGATTCAGGTGACAAGTCAAGACAAGACTCCAGCCGTCATCAGGAAGGCCATGATCAAACACAACCTGGAGCGGGAAAAGACAGAGGATTACGAGCTGATGCAGAAAATCTCTGAGGACAAAGGTAAAAACTGAAAAACTCCTTCTGACTGTAGAACTCTGAACCTTCGGAAAAAGGGGTTTACTCTTTTTCTTAACTTTTCTAAAAATCTTTGTTCAATGACAATTTCTCATTGTCATGAAAATAGTCATTGAACAAAGATTTACAAAGACCATCAGATGTTTTTTAGTTTTTTACTGATACCAAATATTTTTCTAAAATGAGTTTATCTTTAAATTATTATATTGAAATCTTTTTATTATCTAATTCTGTAAACAAAATAATCCTTTTGACTGTGGGGTCTGTCATATTTACCATATTGATGCTGGACATATATCCAGTATTTCTGTTTGTTTTGACTGTCTGTTGTTTCTTCTCTCTTTCGTCTCGTTCCGTAGAGCTCCGGATCCCGGACAACGCCAATGTTTTCTACGCCATGAACTCCACTGCCAACTACGACTTTGTGCTCAAGAAGCGCGGCTTGGCTCGGCCGGTGCGCACCAAGAACGTTGCCAGTTCGACGCTGCCTCGCATGAAACAGAAGGGACTGAAAATCGCTAAAGGGATTTTCTGAGGAGAAACGCAACACTTCCTGCCTCCCCTACACCCCCTTTAACCCTCTCTGGTCTCCACTCCTCAGACGAAACATTTCAGTTCGAATCTGTTGGAGGCAAACTAACCTGATGTATCTGAGTTTTAGTTTGGACAAAGACTGAGATGCCAGAGGAGATGAGATAAATGACCAAGCGACCTTCTGATCTGTGGATTAGCAGAAGGCAGAGGAGCACCTTAGCACTTAGTAACAGCTGTCGTGTCATCAGGACCCTCAGAGGATGTTAAAAGAAAAAGGAAACAGCGGCGTTGTTGTCGTGCACCGCTGCTCAGAGGCTGAACTAGTCGAACTTTCTACCAGCCTCCACTCGGTCTGAAATTTCCCGTAACTGGTTGCGTCGGCTCGTGGAAAAGCAGATCCATTTCATTACCCGGTCCATTAACGTTTTTGTTTACAAGTGTTTACATCTAAACATCACTCGGTCAGCTCTTAAAGATTTTTTCCTCAAGCCTCTTGTCCACAAGAGGATTTTTGCACCTACGATAAAACAATTTTTTAAAACCCCCAGACTCCCTCAGCAGCCGTCATCCCTTCAGTCTTCATGCATGCCCCCTCCTGGCATGGAGTGTACATACACGAACAATACGAAGCCACAGCGAGTAAACACAGACGCGTGTTGTGACAGCTGGGTGTTCGAATGTGTTTCTATTTTTTCAGGGAACTTTTGTTGTGAGTGTACCGCCGCCTTTACCGTCTCGCCCAGGGGTTCCTGATGTCGACAGTGTTTCTGGGACTGCAGCACTGAAACATTACGCTCTAGGCTCTCGGTCGCTGGGACTCATTTTAACACTAACGAAGCTGACGTGAAGGGGCCTGAACTCTTTTAACTTCTGAACGCTGCCATGTTACAAAAAAAAAAAAAAAAAACAACAAAAAAGGTCAAGTCTGAAATGAAGACATGGTGTCAAAATCCAGTGGGCACAGCCATGAATCACATGCCACTATTTTCTTTATTTTCTTTTATTTTTTAATTAATGAATTGTAACCACTACACCGGTGAAGGATGTGGCAGTTCTTTGATCGCACTTGACTGGGACAGAAAACGAGAAGAACAAGGGAGCTGAAAACAAAAAAAAACATGTATATATCAATTAACACCAACTGTGCAGTATATTCTTTTGAAACGGACCATGAAATTTTGTTAATAGACTTGTCACGATATCGTCACTTTTTCATTTTGCTTTTTACATATTTTCTTTTTTTCTTTTTTTTTGCATCTCTCTGCTCTGATATGGTGCTGCTAAGTATCCTTCTGAGGAGGTCGTACGAGCTGCACTTTCTCTACTTCCTGACCGCCGGACGCCATGTTGGAAGACGACAGAAACATCTCTTCTTACCTGCTGAGTGAGACATTTTTAAACAAGCGTCCATACACCAGGGTGAACCCGCTTTCTAAGGTTTTCTTTCAAAAAAAAATTGGATTTTGATCAAAAATATTTAATATAATTCAACTGTAAGAACTGCAAAAAGGTTTGCAGTATTGAGTGTTCATCAAGCATTTTTTCTCTGGAAGAAGCCCCTGAAACAACATTTTGAATATTATGTTAGTGTTAACAGCTTTTGAATGAAGGCTGGCTTACTACGTCCATTCAAGGAAATCCCCCTTTGAGATGAGATGTACCAAAATATCACTGCTGATGTGTCAACATACTGCAGTAGAGTAGCTCGATAGGTGTTTATGAAAGAATCGACTACGAATGTCCTGATATTTTGGTTCAACCCATACCAGAAGAGGAAGGAGAGGTGATGAACTGTGGCTTCTTCCAACATGGCAGATCATCTTTCATATCCATTTTTCCAAATGTGCCATGACAGGCTTGTGCGTCGCAGGCGCACCCGATGAGTCTTGCTGATTTATCCTGCAGGACGTTACCTTGCGACGTCGGCTGTGGTTTTTGCACGCCAGTGACGACAGCAGAGTCTTTCCTCTCTGGGCTCTCTTACGGGACGTGAGGAAAAGATGGAGAAAATTGTCATAATACAGAAAAGCTTAAATCAGGCCTTAAAACGTGGAGTCTGGAATAGTTTTGAATGAGGCTCTGTGTAGGAGTCCAGATTACAGACAGCAATCCAGTTTAAATGCACATGAGGGAACTTCTCTGTGCTGTCCGCCATCAGTTTCTTTAATGGGAAAATCCAACCTAAAACAACTTTTCACTGTTTTTAAAAAGCAGTTTTTGGTGATGTACTTTCAATTTTTGGGTCCATATTTTGTTTATTCCTGTGGATATAAAGTGATGTCACCACCTTAGTCACTGATGCTGCACCTGTCGAGCTTTCCCTTCTCACAAGGCACATATGCAGTTTACTATAACACAAAGGGGAAATACTGAAGAAACAGCAATGTTCTTGTACTGAAGGGCAGAGTTATTAGTCCTAGTATTCAAAGTATCATCAGGAAAAATATAACGCATATCCCAGTTTGGTTGCTTGGCTTACATACTTGTCTGTATGTTTGCATTTTTTAGCTCTGTAGTGAGTACGAAGCATTGTGTGTTCAATTGGAAGAAGAAGCAAGACAGAGCCGCTAATGTAAACTGATAGCATCCGGTACCAGCTTCCACACACACTGAGACATTACTACACAGTGTAGTGTGAGTAGTTGTTTATGATGTGCTCCGTGGGCCTAAAAGTACTGTAACACTCTTGCAGCTTATGTTAGAGCAGACAAACAAAAGCACTGTTAAATGCATCTCTTGCACTTTTGTTTTTGGAAAGACTAAGACACACTTTAAACTCTTTAAAGTATCACTGTCACTACAACGCCATGCTGATTGCTCCAACATGTGGAGAAATCCAAAACTTCTGCCAAGCTGAGTTTTGGAAACTATGACGGGACAGTTGCTGTTAGCAGGAACAAACAGTTTGATCAACAGCAAAACTTTCACACCCCTTCTCCAAGTCTTGTTGCATTGCCTTCTGGGAAATGTAGGAAGTTAGTAATTATGGGAAAGTGGTTCACCAAAAACACTTTGACTGAATATCATGGTTGGATTTTTCCCGCATTCATATCACCACAATAAAACACTAGATTCGCTTAGATTGCACTGCGACCATGTATTGCCTTTTTTGTTACTTCCACCTGCATGAGGTTCATAGTTCTCTCAACGATCAAATGAATGACACCCCGAAAAAAAGGACAGAAAAAAAAAAAAAACGCCCGCGAAAGCAATACGGTGATGAGGCGAGAGGCACGTCGTCCAGCTGTCGTGGATGTTGTTTCGTGCCGCTGTGGCGTGAAATCCTTCGCTGTTGAACACTGTGACCTTTGACCCTATCACTCCGCCCTCTCTGCCGGTCGATCGGCACGTCATGTCGAGCACTGTGAACTTAAAAAAAACATAACTCTCATTCCCCCTTAATGGTGTTGTAGTGAACATCCGCCCTTTGCTCATTTTGTTGGCAAACAGCGAAGACAAAAGGCTTGACCCTACATGTGCCAAAAATATTGAAAGAGAAAAAAAAGTTTCTTTTGACAGACGAGTCTGTCTTTCACAGTAAAAAAAAAAAAAAAAAATCAAGTTTGTAATGTTTACTGTTGTCGCATTTTTCTGGAAAACAAAGAAAAAAAAAAAAGGGTCAGAACACTACGATGTCTGGACCCGCTTCCCTGTGGAGAATTAAACTGTCATCCAAGAAACTTGAAGAAGCAAAGATGTTTGTCAGGAACTGCAGATGAAGCTGTTGTAGAAATCCCACTTTCATGAATTTATCCTCCTAATTTACATGTTTAAACATCTTCTTTAAAATCTTTCAGGATCAAACGGCTATCAAATTTGCAAATATCCAAATGTCTGCCGCCTAAACCAGCAGTTTTTAACTGGTTTTTATTCCAACCAAACACTATATCTGAGGTTTGTTCACTAGAAAAACATAACAGCAAACTTTTTATTTTATATTATGAAGGAAACAAAGAATCTCAGTTTATTAAATATCTTTCAGGACCAAAACATTGTTGATAAAGTCAGTACACGTGGTCAATAGTGTCATGAGTTTTTGACCCTGCACACCTCATCATAAAGACTTTATGGTGTGTAAGAACTGATTGAATATTACTGTACATATTTACTCCCACTGGTGCTCAACATTTTGCATATGTTTGCTTTCTTTTTGGCCAAGTTTCAGGGATGAAAACCACTTGGAAACCAACATATCTGGGGTGAAAATCCAAAAAGCAATGCAGTGTAGAGCTTTCAATGCACTGCGATGTCTGTAAAAGAAGAAAAAAAAAAATAGTATTTTGATATCTCTTAGTTGATGTCAGAAATCCAGCAATGTGTTATTCCATCTGTCAGTATTTTCTGGCTTCAATGGTTACTACTGCAGACGGAAATCTTAAAAAAAAGGCTCTGTAATTTCCGACAATAGCTGGTCACTTTAACATTCATACCTTGACAGCAGCATCACTTCATCACCACTTAGACTTTGGTTGGAACAAAAGCTCTCACATTATTATCAGGCCTTTAATTCAAAATACAATGTATGTTTCCTGGTCCGGTGGTTCCTTGTTTTCCACAGTGATGGCAGTGTTTCTGCAGCAGCTCCATCTTTAGGTGTGTTTGTGTTCTCTGAGAACGTAAGCATTGTGCACAGGAGTGGAACTTGAAATGAATTTCCTGACCTGGCGAGCGTTTTATGTGCTGATGAGGTTGATGTTGGACTGGTCTGTGTGTCGTCGTAGCCTGTGTTGACAATGACGTACCTTTTGTGATTTGACCTGATTCTGTGCGAGTTTGAACAAAAAGGCTGCGTTTACAAGAAAAAAACAAAACAACTAAAAACTGGAAACCAGCTGGCGTGGTGTGTGTGTGTCTATTTTTTTTTTTTTTTTTTTCATTTTATTTTATTTGTTTTGTTTCGTTTCGTTACCCTGAACTGTGCTCGGGTGCCATTATCCATTTTAACAAAAAGATTTCAGAACTTTTTCTAACTACAGTCTTTGTTTTACTTTTCCTACTTTTTCCCAAGAACACAAAACCCATGTAGTATACAAAACTGTCCTTGATTATGTCTTTGTTTATTTATTGATTTGTATATAGAGATTTTGTTTTGCATTGTACATTCTCTCCTTTCTTGGTTATAGATTAATATATTCATGTATATACAAATAAACATTAAGTTTATAAAAGTGAAAAGACGTTTTTTTTTCTTTATTATTGCCTCTTTCTGCAGAATCTGCATGACACAACTGAAGTAAATCATACAGTAGCATATTACTGGGTTACAGTCTCAGGCTGATAATAATTTATCTGACAGAATCACAGAGCTAAAGTAATAATGTATCTTATGTAATTTATGCGGCTGTTATAAGGAAAAGGTTTAATGATCCCACACCGTGGAAATTCACCTGTCACAGCAGCTTGTACACAAGAAATCACTCGTAAATAAGAAATATATAGATAAAAGTCATGCTGGTGTTAAAGAGTGTAACAGCTGTTGGAATAAAGGACCTGTGGTAGATCTCCTTCTTACATGGTGGGAGTAGCAGTCTGTTGCTGAAGGAGCTGTTTAAGGCCCCCGCAGTCTCATGCAGGAGGTGAGAGGAGTTGTTCATGATGGATGTCAGCTTTGCTAACATCCTCCTCTCCCCCACTTCCTCTGTGAAGTCTAGGGGACAGTCCAGGACAGAGCTGGTCCTCTTGACCAGTTTGACCAGAGTCTTTTCTGTCTCTCTCTGTGCTTCCCCCTCCGCAACGGACAACTGCTTAGAATAGTGCAGATGCCACCGCAGTGTCATGGAAAGTTTTTAACAGAGTCCTGCACATCCCAAAGGACCTCAGTCTCCTCAGCAAGTGGAGACGACTCCAAACCGGCAGGTCCAATTTAAACAAGGACGATCGAAAGAATCAAAATGCTCAATATACACACTGACATATGAATGTTATATATATACAGAGAGAGTAAAATAAATTCTCCACACACCATAAAAGAAAAGTGCATTCTCTGGTACCAGGCACCTTTTTTGCATGTCATTTCTCATCTCGCTCTGTCCTCTGCTATCAAATTAAAGTAGTAAAATATACAATATAAATTAAATCATTGGAAATGCAAGAAATAAACACATTTAATATCATATAATTAATTATGTTTTCGGCCCATATGGAGAGAACCAAAGTTCTTTTAGAGATGTTACTGTGATCGATTGATTGACAGGTAGATTGATCGGTTTATCATTTATTATTGAATAACTTAATCGAAACAGTAGAGATTGATACGCATTAGTCAGCGTCATCTCCACGCGACAGGACGTTCTTGTCACTCGCGCCTGCGCAGTCGAGCAGAGCTTTGTTGTTTCAGTATGGCGCTTAGCAAGACGTTTGGACAAAAACCGGTCAAATTTCAGCTCGAGGAGGATGGAGATTTTTATATGATCGGCTCGGAGGTCTGTGTTTCACCTCTTTAACAAACAGACACTGTGGTGGTTCACTTATGTGGCACAGATGTGTCGTTTAACCTGGCGGCCGGTCCGCTAGCAAGCTAGCTAGCTAGCTAAGCATGCTAGCTGAGAGGGAGGACACGAAGACTTTCATTCATTTATTTAGTCTTTATTGTTCATGTAACTGAGAGTAGCCACGAGGGTAAAACACGTTAATCGATAAATGGATATAACAGAAACAAATTTGCCGTGAAAGCGTTCGTCTTTATCCGGAGGGTCACTCGGCTTTCTTCGTCTGAGCCGGCTAACGTTAAACAATTAGCTAGCCTGTGTTTGTCCAGCGCTGAGCTGTTTATTCGGTTAAATCAGCACACTGCGTGTTACATTTAAAAACCTCATGCCTGTTTAAATGGTCACATTTTAAACAGTTAGCAGTTTTTAACATATTTCTACGTGGACGTGGCTCGTCTCTTGATAATAATGAATGTTAGCTGTAACGTTACTTGCACAGTAATCCTGTGTGTTACTGTTCGTCCCATAGTCTGTGTCGGGTCACATCATGTAGATACTGTAGTCCAGAAGTCTTCAACCTTTTTCAGCCCAATGAGACCCCCACATGTGTCACATTTGAAGCCAGGCTTATAATAACTTTTATATTTACTTTATTCACCTTTTATTTCACCTTATTAACCCATTTATATACTGGGTTATTATCCGATATGTGTTTATGATTGATAAAACAGTCAAGCGTAATGGAATAATTTATAAATAATATATAAATAGTAATAGTTTTTGTCAAAAGTAGCTTTTTATTGCATGTTAATGCTTGCAGTTCACTCAGTATCGTTTTTGTTATATTTTTTAGTTCTCACAAATTATTTTGGTGACGGTCAGGGGTCTTCAGCCAGGGGGCTGCTGTAGTCTTTATGTATTAAAAAATCACAACTATCAAAATGTATGACCCCGTCTAAATACTACAGATGCATGCTGGGTAACAGCTATCAAATGAAATCAAATAATGGTTAAAAAAAAAAAGAAAAAAAAAAAAAAATGAAATTTCTGATCTGATTTGGATTAACAGCGTTAAATATGCATCATAATTCATATGCTGTTTGGGTTGGATTATAAACCTACACACTGATTCTGCATCATTGACTTAAATCGACTCCCGTAGTCAATAAATAATAAAGCCCATATAGTAAAAACTAACTGCTGTTTTATCAACAATAACTCCACAAATGAAAAATCTGTGGGTGATCATACTCGAGTTCAGTAATAAAGTAATTTATTGTGATAAATGTGACAATGAATAAATTGGTATATAGGTTTTAGATGAATTAGGCTGCTGTATAAGGCTGCGACTCATCATTCTCATAGATTATTGTCATTCTTTAATCTGCAAGTTATTTTCTTGGTCGGTGAAACGTCAGAAATTTCCCGTAGCCCAAATTCATCATTTGAAATCGCTAATTTTGTCTGACTAACTCCAGATATATTCAGTTTACTGTGACGCGTAGACACGTTTGACCAAAGTTTGACTTTATTACAATGATTATTATGAAGAATCTCAAGAACTGTTTAGCCACAGTCTGCCACCATGTTTAAATGATTCTCTCTTTTTTTTTCCTGTCTCTGTTTGTGTGTGTGTGTGTGTGTGTGTGTGTGCTCAGGTGGGAAACTACCTCCGTATGTTCAGAGGCTCCCTGTATAAAAGATACCCATCACTATGGAGAAAACTGGCATCAGTGGAAGAGCGGAAGAAAATTGTGGAGTCATCACACGGTCAGTAGAGTGCAGTCTAAACACATCTACAGCTGGGTGGGGTTTGCCAAGCTTTCCGTTCCCATCATTATCTGTTTCCTCTAATATGAGACACTGTTCTACTTAGACATGTATACACTCAGAACAAAGATGTATCTGTCTTTTCAATAATACTAAGTTATTTTAACATTAAATTCATACAATAACAGTAAACAGAGGTAAAAATGATGGGTCTAGAAATATAATGTTTATCAATTTCTAATTATGCAAACCTATTAATACACTTCTTTAGCTTTAGAGGTCGACAACATCTCATTTTGTAATGGAGGGCAGGGGTTGTGATGAGAATGCACAATATAATATATTGATTATTTAAATGCCCTGTCAGATCAGTCCCACAGTCCCGGCTTAGGTTTCTGTGTTGATTTGATTTGTTGTTCTTGTCACTCAGATCATGGCTACACTCAGCTGGCCACCAGCGTGACCCTGCTGAAGGCTTCGGAGGTCGAGGAGATCCTTGAAGGAAATGATGAGAAGTACAAAGCTGTCTCCATCAGCACTGAGCCCCCCGCCTACCTCAGGTACCTTCACCACAGCCACCTCTCAGAGAAAACGCGCTTTTCTTTAAAGGGTTTGTAATGTAAATCATCTCTACTGGAAGAGATGTGTGACTGGCTGAATGTGTTTCTAAAATTACAGATATGGGAATGTTGCTCTGTTTACATCAGAAAGGTTCCCTGGGTCACATGAAGCTTTTGCAGAAGAGCCGATTTTTCTTATTTATTCATGTTTCACCTCCATAGAAGCTGCTGAGCCCAGTTAATTACCTGTTTGTGTCAGCAAAACACTTTGACCTCCTCCTAAACCCCTCTGAGTAGAATCTAAATCATACATCTTAAACACTGAAGACACGTGTCTTGGTCTGTCACCAGGGAACAGAAGGCGAAGAGGAACAGTCAGTGGGTTCCCACGCTGCCCAACAGTTCTCACCACCTGGACGCCGTGCCCTGCTCCACCACCATCAACCGCAGTCGACTGGGCCGCGACAAGAAGAGGACCTTCCCACTGTGGTAAGCAACAGGATCAGTAGTTTACTGTACAGTGATCAGCGTGTGTGAATAGTGCCGTTGTTACATTTTTGGCTGTGTGTTTTTGTCTTGGCCAGCTTTGACGACCACGATCCAGCAGTGATCCATGAGAACGCCACTCAGTCTGAAGTTCTGGTTCCAATCCGTCTGGACATGGAGATCGAGGGACAGAAGCTCAGAGACGCTTTCACCTGGAACATGAACGGTAATGTCCCATCATCACTTTGTCTCAGCTCATTAAAGTATGCTATCAAAGCAAACTTCCTGGCAGGGACAGTCATCAACACATCAAGAGCCAGTACTGGTATTAAAAATTTCTTCTCCGGAAATTTTCAGAGAAGCTGATGACACCTGAGATGTTCGCTGAGATCCTTTGTGACGACCTGGACCTCAACCCGCTGGCCTTCGTCCCTGCTATCGCCTCCGCCATCCGACAGCAGATTGAGTCTTATCCAACAGACAGCATCCTGGAGGACCAGGCCGACCAGAGGGTCATCATCAAGGTGAAGCTCGGCACGGCCCAAAGCTCATACTGAGTATCTTTAGAATTTCATGTTTTAACGCCACACAATACGTGCCATCCAGACATATCGTTTATCAACTGTCATTTCTCCTGTTTCTGCATTCTAGTTGAACATCCACGTTGGAAACATCTCTCTCGTGGACCAGTTTGAGTGGGATATGTCTGAGAGGGAGAACTCTCCGGAGAAGTTTGCCCTGAAGCTCTGCTCTGAGCTCGGCCTGGGCGGTGAGTTTGTCACCACCATCGCCTACAGCATCCGTGGTCAGCTGAGCTGGCACCAGAGGACGTACGCCTTCAGGTACTGTGTCACCACGAGACGTGTCACATTTTGTTTTTTCATTTTAACCTTTGCCGAGTGTAAATGTATGTTTCCATTCAGAGTTTTTGCATAATTATTAGTGCGATATACTTTTTTAAAAAAAAGCTTTAAATGGACATTTTATGACATTACAGTGTTGTCATAAAAGGTTATAAAGTTATTGATGACTTTTCAAAAGGTTTCATAGTCTGATGTCACCATACAACATCTGAAAAAGGAATTTGACCATCTGGTTTTTATATTTTTTTTGGGAGTTGCAGAAACAGTGTGGAAATGTCTCCCCGTTACATCTCTGTTGTTGTGTATATTGTTGCCACGGTAATGCAGCTGTGATCTTTGACCTTTCTTCTGTAGACTTCTTGTCAAGATGGAGCGCTAAAGTTGAACGGGGTTAAATTAAGGTCTTGTTTGGTGTCGGCTGCCCCGATGTTTCTTCTTTGGGTGAAATGTAGCCGACAGTCTGCTGTCTGAGTTTTCCAGCTTGTGAAATAGCCAAAGTATTTCAAAACCCACACTGCAGCTGTGAACTCTGTCACAGTTAGACATGCAGTGTGGAAGAAATATTTTATGTTCCTGCTAATTTCAGGACAATTAATGAAAACATATGGTACACATTTCTTTTTAATTATCATGTATTTATCGAGGGTGTAACCTGAATCTAAAACCAGAACGTCCTCACAGTGACAGTCACATGCATAAAGTTACAAAAATCCGAGTTCAGATCTCTTGTTTTATCTTCGCTTCTCACGCTTGTTTCCTCGTGTTTCATTGATGTTTCCAGTGAGTCGCGATGTTTCCTAAAAATATTCCCAAAGTCAGGAATGTGGTTCTCTTTCATGACTCTATCTTTGCTCACGCTGCTTATTCAGGCCTTCAAAAATATAATAAATGTTTTAGTCACATGCCATAATATTTAAATCTTGTAATAGAAACATCAGGTGTCTGTCTTTGAAGCTTCAAGCACAGTTTTCATGATTCAGGGTCCGCTTCGAGGGGGGAAAAGGGGACTCCACATTTCACACTGATGTGAGAACATCCGACCTGAGACACGTGAAAGGAAAAAAACACGAGTGAACGTGCAGCTGCAGTAAAGTAAACCCGCTCAGACTGAAGTGCTTTTGTTCTTGTCTTTGGTGTTTTGCAGCGAGAACCCCTTGCCCACAGTGGAGATAGCCATTAGAAACACAGGTGATGCTGACCAGTGGTGCCCCCTGCTGGAGACCCTGACAGACGCAGAGATGGAGAAGAAGATCAGAGATCAGGACAGAAACACAAGGTGAGTGTTCGGTTGATCTCCATGATAGAATCAACTTTCTTTTGGTGGTCAGCAGTGTGCTCCAACTCTGCTTTGGTCTGTACATGTTTACCTAAAATGATTTTGTCAGGGATCAAAACAGTTGACAATTAGCACTCTTTTGATTGACTAACTTGTCAACTACAGTTCAGTCTTCTCTGCGGTACAATTAATTGGTAACGCTTTGGGTCAGTAATTGCTTTTCAGGCTCTTTATTGTAAAATTTCTTGTAAATTATAAACCCGTAAAATGAAGCATTACCAATTATTCAATTAGTTGATGTAAACACAGAATCTTTACCCATTACCCATTCAGGCCATTTATCGAAGCTAAATATTCTCTGATTCCAGCCTCTTCAATCTGAAGAGTTGTTTTTCTCTTTCATATCATTTGTTTACATTGAATTTTGGATCATTGAGCTGACAAAACAGGCAATTTTAGGTCGAAACAAGTAGTCAATGTCAGTCCACAGTAAAATATTAACAATTAATCGATCAAAATGATTATTTATCATGCCGAAATGCCAAAAAACGTGAGAGATTTTTGCTTATCAATTCAGTATCTTCTCTTTTTAGACTGGTCAGACGACAAAGGAGCATCTCTTACAGTTTTCTGGCATTTTATAGACTGAATAATACATTGAAAAAATGGTTTAAAGCAGATTAATCGATAATGAAAAGTCAGAATTTTGGGAACTTGTCGTGGGAGCTTTTTTAAAATATGTTTCAGCCATTTTATAGATGTAAAAAATGAATTGATATATATTAATCAACAATGAAAAAGATTATGATTTGTAGTCACAGTAGTAAGCTTTGTGTCGTCTTTTTCATCTCAGTATGAAACCGTAGTAGATCAGGGCGTCTCACGGCTGTTGTTTTTTGGGGTATTGACACTCTTGTCTCTTGTCTGCTTCACAGGCGAATGAGGCGACTGGCGAACACGGCACCTGCATGGTAGAGGAAGCAGCATCGGCGCCCCCTACAGGAATGGTGCTTGTCTGATTGAGGTATGACGCTGTCACGGTTTGCAACATCAGCGACGAAGATGTCCCGATGTCCCTCCATCAAGCGCTGGATGTCTTTACTTCTCCACCGGGCTCTCAGTCAGCTGTTCACCGTGTTTATTTTTATTTTTTATTATTAATGTTAATATTACATTCTGTTTGGCAAAGTCCCCGGTAGAAAATGTCCCTCCTTCGTGTTTCCCTTAAGATCCTCAGCGTGGAGAAGCTGCTCTCTCACTTTGACCACTGACTCTCTTTACCTGACCACAGAGAGAGAAGAAACCACACAACAAGTCTCAGATAATATATTGTTATGTTGTATTTGTTGTCTTTTTGTACATTTTAATAATTCTTACAAAATAAAAAAAAAGTGAAAGAGCTTGATTTCCCGTCTGGTTATATTGTGCATCATTTAAAAAAGTATTTCAGAGGTCTACTGACTGTTGTTGATCGTAAGAGTTGCCAGAGTAATATCTTGCATCCATATATAGATAGATAGTTTTAGACAAATTGTTTTCTTGATGTTGCCCAGCGGTGACTAGCAGTGTTGCGTTATGAGGGATCATGAAGTATGTGTTTTGTGGTTGGGAGGGGTCCCACAGATTTCTGACTTGTTTGTGTGTTGTTGTGCTAAGCAATTTCTATTTTGTACCCGGTGTTTGGACCCACAAAGGCAGCGGGTGAAAGTGCAGAGTGTGCAGACAGGGCTGATGATCTGCTGAGAGCAGCAGTGACACAACAGCAGGGAAGGGAGTTAATGGTTTAGTCCTGCTCCTTTCAGTTCTCCATAAGCAACGTACAAATACCAAGTTTTATTTATCTGGTCATGTTGACAGAAGCCTAGGGTCAGAAGTTAATATTTCAAAGTTGCACAGTTGGAGCGTGTTTTCTTGATGTTTGTCTTTGTTTATGTGAATAGTTTGAAACTGAGGTCAAGTGGATTTGTTTATATCTTCTTGGCTCCAGTTTTTGAAACTTCTTTTAACATAATTTCTGAACTTTAACAGAACATGTGACAGAATCATTTAGTATTTCCACCCGTTATTACGTGATGACCCCTGATACAGACCCTAGGTATGATTGAAAGCTCAAAAATAATCTACTAAGTGGACCTTAAAGATGCCCTGTTGAGTTTCCTTGTAAACAAACATGCTTTCTGTTTACAGTCAGTGTTACTCACCAAAGCTCATTTTGTGTATTTTGGAGGTCTAACAAATGTGTTGAGTGTATTTCCCTCATCATGAATCATTTGCACAGAGCAATTGAGACTTGTTTTTTCAGCCAAGTGAGCACTGAGTAGGTTTAGTTAATATGCTTACAGTAAACAGGCAATTTAAAACCAAGTTTACTCCTTGCACGTCTTAACTGTCCTCTGCAAGGACTCGGGGCTCCACAAATCCACATCTTCTGACTGTCCTGTGTCTCTGCCAGCTGGTTTCTCCTGATCTGTGTTGTTGTTAATGGTCCTGCTCCAGATCTCCATCCTGCTGCTCTTCATGGAGGGGACGGTAGTCGGGGTCCTCCGGCCGGTCAAACATAGCCCTCCTGTAAGCAGAGGACAGTGCGATGTGATACTAACAAAAGTCAAATTTCCTTTAATAAGACAGATGCCGAGTTTCTTTATATTAACATATTGTATCTGGTGGCTTTAAGTAGAACTAAAAAATCAGATTCATCCAGACAAAGGTAGACATTTGCATTTACAGAAGTTCTGGTGTCATCAGCAGCTTCCTTCCTCCCGGCTGGTTTGGAAACACGTCTTCTAGGAAATAGTACATGTGGCCGACACTGATACCTGAGGAGGGAAAAAAAGTCAACATGTATGACTGCTAGATCACTTCAGAGCATTAACAGCATCTACAACATTCTAACATTTGGTTCATGTTAAAGTCCAATCTCATTCTATATTTTTCCTATCAACAAATCCAATGTGCAGAGCCAAACTAATTCTGAATGTATCCTACTAATAATTCTTATTTCTTTGTGCCATAGAGCTCCACTGTTCTCTTTGACTCAATCCAACATACACCGTCCCATCCTGCTGCCCCAAATACTCACTAGGTACTCAGTGTTGACTAATCTAACTTTTCCTGAGTTTACATAAATTATTTATCTGTGCCTGTTTTTATCAGATTTACATCTTCAGTAGGAACCCAGCTGAGGAAGCCAGAGAGTATTGAGAAACGGCCTAATGCAATATTCTCTAATATAGAATAATAACAACCTCACGAGTGACGAGTGTGTTCAAGGTGAGTGTCTGTCAGTCCTTTAGAAGCATAGAGGCACATTGTCTTGTCAGGCTGCAGTCGGTTGCAGGCTTTAAAATACCTTTTGATTTTTTTATAAAATAAAATTTCTAGACTTTAAATCGGAGTTATGATCTGTAACTGTTAGGCTGATATAGGCCTACGGTAAACTGAGGAACTTAAACAGTTTGTTTTTTAAAATTATTTCTTCCCTTGGTCTACTGTGCTGCCTTCCTGAACTCAGTCATACATGTGCTCATCCTAGATTAATGGAATGAAGTCAGATGTTTTTTTGGTGAAATGGTTTTATACCTAGGAGGTCGACAACAATTGAGTTTCCAAGCAGCAGTGAAAATCCCATGAGCACCCAGGGGAGAAACGGGGCCTGGAAGTTGAGGAGGCCGAAGAAGTTCATTCGTATGAGCGGATGTCTTCTACTCCACACATACACCAGCATGATGATGAAGGCCTGACCCAGGAAGAAGACGTTGGCGAACAGACCAAACAGCTGCGGGCCTTCAGGTTAAATACAACTAATCACTTTGTTTTGTGTTCATTATGACAGTAAAATGAAAACACGATAGTGGAAAAAACTCTTCTTGTGGCAAAAATAACCTTTTTGTTTTGAGTCAAACCTGATTTAATGGAGTGGTAGCTAGCGAGATATCAACATTATAATTTAGGAGGGACTGTATTTATGCCAGGAAAAAAATATCATGAGATAGTAAGTCAAAAACTACAAATACTTTCTCAATATGTTGACATGGTAAGTCCATATTATGAGAGAAGTCAAAATTGGTTGGTCAAAATTGAAGTTAAATAACAAAACTCCAATATGTAAAAGACTGGACAGTACTGATTCATTACTTCATGACTTTATACATTTCTCTATAATGTGAGTATTTGTCCAAAAACAACTACAAGTTTTCCTCTAATATCAGCCGACATTTTATCAGAGGTGGTGTTATTGTTTACCAAATGCTAAACCTTTCACAATAAAAGCCAACCTACGACATTCCTTTCATTTCAGCTAAGCATGTTACTGTCTTGATAACACTGTATTATCCTGATATTACGGCAGGATTAGTCCTCATAAACCTGCAGTTAAAACTGTCAATGAAACATAACATGGCTCCAGAAAAATGCCATAAACCTGCACGTTGACCGTTTCACAACAGCCCAGAGGGAAGTCTGTGGTAAACATACCCAGGACTGTATCATTAACCTGGAATGTGAACAAGAGCTTCTGGCGACAAACTGCTGAGCATCATCAAAAATAGACAGGCTGAATGGACCATAGCCGTCTGGTGTTAATCTAACTAACTACATTTACTCAAGTACTTGATTTTGAGGTACTTGTACATTACTTGAGTACTTCCATTTTATGCAACTTTATACTTCAACCCAACTACATCTCACTCTACTTCTTACTCCACTACATTTGTTTGACAGCTATAGTTACTTTTCATATTAAAGTTGTTCATATTCTTCCTGTCCAGTGAACGTTTTGTGATTCTGAATTTGAATCTTTCTTATAAACTGAAATATTACGCGTACTCTCCTACATCTTATTGAGATAAATCAACAGTTTAAAAATAGTAACTAGCCAGCAGTATATAAAGTAGTTAAAATGAGCTCAACTTTAAACATCTACAGCTGTAAAATGCAATGTACACATTAGTGCGGCAGTAATATTAATAAGACTTACATACTTTTACTACAGCAAGGTTTTGAACACAGGACTTTTACTGACTTCCATCACGGCTGGCGTTACATGGTATTAGCCAGTAGGTGTCGTAATTTGCGATTTTTAACTGAAAATAGACTGTCATCTGTTTTCTCAAGATAACGAGATAGGTTTAGTTGAGAAAATTAGATAACAGGTTAAATAACTCGTGATCTCAAGTTACTGGAATTAAAAAATAATTGCAAGCGCAGCCGCTCTCGGCTTCTGTAGAAGCAGCTCTGTTTAATCAGGAATATCTTGAAAATCTTGAGTAGTATGTAGTTCCCAATTAAACTCCCGCAGTGTTCTGTTATTCAGAGTAAGAGGGGCATTGGTTTTGAAAAGTTGTTTCCATTCTGTATGCACCACAAAATAAAACAAGTACATCCCTTTTTACTTTACTACCCTATTGTTCAGTTTGTCTTTCATCTTTGCAATATCTTGTTTTTTTTGCTAAACTGCATCCTCGTTTCATCTTTCTGTCATTTGTATGAACTGACCCTTTACTTAAAGATGTCATGACAGCATTAGTTTAAGCTTCACTGCTGTAAAACTTTGGGATTTACTCTGTTCTTTGCTAATGTAAAAAAGGATACATTCATCACGACTCCTCCAAACAGGAACATGAAAACAAAATCTGCCGTCCTTCCCCGGAAACAGCCTTCCTCCAGCATCCGACAGTATCGATAACTTAATTTAGTTAAGGACTCTGCTGCAGGTGATAATGCTGCTGTTAGGATTTATAGTAGTGTTTTTATAGATAAACTGAGATATTTATTCTGGTTTTGCCCGAGGAAACACTGATAAAAGATACAGAAAGATGATGTTGAACACAAAACTGAATCCAAGAGAACCAAAGAAGAGAAAGCTGGTTATCAGGCGCCATATCTGAGAGAGAGGGAAAGAGAAAAAGAGTGTAAATAAAATAACGTACCATATAGCTATGTTTTAAGTGTAACTTTTATGTTGATAAATACCTGGTATCTTCTGATAATGAGGTCTGGGTTAAAATAGATCTGAAAGGGGGTGATGACCTCAAGTTGCTAAATAAAAGAACAGAGCTTTAGATTAAACAGCAAGTTAAACATCAAGACATGCATGGAGAGTAATGTTTTTTTTGGATATTTGATTTGTTACATTCGCAAAACAACGTTGTGTAGCATTAATAAAAAGAATATAAACACTTAATAGATGGCCATTTTGAGCATTTATTGATGTATTTGTCAACACCTATAACTCCTCCTGTGTGCACCCATGGAGATTGGTGTATAAATAGATGATGAATCACAATATTGTAAAATACAGTTGTAATAATATAAAATCTGTTTTAATAATAGAAGTTAGAATTATTGACATATCTTGTGCATTAATCAAGTTTAAAACGACTTAGAACGTGCTTATAACTGTGTACAACTACATTACAGTGAGTTATAAGACATTTGTTAAATGTTCCTGTTCTGCTTACAGATGATTCAGAAAAGATAAAGTGTTACCATTGCATTGGGAGATATATAACTCATACATATTGGTGAGAGGCATATAATTGAAATTCAATAAAAAATTCAACTGCATTTATTTCTCACCCTTAAACTGACAGTTTATCTACTTTCACAGTTTACACGGCATTTCCAACAACAAAATTTCAAGTGTTTGTCGGCCACACTTCACCTGACACTTAACCTGCTTTTACCTGAGACACACATTACAACTGCTTTCATCTTTTACTCTTCAACTGACAGTTCAACTGCTTTCAGAGCTTACACTACAACATTTGCAACTACTAAATGTCACACTTTACCTGACACTTTCACTGCTTTCACCTGCTACAACTGCACTCTACCTTCAGATTTAAAATTCCAACGCTTTCATTGCTTACATGTAAACTGACAGTTAAACTACGAAACTTTTCGCTCATACTAATTTACTCGACAAGTGCTTTTACCCATTACACGTCAACCAACACTTCAACTGCATCAATGCCGCAACTATCTCTAGCACTTCCATTTCAACACTTCAGCTTCAACTGCTTCCACTCAATGCTTATTTACTGACATAATAACTTTATCTGAAACTTCAGCTACTTTCTTTGCTAACCCTAACCCTGCCACTTCTAGCACTTTCATCTTTTACTCTTTAACTTACAGCTCAACAACGTTTAGCTCTTATGCAACTGACAATTCAACTGGTGTCAGTACTTACATTATAAACTTCAAGTACAGACATCTCAACCATCTCCAGTAGTTCACTTGAACTGACAGTTCAACTGCTTTCATCCCATACACTTTAAACCAGTTCTGGACACTTCAGATAGTAACTATAGTAAGTAAGCATTTTCACTTCAACTGATGTATCTGTACTCGATTGTCAGTCATTGTTCATCTCTCATTCTTCAACCAACAGTTCAGCTACTTTTCAAATTTTCACTTCAACTAAGATTTTAAGTGCTTTGCTTTCATTGTATTACCTGACACTTCAACTGCCTTCACCTATTAAAGGTCAAACATTAAACTGCATCAATGGTACAATTATCTCAAGCTCTTCCTCATCCACAAAAAGTTCAACTCCTTTTTTTTACCCTTCAGCTGACAGTTCACCTAATTTCATCAACTGTAGGTGTGTTCAGCACTTCCACATCAACTGAAACAAAAATTAACCTTAAATTGACATATGAATGACTTTACACCTCATTTTCTTTCAGTGCTTACTCTTTAACTCATACCTTAAACCCTTTCAAGACTTTTACTGATAGTTAAGTGTTCTAACTTTCAACTTAAAGTGCTTTAACTTTTCAGCTGTCAGAAATCTTGAAGACAGTTTATACAGTAAATAAAATAATTAATAAAAAGATCCAAAGTTTCAATATTTTAAGAAATGAAACTGTTTTCAGTTTTTTCAGTGCAAATCTTCTGTAAATTTAGCTTTTTGTGGTTGAACGACACATACATTCATGATGTTAACATAAATACTATGTCTAGTTTAGAAATCAATAATAAAAAACAGAAGCTAGAAATCAATGTTGTTGTTTTTGTATTATATCTAAATAATTGTTTTCCTGTCTGGTCAGCTTGGAGGTTAGGGTTTAAACTCTGTCATTCTCTTCAGTGTTATTGATTGTTGTAGCTGTTTCTTACCACAGCAGCGGTGGTAAGGACGCAGGCAGTCGTGTATGCTCGGGTCACCACGGGGATCTGAAAATACTCCTGAGTGAAGCTGTGAGCCATCGCTGCTGCTGCTGCCTCACTGTCAACTATGATTTACTCACTGAATGAACCCTCCACCCCCCCAATGCACCAGCCAATCAGATTCACTCTCTTCACACCATCCATCTCACACACACACTGTAAGCTTTTAACACACTGTAGTAACATATTAGAATACAGATGCTGAAGTTTCCGCATTTAATTCCAATGTTATGATTTTTTTTTCAGTTTCCTTTAGTAAATAGGTCATTAATGTCATTATTGTGGAATATTTGGTTTGTGAAAAGAAGCTGAAAAGTTACATGAATATGAAAAAGAGATATGAATAATAGTTGCAGATCAAAAAAGATAAAGAATAAAATAAACATTTAAAAACAAGGCAGCCATTGTTTAAACAATATTGTGAAAAAATACTTATATGGACTTGATTACTCATAATTTATTTAAAGTTCAAAATCAATATATAATAATCTATATTTATATCTATATATTTCCTAAACATTGATGATTTGGTTTATAACAGATATTTCAACAGAAAAAACAGTTTGCAGAACATAAAACATCATTCTGTAACAGCAAATTTCATTGTTTTGGCTGCCAAACTAGTTTTGTAGCTAAATATATATTTTTAAGTCTAGTTTGTAATACATTTAATGTTCATTTGAAAACATTTTATATTTGCTATTACAGTTTTTCTCCATTGGTTTGGCACATTTCTTGAAACAGAAATTACATTCTCAAAACAACATGGACAAACCTCCAAACCACTTGGCAATTGTTCACAAGAGAATTGTATTTCTCATTGATTTCATCACATTGCAAATGTCTTTGTACATCTTTGCAAATGATTAAGTACAGTTAGCCTACATTTAGCACAGTTAGCCTGCATTTAGCACAATTTCCAAGTGAATAGATCCTGTTGATCTAAACTGACTGATTGATTCTCAGTCTAATGGTTGTTCTCTCCAAAACATGTCAGCATAATTTCATTCTATAAGTCATCACATGCAAAATAGTCTGTTCAATTGTCAAAATTAGTCAACATAATACCATGAATACCATATACTGTATTTATTTACACCACTGTAGGCTACATATCATTTTCCTTGTTTTTGTTTGTGTTTATATAACAGAATATTATGCTTTATACATTTTATGTGTGTGAATAACATATATATATATATATATATATATATATATATATATATATATATATATATATATATATATATATATATATATATATATATATATATATATATGGCAGAGGACCATTGAAATATCTAGTACAGTAACCATTGTGAATGAAGGACTGTGCTAAGACTGAGAGGTGGACATGAGGGATATGGTCCTCTGCCATAGTGACAAAACATCTAAACATTTTGACTTGCAGTGCTCACACAATGCCAAAGGGACGATGCATTTTGGGGGCAGTGACTATTTACATGAGAAAGAAATTTAGTTTTGACACGAGTGAACTGTTTTGGGAGAGATATGCGCTTTTGCAGGTGAACCATGGTGTTGTGCTGAACCATCCAGGTTATTTTGGCAAAAGCACCAAGAGGGTTGAGAACGTCCGGTCTGTTTCGAGAAATGAGCCAAAGCAATTGAGAAGGATCTTTTGCCTTTTGGTGGCACTGACTATTTATATGGGAAAGGAATTTAGTTTTGAAGCATGAGTGAACTGTTTTGGGAGAGATATGAGCTTTTGCAAGTGAACTATGGTGTTGTGCTAAACTGTAAGACTGTTTTGCCAAATGATCTTAGAGTTTTGAGAATGTAATTTCTGTTTCAAGAAATGAGCCAAACCAATGGAGAAAAACTGTAATGTTAAAAAATGATTCAGATTCGGCTGGAAAATGTGCAATAAGTACGAAAGTATTGAAGAGCTTGGTTAAGGTTATGGTTTTATTAGAAAGTAAACAATATGCATTTCATACATTTCAATGCACAGGGTATAGGCTACATATGAGTAAAAAACAATTATCAAAGACATGTATGTACAAAAACATTTTGCTAAGTTGTTTGTGTATAAATAGTTTTTCAAAGCAGAGTTCACTGATTAACACTTAAAATGAAGAAGAAGAAATGATTCAAACAACAAAAACAACAACTGACTGCAAAGAAACAAAGTCTGAATGATGAAAACTGTAATGACTTGTCAGTGTCCTGCACTGAAAAACAACATCTGATGAACACGACAGTTTGCACTGAGCCTTCACATTTCAAGTGCTGCCACCAGGGACACGGCAGAGGAAATGTCGCATTAGCTAGATCAGTGGGTCTCAACCTAGGTGTCCTGACCCACAAAGAGGTCGTAACAATGTTTTTTTTGGGCCCATGAGATCCTTGCATTATCCAGCAATGGTGGAAGAAGTATTCAGATACTTAAGTAAAAATACAAATACAACAGTGTAAAAATACTGAATTACAAATCCTACTTAAGTACACGTACAGAAGTATTATCAGCAAAAGTATCAAAAGTAAAAGTACTGCAGTAAAATGTCCCCTGTGACAGATATGTTGTTATGTATGACATTGACATAGACTGTTAATACTGATGCATCAATGTGTAAGCAGCATTTTACTGTTGCAGCTGCTGAGGTGGAGCTACTTTATATACAGTTAGGAAGTTTAGGGGACGAACACTCCAAAAGGTTACAAGATAAACCTGACGGGTTGTGAAACTGGAAAAGTAATAAAAGTATATTCACGCCAGACAGAGTGCATAGTGAATACGGTCATCTTAGTGTGCTATTGATCCAATATAGTGGAGTAAAAGAAAAATATTTGTCTCTGAAATCTAGTGGTGTAGAAAATACAGGTAGAAGTACCTCAAAATTGTACTAAATGTACTTTTCACCACCGCCATCCAGCTAATAATGTAATAAATTCTGGTGAAACAGTAGTTTCATCTAGTAATCCAGTACAGCCTAAGAAGCAAAAGCAGAGTCAAAGTTGAAGCCCTCAGTTTGTTTTTGGCCGTAATTAACTAACCAAGTTGAGAACCGCCGATCCACACAGCAGCTGCTGTCCCTGAATGTGTCATACTGACCAGCCTGAATCGAGGTCACCATGTCATAATGTAGATAAGCAATGACAATCACAAAATATAAGGACATTCTCTGAGGAAATATCACACTTCTCCTTCAGGACGACAATGTTTCACTCTAGATGGCGCCCCGGAGCTGCAGACTGATGTATAATTACCAACATCTAAGAGCTTCACACCATTATGTCAGAAGAGTGACATCAAACATGATACACAGTGATTACAGTTGTCACCTTTTCTTCCCATATGAACGCCTGATTTCAGACTTTGCATTTGACATTCTTTTGTTTTGTCGGGGAAGAAAACATCTAAAAAGCTACTAGACGAAAGATTTCATTCATTTAAATTCTCCATTAATTTCAGCCTAATTCACAACAACAGAGAGAAACATCACATCCACACTCACTGAATACTGGTGTATTTAGAACATTATCCAAAACAACTTTATGCTTAGAAGACACTGGATAAATATTATCCTGCTAGGTAGGATAACTGCGATTTTATTTCCCTGAAATGCGTCTCTCGGGCAAAAGATTTTTACACTTGGCTGAGGTGAAAAATTTGGTTGATAAAAGCTAAATAACACGTAACTCAGTACTGAATAAATAAAAAAATAGCGTCAGATGAAAATATCTGTGGAGACTTTAACTTTGCTCAAATGAATACATAAAATAAACATAAATGCAATGCCCTGCTTTTTTCTGCAATGGTTTAATGGCACCTGACTGGAGAATTGGTGCATCTGTTTATCTTGATGCAACCAACCCTGAAGATTCACATAACAGTAGTGGGTTGTTTAAATTTGCTCCACATTTGGATGGAAACTTGACTATTGGCGACACTACACAGCATGGAAGTGAGTTTTCCTTGAGAAATTTACTCCAGATTTGTAAGAACCCACGTACTTTGAAGGCTGAGCAGAAGACATACAGCTGATGAAAGGCAGAAACGTGCACACAAGTCACATAAAAGTCTCATAATACTTAATCAAAGTTACAACTGTGTCACAAACAATCTTTATGCACATTATATGAGAGGTTTCCAAAACTCTAACAACAACAACAACAAAAAAAAAAAAACTCAGTGTGAGTCAGGTGGGCAGGAAAATCAACTGCATGTATGATCATGTCCTTAAAACAGCAAAGTGTAGCTGAAAATGTTCTTTACAGACATCACGTTGATTGAGTTACGGGCTTAGAGTTACCGTATTATAAAAGTTACCTCTCGCTGTTATCTACAGCAGCTAACGAACAAATCTAACTTCTGCAGCCTCAGGTTTGATGTCACTCTTCAAACACTTGATGATCAGCAAGTCCATCCATGATATAAAAAACAAAACAACTTAAATGGAAAATACCCACTACACAGAGTAACTGAACCTGAACCTAAATCAGTTGAAAATCTCAATTTCAGGCTCAAAGACAGGAGATTAGAATGATACAGTTCACATCAGCATCATACATCATTAATACAGGGCCCAGATCTCAGCTATATGGTGACAAATGTGCAAAATAAATATGAGCAAATATAGCTGCACAGGAGGTGCCAAGTCTGAGGAAACATACCTTGGTTTTCCTGAGAAGAAGGTGTAATTGATCTGAGTATTAATAAATGGAGTAAAGCATAACCAGATTTAAAAAAGATCGTCCCCTTGAACATATAAAGGTCTCTGTTCCAAAAACTCCTCATCATAGTCAAAACAAATCTGTTAATCTGATTCTCCACAGTTAAAGACTCACACTTTTCTACAGCCGAAAAAATCCATGCCAACGTAGCGGGGGTAGCCTTCCAAAGAGTTCATGCCAGCAGGATCGAATTTCCAGTACTGTCGTCCTCGGATAAAGTGAGCATAGCCTGAAAGATAGAAGACACAATATTAAATTTGAGTGTAAATAATAAAGCATTTATTTGGTGTTTACTGTGGCCCAAAAGGACTCAATTTGCAGTTCATTCATAACAGGGGAAGTCAATTTAGCATTGTATGACCTCATACTTTTAATCACCCAGCTCTACTTCCTCTACTGTACAGAGTAGTGTTTCCAGCACACACTACAAATCAAATTGTTAATTTTTGGTAGCAGACTTGTGATTATTAAAAAATCACTAGCAGCTGCTCATTTCTGAAACAAAGCATACAAACTAGCGTCTTTGTAAAATATCTGTGCATGCATAAATCATTTAATTATGGTCCTGTCGTGCTGAGGATTTTTGGCTCTCAGGAGCAGGCGGGACACATGACAAAGACAAAAACTGACGAATCTGCTGCTTCCTGTAAACGTATCAGTCTTACAGTATCAAAATTCCATTGTAACCAACATACCAACTTTTAAACCCCAAATAGGAAGTCTGAACTTTGTTCACTTGTTTAACTTTTGTTTTTGGACCGTACCATAGATGTCCCTGAAAGTGGCATCCACATCATTTGGGATGCCATTCCAGTCCTGCATACTCCGTGGGTAGACAGATTCAACTCGGTTCTCACGGGGGCTGAACCTCCAGTAGCTGCCTGACTTGAAGAAGTAAATGTTGTAGTTGGGGTCATGGCCCCAGCGCAGGGCCGCTTGGATCCCGGACACTGACAGACCCAAACTCCTGATGGACTCTGGCCCTCTGATCTTTCTCTCGGCATCAAACACCCAGTAGTTCTCACCTGCCAATAGAGATGGTGAATGCAGTATTAATTGCACAATTTCCTACAGTCATGTTCTCAGTCAGAAAGTTGTCTTTCAGGTGTTGTGCTCTCTAGATGGCTGTTTCCCCTTTTAGGATAACAATTGCCCAATTACAGCATTGTATGCTGGATTAAAAACAGGGTTATCATCTTCCTACATTGTAAACCAGCTACATCCATAAAATAGCCACAAAAATGACAATGTGTTGATGGGATCACATCAGTTGTCAATTTGAAGAAATAAAAACTTTAATTAATTAATTTATCTATATATAAGCTAAATGCTCCTTGCCACTGCAATACAGCTATAGCTTCTGTGGAGAAAAAAATAACTCGAACTGGTTGGTCTGGATAAATAAAACAAAATTAGCTCTGTAACTAGATAGCTGATGTTTATGTTGAAATGCTAACCTTAGCTGCTATCAGTTATGTCAGCTAGTGTGCTATTCAAACATGTTATCAGGATGCAGTTAGTAGACCAGATATAGTGGTTAGCAAGCTAACAAAAACTATTTAAGATACACTACACGTCCTTTTGTCTTAACATTTAGTCAACCAAATTTCAGAATTTGTTTGCACCTCACTCTTGATGTTTTAAGTATATTATTTAATATATTATAAATGATCTGTTCCCTGTCAAAACAGTAACAAAATTATTGTATTGTCTGTTCAGCTATGTTATAATGCCCACCATGTACATGAACAAACAGAGCTGTTGGCAGCCACCCAAGACTAAAAGACATCCAACATGGTCTTTAGTGAACCCACAACTTCCTTACGGTTACTCTTTAGTGAGGTTTAAGCCCTACAGTATCTGTGCATCATGTTTGTGAGGTTGTGAGATAAAAATAAATATAGTAAATTGACTTATGATATGTTATGTAACCCAGATTTTACTACTGCACATACTACCTTAACCACATCCAATGGAAATGTTGACAGAAAGACTTCACTGCAATAATTTCACAGCTCTTTGTTAATTAACATTCTACACCAGTTTAGACTTGCCTAAAAGTGATATGCGTGATGATCCTGTGCTCACAAGCAACCTTAAACCACATAACAGAAGCTCAAACCACGCTGCCCACCTTGAAAGAACCAAATATTCCCTGACTTGTCTTCAAAGGCGGCATCGATGTAGTCGGGAATCCCCCTCCAGTGACGGGACGCCAGCGCTGGGTAACCGCTCTCCAGATGCCCGTCCCTGATCCGCCAAACGTAGCTTGACTTAAAGAAGAACAGCTCCCCTCGGATCATAGACACAGCATCAAAGTCTGTCTGGCAGGCGTCAGGCTGGAAATGAGACAGATCACTTGTTCATTTCCACACGCAAACAAGTTTTTATTGCAGTGGTATGAAGTGTTAAGTAGCCGTTTTATTGTCTGAAAGGATCCTAAAGAGAGGGGTTTTTGTTTCTTAAGATCCTTAAAAAAAACTCTCAGTTCCAGGTTTTACAAGAGAAACTAATCTCAAATGAAACCTGAGTGCTCTCATGCAAGAAACTCTTATAAAGCTAAAAGATGAGTTTTGTCTTTAACCCTCATTTATCATCTATGGTTCAAAAATACACTACTGTATGATGTGGTGTAGTTTCAAAGATATTCACTCTTTTTAAGTGTGTTATAACCACAGAAACCACTGCCCCTTAAAGGATAAAGCTGATGGTAATCTATATTTTTCTTCTTGTCAACAATTCCCATAAAACTAAATTGATTCTACAAGCAAGGATTCCCTGTGGATATCTTATTCATCTGTGCCACAGAGCTCCATTGTTGTCCAAACTTCTAAAAGCACGTCAGTGAACCACACTCGGTGACATGGTTCTTCATTACCATGAACACACGCACACACACACACACACACACACACACACACACACTGTAGTTTATTGTAATACCACATACACTGTCCTGCTGGCCCAAATACTAAATAGAGCACCAAATGTGGATGAATCCACTGCTAAAAATAGCCTCCAACAAATGCAATGTTTCCTCCTGTTTGAGGAACGTTTGTTGAAAACTACAGTGTCTGGCTGTTTTAGGAAATTACTGGGTTTAAAAAATGAAACTATATATTTGTGAGGTGTTTTTAAAAATTAACATTCTTATTGTGGAAATGGGCCAGAAGCATGGAGTCACTGGCAAGAAATGTTAAGAGATGGACTGGTTGTAGCTGAAAATGTTGTTTAATGGGATTTGTTGGCAAAAGGAACAAGACAAAGTGTCTCCCACCACTGCTATACTATAGTGTTTTGACCTAAATGCTAACATTAACATATTAACATGCCATTAATATGCTCACATGTATTTATACTGTTGAATCTAACTAATTAGCACTAAAGACAAGTTCAGCTGAGGCTAATAGGAATGTCATTAGTTTTGCTGGTATTTGGTCATAACCCAGAGTATTGGACAAATGTAAATGTTGACTAGATGGAGACACTACAAGGAAAGTCAGAGGATCAGCAACACAAAGCATTCATCCTGAATGTGCAATAGTCAATAGGCGTTTGCCTAAAACAATAAATAGTCAACCTCATGATTAGGCCAAATGAAATGCTAGCTTTGGGATTGACAAAATCAGGTTTCATCCCGGGGGCACCAAATTTCGTGGCAATCCATTCAATAGTTGTTGGGAGGTTTTAGTCTGGACCAACCGTTTGACGGACCAAAGCGTATCTACACACTTGTGTCAAAATACCCTGAGGAAGAAGTGTGTTGATACACTTTGGTACATTTTCATTAAGAAATACCATCCACTTGCCTGGTATTGCAAGTTTTGTGCAATGGCTGCTGTTTATCATTGTTTTTGAAATTTTCAAAATTTGCTTTGAGATTTATTCAAACTGTCAAAATCGATCATTCCATACAGTCACCCTGTGACTGGTTCTTTAAATACTGCATCAGCTCCACTCACATTAATAATAATCTCATTGGTCTCTGGGTTTGATGGAGGTGGAGGTGGAGGCGGGGGTGGCGGTGAGGGCAGGACTTCTGGGTGAGCTCCGTACAGATACTGGATGCCTTTCTTGTCATCCTCGCTCATCCTCAGTGGGTAGGAGAAGGAGTAGTATGCGGACATGATGGCTCCCGGCTCACGGGAGTGCCCCAGGCCCAGGACGTGCCCAAACTCATGGGCAGCAACCTGGAGAAGGTCTGTGCCTGCAGGGGGTGGTAGACAAACGTCAGAGGATGAAAAACCACACCTGGTTCAAATGGTGTCGGAAAATAGTTTTAGACATTTGTTTTGACCTGCTCGCAGTGGCAGGCGGTGATTTTGCTGAGACGATACAGTGTCAACAAAGAGTCATAAAAGTACTTCACTGCTTCCTCTCCATGCTGACTCATATTGCTCTCACTTATCTATTCCCCTGTCATGGCCTGATAAAGACTGATGTTACAGATGTATTACATATATTTGACTTTTCTCAACTGAGATTATTTTTTGTATCCAAGAAATATTATTTGACTGCATGGATTGACCGGAAAGAATTGTTAGTTGATCTAAAAACTGTTCTCTTTGTCTTTTCTCACTCAGCCAGACACTCACCCATGTAATTCCCAAGGGTCCATGATTCATCGTAGTCAAAGTGAATGTCACCCTGTTGCTGTGTTTTAGGGAAGAAGGCATGAGCGAGAATCCCACCTGGGCCATCGAAGGGAAGGTTGTCTCCATGCCAGTACCTACAGGTCAGTATATTAAACACTCTGATGAACATAAAAGCCACTCTGAAGGCTTAAAGCATGATGAACTTTATAAATCCAACTTTTTAAAACAGCTTTAAAACTGAAAGAAATGTTAACAAGTATCAGATAGTCTGCCAATGGCAAACTGTCCATCATCATTTTGAATTTGAGTTGATTTTTTTTTTTTTTTTGGTTCTTGGCATACATTTGTAGTAACTGCTCATCTATCCCCTGTTTCCCTCACATAGCATTTTCCATTTTCCTCACCATATTTCCAGTTTTCCCAGAATTCCTGTTCAAAGTATATTTGTGTGGCGGGGCAAACAAAGACAGGCCAAACAATAAAGCTTGAACCAAAGCCATGATTCAAAAGGGGAAAAACAAGAAATCGCTGCAGGAATAACAAACCAAGCAACATAACAGAGAATGAGTCATTTCAAAGATTACACAGATTCCTCATAAAGCTGTCCTTTCCTATCTGTGGTTTCTATCTTTGTGGCTCCATGAAGCTCTTTACAACAAAGATCTTTGTCAAAATTGAATTGAACTGGTCTGCTGCTTCCAGTGTGAATTCATAAACAGATGCTCGACAGGAAATTAATCTGCAATTATTACTTTATTTTTTGTTAATAACGGACTCATTGTTTTAATCATTTTTCAAGCAAAAAGAAAAAAAGACATTTGCTCATATCAGCCTTTTCTCTTACTTACATTGAGCTCTAGAATATTGTGATGTCCTTTGTCATGGACATCACAATATTATATAATATTATATTTTATAGACAAAGTGATGAGTCAGTTGATTGAGAAAACAATCTGCAAATTAGCTAATAATAAAGAATAATAATATTATTAAATAATAAAACAGTGCTGCGTGGCATTAGGCATGGCAATGTTTGTCAATTTAGATTGGACTGAAATGTGTTGCTGGGGAGAGCGACGTATTGGGCACAACCCTGGATAAGCTGAAGAAAATGGATGGATGGATCATAATCTTTTCAGCATCTTGGACTTCGTTGCACTTTCTCTCCGCTGACTGAACTGACCATTGATGAAGAGAATTCTCCATAACATCCACCATTTTAGTTTAGTGTGTTAGCATGCTAACATTTGCTAATTAGCAGCACCATGTACAGCTGAGGCTGATAGGAATGCCATTAGTTTTGGGAGAGTATTATAGAGATAGATTATAGAGATAGACAAGATAGAAATATTAGACAAACTTAAGTTTGGACCTGATAATTATTTAATGGTTATTCCAATTAATTTTAAACATGATGTCTGAACTAAATTCAATGGCAATCCATACAACAGTTATCTTTCAGTCTAGATCAAAGTAGCTGCTAGCATGGCTACAAATATTATTATTGTGTTCTTTTGCCACAAAACAAATTAATTCCTTTTGCAAAAATCTATGCATGTGTTCAGGGTACTTTTCTTTTTAAATCATGTTTTAAACATGTTTTTTTTCCACATCGCAGTCCTCCCACCTTGTGAAGTCAATACGGATGTCGGACTTCCCACTGTGGATCTCGGTAAAGGTGAGCGGGGTGACATCACTCCAGATTTTCAGCGCTTCCCGAAAGACACGTCGAACCTTTTCCTCGCCCATCTGCCAGGGAAACCGGACGATCCTGAGGGAAAAACAATGCAAGTGTCAAACACACACATACACACAGGATGTATAGTAGCAGAGAAAGACCACCAGTCTTGCATGCCTCCCTCTAATCTGATATCTACAGTCATCTCATCAGCTGGGATGTGTGCCGTTACTAATGCCCTCAGGCGCAGTAACAAAACACTGCATCACGGTCTCCTCCCTTTCCTTTTTGATAAAACCACCCAGTATGATAAGGGGAAGAAATAAGATGATCTTTCTTATCTATCTTACAAACAGGATACAAAACACTTCATAAATAATATAGAGTATCAGGTTAACGTGGCATTGCTTAAGCCTCAAATCAGACAGTTTCTGTTGCAGTGAATTGTGAATAAATCCTTATAGTTTGTAATAAATTAACAACAACCAACGTGACTCGCCAACATAAATCAGCTGTTAATGAGATGAACTTTGGTAACAGTAGGTTCATTCCTGATATTAAAGGTACAGTTTGAAATATTTCTTGTAAATATTGGTTTTCTGGCAGAGAGTGAGATGACAAGATCAATATTACTGTCATGTTTTTACAGTCAGTACACAGCTTTCCAGCTATAATTTGCCGGACAGCTATTCCATTAACTAACAACAAAGTAGTGGCAAGCAGTTGTTTTTGGCACTGCACCTAACATTACAAACTGTTTTTTCTTTTATGCTCGGGTACAGTTTAAATAGAAAATATACAACATGTTAATTAGTATTATTTAGAGGTGTTGTTAGGCAGATTTTTGAACTTCGAACAGAGCCAGGCTAACAGTTTCCACTCTTTCCAGCTAGGCTGAACACGTCCCAACTTCAGCTCTGAACTAAGCTTTAAGTCACTGTCAGAAAGAAAGCAAATTAGTGTATTTACCAAAATGTTAAACGATTCCTTTAACCTCTAGCTGTTAATTCTGGATATGAGCAGTTTAAGCAGTTGGTTATTATTTATTAATGTATCCTGATGACCCGAATGGCAATCAGCTAGTCTTCCTGGGGTCTGCATATACAGGTTTTATTGGCGTAAAGGTGTAAAGTTAAAGTAGTTAAAGGAGTTGGAGATATATAATTACAGCTACAGGAGACAAACAAACCCATCTTTAAGGGGACTATTAGTCTATTGTGGCCTCTCTGCTGTATTTGCTGTGTTTTGGATTTCCAGAGAAATCAACTGCATCATTTTATGGAACAAAACAGGAAGAAGATCAGTCCCCCCAGAGCACTTTAGTTTACCTGCAAGAATTTATACTGGCTGTATTTCAGCTCTTGTCTTTTTTTGTGCAAGGAGGGTCAAGAGGGACAGGAAGAAGCAGGGTTTATGGGAAATGTGGTCCTAATTTAGGGAAACACAAGCAATAAAAATACCATTCTCTTTTGTTTACATGAAGTATATACTGTAGGAGGAGAGCTAGAGCTAAACCATGACATTTTCTGAAAAATATTCATTTAAACCCAGGTGTATAGAAAAGCAGTACTAACACACTCTGTGCAAACACAGTGCAAAGTGAATACTTCAAAAGTACAAATATTTGTGCAGGTTGCCTTAAGTTTGCACAAAGGGACTTTCCTAAGTGCAAAGTTCACATACTGTGGGGTGAAATTCTTGAGCTTACATGCACGTAGATTAAGTCGTGTCAAGCCAAGTCAAATTTATTTATGTAGCCCAATATCACAAATCACAAATATGCCTCAAGGGACTTTACAATCTCCATCCTTAGAGCCTCAATTTAGATAAAGGAAATCTTTCCTAAAGCCCCCTTAGCAGGGAAAAATGAAAGAACCTCAGGAGGAGCAACAGAAAAAAATCAGAGTAGATAGTACATAAAGATTAAATATTTTTCTGAATATAACTCATCAGACCGACAGTGCTTGGATTCAGTAAGTATGAGCCTTATTAAAGGATAATGCAGAAACTGTTCTATATTCTTCACTCAATACTTTTTGACCTTATGTTGTTTGTTTCTGCCAGCTCCAGGCCTTCTGAAGACAGAAACTTTTGAAAAAAACACCTCGCAAATATCAAAGATCATTATAGTTTTTTAACAAACAAACAGGAGGAAATAGTGCATTTTTTGGGGACTATTTTGCAGATTACTACATATTTATTTGGTGCTCTAGTGAGTGTCTGGAACAGCAGGATGGGATCGAGTTAAAATCAACTACAGCGTGTATGTTCAATACAATGAAGGAACATATCACCCAGTGCAGAGTGGCTTATTGATGTGTTTTTTAATAGTTTTTGGACAAAAATAGTAATCGAATGGCACAGAGGAGTAAAATATTTTCAGGCTTTGCTACACACACACACTACTTTCTTGCAACTTGCTATATTCATTCAGGTTTTGTTCTTTTCATGGAATTTTCACTCATCCTCCCTTCCTGCAACTTCACCATAATGAGATCAGTCCTTTAATGTTTTGCAGCCACTTGAGAGCTTCTTTTTTGTGTCGTTACCAACCATTAAAGCAGTTAAATAAACTCTGCTCTCAGCTGACGTCACGTGTCATGCCAGAACTTGCTGATCTTAAAATGCTGGCTGATTCTGCTTTCTGATTCTATGACTTGGCATGGTCCTGGTTAACTGCATCACTTTGTCAGGTGTCACCGTGGGCGCTTTATTGGTCCAATCCAGCAGAAACTTATTAGTCTGTGGCCAGAGCTGCTATTAAAATAACTCTGCCTCCCCTTTCTTTCTCTCTGTCTTAATATAGTGTTGCGTTAAAGAATGACTACAATGAAAGGGACCCCAGGAGACACAGACAGAGAGGCAGCAGCCAGCAGAGGATTGCCAGACACTCGATGGTGCCAAGGCCTAAGATGAAAGAAAGCCAGCACCCATTTTTTTAGAATATAATTTCAAGACTTAATTTTCTAAGTGTATAATAAGGCCTCCCATTTTACATGTTTTTTTTTCCTTCAGTTCATCACTCAACATGTCTAAAATCTAGCAGCTCCAGCCTGCCATCCAAAGTTTTGCCCTCCATGAACCTTCTTGTGTAGGAACACTATCATTCATTTGCAGTTGTGTTTGTACTCAGTATCCCGTCTTTTTTAACTCTGTTTTTGGTCTCCACCAGCTCTTGAGGGAAATATTTGGCTCTTTAGCTGCTAAATGCTCCACTATGTTCACACGTTACAGTCTCCGCTACTGCTGTTTGCTGGTGAGCAGGTCATGTACAGTGAGTCTTTAGAGATTTTCTTGAATATATATTTTTTGGGCATTTCGCTTTGTTTTGACAGGACAGTAGAAAGAGATGGGAAAAAGCAGGGGGGAGAGAGGTGATGACATGGTGCAAATGGCCTCAAACGTGTGTGTACATGGTTTACCTGGTGATCTCTAACCTGTTTTTAGAGCATTTAAGACTCACCTGCTGTGACCAAAAACAACATTGTGAGAGTAAACCAAAAAAAAAAAAAAAGTAAAGCTGCAGGTCACTCTTTAAGCAGTGCTTTAACTTTTGCCCATTTGTTCAGGAGCTTTCAGCCGAATCTCACAGTTTTATTGCAGATGAAGTTTACTTGGTTGTCATTGAACTGTAGACGTTCAAACTTCTGTTACTCCGAGCACTTTTAGTACTTCTCAATCACGTTGGCTCAATAGTTTGATGGTTCACTCTCAACCTTGAAAGCAGCAGCTGACGAAAACAAATCTCTGCTCAAGGTCACTTACTTGATTGTTCTGGTGCTGTAAAACAGAGGCGTTCATACAGACCTGTGTGCCATGTTGTGACATAATGTGTCTTCATTTTATTTGTCACTGTTAGTTGGCTATGGGTTGGTCACTGCCTTTTAACTTTGCTCAGTGTAATTTTTAGAACAATATATTATATTTTTGCGTTTGTTTGTTGACTTACAGGCATGAATGCTGTTTGGGGCACATTGTAAAATTAAATGAATAGTAAAATGTTGCTTATACTTCACTGTAGTAATACTTTCACTGGTCACACTAACTGTGTGGGTGTGCAGCTCTGTAGATCTGTACCTGTAGGTAAGGTCTGTTCTATCTAAACGTCCTCCCTGCAGGACGAAGCGTCTCTGGCGGTGTCGCCCCCGATAATGCACCTCCTTCTGGGCGGGGTAGTCCGGCACGCCACAGCGGGGTCGGTTCCATGTGTTAGAGGTGTTGGTCATCAAACTTGTCTCTTTTACTAAATCCTGAGCATGAGAAATCTTTCCCCTCTTCTTCAGGTCGGGAAACTTATCAGAAACCTGGAACAAAGGAGTGCAGGTTTGTTTTTGTCATTAAACACACATATAATTAAAAATGTGTTATGCTGCAAACCATTTTGAAAATAATTAGAAGAGGAAGAGAAGAAGAGAAAAAAATGTAAAATATGTGGAGCAAGGACAAAAGGAACACAAGATTTATTTTATGTGCATGTCTATTTTCTCTGTACCATTTACTCCCCCTGACATTTTGTTCACAGGAGTAAGTTATGAAGAAGGGGAAAAGGCTCTCTGGGCTAACAAGCTGATAATAACTTGCTAAAGGAAGAATAAGCTCACGCAGTTTAATCAAAAGATGTTTTTGTACTGATGTATTGACTCCTGTCTGTAAATCACATGGAGCAGTTTTTTCTCCAGTGCAATGCAGCTCAGTTGCAATTACCATTTTGGATTCCCTAACTCTTCAGTGACTGTGTGTCAAAATTTGCTAAAATTTGTGTAGATTTACTTTGTACCTGTGTGCAAATCCACCAAGTGTAATCCATTGAAATAAGTTGATATACCTTGGCATGTTGCCATTTTAAATGCTGGTGTGGGCTGCAGAGAAAAGGGGATGAAGAGATGACAGAAAAAGGATAAAAAGCCAGAAAAGACAAGAAGAAGTAGGCGGGTGAAGTAGAGAAAATTAGAAAAAGAAAATAAATGGATGATGACAGGAAGAAGGAAACCAAGAGAAGGTTGTGTATCTTAGTGCTGCTGGCGGGATATGAATCAGCATAATTGGCTGGATACAAATCAGCATAATTTTGACTTCTGAGGTCACTCATCGAGAATCAGGTCATAGAGCCACATAGTTTGCCCCAGTTTAAGAGACAGTCAGTCCCAGGGTGTTCCATTATCCATAATACCCCCTGCCAGATCCAGAGGAAATGGCTCTGCTCATTTCCACAGAGCAAATTACAGAGGAGAGCCATCCCATCCACACCTCCTCATCGGACTCGATCCTCCACGTCTAAACTGAACCACATCTGCAGTGCTACACTTACAGAGAATTTTTGGGTGTTCTCCTCCAAACCACAAAATGGTTTCCTTTTCCGCTGCTGCTGAGAAAAATCTGTGGGAAAAGACGCTATCAATATATTGTGCTGACATTAAACTAATTAACTCTATCATCAGATCCTACGAATCTTCCTACAACTTCTCTCTTACGTAATCTAATTCAGTGACCTGCAGGTAAAATACGTCTTAGCTTCTATGTAAAAACCGCAAAAACTGAAAGTTGCATTGTAACTGCATTTAAAAGACTATATATTTTTCAAATTAAACCCACACCCCCTGCTGATTTCATCTTTCAATATCTGTCTACAGTCTACTGTCTCTATCTTTGAGAGTTTCTTTTCACTTTTCTTGTTAACAACCAAGTACAATACCACGAATGAGAGACTGAAAATAAAAATGTTTGCTTTCGATTTGATCGTGATTGGACAACATGTTGCACAAACTATTTCTCACAGTCACACATGACCAACCAATTTACTGATTTTGGTAAAACTGAATCATATTTTATGGAGAAAATGTTCCCTGTTTTTCCCTCTGATGTACTCCGGCTGCTCCAACATCAATTGTCTATGAGTTACAGAGTTTCCTGATGGACAGTAAACTGCTGCTGTAGCTGCTGTTAGCTAATATTAGCTCAGTTGGTTAGCCATGCTGTCTGGACTGTGAGCTCAGAGTGTGGCAGAGGTAAAGAGACCGAAGAGGATGCCGATGAAGAAAGCTAGGAAGAAAAGAGCATGAAAAGGAGTGGCTGAGGGAGAGGCCACCAGACAAGAGTAAATCTGGGACTGACTTTTAGTCATTAGCCGCTGAAAGACAGATGCCAGGCTGGGTTTCTTGCTGTTGGAAGTAATATTAATTGGCTAGTATGTCTTGTGTTGTTGCATTTGCTTGCTGCTTGGCTGTTAGCAAAGTTGTTAGATCAAAAACTAGCACGTCAACAGTGCTAGTTTTTGATCTAACAAATTCTGAAACTCGTTTAAAACTGGAGGTGCTAAATCACAAAAACAACATACATAATGTTGCTTCAATTACATATTAGTAACAGTTGAAAGTGCAATGTAAAATCACTAGAATAAACTTGATTTTGTAATCTGCAGTCACACCAAATCATTTTAAATCCAGAATTACTGTACTTTAGGCCAAATGATTGTACATTCAAACCATAAAAAATAATAGTGTATCTACAGATTTTCAGCATTACTGATCGTAGACTGGACAAACCACTAAATTATTGTACGAATATTATTATTATCATACACTGGTTATCAGGCATGCTAAAGACGGAGTATAACAAGTAAAACTATCCAATGAATGAGCTCTATATAACTTAATGTAACGTCATGTCTACACCTCAGTTATAATAAGTATGTGAACATAAAACACTAGAATTAAAAGGCAAAATACATCTACAATCAAATGATTGATTTAATGTAACAGAGGCTTTCCACCCTGAAAAAATGACTTCCCAGGGAGAAACAAAGTATTGTAATATTGTATATCAGGAGAAAATATCAACTTTAGGAAGCCCAACCCTAATTCACACTATATTAATAGACTATACAGTAATAAAATATTTAAAATAATTAAAATTTTGTCTGAGTGAAGTCACAATCATGTTTTTTTTTTGTGTTTAAATGAGCCTGCCGCACTCAGCTCTGCAGGACTCAAACCATGTCGTTGTTGTAGGTTAAGGGGAACAAAACCCAGCAGGATTCATGGAATGTGCTCCAGACTGCAGAAACAGTGACTGATGGGTCTGGATCACAGCACAAACAGAACACACCTCCCTGAGTTCCCACCCCTCCACCTCCCATACTTCACTTTGTTTAAAGGGGGTTTTAGCTGCTTATTTTGTTGCACAAAGCACTTACTCACATTTGGAGGAAGATTTTTGCTCTACAGTTTTCTTTAAATGGCTTGTTAGTGCTATGAATGAGCTAAATGAGATGTAGCTCCCAAACTGAAGACTTCCTTTTGTTCAGCTTCTTTTTGCTCTTTTTCTGTAGGTTATCTGCCCTCCTGCAGACCTCAGACCTCAGATAAACAACAAAAGCCTTATCAGTGTATCATAAGGGTAAAGCAGGTCTGAAACGTATCAGTGTAAAGGCTACATGAAACTGGGCGAAAACATAACTAGCATGGAATTCAGGCACCATTTGTTTGGCTTTTTGTTCAAAGTTATTTACCATGGAGAAAGCTGAGTGAGCCTACACAAGCCTGTAGCTACCAGTGAGGACACTGGGTTCATGTCATCAGTATTGTTTATTGGAATTTTGGGATTTTAATGACCTGTGGAGGGGTTTACACCCCACAAGTGCAGATTAAATACACATGGTTTTATCTTGATATGTTTTATAGTCATTATCTTTAGAAGTAACTGTTTTAGGAAGAAAATAATTTACAAGTTTAGCCCAACAAACTACTTGGTTAAAGGTACCCTATGGTGTTTTTGTCCACTACTGGTGCTGTGAAGCAATGTATCTCATGCATGCATAAATGAATATGAATTCCTGCCGATGGTTGTATGCTATTTCACTGCTGACAGTTGGTGGTACCTTGTTTGTTAGATCTCAAAGATACACATGAGAAATATGTAAACATAACTGTGTTTGTTTACAAAAAAGGCAGCAATTATGTCACAAAAGTTACTAGTTACTATTCACACACCAACAAGAGGCCCTTTCCCTGTCTTGACCAATGACAGTAGAAAGAATGGACAGAGCCTGAGTGTCACCTGTAGGTTTCTGAAGCGCTGTTTTGAAGCTGAAAATATGCGATGCTGGCCGCTGCCATGTTATATGTACTGCTTCTTCCGCCTCCCAGCTAATCTAAATATCGGACAGACGTGGACCATCAGCGGACCTGAGGCAGGCCGAATGATGCCTAGGTGCTCTAATAAGCCATCTGTAACAGCACCTACCTGTCAATCAAAGCAACTGTTAATTATACGTACATTTAAGCCTTAATATCATTTAAACGCGTCAGTTAATTTTTTTTTTACCCCCCTCAACAGGGATATTAGCTAAAGAGACCAAAACCGTTGTCTGTACCAGGCTGTAAACATGTTTATTTCTGCTGTGAAATTGGGCATTTCAATTTTCCAATTCAATACGGGTACTTATGGAGATTGACTCACTTCTGCAGCCTGTCTCAAGCGGCTGCTCAAAGAATTACAGTTTTTGGCACTTCCACATTGACTTCATTTCCTGCACCTGAGGTTGCCGCTTGGTCTTGACTAACAGGCAATGCCTCCTACTGCCCTCATTGCCTCCAGGTTCCCACTGAGTCCAGTGTAAGCGGTTCTCCTGTGGGGTAATTTAATCACAATATGCATCAGGTGACCACAATATAAACTAAATTAATACGACTAACTACATTTTGACATAGCGTCCCTACAAGAAAAAAAAGTTACAATTAATAAGCCAGTTGACATGCAGTGGATCCTGGGCTTTGGTGGCCCCTACAGGTCTGTGTTCCTGGTACAGTTACTTTGCCTAGCTGGTAATCTATCCTTGGTCACTGTTAGGGTAATTTAAACACAGGTCATTTTAGGTATTGAACAAACGACTACTGTAGTTTTTCTGATGAGGACAGAGTCCTGACACCCACAGTTATGCCTTGTGTTCCACAGCCTGTGGTCTTTGTTGAGGACTGGGAGTTGAACCATAAATCACCTGGTCACAAGCTGACCTCTGTCCCTAAGCGTGACAGTTTAGACTGAAGCTGCCCACTGCCTGATCCCAATCAGTGAGGTGGGTTGAAGGGAGTGTCAGCTTTCAGAATCATGAAACTTTGGCTAATTTGTGTTGGGTGCACAGGAAGCATTTCAAAGAGGGAGATGAAAAAGAAAAAGAAACCTAAACGTGTGGTTAATGGACCTAACCCCCCTTGTCTGTGTGTCAAATGGATTGTGTGACCTGTCTGACTCCACGACCGAGTAAAACCTTAAATGTGCCTGATTCCCAACAGGTTTCACATCAAAGTTCAAGGACAAACCCAAACAAGAACACTAGCTTGATCTAGAATATCTAGAACGTTTTCTTGTTTTACTGGACAGCTTTTGTCAATAAACACTAAACTTTGGTTTCCAACCGTCTTTTTTCTGAAACTTTTTTTTGTTTGTTTGTTTTTTGTTTTTAAGAAACCCCAAAGGAGATCCTGTTCTGACCAGAGACAGTGGGAACCTGGTTGAGACTGCAGCTTTGGTCTCCGCCACATGCTCTGTGAAAGATTTCCCTGTGCTTTGGTTGGTTGGTTGGTTGGTCTTGTAATTGAGAATTTGCATGTGAGTGTGTTTGAGTGTGTCACTCGTCACTTTTGTATGTTGTTGCCTGTTTACCCTTTCATCACACTTAAAAATAGTCACTGTTAAGACTGATGCAGGAAGAGTGAACTGCCTTTTCTTTTGATACATTTTTCTCCTGTTTTTGGTTACATTTAGGAAGCTCGGTTTAGTAATTGTCTTTTTGTTTCTTTCGGTAGAGGGTTTTGGGTTCCTCCCCTTAAAAAAAATAGTTTGCTTTATTCGTTATTTAGCCCTAGTTCAATCTGAAGAGATCATAGTGTAAACTGCCTGTGTTTTGGACTGTTAACAAGTGTGGACTCCTTTTTATGTTGTGCTCCAATAATTCAGAAACATGTCGCCCAGCGCAAGGGTGTGCCTTACTGATGTGTTTTTAATAGTTTTTGGACAGAAATTGAGCTCTATGGCACAGAGGACTAAGATATATCAGGCTTTGATATACATGCCAGACATGTTAATAGATACACTGGTAATTGTTTGGACTTGGGTTTTGTTGTTAATAAGGAAAAATCTTTTGAACTAAAAGTTGGATTGTATTAGCTTAGAAAATGTTTTACTTCGACAGGAAACAGGGGAAAACTGATTTTTTTCCCCTTTTATTCAAAAGTAACAAAATTTCCTGGGGAGTTTACATAATAGACTATTTTTCTGTTTTTACATTTTTGTTTTGTACATATTAAACAAACACAATGTAATGTGTTAAATAGTGAGCTTTAGATGTGCTGGTAGGTAGATTTTGTCACCTTCAGACAGAGCCGGATTAGCAGTTTTCTCCTGTTTTTGTGCCAAGCTAAGTTAGTCAGCTGCTGGCTGTAACTTCATATTTAGCATAGAGAAATCAGCGTGGCATGTTTGTTCTCATTTTATGAGCCAAAGAAGAGATTAAGTCTATTTGTCTATAGTCTATTTCTATTTATTTGGATGTACCACTCTTTTCCTCCAGCCTAATGACAAGGAGAGAAACAGCTGAATCACTTTACAAGGTGTTATACCTGCAATGTGTTAATATTTTATTAGCCAACACTGTGCTTAGTGCAATGTCATTTCCTCAGTCAGATTTGATGGAAAAAATAATAGTAGATTCTCATTTACTTGAGAATATAGACACACTTAGGATGACGTTTGATGTTTCTAGATAGTTAATGAATCAAACAACTGAAAGCTAGTGAAGCAGGCATGGATAAGCTCTACATGGATTGGAAATAAGTGAATGTAGAAAATATATTAAATATGTTTAAACTCATATGTCCATTTTCGAAAAGGCAAAATGCATAAATATTGTACTGTCACTGTCACTGTCTTCTTACTGGTTCTCCGAGGGAAAGCTAAATGGTTTGGTTTGTTTAGCAGCTTGGGTGCTTTGCAGGTGATCCCATGTCAGTGACTCAGCCGCTGACACAGACGTTTTGTGGCCATGTTCATGTGTAATTTTAGAGCAGACAATGGAAGTCCTGTCAGGAGACTTTGTGACGACGTATGTGAAAGGAAAAAAAACAAACCCTCGGGACAATTTGTCTGTCACTTTCTGCTGAGAGTGCAATAAGTTGGTGATGAGACACAAAACTCCCCAAAGTGCCTGAAGGCATCAGGGATGCTTCTTCATGCTGGGAACATGTGAGAGGGTTTGTGATGGTGGCGTTTGTGGAGGGGGAGGGGTCCGTTCATTACAAGTATGGACATATCTAGCTTCTGGTTACAGTGATGACAAGATCTGTGGTGCAGGGGATCTGACAGTGGTATTCAGAAAGCACAGAGAAACATGTCTGAACATGGTGCATCTGAAGAGTGTCTCCAGTCTAACAACAAACCCACCACCATCACCCCCGACAGGTCACCGTGTTTTAGGTTGACATGACCAAGAACCTGCAGGGAGACAGAAAGCATTCAAGATATTTTCACTGCAGCTTTAACCGAGAACCCTTTGACCGAGTCCAACTTCAAGTCCTCTTCAACCACACCACTCGAGGAGAGGGACCCTTAAGCAATTAGATGCATCAACTCAAGTACTGTACTCAAAAACTATAGTACTTAAGTATAATGCAGCAAGTTTTTTCTGGTACTTCACCTGCTTTTTTTTTCCATTTTGTGAGACCATCAATGAATGAAACTAACAAGTGTTGCATTAATTCCTCTGTGCCATAGAGCTCCATTGTTGCACTAGGTGCGCTACACATGTTCCTTTGTTACCAAGAACACACACACGGTCGTGCCTCCCCAAATACTCACTATAGAACACCAAATGTGGATTAATCCACTGCTGAAATGAGTCCCCAAGAAATGCACTATTTCCTCCTTTTTGTTTGCTAAAAACTACTAACTGCTATTTTTTAGGAAATTAGAGCATTTTAAAAAAAAGAAACATATTTAATCTATTTCCTCACACATAGAGAAGGAAAGTCAAAATGGTTTCGGTCTTTTGATGAGATTTGTTGACAATAAGTCCTTATATTCTTTAGGAGCCTTTTCAATTGCCACCATCGCCAAGTGTTTGTGCATGGTGGGAATTGTTGGGTCTCAGTAAATAATATTATAAAGAGTATGGCCTCTATATGGAAAGTGTCATGAGATAACTTCTGTTATGATTTGGTGCTATAGTAAATAAAATTTAATTGAAATAAACTGCAGCATGATATACACTCACTGGTCACTTCATTAGGTATAATCTAACTGTATTATATTAAAAGCTGTTGATGTAGATGTTTCCAATATTTTGGCCACCCAACTTACATACATAATATTCAACAACACTTCGCAATATAATGCACTCCATTACAACACCACTATCCACTACAACCTCAATAATAAACATAATGTAGAATTATAATCTTTCTGACAGTGTCAACAAAAAATGAAAAATCTTCATAAAAGTAGAATTCAAATTTAGTAACGTATAATCAGGTTTTGGACTAAGTCAAGACCACAATGCATTGTATCCACACAGCATGTGTATTCAATAAGTGTGGTAGGAAATCCATAACTGCAGCACAATTAGAGAGGAAAGGTTGAGGATAAGTGGCTTGTCAGAAAGGAAATGACAAAAGTTGATCAAAAATTCTTGAGAAATTCACTGATCATCACAGCCTGATGGGATGTAAAAAGGGTTCTGAAGGTGCATTTACATTTAAAGGATAATTCATACTGGTCTATTGACTGTTTCAAAGAAGCTACAGATGATGCTGCCAGTGTTTCTAATCTGTTTTATAGTAGAAAAACAAGAGCCTCTTTCCTCAGCATATGTTACTGTCCAAAAGAAACTGTCTAAGCCTGAATCCAGTGAATCTGGATGATAGGAAGCAAGTCGTAAGTGTTTACAAGGTTTACAAGGGTGTGCTCTCATTGCAAAAACAGAATCTGATGATTGCTTACAGTGAGGGAGGATTTATAGAGGCAGATATGAGGGGAGGTGCAATGTTTCATCAACAAATACCATGTTATCGTCCGTCTTACTCTCCTAATCCTATATATCACCTGAAAATCAGAAACATCCGGTAGTGGAAGGTGATAAAAACCATCTGGACATCTGCTTAAATCTCATATCTTTGCTGGCACAAAAAAACTCTTCCGCTGAGACCTGAATTGCAGATCTGTCGGTCTGATTGCAGGATGACTTACTGATGATTTCATTGTGATTATTTAATGAGAGTATGTTCCCGGGAGAGTAATAGTTCCCAGGCAAATCGTGCTGCTTTGTCTTTAGTTGTTTTTTTTTCTTGGCATCACTGCCTTTTTAGGCGTCATTTGGTAGAAAAAGATGGCAGCTTTAGACAAGAATGATGTGACTCAAGTCAAAAAGTCCCAGCTCAGAGTTGAAATGAGGACGTCGCAGTTACTTGGCTTCAATGTTAGTTAAAAAAATCTTTTTCTAGGGAAAGTGGGGTGATTTTAAAACCATGGTATTAATTGATCATTTTTTTATTGAAAAATGTACAATGTATATATATTCACATCATATACAAAGTTTTTACCTTTTTTTTTGCCCCCCACACTGAGTACAAACAGAAACAAAGTCTCATACATTTTCAGGGAGGTAACAATGATAGAACCCCCCTCCCATCCCCCATGGCGACTCCCCATGAACCTCCCACCCAGGATCCCCCCCCCCCCCCCAAAATAAATAAATAAATAAATAAATAAAAAAATCAAGGTCGACCGTGCTGCACCATTTCTTTAACTAACTTGTATGCTGCCTCCCAGGCCTGCAGAGTCTTATGGTTGGCCCCGTGCGTACGGGCAACAGACCACTCCATCAGAACAATTTCGAGAAATGAATTGGCCCACTGCTGCCAAGCCAAGGAATGTGGCGGTTGCCGCCTAAGAGCCAGCATCTTCTTGGCTGCTGTGAGACCGGCCCATAGAATACGTCTATGCTGCAGGGACAGATTTAAAGAAGAGTCGTCATTAAGCAGAAGTAAGGCTGGGGAGACTGGGATCCTGATCTTAAGAATGTCACTTAAACTGAGAGATATTTCCTTCCAGAATCTAACCACGCCGGGGCACTCCCAATAAACATGCAAAAATGACCCCTGGGCATTAAGTGGGCAAAGATCGCAATTCGGAGATGTGGTGATCTTCATAGAATAACGCCTTCTGGGGGTGAGGTACATCCTATGAACATACTTATAGTGTATTAATTGATGGTTGGGGTTTTTGGATGTACCACTGAGAATTTTCCACACTGTGTCCCAGCAAATCTCTCTATCATTTACTTCATTTAAATCTCTATTCCAAACACCCTCTACTGGTAAGGGTTTATAGGTTCCAAAAATGAATTTGTACAGTTTAGAAACCATCCCCTGTGTAGGTCCTACTGAGGCGAGTAACTTACGTAGAGGGTGTGTGGGGAGCGCTGTTCCCCACGGGACACCATATGCCCGCATAGCTGATCTTAACTGCATAAAGAAGAAAAAAGATGAACCTGGAAGATCAAATTCAGCTTGTAGATCGTTAAACGCTTGTAAACCATGGACACTATACAGGTCTTTTAGTACATTCACTCCCCTATTCTTCCAATTTGGAAATGAAAAGGGTATATTACCAGTAAGAAGTGAGAAATTATTAAAAATCGGTGTGTGATTATGCCATTTATAATCTGTGCCAACATGCTTCATTACAGTACGGTAAGATGTGAGTAGAAATGAAATAACAGGACCTAAACGTAATTTCGCTTTTTTCAATGGTATGTTAGCATACACCAGGTCTTGCAACCTGTGCGGCAGTGCAATATTCTCTTCAGTTGGTCTCCAAGAAACAGAGGAACTAGGGTTGAACCATGTAGATAGAGGGCGTAGCACATAAGACCAGAAGTAGATTTTAAAATCTGGCAGAGCTAACCCCCCAGTGTCTTATGAGCGGTGTAGTTCTGTTGTTCACCACTTTGATCCAGACCAACATTCATGACACCCAGAGGGTGAATCCTACTGCCTACTGATTCCCTGAGTTTTGTTCTTGTGGCATGAGTTGGCTGACATTCTTTTTAGCTAAATGAGTCAACAAACATTCATGCTCCCCTCACGACAGGTTTTAACTTTAGTCGTTCTCTGTCTTTTGATTTAGCGCCATCATCAGTGAGTTCCTTGCGCCATTCCCTGCCATGAACAAAGATGAAAACTTGATATTATACCTGCTGCTACTCCAGCTGCCATCTTTTTTGGGATGCACCAAGTGAAAAAAATCATGCTGGCTCTATGCCATCATGGCAAACTCGTCCAGTCCTAACATGGTTAGGATTAGTCAGCAGCATCACCTAACCTGTAAATCTTTCTAAATCATACTGAGGTTTGATGCTGCCCCTCACCTTGTTAGTGAAGGATTCAGAATGAGGCTGAGGGCTCCACTTGCTAACTAACAAAAGCATCTAATTCACTTTATGAAAGTGGGGGTGCATGTGCATCCCCCCATGTTGTGTCTCACTGGCCACTCACAGTCCTCCGCAGCTGTGACCTAGATCTATTCGATGGGAACCCAGGCTGGCTCTTATGTCACCTTTGCTCTCACGGTTCTCTGACCAATCGCTTCGCCCGAAGACATCAACATGATGGGGCAAAACAGACAGGAAAACCCAAAGAACTTAGGTTATTTACAAAAGTAGTGTCCAAACAGTTAGCTGTTAGCCCCTCCTCTTCACTCCAGAGGGAAAACAGACACTTTGTGAATCTCGCTGCCCTGAATGCCGTAGACACTGAGGCCTGTTCAGGCCTGTGTAATCACTCACTCTTTTGTCAACGAGGGAACAAATTGACAAAACTACAGATTAGACTTTCCAGTAAAATGACCAGCAGACATAACAAAGTTGTCACCACAGGTGCAGCATAGTTCTGATAATGTGTTGCTAGAAGAGAGTCGTATTTCATGTGTGGAAAGCAGGTTTTCAAGTCAACAGAAAATCAAACTGTCGACAAAGACATGTCATAACACTGCAGTGCCCTGACTTCAGATTAGTGTGAATTAAAGTGGAAAAATATGACAAGTATGCAAAAACACAGGGTGGATATTGAATCAATGAATCATCAAAAAAGAAGAACAAGCAAGCAAGTTAACTGATTGTTATGCCAAGGTCAGTCCTGATGATACTTTTGAGAACTGGGTGTGTTTTCCCTTGTTTTATTTGAACATTTTTTAGTCCTGAAGAAGTAAAATCCAGTAATTTACAAGACACAGAGATCAGAGGGAAGTTTTTTCTGTGATTTTAATCATCTTATGACAATCATCTTATGACTTGCATGACATCACCAATAACATCATTCCTCTTTCTCTTCTCAGTGTTTAAAGTTGTGTGTAATAAAAACTTGTCTACATAACCATTTCTAACATCTTCATGAACAGCCACTTTTCTCCTGATTTAAGGTAAGATTATTGTGGCAAGATGACTTTTTTCCTTTTTATTGATATTTAGGTCAATATAATGGCACTGTATCACTGCCTTCAATTCTCTGCTTCTTTCTCTATTGAAACTATTTTTCTGAAAACATTAGGCTATTGCTGTGTCTGTAATCACATATTGTACTATCCATACTTAACATGATGTCAAATTGAGTATGCAGCGTGTTCCAGCTGCATGGTTAGAGCACAACCACACTGTGGCTGGTAAGGGAGCATGGTTAGATAAAATAATAAAGGATGATGGTGAGTGCAGGTGAAGCAACTACATGCAAGCTCAATATTTCACACTAATATATTTCACAATTTTAATTTTCCTTATAATAATACTGCAAAAAAACCCACCTTGAATGGAAGAGATCATTTTTATAGTGTTTATCACATTTACATTGTAATAAACAGAGCTCAAATCGTTATTGTCATCATCAATAAAGTCATGTTGATGCAATGACGAGTCTGCTGGAAATGGCATACCTAATCCTTTAGCGTGCAGTATGCAGTACATACTGATTGAGTATGTTGGCAGTATGTTAGTATGCAATTTCAAACACACCATGTGTCATGGTTATTAAATTCTTCTTTTTGTGAGGTGTCGTTTGATCAACTTTAAGATTCTTCAGTGTAGTTAAGAACAACGCTTATCTTATGATTGGTTGTTCTTCCCTGACTCATACCTGTGACAACATTGTGGTATTTTTCTCTGTGAATTTCTTGTCAGAAAATTGCCATCTTGTATCTATCTCCAAACTGCGCTTTGATTGTTGGAACATTTTGTCCTGTAAACATCAGTTTACCTGAGAATACAAAACACTTAAACTCTTGTGTGGAAATGCAAGGCTACTCCCAATATTTATTACATTCTTCCCAGTAACTACTTATCTCAGTTGTTTGTTTTTTTTTTGATCATTTCCTTTTACATGTACCTATAAACAGGACATTCCTACAAACAAGCAATTCTGCTAAATCAATCTACTGTGCATAAGAAAAAAATAAATCTTCAGGATGTAGTAATGTGATACAGAAGAAAAGGAGATATAAACAAAGGAAACACGAATTATGGCTGCAGTAAACTGCATCCAACATTACAACACCAGAACGAAGAAGAAACCTTAGAATTAAAAACATGATTAGGTGTGGAAGACTGCAGTAGACCAAAGTCAGGCAAACAACATGGAAATAAATGAGAAAAGCCACCAAAACTCATGACTGTGACAGTATGTGTACAAGTGTAACGCGTGCCACTGACGCCGTCATGACGGGACCATATGGAGGACCCCTCTGTTTTATGGTGTTGTTGACAAAATGCCTTTAAGACCTGTTATTACTGCTTCCTGCCCTGCAGACAGGGGAACTCAGCAACCTCTCTCTCTCTCTCTCTCTCTCTCCTCCCCAGAGATCAGACCTGGCTGCACTGAGGCAAAACCTTAACACTCTGCTGCTGTCATCCTGCATGCACTGGAGAGGAGAGGACATCAGAGTTTGGCAGCAGAGTCAGGACTGCTTCCAGTGCTGCTGAGTACACAAAAAATAAATAGTGATGATAGTAATTTCTCCAAAGTAAGAGCAGCACCCGGACTAATTACAGTGACAGTTCAGCTCCTGCGCCCGCGTAAAATAGCCATTTTCTTAATTACAACATAAGTGTCATTGGTCCTGATTTTTCCGAGGAAATGCATGCACGTGTGCGCGTGTGAAGGTGTTAGGTTGCACTTGAACACACAGAACAGTGTAGATTTACTTAAACCTTCACCTAAATTCTTCATACAATAAGGTGGATATCTAATAAATACTACATAGTATTTATTTTGGAGCAAAGTGACTCATTCCGTAAAGTTGGCACAAGAAAACAATTGCAAACTTTGTGCATGTGTGTCCTCAGGGGGTGGGGGAGTCACTTGTAGCAGGGGAAGAATGAAGTAACTCAACACTGCAGATGCCTATAAAATGTAAAATGATAAATAATTCTTCTGCAATGCAACAACTTAAACCAAGACGACTCATTCTACACCAAAACATCAACAAGTTTCCAAATTTCTGGAGAGCAACGTTTTCTCTTTCTGCCTTCGACTCTGCACCAGGTAAAAAGGGGGAAAAACAAGCGTCCTCCAACTCACCGGTGCCACTTTGTACCTGCTGGATCCCCGCACTGGAAGACAAAGTGAGCTCGGGAGGCATTGCAGCGCAAAGACGCAGCAGCACACGACCAGAGAAGTCCGCATCCTCACCGCCGTCAGGAGCCGTGGTGGTGCACAGGCAGGCTGGTTTTGGCGCAGCTGTGTGCGGTGCGCAATGCCGGGAGTCACACGGCTGCAGGATCTGGGGCGACGTCTCTTTAAATAGACTCTGATTTCTTTGTTCTCCTAAGTTTTTTTTCCTCCACATACACACTTTTTTTTTTTTTTTTTTTTTTACAGCCCAAGGCTGATAATACCACCCGCTACCATGTGACTCTTAACTCTTTCTCTGCCGCGTCCCTGTCAACTCAAAACAGATGATTTCTTTTTTTTTTTTTTTTTTTTTTTTTTTTTGTGGTTTTGATTTGATAAACACAAAGAAACCCAACACTAATTTTTAGAGTGAAAACATTACACATACACAATATCTCACATTAAACGACACGTTCATGCCATCCAGTGCCTATGGGAATATTATGGGATTATTATAGGATTATAGTAGTACAAGTACACTAAAGTCCTAACTAACCTGCCACAAAACGCGCTACAACTCTATTTAAATCCTTTTCGTGAGGAGAAACACATTTTGTCAATTTTAAGGAATTTAACAGACCCAGTGCACACCTGTGAATTAAAAGATTTCTTTGTTTGTTTCCATGCAGTTTAACAGCCATGGCTTAGAAATACCGAGGTCATGAATCCACTCCCCACCTCCCTTATAAAAATATGAACACATCAAAAAATACATTTTGAATTTGTTTTCATTTTTACCATTTTTATTATTCTTTTCAGTGAAAGAAGACAACTGGACAGCATTTTTTAAGGTGGATTTATAAATTGTTTAATAAGCCTACAAAGTAGAATTTTCTCAATATTTGATACTTAAATTTATCTGAAACATCTGAAATAAATATATTTGGAGATACATGCTTTTCATCAGACAGGGAATATCTAAATTCAGCTGGTAAAATGATAAATTAAAATAATACTGGACTCAGTCTAGCCTGGCGGATCAGCAGATCCGCCAATTTGCATCTCAACTGCTCAACCACTTTGTGGCAGCTACTTGCAGCAGAGATGAGGAGTAGACTTCAGTGGTCTGGTACGATCAGTTCTTTGTAACCCCACAGTCCCAGACTTTCAAACTTTTAGTTTTCACAGATGCTGACTCAAGTGACATTACTTGAGGACATTTTTTAGACTTCACACAGCTCCCTATGGAGCCGCAAAAGGCTTCATTTTTCACACATGCCCGACACTTGTAAACTCACTTTGATGTGTAAAATTGGTGGCGTTCTCCTTTAAATTCAGAGGAGTCATAGGATTAACTTAGTGTAGCATAAATACTTGAAGCAGAGGTAAACAGCTAGCCTGGCCCCGTCCAAGAACCAAAATATACACCTCCCAAAACCTCTGAAGCTCACTAATTAACATGTTGTATCTTGCTTGTATAATCCACACAAAGAAAAATGTAAAAAAAAAAAATAAGTTTGTGGTTTTAGGGGGAGCTAAGACACTGCACAGATGATTGTTGTGGATGGATAAATTGTTGTTCAGCACACACAACTGGGTAACAATGCATAGTTCACCAACTGTTTTACTGTATTTGAACATTTAAACAGTTTTGCTGTGTCTGTAGATTATCTATAGAGTATATGTGAGAATTCATGAACATACCCTGACCAATATGTTCCTAATCAAACCTTCTCCACAGTGGTGTAATATCAGAAAACGGTTTTATTTGTGAAGTGTAGATTTTATGAGAATGGAAGAAGTGTGTAATAAAGAATGAAATAATAAAACTTAAAAATATGCTGATGGAAGAAATCCACTGATTTACTTTTGCAGCTGTAAGATAAAATGCACAGGCTCCGCAGTTCGACCCACCTCCATCCCTTTGTGTAGGAAAAACTCAGTGAGTCAGTTTGAGATCATTTCTATAATTACAGCCACTAATAGCAGCAAAGAATTTAGCAGAGCTTTCCTGTGTAATGGCTGTCAGATTTCTGAAGACTTTTTGCACATGAAAAAAGGACTCTAATAAACTCTGATTGCCTGACAAGGAATTGCAAACTCTGCACCACATCAGACCTGTTATCTTACAAGTGTAATGAAAGAGAAAAGGGAAAGACTTTATGAGAAAGTGACACTACTAATTTCTGGACAGGAGACTATAATTAATGTTACTGTATGCACATGTGTCACGTACAGAGACCAATTAGAGTTAATGTTGAAACTGGATTGGTCAGATGTCGGTGGATTTTGGCCTTCTCCCTCTTATTTAAGTTGATGATGCAAGCACTATGTAGTAACACAATTGTGACAGTTATAATCAAGATTTATGGTTCTGTTTTCAGTAGTTATGTCACATACAGACTGAGATTAGAACAAGATTTATCTTTTTATCTTATAATCAGGTTTATCCTTGTGACTAGATAGATAATAGCTATAAATAAACAACTTTTAGTATAAAATGGGTATGTCAAAGTATATCAATAAGTATACACCTATTTGCTCTCTTTCTGCGAGTAAGATGAGAACATCGTAGACACAAAATGCCCTAATTAACATGTTCTGAAAACATGGATAAACAGAAATGTAAGAATTATAATTTGTGATGTGAGGTTGAGTTAGCTGTATAGGGACAATGGTACCAAATCTGGCAATTTCACTGTAATGACAAGACTTTAGGAAGCTGTGGACAATTATTGCAGTAACTGTTTGCCAAGAAATGCTTTCCAACTCCTCCTGACACCACAAATTGTTGCTGCTTTGCTTTCATGCTTTTGTTGGACAGATGAAACAAGCATGCATTACTTGTTTGTTAGCAAGTTTACTAACAGGATATCAGGCCACACTCAACAATAATCAGTTATACTCAGAAGCTCACACTTTGAGTCTTAAAAATTATATTGAAATCTTAATATCAAATCATAAATACTGAAATTGGCCAGTGTATTATATTACATTTCCACCATATTGTTTAAATGTAGAGCCCTCTAAATCTGACACACTGGAACTTTAAAATCAGATTTACTCTGTTTTGATCATGCTCTATGTATTTTGAGAGGAGAGTGTTCTTGATCTCCAGTTCTGCTAAATGAACTTTCCGACTCTCGCTCTTGTAACTTTCAAGTAACCTGCACCACGCTGGCCATTGTCATCATATAAACAAGCTATCTCATGTTCCCCACAGATGGTCTCAATACATTTTCCTCCTCAGTGCTTTTTACAAGAGGTGGCAGTGTTCCAACACATGACAGAAGCTCTCAATTAGAAAAGAAAAATGCTTCAAAATCAGGATCCAATTTACTGCCAAGTCCAATAAATATATAGGAATCTGCGTGGATGATACTGGTGCACGCAAATGCTGAAAACTAACAAGAGTATCACAAAACATGCTGATTCAGGTGTACTTTAAAGCACAAGAAAGGACCTGTAACCCCAACTGTACTCTGCAAATTTAACCCTGGTTACAAAAGTTCACTCTCATTTGGAGCTCTCCCTCATTGATTGACACAACACTCTTGTGGTTTAATCATCAGTCCAGATGATTAATCTGTCTCTCAGGGACAAACTTCATCCAATCAGATCAATGAACCATATAACTTAGTCAAAATCTTACCGAAGCCAGGCTGAGCTTTATCTCAGCTTTAGGACACAAATGACAAACTATTGGTCATGCTGAAATATGTTTAACAGTGCTCATACTCAATACAGCTTAGTGTTTCAAAGTTTTCATGTATACAATAATAGCAATACATTTATTTCATATAGTGTTTCAAAAGGTATTAAAAGGCATTTTACATGGTAACAAAAAGACAACAGCAATATCAGCATAAAAACAATTCCTTCCTTTCTCTGGGTGCTATGTTAAAACAAGGTTGTGACTCACTGTGGTCATTAAAGACCTCATGGCACCACAAAGAGTAGGGGGTTCCCCAAAGTCTGTGCAAAATCCCCAACCTTACTCTCTCCATCTGGCCACTTAATCATCCCTCAGTGTAATGGCTCAGTGGTTCCCTCCTTCCCTACCTCAAGCTGATGTGTGGTGAGTGTTCTGGCATAAAATGGCTGCTGTGCATCACCCATGTGGGTGCTATATATCGGTGGTGGTTGAGGTGAGTTTACCCCCGTCATATAAAGTGCTATACAAGTGTAATCCAGGATAAGCAAGCGTATAACATAAATATTTACATTCATTTTATCTCAGTCTGACACCTGCAAGTTAGTTCCAGGCTTACTTCCAATTCTTGTGTTACCATGTCTTTGTCCAGGTCAAATCAAGCTGACGATGTTTCCAGATGAAAAGATTTCCATCTGGTCCTGATGCAGCTGTTGGTCTGATATGAATGGAATCTTTGATCTGTTTATCACATGCACAGATGAAAATGCAAAAACCATTAAAAAAAAGGCACACAACAAAAGTTCACAGCATGGCATTCCAATGAGCTAATGCTTAGCTGGTGTTTGCATGCGTGTAATGGGGGTTGTTCTTTCCAAGGGCTTTAGATTTGGACGTGACAATAACATAAAGGTTGCTGAAGAAAGCGTGGTTTAATTCCTGAACCAGCACGATAAATCTGAAGATAAATGTGAGGCTAAATCTGAATACTTCACCCTCCCTCATTACCACAGCCAATGTGCAGTTCCATAAGGTACATAACCCTCAAGTGCTCTAGATGATACAGCTCAGTTGTAGACGAGGTGTGAATCTGATATTTAAATGAATCTTTACCGGCTAAAATAAGGAAAATTAGAAACCAAGTAACTGAAAGTTACTCTTATGTCCGCATCACCCTCCTTCATGACAAATGACAAAGACTGAATGTTGGCAAAATCCAGTGTTTCATTAAGCTCCACTGGTAACAAATCTATTATTCTGGTGGCATCTTCACTGACCTTTGCTTTCACTTGCTAAAATGACGAATGATAGCAGTGGCAGATCATATCAGCTGTCTGTAATTAATGTTGATTTTGTGAGTAACTTCATCAGGTCAGAATAAAAATGACATTGAATGTGATCAGTTTCATGTTCTCTCGCTGTTTTCTGATTGTTTATGAGGTTAAAAAAAGCATAATTACAGTCCACTCAGCAGGTTTTTCTCAGCAAATTCAAGTTATAGATGATAGCCATCCATGTCACATTCTCACAGTTAAACTTTAGTTCATATCAATAATGTTAGCTTGTCAACTCAAGCTAGCTCATGAACAATAAAATTGGGCTGAACTTAGAAGGCTACTCTACATACCAAAATTTGATTGGGATATCCCCAACAACAAAACTATCTAGGCTGGCTTTGTCCAAAGGTAACAAATTATATCTATACCATTACTTCTAAAGTTAATTAAAATGGTATATCTCATTTGTATAATCTGTACCAAAACCAAAGTGTACAAACAACAATTTGTTGTTTTGCTTTGGGTTATGTGTCAACCTATTTCTTGGAAGTAATTTCCTGGAGTCTCCACTGGTTGCACACCGACTGGTCCCAGAGAAGAAATCAATCTAATTTGTTACCTTTGTTCAGGGCCAGGCTAAGTGGTTTCTCCTGTTTTCAGCCTCTGCTCTAAGCTAAATTAGCCAGTTACCGACTCAAACTTGAGAATACAAACATGAGAGTGAGAGGAATTTTTTCCAAAATGATGCATTACAGATCTGGTGATTTTTGGCTTGAATACCAGTATTTCATTACTACCAAAACCCAAAGATTAAATCAGTTGTCGCAAATCAGCTCTTATTTTCTTATCTCTTACTTCTTTCTTATTTTGACAACAGATACTTTAAATCAATCCACATGTGAACAGGAGGGAAAGTTGCATTTGGCAATAACTTGTTTAGGACCCGAAATACAAAATTTGTAAGTCTTTGTCTCAACATGGGACATTACAGCCAAAACTTGAGACCCAATTATGACTTGCAACACTCTGACTTCGTCTAACTGTGTGAACCAGAGTAACTACGTGTGTTTCTGCAAATCTGTATTCAAGCTCACTGAGGTGAAAACATGCATGTAAGTACACAACTGCTAGATTGTTAATTTAGTGTTTCCTGTATTTTAGAAGAATGAATGGCACCACATTAATTCCTCTGAAGGATGAAAATGAGCTGTGAGCTATTCAGATTGTCACCTATAAAGATGTGAAGGAATTAAAAAAGGCTCCAAAATGTCTTTATTGTTATTGTCAGCAAATCCAAAACCAACATTAAGTCAGACTCAGTATGTTCCGTCTTCCTTACCTCACCTCTCATGAGCCTAAAGCCAGTTGGTCTCCGAAGATGTAAATCTTTGAAAACAGATGAACATGTGTGATATGTTTGAAAGCTCCGAAATAGACCTTGTGGTGGATATTGCTGCTTCCAAGCTCAAACAAGAACTTTGAACCTAAACGGTCAAGCCAACAAGGATAAGAGGGAGCCTTTGAAGTGATTGTAAAAAGATGGAAATTTGAACATGGCGTTACAATTCCACAATAATCCACCTACTAAAGATGATCATGTAATATGATTGAAAGCTCCAGAGCAACTACTTAAGGCTCAGTCATTTCATAAAACAGCTGGACACTATAGTTTAGTAGTACATTTGTTTGGGACTACTTTCAGTGCCGATTAATCCACATTTGGCGCTCTATTGAGTATTTGGGACAACAGGAGCAACAATAACCTACAGTGTTGTGTGTTCATGGTAATGAAGGAGCATGTCACCAGTGCAACAGTGTGACTCACTGATGGGTTTTTAATAGTTTTCTGACAACAATGGAGCTCTATGGCACAGAGGAATAAGATATATCAGGCAACAGTGTTGGTTGTGGTCTTTTAATGAGATTTCTCAACTATAAGAAAAATATAGAACATCACCAGCCTTATCCTGTAAGAAGCTTTATTAAAGTATCCAGTGACTGTTTGTTGTAGCAGGGTGGTCTGGTGGTTGAATAGATTGTCCGGTCATAAAAAAGGTCGCAGGTTTGATCGTTGCCACAGCTAATGTGTCCGTCAAACACCATGTGTCCATGAGCTAAACACTGAGCCATTGTGTAAGAGTTTGGAGTATAAATCTTAGTCGTGGACAGAAAAGTAGTCTTGCTTTTTATGGCAACATCCAGCTGTATAACTCTGACATGTGATACATAAGTTTGAGATGAAACATGTAACATACATCTTACATCTTGGTAATAGATTTATATCTAGCAACTGACTCATAAAAAGTCCCTCTCAGATCAACTGCTCCATATCGAAGCGATACCCATCATCCTTAATGAAGGGCTTAACTCAAATCATACACTTCCTGTCATTATGATACCTCCTGTTTGAAGTGAACCACTGGCCCTAAAGTTTAGCCTAAATCTGCTGCCTGAAAAATCCATTTTTCATACGGCTGGTTATGGGTTCGTGTCAGCCGCACTTTTCGAAACAAAGACCACATGTGTCCACTTAATGCAAACCAGACGTGCGGATGGAAGCGACCATCCTTCAGCTGCCAGTCTCCTCTGTCTAGCCTCGTGGAGAGCAATGAAAAATAGCTCTGAAGGGGGATTGGGGGACGCAGTGGGTGTTATTAGTGGGTTTGAAGGCATTAACCCTCGTTCTCCCCTTTTGGTGTGACCCCAGCTGACCCCTGGCAAGCCTCGCCACAACAAAAGGGCCAAAGGTTGAAGGTGGAAAGAAGGGAGATCAAAACAGAGCCAGAAACGTGTGCTGCTGCTGGTGCTAATCTTGGTTTTCCTTTAAGTGTATCATGCCTCAGCATCCTCTGTGGTGAAATAATGGATTTTCCTGATTGGCGCTTATGATAGCATGCATCAGTTTGCTGCAGTTTCTGTGATAAAAAGAAGTTTAGTGTTGTGGGTGATGAAGAGTTTCGATTGCCAGTATGGTTGAAATATTTTGTGTTTCAAAGCCATGGAACAATAAGCTAGCTTAAACTGTGGCATGAAGATAAAATACATGCAGCTGGTCAAGAAATCTCACACAAAGTTATAGTTTATACAGGGATTTGCAGTGTTATAGTGACCTTATTATACTTTATTGTATTTCTCCATTAATTAAATAATTAAAACAATCATAGTGCATGCAGAATACTTTGACATTTAACAGGATTTGACAAAACATACCCAACTCAAGGTCAACTTGCTAGCTTTTTTAGAGCTTTCAACCATATCATGTGGTCTTCATCAGCGATTGGAGGTTAATTAGTTGTCATGGAGATTATTCTACAATCCAGGAAAAGCAAAATGATCATGGGTCTTTTATAGGACACTTGTTCTCAGACTATGGTATGTACGCCACTGCTGGTACACAACATTCATCTTGTGGAATATCAGAAATATCTTAAAAAACATATTATACTATCAAAATACGACAAATTTCCAAATGTAAATAAACCATAATATCTCTGGAATGTAATTTAAAATTAGTTTTTAATTTACTGCAATATTTTGTTTCAGTATCAGCCTGCTATGTACTCATGTAGTGCACATACCTCCATAATTTGTCAAGAGCTCAAATGTGACATCAAGACAATAATCAAAAGTTAATTTAAAAACATTGCAGACGCTGCTCCAAAGGGGAAGAGGTGTGGATCAGAATATCCCTTTACATCAAATTAGCTCTGGTTCTTAAACCGGTTCTATTCAGGATTAAAGAAATAGTCTTTTTTATTAAACCTGCGTCCTGCGTAAACTGTCTGTAGCTGAATAGGGTTGGCCTATGCTACTGTAATGTAATGTCATAATGGTGATACTTACGTGTAAAACGTGTAAAAAGAAACATTGCTTTATAATGCAGAGATAACTCTTCATGGACATTTCTGTCAGTGACTGCTAACCTGTGCAATGAAAATTTTGATATGTCATAGCAGGAAGCTCACATGTCTATTAATGATAGCTGCATTCCACTCAAAGGAGGTCCTGCTGTGTATACTGGTTCACTGTCACTGTTACTGATAGACTGGGAATTTAGTCCTACTGTTTTTTCTGCCTTTGACAGGCCAAAGGTCTGCTGAGCAAACAGTCCATTATTGAGTACACATTCACCATTTTTGTTTGGCCTGAAGTGACTTTTTTTCTTCTATGGCATACTGTGCAGTGCTGCTAGTCATCTCCACAAAGCAAATGATTCGTTTTGATGGGGGTAAATTAGTTCTCAAGTGAAACAAGAAAGATTATTCTTGATCTCACAAATGGCAGTTTGACAATGCAAATTTATAAACAGTCTTAGTTGCATGTCAACAATTTTCAAAGAAAGAAAAAGATGGAAAATTTAAAAATACGCCAACAGAAGAACTTGTTGGCACATCACCTGAGGAAAAGTCTTTATCACTGTATACACAGAAGTTGGGGGAGCTGGGAATTGAACCAGCCCTCCAACCCTCCAAACTATTGGACAACACACTCTACCGCCACAGCCACAGCTGCCTGATGGTTCAGTTTGTAGAGATTATTGTTAGTTTTTTAATTGGCTTAATCGGCTTGTAAAAGTGTTTTTAAATATAATTGTTTTTATACAGAAAAATATTATATTGCTTGGACTGATTGTTATTAATTACATATATTTAATGTATACTTGTGAAAGTATAGTATCTCTATCAAGCTCCGATGTGAATAATCATGGTATTTCCTAAGGTGGTGCTGTAATATTTTGACTCAAAGTAGTTGCAAAAGTATTCTAAAATAATCTCAACCGTCCCGTAGTTTCTGGAGCTAATGCTATATGGCTCAGGACATTGTGGAAAAACATTCAGTCAGTCAGTCTGAATAATTGAACCTGTTGACCTCGTCCTCTTTCTTCTGCATTCCAGGTGGAAGTGAAAGAATTTCTGACAGACCCTACAACCATCTCTGTGTTGTTTCCTCTGTAAACAAAGTTATATTTGACCAGCAGATTCAAACATGAACTGATGTGAACCTCAACGGGCAAACAAGAATTCAAGACTTTTATTGACCTCTTTCGGTCATCAGGGGGAACTGCAACAACATGGACCCTAGGCCCCAAACCAAGATCTTAAATAAAGGGAAATGATTTATTTCTACTAACTGGTGAAGTTGTATTGTTTTATTTGTTGCCAAAATAACAAAATAATTGTGCAAAATCAATGAAACAATGAGAAAAGCATTCACTTAAAGCAAAAACAGAAGACAAAAGTCCAAAAGAAAACGGCTGCTCAGCCCTTCAACTTCAGGTTTAGCTTCTTCAATCAACATTCTTCACCTCTGCCATTGTGTCCATAGAGGCTGCTGAGCTGGGTTGCATTGCTCACTTGGCCAGCTCCAAGTTCTGGGTCCACTTCCCATCAGCATTCCACTGGCCTTAAAACCTCCTCTTCCTGGAGGTCCAAAATGCCTGTGGTACAAACACTGACACTCCTACAATGCTCTGAGCTCAAAGTCTGGTCAGCCCAGCTAACAAACTGAGCTAGCATTAGCTAACAGCAGCCATAGTCGGCAGCAGTTTACTGTCCATCAGGAAACTCTATAAATCAACAAAACATGATGCGCAAAAAAAAGGAGGAGATCAGAGGAAAAACCAGAAAACATTTTCTCCATAAAATCTGAAAGAAAGAAAGAAGTTGAAAGTTATATAATCCATCACAAATCTATAAGGCAATTATTCACATTAAATAAATCTTCACGGTTATTCTGAAAAATATACAGTACGTGCAAATTTGGAGATAATGAGAGACTTCCAGAGGATGATGACTGGAAGTTATAAGTTAATAGTTTTTGGCTTGGAAGGAAATAATTTAGTGAAATGAACATTATTACCTATTTAGTTTTATTGCCTTCTACAGCTGAGAAACTTGTGCCTCCACTCCCCTGAGATGTACCTCAATCAGTCAGATCAGCTCGGGTGTGCTCTGTCCTACTGCTGAAAGCCTTCAAGGACATAACCCACAGACCAAAACCAAACCAGTCAGGAATCATAATCATCCTTCATTCATCAATCATTCTTTATTGGACTGAGTTTGTAAGTTTTATGTCTTGTGATGACAGTTGTGTAAACACCCAGATCAATTCAATTTTCAGTTCAATTTTATTTATATAGCACCATATCATAACAAAAGTTGTCTCATGACACTTTTCATACAGAGAAGGTCTAGACCGTACTCTTTATAATATTATTTACAGAAACCCAACAGTTCCACCACGAGCAAGCACTTGGCGACAAGATCACATTGCGACTGTGTCGTCACAGTCCTGCTGAGGCTTGAGTCCCACTGGAACTAGATTAACTATTAACTTGTCTCATCAAAATATTTAGTTTAGTAATTTCAAAATGAGCTAATATTTTCCATGAAATGGTGAAATGTCTCAGTTTTAACACGTGATATGTTGTTTATGTTCTATTGGTAATAAAATATGGGTTTGTGAGATTTGCAGATCACTGCATTCTGTTTTTATTTACATTTTACACTGTGTCCCAACTTTTTTGGAATTGGGGTTGTACAAACAAGCCCCAACTAGCAATTTTTGGGACTCATAAGATCTGCTGCTAACGTCTTGGTGCCAGATACCACAGCCACACATCTAGTGGAGCCCATGCCTTGACAGGTCAGGGCTTTGTTCCCGGCAAAAGGGAGACCTACACAATATTAGGCTGCTAGTCATAATGTTATGGCTGATCAGTGGAACTCAAAACTGTTTTTCTAAGAATATTTGAACATTTAAAGCAGGGACACAGAGTAAGGACTTATTTCACTGTATGCTTAAAACTTCACAGCCTTATTTAGAGAGGACTACATTGTTTGAATATTTTGATGAAACAAGTTAATAGTTAATCTAGTTCCAGTGGGACTCAAGCCTCAGCAGGACTGTGACGACACAGTCGCATTGTGATCTTGTCGCCAAGTGCTTGCTCATGGTGGAACTGTTGGGTCTCTGTCAAATCATTGCATTCTGTTTTTATTTACATTTTACACAGCGTCCCAACTTTTTGGGAATTGGGATTGTAAAACACATCCCACATGTGCTTGATTTGATTAAGATCAGGGGAATTGAAGGGCAAGTGAACACCTTGAACTTGTTGGTCCTCAAACCATTCCTGAAACCTTTTTACTCAGTCATCTTGTTAAAGTAATCGAAAGTCTGTGTAAAGGCAATTCTGAGATTTCTTTCAAAATACATTAAATATGTTGGAAAATAGTTGCTGAAAACATAGAGATTAATTCATCTTACTTAGAGTGTTTCAAAGTTAGTCATGTCATTTTCTGAACTCATCTGACATGTTTCAGTCGCTTCAAAATTGCTGCTTGACTGCTCCCATAAGTGGGCGTGGCTTCAGCACATTTAGTGGACACGCCCCCACAGTCCTGGAGCTGAGAATACTAATTTTTACCTGATTTTGATACCTAATTTCATCAACTTGTGGATATTTTTAATCATTCAAAATTGGCTGGGTGGTTCATACCACTTTCTTCTTTGGTGTGACAAACTCAGAACACATATTTATTCTTACTTTACACATGGCCATTTTTTCTGCTTCTTACACGAGCTTTGAAGACAAAATGTTCACAATGTACTCTTTGCTTATTCTTAGTGCAGGCTCTAGATGTGGCAATGCGCTCATATTATTGTAGTCTATTGGCAGTGACTAGGGAGGGATTATTTTACATATGAAGATTTGATTTGATTTTGTTTTCTTTGTTTTCTGTATAACGTTGCACTTGTTTTGTTTTTTTGTTTTTTTTTAAGTTATATTACCCATTTCATGTCTATCTGGACACACTGGTGCTAATTGCTGTACTCATGTCTACCTCATGTTTTTGTAATGACCATTCAGCATTGCACTTTGGATATATTTAAAATCCTTCAATAAACAGATTTTGATTTTAAAAAATGTTCACTTGCTGCCTAATATATCCCATCCACTGACAGGTGACAGATGATAACAAGATAGTGTTACTTACTACACCTCATTTTATGCACTTATCTTGAGTTAAATGTAAAATCTGAATATGTTAACTGCAGCCGTCAGATAGTTGTATGGGTTAGGTGACAGTGTGGTGGAGCCGAACTAGAACGATAGTTTCTTAAAAATTAAGTACTCAAGCTGTAGCTGAGAAGCCGCAAATTTTGCTGAAGGAGGCTGGTGGATTTGTTACACTCGCCACTGTGTGTCGATCAGAACACAATTGAACAATCCAGGATCCAATATATTTCTTTTATTGTTGGCTATTCTTTTTGTCGTGGTTCTACAGAAACAAAAGAGACAACAAGCACAGTGCCATCAGACAAACCGTGTAATTATAAAATATACACCTCATAACCCCATATTACAATAGAATATATGATATAATAATAATCCAGATAACAACAAAAGATAAAGTACTTACAAGTATTCAAGAACGCACAACATTAATCGGGACCACTCCGCAGCTCTGTCAGCTGTGCCATATGGCAACCGTACTCTCTGCTGTCTAATTAACTGGGAAGCATTAATACAGCCAGCCAGTAGGTGGCGCCTATTCCCTGAACTAAACACACCGTTCTACAGGTATTTGGCAGTAGAAGTCCAGCCTTTCTAACTGCTAAACATCTATACAAAAAAAAACCATACAAAAGTAGCAAGTGACCATAGGAATAAAATGCTTTATACAACTATGAGATAGAACTACAAATGGCTGTAAACAGATGAAAGAAGTGCAGCCTTTCTAACACAAGCAATGTATAAAAACCTCAAAACTATAAGAATAGAGTTGGAGTTAATGGACTTTTTTTTTTACTTCCCACCACATCTGAGCCAAGACTGTCTGCTCCTGTTCCCATCATCCCGTCTCTCCCTGATGGCCCATTTGTACCTCGACCCATGTGAAAACACTAACTATCCATCTGCCAATCAACAGGTTTGTTATGACGTGGAAATTCAAGAACTTTGTCTGCAGTTATCTGTGAAAGGTGTTGCTCATTAAAAAAATTAAAAAAAAGAATAAAAATAAGACTCAAAGAAACACATCTTTGAGTCCAAAACTCTAAGATAAATAAGAATCCCAGCAGAAGTCCAAATAAACAAAAATCCAAAATTGATCAAGACTATAGGAGCAGGAACACAGAGAGAAGCACAGAGACGATACAAACTACAGTAACATCGGGTGGTTAACTTTGCAAAATGTTTAAACTTTAAAGAAATTTTTTAATCAAGCAGTTTAATTTAAAGTTATCTTCACATGTGAAAAAAATGCCAGTTTGCATGACTATGCTTAATATGTATGCCAAATGTTACCCTCTTTCACAACACTGAATCCCAGATTAGAGGCTTGCCAGTTAGATAAAAATGTGATAATCTCAGCAATGTTTACAAAATGTTGGACCTAGCCAAGGCCAAAGGTCAGGCTGCTCAACCATGACAGCCTGCTTACTTTGAACTGTCGACACCATTTAAAAATCAATGAGCCTCACAGTGAAGAGAGGCGGAGTTCTGGGCAGACAGAGGATAACAGGCGAGGCAGGAGAAGACTGAAGACACAAAAGGAACGTGTTGGAAACGAAACATCTGCAGCCTTCAGACTCAGACACCATGGAGCTCTATCTGGACATGCACTCCCCGCCATGCCGCCTCGTCTTCCTGTTTGCCAAGGCAGTCGGGATTCCCTTTGAGTTTAAGCATGTTGAACTCGCTTCAGGTAATTCCCCGCCGCCAGACTGACACAGTGACAGAGTGAAGACCTTCTGAATTCATACATAGCTGTTTGTGCATGTTTTAGTTGAGTTTTTAAGTTTTTAGTTCAAATTTTACCTTAAAATGGTCATTTATTTTGAACTTTTGGAAATATAAAGAAAGTCACCAGATGTAGGAGGTAGCAGGAGTTGAAGACCTGCAAACTTTGAACTGGTTATATAAGCTTAGCATAAGCATATATTTAGGATTAGGTTGGAAATGTAGTTAGTATTATTATTGCTGGATACAAATTACATTGCAATTTTTGTAATTAGATTACAAAAAAATCTTAATACTTTTGTATCTGTCCTACTTTTGGATTACTTCAAATCATTTACACTTGTTAGTTAACTACAAACATTATTTTATTTCTTTAAACTTCTCAAAACATTTTCAATGCAAATAAAATATCTTATAGTTACTTTTAAAAAAAATCAGATTACATAATCCCAATTACATGTAATCCATTACCCATGATCCAACTTTTTGCAGGAGTCTGGAGTTGAATGTCCTGCAGTCTTCGAACTTGCTCTGTAAACACGAACGTTCAAAAAAACCCTCCTCTGGGCTATCACTTTATATTTTCACATTTCACCCAGAGAGCTGTCTCATCCAGTGAGGCGAGGAGTAGAGTTACGTTAACTCCTCCGATGCTGTGGGTTGGAGGTCAAAGCATCCAGACAAAACATTCCTACGTTCTTGAGGGGATCCAGTATAACAGTGGCGTGCTGGGGAAAGATAATAAAGTAAAGAGAAGCGTTTCAAAGCACAGAGGAAGGAAAAAGGGGAGGAGAGTTACACAAAACACCATTTTTTGTTTGATGTTTCTACTCCGAAGTCACATTTTTACAAAGGCTTTAATTCATCTCTTATTCTCAAAATAGCATAACAATGCTTTTCACTCAGTTATGTGCTGTGCTTGCATGTATTCTTTTTTCTATTTACATGGCAAACAGACTTTTTTTCCTTTCATTGTAACACATCTGTGATTCTCATTTGTGTGTGCTTGTCCCAGGGCAGCAATACAGCGAAGAGTTTGGAAAAATCAGCATGATAAGGAAAGTTCCTGTCATGAAGGACGGAAGTTTCATTCTGACGGAAAGGTACGACGATGTGCTGGGTTCGGACTGCGTACTTTACATCTACAAAAACTGAAAATAATTTTCTCATGGTGTATACTGTTAGCTGTTTTCCAGAAACGCGAAGATCTGATTAATATATCCGTTCATATCACACTACTGAGTTATGGTGAGGAGAAGTTTGTTGAATTCTTTGAAAGCTGCTATCATAATTTGAAGGATCAGCCAAAAGGTCATCCCCTTCCACTTCACCCTGTTCTGTATTTACGGTATCTGACATTTAAGAAACTCAACAGCAATGGTTTTTTCACTGCCTGCTCAACTGTCTGAGACATATACAAGCTAAATTGGTACATAAAGCTTTGCAGCCTCTAGATGGCGCCCAAACAACAAAATTACAAATGTGAAGTTTGCGGGCTACTTTCTAAACTGATAGCCACCCAAATGCTAATGGAAAAAAGCGGTAATGATTCTAAATGTGTCAGAACAACCAGCAAAGACACTAAACATTTTGATCATTTTAAATTATTATTATTTAAAAAATATTTCAACACTGAGTTGTTGTTCAAAAACACATCACTTTAACTTCACAAAAACAAATACCCGCAGACTTATCAATATGATAATGTTACTTACACCTTAACTCACTAAATTGGCTCCTCTCCCGTTTTGACACTTCTCCTCTTCCTACCTGAACCCACCATATCTTCATTGTATTGGTCAGATCCACTGTAGATCATCTCAGTAGCCTACTGTATCCTGTTGTCCTAGCTGGTGTTTGGTCAACACCAGCTGTGTTCACTGGGAGGCTGCTGAGCCTGGTTCTGTTGCCTGCTTACCTGGCCTGAAAACCTCTTCCCTGTAGTCCAAAACTCCTGCACGCTAGCAGTGTAAACAAAAAACAACACTCCACCAGTATTGCAAGCTCCCATTCCAAGAAGAGTCAGTTAATAGGATAACCACTGTTAATAAAGTAACTACAGCAGTTAGCAGCAATGCAAGTTGTGTGCAGTGTGCGACTTCAGTATGGAGAAAAGGTTGATGTTCCCCTGGTACTGTTGTCCTGGCTTTAATGACAAGGTGCAGTTCCCGAATAGACCCCTCACTACCTATTTTTAAAAAGGATCTATATGAATCATGCAAGTGACCCATTTTGGACACAAAATTCAAGTTTGCACTGTTATTTTTTCTTATTTATTTGATTTGATTGTTGAGGTGCGAACATTCATTTGCTCCTCTTATTTTCTTCATGCTGTCTGTGTTGCAGCATTGCGATCCTGAAGTATATGGTGCAGAAATATTCGTCATCAGTGGCAGATCACTGGTATCCAGCAGACCTGCAACAGCGAGCTCGTGTTAATGAATACCTGTCCTGGCAACATATGAACATCAGAGCTCACGCGTCAAAGGTCTTCCTGCTCAGGGTACGAGTCTCAGATTGACCTACTTCAGTACACACATTTCAACAGTTCAGAGTTCATTTGTTTGTTCCTGTAGCACTGAAATGTATAGTTACATAATAAGTGATACTTTTCTCCTCCTACTACTATTAATGTATCATGTATAGTTTGTACATAAATGTATACTTAAGATGTGTTTATTTATATTTTTAAGAAGTTGTGATTATTTTTTGCCTGTGGTATCTTAACAAGAGCAGCACTGTGAAGCTATACTTAGACAAAGCATTGTTTTGAACAAAACTTACTAAAATGCTCACCATAACAATGCTTGTACTAATGTTATGCAAGTATAATGTTCACCATGGTCATAAACTAAAGTCGTGGAACAATTTAAATTCGGACCTGATGATGATGCTGGATGAAACATGAAATATTCACCAGTGTCATTGCAATTTATCCTGATAGGGACATGAATGCATCCATCAATAGATAGATAACCACAAAACTTGGCCTAGGATACAACCTCTACTACACTGACTGTTGGCGCTGGTACTACTAGTATAAGTCTGACTGATCTGTGCGTGTCTCTCTGAGCAGGCTGTGTTTCCTGTCATCATGGGTTCTGAGGTCCCGAAGGAGAAGATGGATGCTGCTGTTGAGGATCTGAATCAGTCGCTTAACCTGCTGGAGGAGAAATTCCTGCAGAACAAACAGTTCATCATTGGCGATAAAATCTCCCTGGCTGATGTAGTGGCTCTGATTGAGATCATGCAGGTAATACTGCTACTTTTTCTGTTACAACAGTACTACGGCTCTTAAGTAAATATGAATGAAAACGTATTTATATAGCATACATAGAATACATTTGTTTGATTTAAACTTTAACAATAGTAATTTCATTTGAAAACATAATTTTGACAGTTACTGTATATGACATGTAACACAGCTCTGCAGTCAGAATCAAACCTCAAATTCGAAGTATTATTAAAAAAATGGCAGCTAGTTTTTATAGTTTTCAGTGGCTATAATAATGAAAATGTATGATTTGGTAAGAGAGGTGCAACCTGCGGTAGCTGAGAGTAAATTTTGATGAGATATTTAAGACCTAGTTTATTTGCATTCATATGAAAAACATACCTGATTAATCAGGGATTGTACAAGGGATCCCAACCCTAAGATTTTGAAATTCTGGTTTAGACTTTTGATGTACATGCAATTGTTTCTTGTAATTGCAGTATTTTTTTCTTTATGTCTGCTGTCTGCAGCCTCTTGGAACTGGTCTGAATGTGTTTGAAGGACGACCAAAGCTGAGTGCCTGGAGAGAGCGAGTGAAGAAGGAGCTCGGTGAAAAGTTGTTCGACGAAGCTCACGAGGTGATCATGAAGGTTGGCAGCCTCCCAGAGAAGATGCAGAACAACAGCCAGCTGGAGATGCTCAAACCAAAGTTTCAGAAGCTTTTCCGCTGAAGACTTTCTGTGTACAAAGATAAAACAGCTGTTATTGATATCAAAAATGTATCTTAATTGGATTTTAATTTCATGGTTGTATGCCAATTTTTATTAGCAGGATTATCATGAAGAACTGAGAAGTCATGTAACCAGCTTCCAGATATTAAAGTTTTTGGAAAACTGCAGCTGTGTGTTCACATTATGTAAAAATTCTTTAATGTGTTTATCTGAGACTTGAACTAATATCAAATTAAACATGCCTTGAAAAAGTTATTTTCATGCAATAAATTCCAAAGTATAGAAATATTTTTAAAAACTGTAAAGTTTTAGAAGCTTTGCTTCACCAGGAAAATGAGCACAAATGTACTTTACAACTCCTTGTGTAATAGAGATTATACTACTGTTATGAATGAATGCAAACTCATACCACAAATATGATGATTCAGAACACATGGAGAACACACATATACAGTGGTGGAAGAAGTATTTGACCACAGAGACATCATTGTTTTTATGATTTGCAGCTTGACTTGACAGAAAAAAAATTGAATTGGAAGACTTAACACATGAAGACTCGAATGACTTGTCTGTTTTCATTTTACGTTTTGAGTTTCAATGTGTGACTGTTGACACACAGTCAGTTAAGCTCCTTGTGATGCTACCTGATGGTCTATGAAAATTACTTTCTTGAGACTTGGATTAAATGACCTGAGTCACATGACAAGGCCTGGATTCAATTATATATATTAAGTATTCATTATGCAAAATAACCCCTCTGAGGGCATTAAACTTTACAACAACACATCTTACATTACAACTATACAACTAAAAGCTACCATACTAGTAAAGTAGCATGTAGCACGCAATTATTACTACAACTGATAAAGAAACGTTGATGTAGTGGAGTAGAAGTATTAAGTGGCATTAATGGAAAAGCACAAGTACACTAATATTACTGGAGTAAGCAAATGCTCTCAGCTACATTCCAGTTCTGCACACATGACTGTTGCAGAGGCTGAGTCATTGTTTCCTTGTGTGACAATTTGTCCCATCTAGTCAGTTTTCCTCACAGCGATTTACTTGTCCTGCTGGGAACAACAACGTCTTTATCTCCAAGAAAAAAAAAAAAAAAAGTCAAAATGGAATACAAGAACAGCCATTTTAATTTATTTCATTCACTTATTTCTCAGTATGTTTATCTGTGGACACAGTGAGGGAATCATTTCAGGGCGAGCCTGTAAACTGATCTGAAGTACAGACAATGTGTATGACAAAACTGACATCCAGTGCATGTCATGAGCTATAAGTAGTTCAATCAAAAAAATAGTAAAAACCTCCCATCGCAATTTACCAGGTGCTATCTTTAGACAGGTCAAAATGCAGATATTCTACTTAAAATGATATGTTATGTTTAATTTTCTAATATGACTAATGTTTTATCACTTGTTCTGTCACACAGAGTTCTTCCTCAATCTTTCTGTATTAATGTGTGTGACATGTTTAAACGATTATCTTGGCAAACTCTGGAGGCTAAGTTGAAATCTTTTGCCACCGATGCAGAATGTCATTTAGAATAATACATCACACTTATTTTGTGAAAATCTAGTAGCTATATTGTATACTGTTTTTGTCAGAGGAAAAATGAATGAATGTTGTTCATAAACAAATTGCACAATGGCAACTGTTTGAGCGTCTTCTGCCTAGAACATCAGACAAAACAGTATTAGATATATCAAAAGTAGAAGTTCTTTCAAAAAGTCACTAAAACAAATTCTTTTCTTTCTGTCTTATCTTTATACTTGACTTGTTTTTTTTAATGATAATGTGTGATTTTGAAAAGTTTTTTGTTTTGCTGTTATTGTTTATGTGTGGTAGCCCAGGAGATCGGAGGACTTTAAGTATCAAAATTATAAATAAATAAATATCTCCATAAATACATTAGACTATGCCATTAAATCCACCCAAAACGGTATTAAAAAATAAATTTAGGTCGCAAAACACATAGTGCCAGAGTTTAGTTTATCCTCTCTGGGCTACATGAATGAAAACACAGTTATGCATAGTACATTTCATTTCGGCCGTATTCTGTAAATGGATCTTACACACTGGACCTTTAATCAACCAAGAGGTGAAAAGTTGACCCTGTGACACACATAGAATGACTATCTATCTATCTATCTATCTATCTATCTATCTATCTATCTATCTATCTATCTTATTTTTTAATATTATTTCTTGATTTATTTTTAATTTGGGCAGCTTTGGTCCTCCATACTGCGAACTTTTGTGGTAGCTAAAGGCGATTCAGATAGAGAATAAATATAAAGTAAATATAAATATAAATTCAAGCAATTAACTGATTAAAACAATTCATCCTCTACAGTAAACTGTGTGTGTGTGTGTGTGTGTGTGTGTGTGTGTTTGTTTTTTTGTTTGTGTGTGTGTGTTGCAGCTGCTGTGATGGAAGTGAGGGCAGCTGCAGAAGTGTGGACATGTGACCATCCACACAGGAAGAAGATTCAAGACGTGAGTCAGACATTCCTCCCGCACTGAACCAAATCGGACAAAAAGATCATAAACTCCAACATACGGCTGGACCATGCCGTGCTCCGGTGTTCTCGGTTTTTGTCAGTATGAAACCAACAAGCTGGTCCGGATCCAGAGCGTCCGACTCGGCTCTATGAAGTGGAGTCTGAACGGATTCATTCTGCTGTTTATCTGGTGAGTGAACATGTGAAATATTTCAGCCCCCGCATCTCTCTGCACACTCAACACTATTCACTGTCAAGTCCCGTTAACTCCGTTTCACTGCAGGCTGCCATATTCTTCTAACCATAAATACATGAAGTGATCATTTCTAAAGCTGTAAGTGTTTGAATGAAGCTGAACCACTCCTTATGTCTGTGTAACATACACACACAAAACACTGTGTCTGATGTATCCATCCGTGTGCAGCTTAAAATCTGAGTTATTATTTAATTTATTGTACTTTAAAATCATTACTGAACATGCATATGAAGGATTCACGAGAGACAGATTTAAAACAGAAACATGAAGCAGGGGCTGGCATGATCTGATCATAGCTGCAATGATTAATTGATTGGTTGAAATCAAAAAGCCTACAGTCAGTGACAGTGTTTGTGGTGTTTTTGCACCTGTTACAGTAAAGTAATACACATCAACCTATGCAGAGACAACTGATGTCTAATGTAAGGAGGCATTCGTGTATGAACCCCCATAAATGATTAAAGAGTCAAAATGGGTTTATCGCCAAGTAAGTTTTCACATACTTTGTCTTGGTGTTTTCGGTGCATAACAAACACGTACGAGCACTAGTGGATATAAATATATGTAAAAATGAAAAGACATGTACAGTTTGTGCAGGAGTGTGCAAGTATTCGCCAGGTAAAAGTTCACAGTATGCAGAAATATTTATCAAAACGTCCAAAAGATGTTAAATAAATGTTAATGTAACACATAGAGTCAGTAGACACTATGTTAATGTAACGTGTAGGGTCTGGGTGGGTGGATGGTGCGAGTCAGGGGGGGCCCCGGGCCATGTTGATGAGGCCAGCAGCAGTTGGGGGAAAAAACTGTTCTTGTGGCATGAGATGAATCGCAGCCTTCTGCTGGAGGGAAGTGTCTCAAAAAGTTTGTGTCTGGGGTTGGAGGGGTCAGCCATGATCTTACTGCATGCCTCAGGGTCCTGGAGGAGTACATGTCCGGAAAAGATGGAAGACTGCAGCTGCCGATTCAGCAGACCTAATGATACGTCGCAATCTGCACATGAAAGATGGAAGTCTCCAGTGACTTTGTCCAGCAGATCATAATGTGTCAAATCTGTGTAATTTGCATTGAACAGTTTGTTTTTGTTTTTGCAGCATCATGATGCTTTGGAACAGGAAGTACCAGGAGTATGACCTGGTTGTGAGCTCTGTCACCACCAAGGTGAAAGGTGTAGCTCAGACTAACCTGCCCGGGGTTGGGAACGTGGTCTGGGATGTAGTGGACTACAGCGGGCATTCACTGGTACGAGCTTGGTCACCAGTGTCCTCAGTCCTCTGGATATTGGGTCTTTGGCCAAGAAGAGAATAAAATGTTGTTGTTTTTTTTTAGGACAAAAACTCCTTCTTTGTGATCACCAATGTCGTTGTGACAAAGAATCAGAAGCAGGGAAAATGCCCAGAGGTGCTTTTTTCATCATCATTATGAATGTTAATATTCATCACATTTCAAATAGTTGAAGTTGTGTGATCCACCAGATCTGCAACAACATTAAAAGTTCTGCTAATGGTACGATGATTCAGGTGAAAAGTTAGCAAACCTTTCTTATTTTGCAGCAGTGTTTATATTCCAGGTTCCCCGTAGCGGCAGATTGTGTCGTACTGATAAGGACTGTGAGAAAGGAGCCTGGGATCAGCAGAGTCATGGTACAGTAACTTCTCCATCATACACACAAAAGAGGATACTGAGGTAAACCAGGTTACACAGGTAATTGGAGAATGCATTTAAATGTAGTTTAAATTCAACTACAAGATTTTGGAAGCATTAGTGGTGAAACAAATCAAATATTTAGCTATGGACTTGTGGAAGCCTCTTGGTGTGAGTCTCAGTTTTGGACGGACTTTAAATAGAGTTGTTTTGAATAGGAGGATCTCACTACTCTGCTGTCACATTAAAAATACTCATCCTAAGTGGGTTGGTACAACTTTGACACCTGTTTCCACAAGGAGCAAAGGAATTTATCAGCATTGTGTTGCAATTTTAGCTTTAGCCAGCAGTGCAGTAGCTCTTGATGACAGTTAACCTGATACCGTTGGCACCTAATCAGCTGCTACAGAAATCAAACCTGTGACTTTACAAACTTAGTAATGAAAGAATCTGTTAAAATTGCAGCACTGGTGTGTTTTCCTTCTGCAGGGATTCAGACGGGATCATGTGTGAAGTTTGACGTGTTGAGAAAAACCTGTGAGATTTCTGCGTGGTGTCCAGTTGAAACCAAGACAAACCCTCCGAGGTAAACTACTGTTTTGTTGTCATATCAGGACTTTGTTATGTACCATCTTACTTGGGAATTTCACTTTCCGTGATCCTCTTGCATATTTTGTCATACCAGTCCATCAAAATTGAACTTAAACGTGCAATAATGATTTTTTTGGCCACTTGGGGGCAGCAGTAACAACACACTGTCACTTTTTTAAGTTCATATGGTGAACTTGTAAAAATACAGTTGCTTATTTACATATCCAGCAGTTAAGGAGCAACTTTATCATGCATCTGGAGTTTCTGGCAACCCAGTGAATGTGAATCCAATACCCCCCCTTCTTGTTGCTCTGATTTTGGTCTCTACCAACTCTTACTATACTAATCTGAACTATTTGAAATGAGGTCTGACATTGTCGAGGTATGTCTGTGATGAGGTAGTGTTACGGCTTCACAGCGTCGCAAGTGTGGCTGCAGACTTAAACTGTGTTCAAATTCATACTGTGCACAGTACATGTATGTATACAGTACATGTATACACTACACAGCTTTTGAGTCTCATTAAGATGTAATGTACAGTAAATCTTAGTCTGTTTCTGTTATTAAACGTGATATATTTTCAGTGTGTGTACGTAATAGTTTGAATTTTCCACGATGTAGGCCTGCTCTGCTGGCAGCAGCCGAGAACTTCACAGTCCTCATCAAAAACAACATCAGATTTCCTGCGTTCAACTTCATCCGGTGAGACAGCTTTATGATTGAAGTCAACAGGTCTTCGTCTTGTTATTCATATTCTCTGCGTCTCCTGGACCTGGAGCATCAAAGGACACTAAAACTTTCAACTGAAAACAGGCTCATGACATTTCTAAAAGATCTGCTTTTCATTACTTCCCTTCAGTTGGTGAGTAACTCTGATTTTCAGGAACTATTAGAGTCTAGAGACTATTTTTGTTTTACAGGAGGAACATCCTCCCAAACATGAACGATGCCTACCTGAGGAGCTGTCAGAGAGGAAACGACTCGCTGTGTCCCATCTTCAGACTGGGAGACGTCGTTCAAGAGGCTGGAGAAAAGTTCTCTGAAATGGCAGTAGAGGTAGAGTTACATGTTCAAACGGGATCTTATTTTTGACCATCGCAATCAGTTGTGATGACATTTTACTCACAAACGTCACTGGTTGACACTCAGCATGCTTTCACATGCTTTCTCAGCATGTGAAAGCAGTTTTTTTACACTTACACTTACTTTTTTGTCCTCAGCGAGAGATCAAGTAAAGTTGAAATGAAACAGCCAGAAAAGGGAAGTGTTTCCACATCAAACTTTCTTCGGTTTGAGTGGATCACAGTGGAAACTCAGCGTTGTCAGTATGACAGCAGATAAAAATACATTTGTGCAAATCTTTGAGCTTTTTCCAAGAAGAATTCCTCATATATAGAAGATATGGTTACGATAATTAATAAATGTTTCACTGTAAAAATCCACTCCAGTAAAGTTAAAGTACCTAAAGTAAAAGTACTAAATGCAGTAAACTGGCTCCTGTGAGAGTTGTAGTATCAAATTATTGTCGTCATTTGATTATTTTTACATACTCATCCACATGATAAAGAGTCACGTTATCATTTTTGTAAGATTATTATACCTTTTTATAATTTTCAAGAAGGGTTAAATCTGGGCTGTTGGTTAGTTGTAGTTCTGTAAAAACGTTTCACCTCTCATCCAAGAGACTTCTCTTCCTCTTTCAAACCACCTGTCCTTCCTGTCCAAAAAGGAAAACATCATTGTCACTAAAAGAGTGTCCCTTGTTTTTAAGGTGTAAGAGTCTAGTCCTGATGAATTGGACCTCCTGTCTTGAGCCGTGCATTTGATTGTTTCTGTCTGTTTGTTTTCATCAGAGGTTTCAGAAGAGGTTTATGGGCTTACTTAAACAATGTAACTATATCACAGTACATTTACTGTACAAAGTACATTCAGTTAAGTACTATAATGTACTTTTTTTTTTTATATATATTATTACTAATTGTAATTACTTGTCTGACAGCAAATTACTTTGCAGAAAGCTGCCCAGCAGTATATGAAGTAATTCAATTGAGTTCCATCTTTACATACTGTATTAATGCATCAATTAATGTTTATTCTGAAATGGGTGATTCTGCATAATGAGTATATATATTTAAGTATATTTTGATGCTAATACTTTTGTACTTTTGCCTAAGTAAGATTTTGAATGACTTTTACTTCCTTACTGGAGTATTTTTACGCTGTAGTATTTCTGCTTTTAGTAAAGTAAAAGATCTGAGTACATCTCCCCACACTGAAAGTTATCCAGATAAGAGTTTCCTCTGTTGACCACAGGGTGGTGTCATCGGCATCCAAATCAAATGGGACTGCAACCTGGACCGGCTCATGCAGCGCTGCCTTCCCAAATATTCCTTCAGACGGCTGGATGAAAAAGAGAGCAACAAGACGCTTTATCCTGGCCTCAACTTCAGGTGAGCGGGGGTCAAAAGTCAAGTTTACCATGTTCAGATACAGTTTGTACATCCATGATCACCAGACTGTCAGAACCAGTTTAGGAGCTTTGGTTATTTTTAGACTGCTTCTGCTGTGAGGGAAATAACATTTAGACATTTTAATGATGCATAGCTTTCACAGGACGGTGATGCTATAAACATGATGATGATGTTATAGACCATGATGCATTACTGCAGATTAAACTAGCCAATAGTATTAATAGTAAAGCAGTTTAAATTAGCTTCACTTTAAACATCTACAGCAGTAAAATGAAACAAACACATTATTATTCATCCAAAAACATCAGATATGATCATAAAACACTGACAGAGAACATTTGACTGTAGAATGGACTTTATTGACTTTAATGTGTCGTGGTTGCTTTCCCAGTATGGTATTAGTACTTAAGTAAGTAAAGGATCTAAATACTTCATCCACCAATGTTCATGTGTGATGTATAACAGTAGACTGATGTATGCTAAAGGCTGTCTTGTTACATCAAGCTGCTGACGTGTTTCCATTATTTATCATGTCTGTCTGTCTGTCTTCTGATCAGGTATGCAAAGTATAACACAGTGAACGGAGTGGAGGAGCGAACCCTTTACAAAGCATTTGGGATCAGGTTTGATGTCATGGTGTTTGGACAGGTGGGTTTGGTTTTATTCCTTTTTTACTTTTAGTGCTCTTGATTTCTCCATTTCATTCTCAACATTTCAGACTTAATATATATGTTCTTTATGAGAGTTTTTTCATTTGCCGTAGGCCTCTGTGAAGTGACATAATATACACTTCCTAGTTTAGGCATCTATTTTTGGTTGTGGTTGTGGAATTATCCAAGATACCATATCTCTTTGCACACAGGAACTCCTGACCTTAGCGTTTCTATCATTTTTGCTCCAACTCTGGAGGAGAATGTGGCAAATGAAAACAAACAAGTGACAGTTTGATCTGTTTTCCAGGCGGGAAGGTTCAGCTTCATCCAGCTCATCATCTACATCGGATCAACGCTGTCATACTACGCTCTGGTGAGAGACCACCCAGTGTTTGCTGCTGTCACACAAGTATCCATTCATTTATCCTTCGTTAGTACTGAACACAGTGGCAGTCAGTGTTAGAGCCGGAGTGGGGCTTTTTAGAAGGTGCATCTGAATGAACTGAATGAATTTTACTACAGACCGACCAGAAAGAGCTGAATAAACTCAGTCTGCGAGATGAAAGCTACAGGAGACAATGGGTTTGGTGTAAATATTGAGCTTAATAAAAATCATATTGTGGATTATGGTGCAAAATGGTCTTCATACAGCAGTGATTGAATATAACTAAGTATATTTACTCAAGTATTGTGCTGAAGTACAAATTTGAGCTATTTGTACACATGGGTATTTTTTTTCCATGCTGCTTTCTATTTCTAGGAATACTGTATTTTACTTAGTAATCATTAGTTGCAGTCCGGCTTTTACATTAATACATGAGTAACTATGAAATGCAATTTTGCACACTATTGATGGTTTACACAGGTCAGGATATCCAGAATTCCTGATTAATCTGTAAAAATCCAATCTCAACCTTGATTCCAAAGAAGTTGGGATGCTGCGTAAAATGCAAATAATGATTTGCAAATCCTTTTTAACCTATATTCAATTGAACACAGCACAATGGCAAGATATTTCATGTTCAAACTGATAAACTTTTTTTTTTTTTGAAAATGCACACTCGTATGATCAGTAATGAAAAGGGCATCATCGGAAGGCTCAGTCGTTTACAAGCCAGGATGAGGCGAGGTCCTATTTATAGAGAGAAACTATAAATAGTCCAACAGATATATCATTAAAAATTTCAGGATCCAAAGAAATCTCTGCATGCAAGGGACAAGGCCAAACACCAACACCAAATGCAATGATGTTTAATTCTTCAGGCAGCACTGCATCAAAAATCAACATGATGGTACAAAGGATATTATTTTGGAATACTTCAGTTTACTGTTGTCAGTAAATACAGTTTGTCTCTGCATTTCCAAAAATGCAAGTTAAGACTCTACCATGCAAAATGAAAGCAACATTTCAACAACATCCAGAAAAGTTGCCGCCTTCTACAGTGATGTTTGAGATGGCTGTTTCGTGCATGCGTGCTGAATGCAGATTATTTTGCCATAGACACCGAAAAATAATTTCTTCAGTATTTAATGGCTTCTTCATGGCCACTATGCACACGTCGACCAAGTTTCATGAAAACAGAGTAAACCTGTGTTCTGCGTTTATGGTGGAATTGCCTGTTTCAGACTTTATGTCAATAAAATATAGCCATATTTGGTGTGAAACACAATTTACACATATGCTGACATGTCGGTGTTGTTAATTACTAATGTGTGTGTGTGTGCTGTAGGTGAAGTGTGAGCTGCTGACTGTTGCTGAAACTCTGTGTGTGTCTTTACCTCCAGACGACAATATTGATCGACATGCTGATCGGAACCAGCTGTTACTCTGCAGAGGTCGGACAAAACTTCTCAGAGAAGAAAGTGGAGTCAGTCCAAGACAAACAGAAGGTGATGAAAGGTTTGATCTGACTGCCAAGGTGATATTGTATATGATGTAGCTGTAAATCCACTCCACACATTTTAAAACAAACAGTTTGATAAATAGCTGTATTTTGTTTCAATCCAATAACTTCTCAAATTGCAGTGCATCCTCTGTGTGTCCTACGTGGATGAGAACAACATTCGACTGGTGAAGAGATCACAGAAGAAAAGTTTACAAGATATCAAGCCAGTGTCTGTTCAGCCACGCAAGGTAAACCTGCTAGAGAGAGATCCATATAGATATCCAGATAAATAACTAATAACTCTTCTAATGTAGAAACAATCCCTTTCACTAAAATTCAGAATTTCTAATTTGATCTGACAAGCAGAGAGTTTTTTAAGGCATTCAGAGGTAGCCAGCCTCAACTGGACGTTTGAGGAACTGCAGTTTTTGGCACTTCACCACATTGGCTTTATTTCACAGCCACAGAAGTTGTCACCTAGGCATCATTTACCTATTTCAATTCAGCATAGCATCAAAATGACATATGATATTTTAAGAAGTAGAAAAGATACATAATGTTGCTCTAAAAATTTGTAGACTACATTTAAAGTGAGTAAGTATCATAGTTTTGATTATTGTTGCAATTATTTATTTGTTCTTAACTCAGTTCCCCTCCATTGTATTGTGGGAGATACCGTATCTGTAAATCTGGACAAAAACAACTGTTTTGCGGTGAATATGTTATTTAGGTCAATCAAAAATTAACATTACAGGCTGAATCTTTTCATTGATTTCAGTGATATATTCTTGTCCTGACAGGAGGACATCGGACACCTGAGAGCAGTTCTTTCTCTGCTACAGCCGGGTCATGATGCTCAGCCCCCTCTTGACCATAAACCCGACCCAAACTCCAAATCCCGTCGTCCAGCCTGGTGTAAATGCAACTGCTGCACTCCCTCCTCTGTCCCTCAGGAGGAGCTATGTTGCCGGCGGAGCGACGGCACTTGCATCACCTCGTCTCCTCTGTTTGACCAGCTTGTGTTGCGACGCTCTCTCTTGGAGGCCGTCCTTCTGTACCTGGACCCTCTGTCTTTACCTGCTGATCGTGGCCAGAACGCCGCCCTGCGTCACTGTGCCTACAGACAGTACATCACCTGGAGGTTTGGCGTTCCACCTAATGACACCCACCCTGCTATACCCAGCTGCTGTGTGTGGAGAATCAGGGAGGAGTACCCGAGCCCAGATGGACAGTACAGCGGCTTCAGACCTGTCAGGGTGGCGTCCATGCAAGCTTGTGCGAATGGAGAGCTGTGAGAGGAGTGTTTCCACATTATAGACCAGGGACTTCCCCAGATGACTGACCTACTAACAGTGTTCTTATGTTACAGCTGCCTTACAAAGCAAAAAAATGCAATAACTTCACTAAACTTGGCAGAAAATGGAAATTAGTCAATTTCTGTCGGCTTGCGTTCGGTCAGAAGGGGAAAAAACTCACAGAGTCAATAAATCACTGCATTTTCTAAAATCATCTGTCAAGTACCATCTGTCATCTGGCTACTCAGTAAAAATTTCTGTGAAGCAATTTTTTTTTAGCTTCACTCCCTTTTAGCAGCTTTTTGCCTTTATAGGGCAGAAATAGCATTTTTAACATCACTAACATGCTTAGACAAAGGATTTCACCTGCCTGGAATGTGTTCACATCTGTCATCTCATAGAAAGGCAAGACTGAAAGCAAAAAGAAAACTCGAAGAAAACTTTTGAACCCCAAACAGATCAAAGCAAAAAAGACCCAACTGCAGTAACGTGCTGTACCTTATTTGTTAAATGAGCACACAGACAGAAAAGTAAAGCTTATTCGCTTTCTTGCTGAGCGTTACATGAAAATATCACTTTGACGTTTATATACGAACATGAAGCTACAGCCAGCAGACTGGAAAAGTTTAATTAAATTGATTACTTATTTCTGTCTAATCTGTATAAAAACTGAAATGTTTTACAGGGAGGTTATCGGAGTTGGACTGTCTTGGGACCAATAACTTCCTGGAGTCTGTGCTGGTCGCCGGGCAATTTTGGTCCACACCAAGAAATTGAAAGAAATTTCATAAAGATTAAACAAACAAGCAAGAACGTGTTCAACAGTGATCTTTACAGGTGGTGATAGGTGGATCTTGTAACCTAAACACAGAGCCAAGTTAGCTGTTTCCCTTTGTTTCCTATATTTATGCTAAGTTAACTGGCTGATGGCTGTAGCTTTATATTTACTGTATAGACATGAGTACAATATTGATCTTCTGATTTCACTCTTGGCAAGAAAAGAGTGTGAACCTATGTTGAACTATTCATGTTCTCATTGGTTAAGGTGTCTGGTGGGAAAGTGGTTTTTGGAGCTTTAGTTTCAGGGATTATACAGCAGGACTCGTAGTCAGTGATCGAGCAGCTGCTCTGACTGAGAAAAGAGAAAACAGCACTAATGTTCCAAAATAAGTACATATGTCTCCAGAAAAAGATAAGAAGCTTCATTTATCATAACAGGACATGTTTTTGGTATGATAACAGGGAGTCATACATGAACCATAATCCCTGCTGTATATTAAACAGCTCACCCTTGTGTTACAGTTACTCACAAAATTATCTAAATGTGTTGAAGGGAGAAATTTATTCATTTATTTTCTAATAAAATATACTTTTAACAAAATTAACAAAAGTAACAAAAATGACCAAATCTTCTCACTACCTTTCAGTCTCTGTTGCAAACTACAGCACTTATATTCCTTATTTATACGGTGTCCCACAAGGATCAATTTTAGGTCCATTTCTGTTTTTCATTTATATCCTTCAAAAAGACCATATCACTTCAAAATCTCAAAAAATGTTTGCCAAGGATGTAAGTATTAAGGATTAAGTCCACTGTTTTATGTCAATGCTGTTGCCATTGTTGTTGATGTTGGTAATTTTGAGTGAAATATCAACAAGAAATATTGGATGGATTGCAATGGTTTAGACATTAATTTTCCCCTTAGGATGAATTTTAATAACTGGTTACACTTTTTTATCTAGCGTCATCATCAGGGGAAGATTTTAATTTGTCCACTACTTTGGTTTATGAGAAATCTTTCCTTCCTTTAGTGGAGTAAAAAAAATACCCCTTTTTAAATGAACTGTATGAAGTGCAGTACAGTATGTAGCATGTACTGTACCATAAGCCAAACTGCATGGCCCTTGCTGCAGCTCCAGTTTTGATTTATGCCAATAAAAAAAAAATTTATTGGCATTTTTCACATAAAAAAATATTTCAGCCTTAACAAATCACTCTACTTTTCAACCTCTATATAGTCCAACACTTTGTCTGTCAGATCTAGTACAATAATAGTTGGAGTACTATTAGCTTTTTGCACCCTAGGCCATTCTTCAGGTGGCCTATTTGACATTTACGAGCACTTTCAACCTTTCACTTTTCCAACTCCAGCTCCAGACCTTGACCATTGTTTTTATAAATGGTCCATTTGAACAAAATAAGGGCTCTTTGTTAAACAACTCCGGGCCTGAAATAGCTCCCGACGACTTGTTTCAGCGGCAGACATCCTTGTTTCCTCCCATTACTCATCCCCTGACCCCTCATTGCTGCTTTTGTTCACTTGAGTTTGTACAGGATCAACTGGTGGCTAATCTGTTAGCGGGTGTATTTTTTATTAAATCTTATTTTTGTTTAAATTACCTGCAATGAGGAATTACTATACATGGTTGGTTTCCAGTAAATTAGATTAGCCTGTATTCTCCCTGAAGAAATAAACTTGAATGTGTGACGTGTGTTTTCTTTACATGTACATCAGACAGTATGTTTTCAAAGAGCCCCTACAGCTAAATATAAATAATTTGCTGCTGTGTTTTCTAATTCTATATTCTGACAGTGTTGAACTACAGATGCATGTGAAGAGTAAGTGGGGTGAAGGCCTTTGTGGATGGATTATCTAATGGAAGTGGAGGTGGATGGATAATCTGGTACGCATTGGCAGATGGTTTAATGGATTTGCAAATATATGGAGGATGGACTCAGTACAGTAGACAGATTAAACGGATGGATGAATCTGTCGGTGCACCTATCGAACAATAAAACTGAACATTGTCTAAACTTATTTGTATTTCTTTGTACAGCACTAAATTTTAGAGGGAAACCTTTTTCTTTTTTATGAGATTTTCACTAGCATGGACCACAACATCAACGATACGATACGTTTAAATGATTTATTAACAAAATGAAAGATTGTGAGTGAAGCAAGAACTCTTTTACATCTTCGGTCTGTTACTGCGTTGTTGGGAAGCTTCGGTGGGAAATCAGGCACGACAGAGCACCCTCAGAAGCCTATGGAGAGTAGGATGGAGAGGGAGAAAAAGGAGAAAGAAATGAGATGGGTGGGAGGGGTGCGGAATACGAGAGCAAAAGAGGACGAGAGGATGAGGAGGGTATTTAGGAGTGACAAAGTTAGCATGGTTGAGGTGTGGTCTGCTGCTGAAACTCTGCTTAAAGGCTTCGATAGGTGCTCATTACTTTATAAATTTTGTCACACAAAGATGCAGACTTTGCAGAAGATAAATCAGATTAGCCTGATCACAGTCAGTAATCATTATACAAACAATCATTATTGAACCAATAATCAAAACAATAAAAATGGTGCTTGCTATAGCAGTATGAATTATGAGTTCTCCGTAGATAATATTACACTGAACTCCATGGAAGAAATATGAAATGACCAGAGCCTTATCTGTCCGTAAAAACACATTGCTCTAAAAACACAAGATGAAGTGAATCGTAATTCTGTATTTCTTTTTATTTTGTCGCCTCAACTGGCTCAGTCATCACTCAGTAGGAAAAATAAACGCTGGTTGGTGGATCAGATATATACTGAAGCCCTAAGCGGACATGCATTCACGAGTTCATTTCGCAGGAAATAAAATGTATGAATGCATGACCACTGGAGCTTCTGTAGATATAAGCCGAATTAAACACAGATTCATAACACTGTTAATTCACTGTGCATGTCTTTTGGTCTTTTCCTGACAAGTATTATGAAATGGGAAATTGCTGACAGGTTCTGTCAATTTGAAGTCAATCTGAGATTTATTTTATTTATTTTTTATGCTCAATATCTTTAACAAATCAAACTAAAGATTTTCTATACACTACCTGCATCCTAAGTGGGCGTGGTCTCCTCACCGCCAATCTCCACACCTTGTTTAGAAATGGTATGAACATTGTGTGGATGAAAACAGATAATATGTTTCAGATTATAAGTATCACATACAGTTCAGAAAGTTCTTTACATTTTGGTTCAGTTGTTACAGATCATCTTTGATGAAGCCAGACCGACGAGAGAGAAGAGACAGAGCGAAGAGATATGAGATGGGCTGCTGCTGCGACAGAGACAGGTCTCCAACAAAGTTAAACATTTTCTCCTGATTTGTCTGAAAAACATAATTTTAGTGCCAGAATGTTCAGAAGATATGTGACTTGTGAAAAGGAAATGTGTCTTCAGTGAGTTGTCTCTTTTTTTTAACCGTCTCTGAACATAAGCAAACTTCTTAAGACTAAGTTCAAGTATGTTTTATTGTCTTCAGGTTGACGCTTTGTTGGGAACCACTGGACTAAACTAGCTTTGTAATGTAATGTAATCCTCGGGTACAAATAAGCCTAGTTTTCCAAATTGTCATTCCTTTAGAATGACTATTAAGATGACCCTCTCCATGACCCTCTTAAATGTGTTTCTGGCTGCAGCCTGCATGGGTCAGTCTGCATAACATCATGAAGAAACATGTTGAAGAATATGATGTAAAGGTCCAGTCAGTGTGGAGTCTCCACATTGCTACTCTGTAGTTTTGTTTACTCGGAGATTTAATGGATTGAGTAAAAACAGGCGAGTAGGCAGTTTCTTCCCTTTACTGTATTTGGGACATGGGTTCAGTCTGAGGCTAACATGTGTTTAACATCACTACACTACTGATAGAAAACTGATTTATGGGGGCATTTTGTAGCAAAACTATTTATAAACATGAGTTGTGTGTAATCAGATTTGTACATGGGTAAAACAAAATCTCCAAATCTGTTTTCAAATTTGAAAGTGTACTCATGTAAATGTCTGAAAAGTCTAAGAATTTGCTTCAAGAGCTGGAAATATGAACAAGTCATCAGTTACAGCTCAGACAGGCCTTTCAGTGGGCTGCTTTTTGACACTTGACTTTTGCAACACTTCTGCTGTGGCACAGATCTACGAATGCATGTGGAGCTGATCTGATGAGGGCACTCAATGAAGTATGACAAACTCAATAACGTTATATGTTATGGCACCTGCTTTAAAAAGGGGATTTTATGAACTTTGCTGCAAAGTTTTGTACGACAACTCACTACTAAAGCGTAAATCATAATGTGGATTTCATTTGGATTGTTGCTGGGCCATATTTCCGAATGAAAGCAATGCTGCTTGTTGAATTTCTAAGCTAACTGTGTGTTAGTTGTTGGATAGGATTTGTGTGAGGAAGGTAAAATGCATTTTTGCACTGCCCTTTATGTTTGATGCAGTTATTCAATTTTCTCAATTATTTTCTCAGTATTCTCAACTACTCACAGTTATTCTATATGGTATTTTAGTTTTGTATGACACAACTAGTGTAAAGGTGTCCCACCACTTAATTGAACTACTTTAGGCTTTATGTGAAAGGAGTCTGGTCTTTAGGTCAAAATACTTTTTTTTGTTTATTTTCAAGCAGATTTAGCAGCTTCCATACTTAAACACATGGTGTTAATTAACAAAAATCTGAATGCAACAAACACTTACCTGTTTCAATCACTGTCCACTGCTACATGAATTAGTGCAAGTTGCTCATTAACTCCATTTAAAGAGGTTGCAATCCCCCTCTATTTCCTTCTCTTCTGTCTGTTTGTCTGTCATCATTTCCTCCTGCAGTCACTCTTTTCTGTCTTTCTGGCATTAAACTGAGCTTATTTATGAGCAAGAGCCTCACTGAATCAACTATATGTGTTAATTAAAGGTTGTAAAAACTACTAGATTGTTCTCTAGTTAATCCTGTTGGAAGCTTTGAACTGAAAAAAAATTGAAATTGAATCAAACTGGCAGCTTTTGACTAATAATTTTGGCCAGTTGACAAAAACACTAATGTCGTGCAGAGATGTAGATGCACATGTACAGTCTTGCATGCAAACACAGTGCGCATACATGCATACAACATGAACACATGGCGACACACGTGATAACTGCATGCTCGCAATAATAGTCACAAAAACAAGCTCTGAATATGTGCACAGACCTGCCATCATTTATTCACACACACACACACACACACACACACCTCCCCCTCTGCTCACTGCACACCATGCTAATTGAGAAAATCACTCATGTGTGGGGAAATTGCTGAGGTGTTTCTGATCTCCTATCCGTCAGCGCGCTAAGCTGTGAAGTGCTTTCGAACAGTAAAATCCAGCAGCACATTTTCCCGCTCACATTAGCACCGTGCAGCATTGTCCTTAATCACAACCCTGAGATGAATTCACGAGGCGGTGGATTTAATTAAAAGCTAAAATTAGCACTCGTCTGCCAGCTGTGTATGTGTTTTGGTGTGTTGCGTGCTGTAAGTGGAGGCCCATGTTCATCTGTTTTTTATGTGGGAATCTGTACAGGTAGCCATTAGCTGAAACACCTGTTTGGAAAAGTTTGTTTAATCTACTGGGAACCAGCTAATCTACAGCCATCCATTGAAACAGTGGAATGTAATTATGAGTATTAAGTTATTTTGATGGTTGAGTGAGCTTACGGCCACACTGGGCCTCCTGTGTCGGAGAAGAAACCGAATGTATTTTTGATTAAATCAAATGCTTTTATACAAAACGAGTCACAGGGAATTAAACCCAGAACGGAATGGACAATTATGAGTCAGACGTCCATAGCACAAATATGTCTTTTCAATAAACTGACCTTTGTGTCCCATTAGCCACCAAGCTAAGCTAACTGACCCTTAGTGACTAGAGATTTCTTTCCCCTCCGCGATAACTCTTAAATGAATGAAATGATCCAAAGAACGAAATACCAGAGAAAGCCAAAGAAGCCTAGAAAGCTAATGCTACTGACTAGCTCTAATCCAGCTGGCAAAGGATTAGTTAGTGGTAGTTAACACACTAGGTGTTAACACTAACTACCACTAACTAATCCTTTGACTATTGGTACGTCATCAAGCTTCCCACACCAAATAGATACACAGTTTAATTTTTCTGCCACCCTATGGTGTGACCAGGTCTTAGGGTTGTTTCACTTTCCAGAAATAAATATTGAACTTTAACTTTTTTCTTTTTTTTTTACTGGATAAAAACAATAAAAGCATCAGAACTCCCGAGGACTACAGGTGAGCTATGACTTAAGTTGACTGTCACTGAGTCACAGTGCTGATTAACTGAAGGGAAAATGAAACAATAGCTCGCTCCTGATAACTGGCTTCATTGTGTGTGTGTGTATGTGTGTGTGTGTGTGTGTGTGCGCGCGCCTGTGTATACAGCAGGATCTTAGTACATCTTTCTGTGTATTCAGTTAGAAAGCCTCACTAATGTGCTGACAGAGTCATTAGAGCAACAAAGCAGTGACTTTGGCTGCCTGCCTCAGTGAATTAACTGCATCTCATGGTAATGAAGAGGTGAATATTGGTGTGGAAGGTCACAGTCACACTCAGAACAGGATGAACCCACTCTTTTTTATAATATATATATGTGTGTATTTTATACACATGTACATCACTGCAGCAAGATGAAGAGTTAAACCATTGGAGCAAAAACAAGATTTAAAGGGGGTGTTCAGTTATTCTAAGGTTAGATATGATTAGCTGTTTTACTCTCAGGTGAGTACGTAAGCTAAAGGGGGTGGCAGATAACATTATAACATGCATGACACATGATAATGGAAGGAAATGCCCTTCAATGGCTTAGCGCTAAATTAAGCAGCAGTCTGTTTCCCATGAAGCAGCAGCCGATCAACGGTCAGTTTCACATCACTCAGGGAGGATTATTCCAGCACGGCTGACGTCTGGCCTTCAGGTGTCGAGACACCCACTGCTCCATGAGAGAATGTAAACCATCGCAGGAAAACAAAACTGGACTCTCTGTGATGTGGCTACTGAAGTAAACAGCTGGTATTGAGTTGAATATGAGAGAGATTCAGCCGAACCAACACAAGACAGATAGCAATACTCCACCTCTTTAGCCTCTGAAAGTTAGCTTCAAAATGTTCAATTCATATTTTTACCATACATTTTCACAGTAGGAAAAAAAAAAGAAAATTATCTTTCACCACTCCCGTTACCAAAGTCCACTTTTCGTTCCAAACAGTGATGAACCCCATTCAGGCTGGATTTTATGTCTTTCTGAGAGGTGTGGTGATTTCAAGATTATCTGCACAGGTCAGTTATCTTAATCCCATCCATCCCAGTGCATATGTGTGTCATTTTTCACCACCACTCCTCCGGTAATTTAAATGCTGTCTGAAGTGACGGTCTGTGTGAAGAGCTGCTTTTCCTTCTTATCTTATACGCTCGGTGTGAAATTTGACTTGAAAATGTTTTCACTAATTTGATATATGGAAATATGCTAACACCAACATATATACCTTTTTTGTAACTAATACGATGACAGAAAAGGCAACAAGCAAGACCTGCTGTATTTTCAGCTACAGGTAGGCACCAGTATTCTCTCTCTTTGGTTCAGATTTGTTTAAATTTTGGAAAATTGGTGTCATTGACAGTATGCAAAATTAGCTTTTAGCAGTTCCTGTTTTGGGTCCTGTTTAGGACTGTCACTTTTTCAAATGTGGGAAAAATATTTGAATGTTTCCAAATATTTGAACTTTAACAACTACAAGCCAACAGTCCTTGAAGGAGTTAGCCTTGTGGTCCAGCAGAGGGCACTCTTAAAATTCACTGCCAGCTTAACCTTTTGCATGTCCTATTGACAGTAAACTAAGCTAACATATAAAAACACTTAATCAGTTGTGTCCAAATGAATTTAGATGAATTCTGCGTTAGTTTGAATTGGACAGTGTACCCAGCATATACAGACAACTATTACTGGATTACTTTGATACTGAAGAAAACCTAAAAACCTGATAATCCATCCATCCATCCATCCATCCATCCATCCATTATCTGTAACCGCTTATCCTCATCAGGGTTGCCATGGGGCTGGAGCCTATCCCAGCTGACTTTGGGTGAAAGGCGGGGTACACTCTGGACAAGCCGCCAGCTCATCACAGGGCACATAGAGACAAACAACCATTCACATTCACACCTATGGACAATTTATAGTCAAAACCTGATAATATTCATGGGAATTGTTAGTCACACTGCATACAATCAGTGTGTATTTCATGTCTGTGTGTTAAGATATGACTTGTGAAGAAGTAGGATTGGTGGGAGTTTTGTCTGTGTCTATTATAGACAATATCCATATGTTTGGTCCCCACCTCCATGTTTATTTCATTATTATTTTTATTTTCCCGTCCAAATGGGGTTTTACTTTCACAGTTAAGTGCCTAAATGCACTACCTCCATCTCAGTTCTGACACATATTTTTTTTTTTTTTTTACTGCTGCTTCCTGCTCTGTTTGATGACCTGTGCTCTGACTGTGACTTTTGTCTCTTTGTTGAGTTAAGCTACACAAACAAACAAAAATTAAAAAAACTAAATCTAAAAATAAAATATAACAGCCAACATGAGACAGCATGTGTTTATACTCATCCACCATTTGCACAGTTGGTTGGATAAGGTTAACATACGTCACAGTCCTAACATAATTAGGTAAGCTTAATTATGTTTCAGATACTGAAAATAACTGATTTGCACAAACCCAAAACACTGGTCTATTGTAAATTGCTTGAATCTGTGTCCATCCATCCATTTAAAACTCAAAGATCTGATTTCTTTGAATGCTTTTAATTCCATATTGAAAGACCTAGAAACTGAATCATTGGGGTGTCGTTGTTTTAATTGATGTTGGTGAATTCATGGCTTTTATTGTACTTTTATTGTTTTTCTAGATTGCTATGTGTTGTAATATTGTCTGTGTGTCTGGTACCTGTTTTAATATTATTCTTAGTTTGTGCTGCTGCCTGTCTTGGCCAGGACTCCCTTGAAAAGGAGGTTAATCTCAATGGGACCCTTCCTGGTTAAAAAAAGGTTAAATGAATAAAAAATGTAAATGAAATGTTCTGTTTATCCTTATCAGAGGTGGGGTACACCCTTGACAGGTTGCCAGTTCATCACAGGGTTGACACACAGAAACACACAACTATGCACACTCACGTTCACGCCGATGGGCAATTTAGAGTCACCAATTAACCTGCCTGTCTTTGGACTGTGAGAGGAAGCCGGAGTACCCGGAGAGAACCCACACGGACAAGGGGAGAACATGAAAACTCATGGAAAAGGCCACAGCCTGTACCACCATACCACCCTGCCTATATGTTTGTCTCTGATACAACTTATAATCTGTGGTGCTACTGAAACTGAACATCCTGCTTCAGGATTTAAAGGAAAACAGAAAGATACAGTAAGAGATTTGGTAACCAGATGAATGTGATTTTATGTCCCTCCAACCCTCATGCTGCAGTTTCCTGTCAACATGACGCATTTTCTCTGTGTTCACTATTAAATATTGTGCGTCTGTTGACAGTGAGGACACAATATTGGCCGTGCAGACTCACCCTGTAAAAGCTAATTGCCTGTGGCACCAGGCTGGCCTTCTCTTAATGAACCATGTGCCTGAGGTTAATTCAATTTGAACAGGAGCTCTCTCAGGTCACAGCGTTTGTCTGGGGGGAAAAAAAAAAGGAGCTTGCAGAAAATGGGGCAAAGACACCCGAGAGTGAATTTATGACAACATGAATGATGTATGAGTGCTTGAATTATATATGAACGTTTTGGGTCGTGAACAGTGCAGAATAAAATTAACCAATAGTCGGTATGTTTTGCCATTACTGTTCTGATGTTCACACAGCCGCTCCTCGTGATTTCCGACCGTATGAGGCAACTGACAGTTTACTTTAAAGGACCTGTCTGTGATGTAATCAAAAGAGATGTTCCAACTCTGCCACTGTCACTGACAGGTCTTTTTGTAAACAGCGGAAAATAATTCAGTTATTAATGTTTTTTTTTTTTTGATAGTATTAAAGGTTTATTTTTTATGCTAATTGCTTATATAACTATCTCTAATTACATAATTATCTATTGGGCCCCCTTAAACAAAGTTGGGGTCAGTAGTTTAACTTCGGACTACATTAAATCAGTGTATTGGGTATGATTTATGTTTTATTTTGGCGAGACATAAATCATGGAAGAATTTGGGATAGATCAATTTTACATATTTTCACATGGATTGGAGAAAGGGACTGTATAAAAACTTTTCAGATCTCATCACTGGCCTAACACAAAGAAACAAACAACTACTCACACTCACATTCACACCTATTGGCAATTTAGAGTCACCAATTAACCTATTAAGTGCATGTCTTTGGACTGTGGGAAGAAGTTGGAATACCCGAGATAACATACAAACTTCAAAGCCATGGAAAGGCTAAAACCAGCTGACCGGTTCAAACGCAGAACCTTCATGCTGAGAGGTGACAGTGCTAACCACTGATTGTACAAAGTGAGACATTTTCATGAAGAACATTAAATTAGAGAACTGGCATGTAGTCTTTGCTCTTTGCTAATGAAAATATTTGATAAGAGAGAGAATTTTATTAGCACTGGCACTAGTATTTTGCCAGGAACCGGATCCAAAATATAATGGTCAGTGACACCTAATATACCTTTTCATACGCTGGGTGAGTAACTTTGGAATGAATAGACACCACTTTGAAACATTATCTTGTGCTTTCCAAATACATTCATGGAAATGTGGCTCTGCTCTTGCATAAGAAGTTCTGTACTTTTTTCTCTATATGACTGGGTAACATAGCAATAACAGAGCCTCCTAACCTCCCTACAAATATGTAATAAATGTGTAGTGTTGGTCACAAAGCCTTGAAGGCTAAACTCTGGGTAAAAATGACAGCGGGGACATTTGCGATGTTACATAAAACAGTTGATTCTGAAGCTGTGAATCATTTTCAGTTGTGACTGTTAATGATCTTTGATGTCTTCTCATGAAGTCTGTTCTTAACGTGTCAACAACAAAGATCATTTTGAAAGAAGAATTTCATTGGCTGCAGATACTCAGGTCTTCAGACTGTAACAGACATTGTTTTAGGGCTCTGCTTCAACTGTTGTGATTTTCAGATCTTGCCTGCTGGGAATTGAACCACAGCATCACAAGTTCTCCTTTCGAAACATTTGGTCACAAGGTGGCTTTCCCTGCCAGCCTGCCCGCTGTTTACCCAGAGTGGCGCGTTGACTTGGTAACATGGTGGAGGTGCTGATGGCTGCGTTCATGTCAACATGTCTTAGGAAAATGTCAGACAACTGGCTGCTTGTTGAGCTGCCTAAACGTTCGGGCTCATAACTAGGGCAGATGTGGCACCTCTGACCCTTGACCTGGAAAATAAAAGCAAAAACAGACACGTAAACATGGTGGCTAATGGCCCTCCGACCCACCTCAATGCTCACCATATGGTAACAAAAAAACAAACAGTGTCTGAATGGCGTCTGTGTTCCCCACCAACAGTCAGCCTGGAAGGGAAAGACGTTTTTCGCAGTGACCCCTCTGGTTCCCTCTGAAACAAATATCACAGGAGATGCTTTGGGTTGATGTGGCGAATCAGCAGACAACGCAGTGGGGTAATGACGCATGTTATTATAGAACCCAGTTCTTTTGGTCTCATAAAAAAACTGACTAAACTTCTGCATTTCCTGCAGGGATATCAGAGGCAGATTAAATAAAATTTCCAAAAAGACATTATTAATTATAATGGTTTTATATAAACATATGCAGGTCACTTGCACGTTGTAGCCCACTAGTTTCCAAATATTTGTCTGCTCGTGACCCAGATCTGATGATTGGGGAACAGTATGACTGGCGAAATGCTGCACCCAGAGGTTATCATTTTCTATCTTGGCTGCTGATTATCTCCTGACACCATAAAATAATGTAGTGTGTATATAAAATATTAAATCTGTTTATCTCCATGTTGCCATGTCAACAAGTACATTTTAAATACTTTAGTTGATTTGCAATGTACCATAATTTTGGATGTATGTAGTTGGAGTATGCGCATGTTGGACAACAAGATAAGGCGAGTGAGAAAATGTTCATCATTCAGGAAATATAAACATTTTCACTTGCCTTCAGTGAGGGGCTGTTACTTTGAAAATCATGTTTTGACAAATTAATTCAAATGCAATTTATATAGTGTAACACTCCCACTCGTTTTTGGTGCCTTTACTGTCTCACTTGCGTTTCAGCTGTTGTTATTGTTATTGTTGTAGGCATCTGCTTTTTACAAACTTGTGATTATCCGATCACACAGCTTTGCTACCTAGTGTCGTCCTTCTTTTTTATTTATTAGCTCAGTTGACTGATGGGTCAATAGGACATGCAGTAGTACTACTTCAAACAGTTATAGACTGTACATTTTTATTTCAAAAAGGGCATTACTTAAATCTTGGACCAAGATTTGAATTTCATATGAAAAGTCACCATCTGTTTTTAGAAACCGTGTCTCCATCAAGACTTGGCCACAGGAGCATTTTAAAGTTTTAGAGACAAGCACAAGTACTTACCACATTACGGAGCTTTCAGCAGCACCTTCTTCACGTGGACGTGTGAATATATTTTGTTTGCTGCTCTGATTGGGCATTACCTCACCAGCAGGAAGTAGTTTCACTGACAACCGATAACTGTGAGATCTGTGGATTGTCAAGATTTGGACACTGATTTTGGAAAGATGCTCTTTTTATGTATAATTTCGAAGGAAAATATGTCTTATGTGTGTAATTTTGTGAACTGACCCTTAAATAATTTTCTCCATTACTACAGTCCTGAGTGTACTATGGTGGTTTGTTCTACCCAGACAGTCCCTGCAGGTGGCTTCTGGCCGATCCTGCTGCATTTTAACAGCAGCAGGTAAGAGCTCTGTGTGTGTGTGTGTGTGTGTGTGTGTATGTGTGTGGACTGCTGCAGCTCGAGATGACAGAAAAAGAAAGACACATCAGCATATTTTTGTAGCCTTGTCCTCTCCGCCACACCTTTACCAGCTCAAGGTTTGTGTCTCTTTCTTCCACCCTATATCTTCCTGCCATCTTTTTCATCCAGCTCTCCTTTCATTGGACGCTGCAGGAATTCTCCACTCTTAATCAAAAGATTATAGATGTGTATGAACACCCCCTGCTATGTCTCTGAACACGTGTGTGTGTTGCCCTGTCGGTGCATTTGCACGGGTACACTTCATATGTGAGGGAAGCCTGCCGGGGAGGGTGTGTGTGTGTGCACGTGGGTGGGCGTGAACAGTCTCTGTGGAGATGGAAACCTGCTTGATGCTTATTGGCTAACAGATGTGGAGGGGGGAGGGGCTTCATTCAAGGAGAGACTTGAAGCTCCACGGAGATGAGGATGGAGGGATGCTGAGACATGGGAGGAGGGGGACATACAGTTAGAGACACAGTGAGAAAGAAGGGAAGGAACGCATTAGAGGAATAACAGAAGAGATATGAAGTCATGAAATAAATTAATTAACTACCCAAACATGATCATGACCCTAACCCTAATCCAACCGATTGGGTTTGATGAATCTGTAATAAAACAACGTCCTAAATTCAAAAACTGCTTTCCTAATCTATATGTTATACTATAATCCATCTTTCAGAACAAGAATCAGCTTTACTGGCCAATTATGTGAACACATATGAGACATGAGGGATTTGACTGTTTTTGTAGCTCTCAATGTACTTCCATAAACAATTTTCACGAAGACAGAAAAGGACAACAGAGAGCTGAACAAAGATGATTAAAAATAAACATTTAAACTATAATGGACTTGGTAAATGGATTTATATAGTGCTTCTCTGGTCCACTGACCACTAAAAGTGCTTATCACATTCACACATGCATTCATACATTGATGGCAGAGGCTCAACAAAATGAGAATTTATGAATATAGGAAACAGACATAGAAAGTTTGTATGAAGACAACTTTTGGAATCCCAATGAAGCTTTTCAATCAGTCAAGTTTGAGAATCGCTGGAAATGGCACCTGTACTTTTTTCTGTACAAACCAGCTTTATATATTATCACTGAATTTGTGTTTACCAAAATACATAAGGCGATTTGAGTTTTTATTACAAATGTGGCAGAACGTCAAAGGACTATAATGACCTGATCAAGACTTAGTTTTTATCAAGCTTTTTGATTCTTTGACTATATTTTACAATTTAGATCAATATTCACACAGCACTTTAGTGATTATATTTCATTGTGTAGATGGGGACCTGCTTCACATTGAGATATTTGACTGACATGCTCCTCAAAGGGTTAGAAAAACTTGATTTAAAAAAAAAAATCAATCCTTACTGGAATATCGTCTTTACCCAAAAGGGTTTTTCCACAGTAATGGTGTTGCATAGTGGGAATACAGTAACAGTAGAGAACGGGGGAATAAAGAAATAAAGTAAAAGAGTGAGAGAGATGGAGTAAGGAAGAGAAGGAGAGTCAGAATGAGTGTGTGAAAAAAAGGGTTGGTGGTTGAGGGAGGGCTGGACAACAGGGAGCAAGGAGAAAGGGAAGGGAGGAAAAACATGTGTGTAAGAAAGAGAGAGCAGGGGTATATGTGTGTATGTGTGTGTGTGTGTGTGAGAGAGAGAGAGAGAGAGAGAGAGTGAGTGAGCGAGAAGGGGGAGGAGAGGAAAGCAGCAGTGGCAGCGCTGCATCATCACTACTGCCACTACAGCAGAGGAGAAGCAGTTTACAGGCTGCCTCCCTGATCTTTCTCTCTCTCTCTCTTTTTCACTCTCTCTCTCCTTGTCTCCTTCTAATACACACACACACGCACATTTATACACACTCTCTCGCTTTACACACTTCCTCACACTGGAAGTAAGCCGGCCGCCTCTGAGCCTCACAAGAAGCAATGAGGAGATCCTGGTGACATTATCCATCACTTCTGGATGTTCGCCTGCCTGCGCTCGTCTGTCTTCAGGACTCTTCCTGCTTGAGACGTTGTGTGTGTGTGTGCGTATGTGTGTGTTCATCTCCTGTCAACGGACCGTGGAGGAGGCTGCCACTTCCAGATCTGATGCTGCTTGTTTCGACTCTCTTGCTTTTGTTTGCTGAGACAGCCGTCACTGTCAGCATGGAGGAGTGTTAACATCGGAGCTGCCGGGAATTTCGGCATTGTTTTTCCCTCCCTTTTCCTTTGCTGGCACTCAAAGAGCAGAAGTGGATGCCTGGATTTTTTGGTGGCTGCGTGCCGAAGCAGAGTGCTTACCTCAGGATTCGTAGTCGAGGGGGGGATATGATAAACAGCTGCGAGGGGAGGACGGTTTGCACTGCAGCATCGGACTGGCATCTCTTGTTCTACGTTGGGGATTTTTTTGCCTCTCGAGGTTTCACACATGCACATATTTCACACCCAGCAGCACCAGCACCAGCAGCAGAGCCTGGCTGTGTGTTGCATACACCAATGGATTACTGCTACTTTAAGGACAGACTCCCTGCCTGCTGAGGGAGAAAAGATGCTGATTTAAGAAGAACAAGAGGCACACTTTGTTTTTGGAGCAGAGGACAGGACGAGCAACTTCAAAATTAAAAAAAAGAGACTTGGGTGACGGGATGATGGCTGCTTTCAACTGAAACCGCCCCCTCCTCCTCCCTCTCCCCAGTCCAAACATGAACTCTTCCTCCGATGTGAACCAAAGCGGTTCTCCCCCGTTCTGCCTGCTGGGTGCGGTGGGTTACTCCCATAGCCTGGATACCTGTGTGCTGGAGGTAGTTGTCATCCTCTTCCTCACCGTGCTAATCATTGCCGGAAACCTGGTGGTGATCTTTGTCTTCCACTGCGCCCCACTGCTGCACCACCACACCACCAGCCACTTCATCCAGACTATGGCCTACGCTGATCTGCTGGTTGGCGTCAGCTGCTTGGTGCCCTCGCTGTCCCTCCTCCACTATCTCCGGGGCCTGAATGAAGAGCTCACCTGCAAGGCGTTTGGCTACATGGTTTCTGTGCTGAAGAGCGTCTCTATGGCCTCGCTGGCGTGCATCAGCGTAGACCGCTACATCGCCATCACCCGTCCATTATCGTATGCCACGCTGGTAACACCATGCCGGCTGAGGGTGTGCATCGTTCTCATCTGGGTTTACTCTGCGTTGATCTTTCTGCCATCCTTCTTCGGTTGGGGAAAGCCGGGTTACCATGGGGACATATTTCAATGGTGCGCAGACTCCTGGAAGACCAACCCGGGGTTCAGCACCTTCATTGTGGGGCTGCTCTATGCACCAGCAGCACTTACTGTCTGCTTCACCTATGGGAGTATATTCAGGATCTGTCGGCAGCACACGAGAGAGATAACCCAGCGCCACGCCCGCTTCAGCTCACAAACGGAGGGTGACAAAGGCGAGCGGGGGGAACGGTGTGAGGGCTGCCCGGACAAACGCTACGCCATGGTGTTGTTTCGCATTACCAGTGTCTTCTATGTGCTGTGGATGCCATACATCCTCTACTTCCTACTGGAGAGCGCTGGGCTGTATCACCACAAGGTGGCGTCTTTCCTCACAACATGGTTGGCAATTAGCAACAGCTTCTGTAACTGTCTCATCTACAGCCTGTCCAACAGCGTCTTCCGGAAAGGTCTAGGTCGCCTCTTTAGCCCGTTGTTTCCTTCCTGCCTCGGCTGCACGGATGCCAAAAAGGCTCCAGCTATAGTCAGCCCGCGACCAGACGCTCGATGCCAAGTATGAGTCCCGACGACGATGGATTCGGCTCGGTCACTTTGGCGGCATCGGCCCTCTGTGTATGCTTTGCTCTCAGCTGCTAAGCATGACACAGGTCTTTTTGGTCCCGCAGTGAAATGTATTGAGGACCTTCTGCACGGAGCACAGAGAGGTGCCCATGCAAATGCCTGTCGGTCGTCTCAACGGCTGATTTTGTGGAAAAGGAGGCTGTGAAATTCCTTCTGGGTCTTTCTCAAATGCTCTTCAGTGTGATGCTGCTCTTTCAAGGATCACAAGCTGGCGACAAGGAGTAAAGAAGTTTGATATCGATGAGGAAAGTGGACTGTAGAAATAAGATGTGTGTGAGTTCAGAGGATTTAATAAGCACTCCTGCCTGCTCCGACTTAAGAAATCCCAGATGCAAAAAAGGAAAGCACGACACGACTTGTGTTGTGTTATCCACCGAAATGCAAATAATATTTTAAATCTTTGAAGCCTGACTGAAATTGTCTTGGTTCTTTCAGGGTAGAAATAGATAATGCAAACAATGTTTAAAACCCTTGAAACAGACTACTGTAAGTGTTTCCCTGGTGTAACTCCTGATGCTAATAAGTGAGTATGTGGAGAATAATAGACCAAGAAATCATTTGATAATCAGCCTGTGAGTTAGAAATGTGTATTGGATGGACTTTAATTTTATTTCCCAGAGAGAAGATTGAGGTCTATGAAGGAGCTTGTGTGTGTTTTCTACTCTAATGAAGTTAGGTGTCAGTGGAAAGCTCCAAGCATGTTTACACATGAAAATATTGAATTAAAAATTAGCTTTACTTTCTAAGATGGCTGCAGTTTTCCTGCCAGCAGACAGTGGCGTGTCCTCATCCAAGAGACAATAAATTGTATTTATTTGGAGAGTTTTATTCTCTGTTTGCGATTCCTCCTCAGGTTGATCAGCAGTTCTTTGTTAAGCTTCTGGGCTGTTTGCCTTTCAGCTGAAACAGTACATGACTCTTAAATCACAAGCCACGTAGCGTTGTAAGATAATCACCTCCTGACTTGTCAGTGTCAGCATGGATCATGGATTTGTTATCTGACAGGATCCACGTTTCATTACAATCTTTAACTTATTGCTTGTGTCTCTCTCTCTTTAGCCCCGCAGCAGCTGATAGCTGTTAGATCAGCGTAAGCTGGAAGAGAAGTGGTAACGCTGTGTAAGAGGGTCAGCACACTTTTCTGAGAGCCAGTGACAGCTTGTGGCTTTTCTGCTTCATGTAAATACACTTCAGAGTTTAAATATTTAAACAGAGGCTAACTGGGCCCTTTGGGGGATTTTTGTCTGCCCCTGATGTGAAGTAGCCCTCCTGGATTACAAGTGATTTTGTGGATAAAATGTTGTTATGTTTTATAAGATAACTTATTTGTCACAGCCAAGTGGTTTGACATGCTGCACTTGACAGTGAACCTGTTTTTTTACAGTGTTGAGAAGAAGGGGAAGTGTTTCTTTATATAATGCAGGAAGATTTAAGACCATTAAGATTTCAGATGTCGAGTGTGGTTTTAAAGTCACAATGAAATGGCATTTCTGAGAGCGTCTTGCTCCTGAATTTGGCAAATTTATGATTGAAAAAAAGAAAGAAACAGTACATGAAGATTGTTCTGGAAAACACTTTATACGGTCAAAACTAGATCACATACTTTTGTGTCCTTTTTTCTGAGGCAGTTTTAATGGTTTGGTCTAGACTCCTTACATCCAGTGAAGGGACATTTTAATGCAACAGCTACAATGGTATTTTACTATCTAAAAAACATCATTCCATGTATGTGTGAAAACAGCATGCAAAAATTGCAGTTAACTATAAACTAAACGCAAGTAAAATCCAAAGCACAGTTGCTGAACTCTGTAATTTATCATTTATTGATTTATTGAACAAGTTCAATTAAAAAAAAGTTGTAAACATAGCTGTAAACCAGAAATAACCAAACTGCAAAGAACCTGATGTACTGTACTCTTCCCTCATTTTCTCTGAAGATTGTCTAACAACAGAGTGCAGATGTTATATTTGGTCCTTGACATTGATTTTGGGGGTGAATGGCACATCTCTCTATCTGTTACAGTTTCCCTTGTGACAGCGCAGGGTATAAACATTAATGTTGTCCTCCTCAGCTAAGTTGTACCGTTGGCCAGCTCAGCACAAGCCTCTTGAGTCTATAAGTAAATGTACGCCTTCTTGTAGCTGTAGAAAAAGAAAATAGTCTGAAAATGAAACTGCTCACAGCAAATTCTGTGGATTATCTTGACTAAACAGGTCATGATCTCTGGAAAGAGACATTGCTGTTGAGTTTTATTGCACCACAAGCAAAGTGTCATCTAGTTCCATTACAGCATTTCTGGGAGAGAGGGAATATGTAAAATAAGGATGATGTTTATTATATAACAGATGATATGTAATAAGTCTTGACTGAACATCTTTGGCACTTAGACTCTACAGGGAGATTTGTGATCGAGGGGCGTCTGCCCTATGCAGCAGCAACATAAATCCCCCCATGGAATCCAGACACTGGTGGTGGTGGTTGATGAATGCTGAGACTGATGGGGCTGATGAAATGACGAGCCTACGAAGACTTGGCGTGATAGGGAGGTGGAGTGGTGCGTACACAGCAGCATGAGGCAGAGTGAGAGAATCATATTTATAAAGACAGCAGCCAGATGACGGGCTAACAATAAAAGTGTGTTGCTGAGCTTTTGGCTAAATGTGACACCCTGATGAGAACAACTAATATAACAATTGACAGCCTCAGGTAACGACAGCAAAGAAATTATGAGTGAGCATGCCTCATGGCAGGATGAATGAAACATTTACTATAGACCTAAGCATGCAAAAGAATAATCTTCCTATCTGAACTTTCACTAGAGCTTCATGTTTTATTTTGGGGTGAACTGCAACTTTAATTCAACAGCTTTTCTGTTGGATGCCCATTTGGTTATTCAGTGTATTAAATATGATTTAAAATGTATTCCAGTCAGGATAGGATGAATAAAATATATATATTTATTGTGCGTGTGCTGTCACAAGGGAGATCACATGAAAAATGTTCAGAGAGTTGAGATTGAAAGTTTGTATTTGACCATGGAAACATTAGTCACCATAATTTTTATCTAGAGATTCATCTGGATCGATCTCCGTCAGTAGATGGAGGTTTGCAGAGGTTCGTCAATGGCCTATATATTGAAATTAACATCTACTATTGATTTTTAACTTTTATTTCATTGTGACTTTAAAGGTGGCGAGAATTTTCTTTTTTTTTTACTTTTTCCCTCTAGAGACACAACATTTCACCACAGGGGGGTTAGGCGTCAGAGGTCAGAATAAGGTCAGAGTTCAGAGTTTAACCTGTAGGACATTTTCGGTGCAACAGGCACACCAGCTGCTGTCAGGGGGATTGAACGTCCCACAAACCCTGCTGCCCCCAGTATGTTCTATTTATATATCATTTTCCTATGTAACAGTATATGTTATGTATACAGTATCTGCTATGAAAATGTAATTTCTGCAAAGTGTTGATATGTTTGATCCCTGCTTGATTACTTGTGAAAGATGCTCCTCTTCCAACAGACTTTAACTGCATGATTCTGGATCAATGTTCTTGTCTCATGATGCTACTGAAAGCAATTCACTAACTGTTCTCCTTGTCTTAGTATCCTAACTACTGTTACGTAAAGTGTATCATGTTTTTTGAGGGCCAAGAGTTCCTATTTGCTACGGTCCATGTCAGAAAACAAGAATGACCTCCAGAAAACCTTCTGGCATGCCTGTTATCTTCTCCTGATGCAGCTGTCGAGACAAAATGACGCAAATCTACAAAAAGGGAAATTTTGTAAGGAAGTTATACAATCAGAGTTTGATCATTTTCAAGAGTTAAAGGTTAAATTGATGCACAAAGGACTATTTGCAGTTTTGTGTTATTTTCCTCGCCAGTGCGATGCTGCTTAACAGTGGGAGTCAGTGCAATACAGCTTGCTGGTGTTCCCTCAAACCACAACAAATCAATAATAGTAGAAGAAAAATAAGAATGAAAGGGCTTCACTTATCTTAACTCTGGCTGAGCCGTTTGCTATTCAGCATGTGATCTGAACAATGTTACTTTGAAAATCTGCTGCAGATTATTGTAAATACGGAGGTGTGATCATGTTATTAAACTGACATATTCTGATTAGTGTCTTGGATTGATTTAGTACCAAAAATCCTCAAAACGCACCAACAAACAGTTTTTTACAGCACAGTTTGGAACGCCTCTAATTGAGATTAATTATGACTTCTAAGTAGTAATTTCATAATTTCCAACAATATTCATTGTACAACAGTACAATACCGCATTCTGATTACTTTAGTTTGGTTTAACTCCACAGAGTTTACTCATCAAAAATGTAAAACCAAATGTGTGAAAATAAAAATGTTTCTAGTCCGACAGGTCATTTGTAGCATGATGACGTGTGTGTGTTTTATCCTTCTATATCTGACTGCAGAACCAGATGTTGTTTTGTAATGTGCTGTCTGTAATTCTTCCACATGTAATGCATTCCTCCGGATCTGTCTCCGGGGTGTCCCTCTGAAGAGAGAGCTGCTTTATTTGGTTCACATGACTGTTCTGTTTCTTTGCCAACCGACTGTTACTGTTGCACTCACATGACGCGACTATTTGTGTTTGATGCAATTAATTAGGCTCACGTGAAAGTTATTGATCGGGACAGAGTACATTATAGAATTGTCCTGGTGAGGGATGATTTTTTTGTTTTTTGAACTGTATGTTCCAGGCTCCAGAGCGTCCATAACACCAGCATGTAGCTTTGACATAACTAAGAGATGCTGTAGTCAATTTATACCTCGTTTCAAAAATGCTGCAATGATGTAACTGGGTTTTGATCAATAAGGCCATACTAATATTTCTGGGCTGAAGTGGATTGTTGATTTTTTTTCTGTGAAACAGAGTTTAGTCCATCACTGAACACAAACCTCACTAACAAATACAGATTCATTTTGGGTCAGCAGCTTGTGACGAAAGGCTGAACCATAGCTTTCAAAGATACACTCCCCTAAAGTGTCCTCAAACATGACCGGAATGACCTGCTCAGTGGCCCTGGGGCAAAAATTAGCTTGTGGGCCTCTATAACCCTCCTTGGCTCCCTTTCTCTGTACAACGTGTACAGTTTTTCTCTGATAGAATACTATCTGGCCTCAGATTTGCCTCGTGGGCTGCTGAGAGTGGGTGGAATAAGTAATTAAATTCTTTTACTTTAAAAGTATGAATACCACACTGTGAAAATACTGCACTATAATCACAAGTCTTGCATTCAAAACCTTATTATTAGCTAAATGTACTCAACGAATGAAAAGTAAAAGTATTCATTGTGCTATCAGTGTTTTTGTCATATCTGATGTTTTTGGTGAATGTGTATGTTGCATTTTACTGCTGTAGATGTTTAAAGTGAAGCTCATTTTAACTACTTTATATATAGTTTATTCAACAGCAATGCATCATGTTCTATGAGACCATCAAATGTTTTTTTAAAGAGGTTATTTAGATTAAGAAATGCTTCAGTGTATCTGAAACATTCAAAATTCAAAATCTAATAGGAAGGGTCTGAACAATTGTAATCTGATACTGTAAGTAACTAAAGCCGCAGGACAAAAGTAGAATATTTCCTCCTGAGATGTTGTGGAGTAGAAGAAAGTTAAATAAAAATGCAAATACAGTTAAATATCTTGAATTTGCACAAACCAGTTGACACACAGTGAGATTTGACATGATATGGATAAAATCCTCTCTTGTGGTATGTGTAATTCTGTATAGAAATATTAATATAGATATTGTGATTTTGTAAAATTCCTAAAAAATCAATTGAGGAACTGTTGATGAATTAAATAACCAAAAAAGAGGGTGTGCTTTTTGGCTAATCCAGTCAGTACTTCAGCACATCAAAGCAAAAAATCGTAATAATATAAATGCAACGTTGCTATTTGCAACAGTGCACACAATGGTGTGATACACCAAGAGGTATAAACAGTATGGCAAAATATCTGACAGTAGACAAATATATACATAGTCCTATTATCTTCAACTGATTAACATCAATCAATTCATTGTTGTTCAATTTCACATAAAAAAAACAGTGAAAAAGCACCCGGCACAATTTTTGGAGCCAGAAGCTTCAAATGTGTTGTTTTGTCTGACTAACAGTCCAAACGTCAAAAGATCTTTAATTCACAATGATTAACTGAAAAAAAAAAATCCTCACACTTGAAAACTTTTTGTCATTTTTGCTTGAAAACTAAAAATAGTTTTTGACATTTAACTAATGATTGAGCGACTAATACTGGCCAATATCAACCCAATACACTTTATATCCATCCAAGCCTAGTTGTCCACTGCATGTCCTCTCAAATATGTAAAAATCAGACTTTTTTTAATGTAGAAACTCTGGTGATGGCTAGTATGTCTGTTAATGTTAATGTTGAGTAATATTTCACAGTCAGTTCTCTTGTTCCTTGATATGGCACTGTGTGTTACATGTGACTATTTTTCCGATTACTTTTTGAAAAATGGGAGCCTGCTTGGGTTTGTTGTGTGGCACACATGGATCCCACGAATCTTCTCCTCTCACAGCTTTGATCCCCTGATTCAAAAACATGTTATGTCAAAGTTTATGTTTTTATTTTCCTGTGGGAAAATCATGATGTTGTCAGACTCGGACTCCAGTCAAGAGTTACACAGAGCCTTGATCCCCCGGGGAAATGCCTTTTCACAGAGGCCAACAGTGCCAAATTTGGACCAGGACTGAGAGCAGAAGAGGAGGGGGGCTTAAGGTTTAGAAGTGGGTGAGATTTCATGTATTTAGCTTGGAACGGTCCGACTCGGCTCTCATCCACCCACACACTATCATTTCTAATGTGTGATCTGATAAATGTGACATCTGCTGGCACGAAAGCAAACCTCACTGTTGGATATTCTTGAACTTATTTATGTTAAAACCTGTATCAATCAAATGGTCTGTACTTTCGGAGTACTGAGCAATGAACATGAAGTAATAGTGTTGAAATCCAGTGGAATAAAACCTAATTCAAGTGTCTGTATGTACCAGAATGAAAAACAATGTTTCTGATGCATATTTAAAGAGAAATGTTGGTTAAAAGGATGTATAAGTGAATGCTATGCTGTGAAGACATTTCTGTGGTTTATACCTTGTGTTAATGATTTTTATTACCGTAAACCTGCCAATTTTTCAGCCATTGTAGGTTTTAGAGGCTCGAACTGGCGCCATAATGGACATCTAATTGTCTGAGTGTTAGTAACGGATAGAATTCTTACCAACAAGAAAGCCTTTGTTCTGCAGGTTCCTTGAACTTGTCTCTCTATTTCAGAGCAACTCGTAATTTTGTGATTTTAAGTTTCAAAGTGCAATACCCCTGTTGTAAATATGGACATATGCACACGTGTGTTTGTTACAGTATGATTATATTGCTTTTGATCAAGTACTAGTGAGTTGACAACTTTGCTAGAAGCCAAATATCAAGCAAGTGCAACAACATAAGACATAGCAGCCAGCTAATATGGCTTACTAGTCCAACAGCAAGAAGTCCAACTCAGCACCAGTCTTTCAGCCTTTAATTTCACAAAGCTCTCACCAACAGCTAAAAGTCAGTCCTAGATTTACTCTTTGGCAGCTTCTCGCTTGGTCGCTCTCTCCTCTTCTCTTCTTAGATTCCTCCATCAACAACCTCTTCAGTCTCCTCGCCTCTGCCATTATGTACATAGAGGCTGCTAAGCCCGGTTACAATACTTGCTTTGCCGAATTCGGTCCTGCCAGGACACCAGCTCCATTTACTGTCAGTATTTCTCCAGAAGTCACCTGATTTCTAGATGTCTGGCGTACTCTAGTCAGTGAGGCCTGTGGTTAATGCTCTAATACTACTTCTACTTTTTATCAACCAGTGCAACCAGCACACAATTAAATAATAATAGTGGCATAATAGTAAGATAAAACACAATTCAGCAATGATAGTGCTGAATTATTCTAAACTAAAAATATACTGTAGGTACCACAGTATATGGCACATTTTATTTACATAACACAGATGTGATGTAATGGGCACAATCAAGGCTAGCTTCTACTTAATAGGTTAGCTAGAATGCTAATCACAGAGAGAAAAGTTATACATTTATATGGAGAGATTAAAATAACTGACTGACATTTTTTACAGTGTGGTCCTGTGAGTGGCTGCATTGTTGGTGTTTGGGAACTTGAGCGATAAGAAGGTGGAGGTCCTATCTGTAATCAGATAGAAGGAGGGGAGTGAAAACAGCCTGTTCATGCTGCTGGTTATTCTTAGATCCGAGGAAAATGAGCCTGGAGCCAGGACGATTCACCTGACTGCAATCACACTCACACATGCAGACATGCAGACATACGGAGTCACAGCACCAGATACACATAAAGGCTACAGTTATCTACTGTAAACATTTCTGAGAAGCAATGTGAGTACTGTGAAGCAGCAACAAAAAAATCACAGTATTAAGATAACATCCATCCATTGACATACTCTGTAGACTATAAAACATGAGTGAAGCATATGGATCCAGGAGGACACTGAGCAACCTTAGCTATCAGCAAAGCCACACGACATCCTCTCCACCATATAGACCAACTGCAGTTAGCCATAATACTTTACCTGTGACACAAAGCTCCCCTAACCTTAATGAATTTACACAAATATACTCCAGACAGGAGTCGTTTTTTTCATACATGTAGCACATGATTCTGCGTGTCAGACGTGTTCTCACATGGTGACTAAACTTTACAAACCGAGTCTTGAAATGACAACACAGGTGTGTGACGCATTCAAAAACTAATTGATAACTGATGAAGTCGGAGCGCGATGCTGCGGACAGCAGAGAGACAGACAAACAGGACCGTGCAACATTTCAGTCCATCAGGAGGAAAGCAGGAAATCTGAATCTGTAGGTTAATGGACATGTGGCTTGAGAGCATATTAAAAGGATGAAAAAAAGAGTCTCATGGTGATTCAACTCAACAGTCAACTTAACACACCGTATAAAGTGAGGAGTGCGTAACATAAATCCATGGTAATGTGTGCCTCCCCCTAGTAGTTGTGGCCCAAAGCAACCACATAACACGCTTATGCATGGACAGTTATATGCAGATGACACACAAGTTTATAATTATACTTCTATACTTATAGTATCAGGCCCCAGATTGACATTGACCCAACCCTAATTCTAATTTTTAACCATAATCACTTAACCACTATGTCTAACAAAAATAGAAGTCATTATTGGGAGCGTGATGTAATCTGGGTCCTTGTGTTTATATATGTGTGTGTGTGTGTGTGTGTGTGTGTGTGTGTATGAGACCCTGATAACCAGAAATAGAGACAATATAAACATTGATGATTATCATGGCCACAAAAAAACACTGTGCTGCAAAAAATGTCTGCCACTAATTTTAATGTAACTTCTTAACATCCATACATTATGATTTATTGCCACATGAATACCTGTAACAACACGACTGAACAGAGTGAAACCACACTTTGTGTTAGACCTTTTTATTTTTATATATGAATTAGTTGTAGGTAGATCACTGTGTGTGAGATGATGACATTGTATTCAAGGTGAATTTGACAGGATTTCCACTATGTAACTGATAATTTGTCTCATTGTGCGGGCAGATTAAATAATTTAAGAAGATTGACATTTTTAGCAGTGTATGGTCTGGAGCTCCACAGGTCTGTGGTGGGAACCTCTGATACAGAAAGCTGAAATTCCTCAGCTTCCCTCTGGTTCATTATCCTCACTTCCTGTCATTCTTTTCTACTCACACACATACTCTCTCTCTCTCTGTCTTTCTCAGTGGTCAAACACTTTTTTTATACTAAAGCTGCATTACATTATGACAGTCAGCTGGCAAGTTTTTGTTTAAGGATTGTGCCCTTTAAATGCAGCGAGCAGTAAATACAGAAGTTAAGTACAGAAACAGTGAAGTTCATTAATAAAATAATAAAATTAAGTTGGGAAGTTGGGAGGGATTAAAGCTTTCCGGTTGGATGGAAAACTGTAAAAATAAATAGAGATTGTAATGCTTTCAATTTTTGATTATCCTTAAATCTTAGTCCCATATATATAAAACAATATAAAACTATTTTTTATCTTAACCAGAATTTGGAACCTTTTCACCATAAATGAATCATAACTTTTTGCACACTGGAGGCCTTTTATTATTATTTTTACCTCTGCCTCAGAGAAAGCATACATTAATTTACAATTTAATACAGTTCAGTATTTGAGGGTTCTGCTAAGGTCATGCCAAGTCCAGTGTGTAAGATTTAGGGATTCTGTTTACAGAATATAATATTCCTAACTATGTTTTCATCAGTGTATAACCACCTGAAGACAAGAATTGTTTTGTTTTTTTTCAAATGAGCCTTCTATATCTACAGACACTGCAGGTCCTCAACCACAGAGTCTGCCATGATGGACTAGTTACTACAGGAGCCCCAAACTAAACACTGGCTCTAGATATTTGCATTTTCCACGCATTTCGTGGCTACTACAATTTGTCCTCCCAAGGAAAGAATGAGGCAACAGGGACTGGAATCAGCAACTACACTCCTAGATTCCACACTGGACTTTTAAGTTGCACCATTGCTTCAGTTTTGTTTGTGCCCACACGAAACATCAGGGAGCAAGCCTCTGCAGATAGCTCCTATGCTCAACGCGTTGTCTGTTGCAGTATTCTCTGAAATGCCAGAGGTAGAACAAAATATATATTCTATGAACCAGTTAGAAATATTTTCATTACCAATTAATCTGTAGATTTCTTTCTTGATTGATTGTTAGCTCCATAGGACGTCAGAAGAGGGTGAAAAATGTCCATTACAATTTCCTTACACCAAAAGTCCAAAATCCAAAGATTTTAAATGTATTCTTGTACAGGATGTTGCAGATACATGCAGACACATGTCTGATGAGATGTGGTGAGTGACACTGAAGCTGTTATATCAGCGGGGACTCAGTGACTGGATCTGAGAGGTGACCGAGTTGATTCCTTTACTGTGGAGGAATTTCCGAGGGAGATTACATTACCAGACAATTACGCTGAATGAAAGGAATCCATGTAAACACACACACACACACACACACACACACACACACACACACACACACACACACACACACACACATTTATACTAATAATTGTTTTGGTGACGTTGTAATCAATTGCTGTTAATTGTTCCCATGTTGTTTTTTTAAAATTGAGTTTCATTAACTTTATATCTTTACATTGGCTAAGATGTTTGTTAGTATTACAGGAAGTGACTCAACTTTTATGTAAAGGACTATTTCAGAACTAAGATGACCATGAGGACCAATATCAAAAGTCTGTATGGAAGAAAATGAAGTGTAAGTGTCTTGTGTCTGTCTTGTGTAATCCACAAAAAGTCCTTTAAAGAAGCAAGGAACTGGAGAAAGCTAGAGGAACAAGTGAAATTTGAATCAGTAAAGCAAAGTGTTATTTTAAATTTGTTTCCCTGAAGTGCCTTGTTAGCATTCTTAACATTCAGGCTTCCCACTGTAGCAGCAGCTGGTTCTGGCTCACGGTTTAAATGAGGCGTGTTAACAACCCTAACAAGCCATTTTAGGAAAAATAAAGGATGCATGTAGAAACTTAAATGTTCATGTGTCACAAAAATATTCCAAACATTTGAGTGGTCTTTGATTTGCACTTTGTATGGAGGCCATTGACCACATAATTTTGTCTCTGCACATGATGGCAGCTTTAAAGAGACAAGAGAGTGAGGGAAATACATTTCATACATACAATGTACACTCAATCACATGTAGAGATTAGGATATACATCGCCAATATTATAAAGCACATATTCATAAATCACTCATAAATAAAAGGATTTTTAAATGATATTTACAAAAAGTAGTATTATGAGATGTATTGGTGTGAAAGAGCAGTCAGTCTGACACCATTACAAACAGAGAAGGTTTTCTTCCACAAGAGAGAGAAAGACACACTCTTATGATAACTCTTATGATCAATACATTTTCCAACATGTTGCCTTTCCAGGAACAAACAAACAATTCTTGGTTATAGCTCGATGGCAATACATTTTTCATGTTATCCGCCTAGTTATGAAAGGTCAAGAGCTTGTAGAATCTTATCAACTCATGCGAGAGTGTGTGACTGAAACAACAACATGATTGTTCACAGTGAGGAGATGCAGTAAAAGCAATACCACAGTGCAGAAATACTCATTTCCAAGTACAAGTTCAATATTTTACTTAAGCAAAAGAAACATGGAATTTAAAGGTGCAACATGTGAGAATTTTAGTTTAAAACATTCAAAAAAGTAACAAAGATGATCAAGAGAATACGAAGAAATAACTTCACGTCAAAGACGTGTATGTCTTCATCTACTGCAGTTAGCTGTCCTGTCTTGTAATGCCACTTTGTAGCCCAGTCTCAGCTTGGGAGACATTGTGTACAGGATGCAGCTGGTTAAATGGAATCGGGTGGTGGTGTTCCACCTTGACTGTCTCACATCCTGCTAATCCCGACCCTCACACCACCTCCAAAAATCACCAAGGAGCCTTCAAAGCCAGCAGCCAATACCAAACATTATTACTACACTGGGTAAATAGGATATATATTAGTTCAGTATAATATATCAATACTTGATTGAATATTTTTAATCCCGTTTTCTTCATGATTTTGTCTTCACTTTTTGTGCCCTTTTGTTTTTTAGGTCTCTCCACAGAAACTGACATATTTTTGACATATGCTTTGACATACATTTTTAAGCACATAGTCACTCCGTAACTCTTACTTATTCAGTAAGTAATCTTAATTTCACTAACCTCCAGTGGTTTAACTTTTCACCTTGCTGTGCAGTGATGTACAGATGTAAGTTACTCTTTACACTGAAAAGTATCCAGTAACTGTAGCTCCCAAAAAAATGTCTTGGAGTTAAACATCAAATATGTCCCTCTATACTTTAACAAATTTTACTTTGGACAGGAGGAATGACTACAGCAGCTAAAAGCCCTTTCAATATATACAATATAGGAGTATTATATCAAACCTATCCATTAACTGTAATTAACAAGACATCATGTCACAGCATGGATATACACAGACAAACTTATTCTGCCTTCAGCACAGCTACATGTTAAAGTCAGATAAACATTTAGTGAGCTGATAGGATAACACACTGCTGTGATAGAAAAACACTGCAAATGAACAATCGGGGTAACCACAGGGCCAAAAATAGCGAAGACAACAGCCCTTTTAGGGTTTCTCCACAGTTAATAATGAGAGTCTTTTCATCACTGTTAAATTCACATTCCTCCTGCCAAGCTCGACAAATTAGATTGTTGTGCGGTTTTGGCAGAAGCAGACTGCAGCTGTCATGTTAACAAAGCTGTTTTCACTTTGAATTGATTTAAATAAATCCTGTAATAACACTCGGAACCATCCAAGTTCACGCCACGCCACTTTGCAGTGAAACCACATTAACCACTCCACTGTTTGTTTTCCTTTTCTGACTTAAGCTGAGAGTTTACATGAGGATATAATGTTGACTTTTGGACCTCAAAGCCTTTGCTAACACTCTTCACAAGTATCTGACAACAGAACATGTTGAACAAATGGGCTTCATTTCCAGGAAAATCTAATTGTTTTTCTACAGAAGGGCAACACATCACTTTGCACTGGTATTGCCTAATTTATCTACTGTGTAGTGAAAGCAGGATGTTAGCAGAACAGCAGCAGCCTCAGTCCTTCATCAGGGAAGGTGTTTAGTGTAGGTCAAGCACAATTGTACACAACTGCTGCAGTTGTATACTTAAAGTGGAAGATAACAGACAAGCAACTGAAATGCAATCTGTTACACAGCCTGTATAGACTGTTGTATTAATCAAAATAGACACTAGCCTATCTGGTCTGTTGGGCGCACATAAAAATGGATGACTAAAAAAATTCTGCTGAAACTAGTTTACAGCCATGCTAGTAGCTCTATGAGGCTGTACCATGCTAACATGTCCACAATGACCGATAACCGATAGCTGAAATCAAGTAACAGGCACACATTTACCAGGTATTCAAACTTTGTATAAATATAAAGTAACGTCACAGAGCTCTTGTATCGAGAGACAGCTACAAGTGGAGGTCAGCACCTCTGTTGCTCTCTGCTGCACACAGGTTAATAAATCAAAGTGAATAGCTCCTTGGCACTCAGCAGCTGTCTGTGGGTGAGCTGCAGCTCCGTTACTTTTTTCCACCTGGGCCTGAGCACAAAACACCAAAATGTGTGCTAAGTGTGAATTTTTCACATAAAGCTCAATATTTTTGACTCACACGAATAGTATGAGAATGCTAAATTTGTAAATTTGAGCTGCCCAATTTGCATCAAACACATCGCCTGGATAGTTCCTCTTCCCATGACCTTTGCTTCCTTTATTCCTTACATCCTAATTTGTTTCTTACCATCCTTTCTTACTCTACTACACCTCCGCCTCTCTTCCCTCCCCCCAAAAGCAGCAGAAGATTTGGGGTTGAATTCATTATTCAGCAAGCTTTCTCTGCTGCACACAAGCACAGCATCAATAATGGAACCAGCAGATAATTAATCATTGAAAACAGTAGGAGTGTAATATATGGACCACTATGGAGAATATGGAGTGAGTGTGTGTGTGTCCTTGTGTGTGTGTCCTGACACAAACACACACACACACACACACACACACACACACACACACAAAGTCCACAAAATTAACTGAAGAATTAAACACCTATTTACCTACAAACCACTTATCTCCAAGATTTGTGAATTTCAGCAGCATTTAAAGGCTAACTTCATGGGTTAATAAATTCCTCATGAATTCCTTTCAAATCAATTTGGACACCAATCTTAAAAGAGCTGCTTTTCTAAAAGGACAATGATAATTAAACAGCTTTGTATTGAACCCTTATGATAGGGTGACCATATTTTGAGTTCCAAAAAAGAGGACACTCGGCCCGGCCTCGAGACACAAATTCAGACAGGCTTCTCAGAGGTTAATGAACAAAGTATTCTGTGCAAAGAACCAGTCAATCTAAGTACACGCTTAATGGTCCCATGAAAAACAGTGAAAACAGGACATTTGCATGAATTTATAAAAAAAAAACCTGGACACCCCGGACAGGACATAAAAAGTGGACATGTCCGGGCAAAAGAGGACATTTGGTCACCCTACCTTATGATGAAAAACATGGAAAAAACATGAATTCAACCATCAGTAGGACTGCAATCTTTTGGTAGTCCTGTAGGCTAACAAGCAAACTTATGCTATGTCTTAATTCATATACTTCCATACTTACACTTGCTATTTTAAGTACATAAGTGAGTTTACACTGTCAATTATGGCATAATGCAGTGTACTGTGAGTACCCGGATTGTGTGTGCACACTTCTCGCCCTCAGTGGTTGCCATTCTGCCTATGTAGTGGAAGGGCAGTGACCACCAGCATTGCAGAAATGGCAGCAGAGGAAGCTGGAGTTGATGCAGTTTTGGTGAATACCGCAATATACAAATGTAAGTTGTACTTATGTTTTAAAATGTGTATTTTGGCAGTCAAATATTGGAGCTAATGCACTACACAGTTGCAATTCAGCAAAGAGGAAAAAGCAGGAAAATGTTGTGATCATCATTTACAGTAAGTGCACAACGGCCATACTCAAATTGAGACAACACTACGCCGCTTCCTTTTCTTTTACTTCTCTGAATTTCTTTCACCTCCTATACTATACTATATATACCATATATTATACTATAACGACTTTTCTTTGAGTGGTGGATATTCTTATTCGGTCCTTTGCCTCTTTGTCTACCAGTGACCTCCATAAACTTTTATTCTCTTTTGGTCATTTTTGCAAAGAATCTCTGAGTGACAGTGGAAGTAAAGTCTGTATAGAGTATGTATTGTAGAGGTTGTATTAATATTTCAGATGGTTGAAGCCTTCCTGCCTGCTGGAGAGGAAACAGAGGTTGAATAGTGTGAAATGTATTTTTAATGTGGTTAATTTTGTCTTTCATACAGTGACTTTTACTTTGGCTGTGAGACATTTATTCCACAGCGATAAACCAAGCCAAGCTATATCCTTAACATAAAACCTGCAGCAGTTTACCAGCAGTTCATATCAAACTATGTATTCAGGAGGCTTTTTCCCCTATCTGTCTATATTTGCAATAATGTCAATCACAATGGGAATTCTACTTTATATTCCATGGCCATGGCTTAGGTATAATGTCAAAAGTCAATCAGCTGTTGATGCAAAACAGTTTGAAACAAACAACACCCAGTTCACTGTTTGCATAGCATTTGAAGAAGTGACAGTAGAGCTTGTTATTAAAGCTGCGTTCATATATGCTATGACCACTAGGGGGCAAAGCAACCCCACAATAAGCTTATATGCAACCCTGACATCTCATCACCAATTAAGTTATTCTGTAAACATGATAGCAAACAAGGTGCATAATCATGCAACAGACACAGCAACAACAACATTATGATCCAATATGTAATTTTGTTTGTGTCCATGTGATTTAATCTTTTTCAGTATTAATGGACGTACAGTACTTGTGTCCAAAACCCAGAAATATTCAGATATTCATATTTTGCAATGTATTTATGAAGTATGACAAAGAAAACGACCAAAGCTTTATATTTAAAAAGATATATGTTCAAAGAAATGTTTGATGGCCATCCATTTTTTGTAACCGCTTATCCTTATCAAAGTTGTGGAGGGCTGGAGCCAATCCCAGCTGGCACTGGGCATGAGCCAGGTACACCCTGAACAGGTCACCAGTTCATCACAGGGCTGACACAGCCATTCGCACTTAGAGTAAACGTTTAACCTGCATGTCTTTGGACTGTGGGAGGAAGCTGGAGTACCCAAAAAGAACATATACAGACACGGGGAGAACAAGCAAATTCCACACAGATTTGATTATCAGAATAGTTGACGATTCATTTTCTGACTATCTGCTGTGTCGCAGCAACAGCAGGAAAATTCCATGTTGCATTAGCGGTAGAACATCTCTGATACAGCTGAAAACTGATAAACAGCAGACAGTGAAACTAAACGATTCATTCAGACACTACAGTCATTTTTTCAGTCATTTGGTTGAAAGTGTTACATAAAAATACAGTATCTAAATGTCAGAGATACTCAGTGGAGAGCTCAGTTAATTATTTTATTTGATCATTTTAATTTATTTTTTCCATGTATTGTCACTGAGTGTTTTTCATGCATTTTTAATGATTCAGAAAATAATAAATATGTTTTTGAGTCAACACTCAAAATACTCCTCTGAGGATTCTTGGGAGTGGGGGGTTGGATTTGGCCCCAGCTGGATTGATTAGCCTCCGGCTGCTTCACTACAATACTGCCCAGTATTGAGGAGAGAGACAGCAGCTCTGTTATCAGTCTGTCTCATGATCTGCAGGTGCAGCAGCAGTTAAACACAAACCAGAACCACAGTGAGGCTGCAGCTCTCATGCTGACCTTCACCCTCACATGTGACTTAGATTTGATCTCTTATGTTGATTGCAGTTACATCTGTGACTCCTGCAATTATTTCCAGATTTAATAATCTGCCACATACTTTATTCATTTATCAATAAATTAGTTTAATGTAGTTGAAAATGCTATGATGTGTGCATATCACTTGTTCAAACCTAAAGTGGCTGATTTTACTTTCTGATTAATTTTACAAAATGGGTACAATTTTCCTCCTGACCATGTTAAGTGTATTTTATCTACTGGGTGACTGAAATCTATTTTAACAGCTATTTGTATCAATTGTAAATTAATTCTATCTTTATATCAGAAATAATAAATAATAATTTAAGGAGTTGGTACTACCTATTGTCATGTTCCCCATGGCCTATGATGAAAGTGTACTTGGGATATGACTAATAAAAACAGAAAAAGGTCCATACATTTTGCCATTCACATAAACACATTCCCATATTTGCATCTATCTGTGCTTTTCTGCTGGTTGTTTGCATCAATAACCCCTCAACCCTGTTACACAATTTATGGAGCAATATTACTGAAAATGATCTTTGTTATTTCAATAATATATCTTATGATGTATTTATATCTTATGCACACCATGTGCTCTACTGTAATTCACCACATGTGGAGCAGTGTCCATCTTGTGAAAATTCACAACCTCCTCACACTCAACATCTTGATGTGTATTAGACACTTTAGATGAGTTTGTATATTCGATCAATATTCTTATACCATATGCACTCATGTTTGAAAGAATGGTGCAAAAGTGCCCCAGTGTATATGGTAACCAGACATCCCGTGTTGTCTGTGGTTGTCCTGGTTTCAAGCTTGGTGTCCTGAGGCCTGATAAATATCTGAAAACCACATTCACCATTCAATACCAAATTATCTTGATTTTCACCACCATAAAATACTATTACTAATGCTAATATTAAATCTCCCACTGACTATTACCTAACTCAATATAAAAACAATGCACAACGTTTCTAAATTCAACACTGATTTGTCTGTATGTAGGCTTATGTTAATTAATCAGTGTGTCCGTGTGAAGGCTGTTACTGGCCTATGAGTCAAAGGAAAGCATTGTGGTATGTTCAGACAGAAGAGTATGCTAACAGCTGTAACAGCTATCATACTGAAAAAAAAAGTCAGTCTTTTCAAAAGGTATCCAGGAGATTTACTCCTTCATAAAGAACCAGGCAATGAAAAAACTGCACTCGGCAGTGCTGAAATAATTGTCCACTATCCTGTTGAAACCGCCTTTGGTGCGTGCGCAAACACGTACACGTGCACGTATGCTTAAGGGTACTGGTTTGGGGATTTGAAAATATGATCACCTACTCTTCGATGACCCTTTGGTAGATAAAACGTGATAAAGTGTCCTCTAGGGCAGGAGACAAAACATGTACTCTCCACTTAGTGACCTCTTCATTATACAGCTCATTCTCATTGACATCATCACCTGTGTCCTTGAGAAATGGGTTAATAGTTCATAGTTCATGGTGCAGTAGTTATACTCACATAATAAAACTATTTTAATCTAAACCAGGGATTGGAAATGCATCACAACTTTCTGGGCACTAAAAAATGTGTCCTGCAGCAACTCAGTTCAGTTGCAATTTATATTATCTATTGACCTCCCAAATACAATGTTTATAGAAAAGATTACATTGCTGTATTGTCTTGTATCTATAATTGTTGCATCCTTAGTGTTGTCAGAAGTGCACCTGTAACTGCACCCAATGGTGTTGCCAAACTGTACTGGATAACCTGGAATAGGCTTCTACATCACTACAGCCAGTGGCGCCTGGAGAAACAGGCTTCATTTATTCATGTTTTAAAGTACCCTGTACAGCTAGGGATAAACACCCTGTGTTATAAACAGTGACATGTAAGATACTCTTGCATATTTAACTATATACATATTTAACAAAAATGAGTCAGCAGTATTTTGCATTTTACATTGACTCTTAACTTCCACTGCTCGACTTCAGGAAGCAAGGATCATTATGAAATCAACATTTCCAGAGAAGAGGTGCAGATTAAGCAATCAATACAGGTCCACAGACAGGTGAGACAACTACATAATTATGCATAATTATGCATTTTGAATGTCTACTTAATGTTAAATGAGTGTCATCTGAGATTTTGCATTTTTTTTTTTTTTTTTTGTCTGAATGAACATCAGAGCTTCCTTGTGATGAACAGACAGAGATTCTGTTCATGGTTAAAACACTCCTTTTTGGAAATCTGTGCAGAGCAGCCTGAAGAGTTCAATGATTCACTGAGGCTGTGATCAAAATAAAATAAAAACACAGTGTGATAACAGACTGCATGAAGTCAAATATTTGGCAAAGACAATGAGGTGTTTTGTTCATCTCAGCATTGAAAGACATAAAGCAGCCAGTGTTTCTGCTGCAGCTGATCTCAGTTTAGCCAGACTATGAGAGAAGTTTGCTGCCATCTAGTGCTTTAATTTAACATCTGTTGAAATGATGGGGAGAGTTTTTTATTTTCCGAGAAACCAAATATGATAAGCTTCACACCATTCTCTCTTTCGTATGATCAGTTTCCTTGCACTCTTTAACTTTATTTCTGCCTTCTGCCTTTTCCTTCACTCCTCTATATCTTTACTTCCTTTCATCATTTCTTTCTCATGCTTTTACTACACGTGCAGTAAAAAACAAAACAAAAAAAATGGGTGGTACAGAAAAGATGTAGATGCAATGAGATACTAGGAAAGACTTGGAGAAGGAGGAAGGAAAGGAAATGTTACATACACTTACTTTAATCTCTGCTATTGGAGAACCACCAGCAGAGGACACTGTGGTCACACAATAAATCTTCATTGGCGTACATCTTCAGACCTTGTGACTGTGGATTTGTTTAAGCTCAGACTGAAAGACGGATGAGAGGATCAGTTACCTGCAGCAAGAAAACAAGCTCTCAAACCTTTGAACAATCTCTGTTCTTAAAAGAGTCTCTATTTAGGCCATGACACCTTAAAGCTGAAGTTTTAAACTACATTATATTATAATTAATAGATTTCATACATTTTCAACCATTTGTAACCAACATGTTACTGGACCAATCACTTTATTAGTCTCCACATTTTGTCATTTAACTTTATCATGTCAAATGTAAAGTTTTCTACTAAATCTGAAAAGCTGTAATATAAATGTATCACAGTTTCTGATTTGTTCATGGGTGAATTGTGGGTGTCATCGTCATGTGAGACACGTTTCTTTGTTGCCCCTGGAGTTTGTGAGTAAATTCAAATTATGAGCATAATTTATTTGTAGATACTTGTTGGTATCTTTTTATTTCTTTTCCCTTAACTTGACTTTAGAAACAATTTTTGCATTCTTGAAGAGAGATTCATCACAAAGACAGATTCATCATGAATCTAAGGCCTTGCCCCCAACTGACCGGTCTCCCCACTGAAGCTAGATGCCAACTTACCCGACTGGGACCGGCTGAAACTAATGCTCAACCCCATGAAAGGTGATATGTAAGAGAACTGACTCACTGCCTTGTGACCTTCGCTCTGAGATTACTTTGGTAAAGCAAGAACTGGACTGAACTTGAACCTCTACAACAACAACAACGAGCTGTCCAGGCTGGATGCAACTGTAAACTCAGTGAAAACATTCAGGTTTCCTGTCATAAATTATTGAATACAACTTTTTACAAGCTTTCACAACAGTTTACTTACTTATTGCACAGAATTTGGCTTATAATTTTTCCTCATATCACAAATTTTTGTCACTATTTTTAAAAAAATCACAAATTTAGATGTCATAAAATGTAAAAGGCAGAATATAAAGATTTTTGGTCTAAGTCAGTGATACAGTGAAATAGATGATCATAACAGATGTTATAAAGTGATTCACAAAAAAATGATAATATAAATCTTGTTTAAAGCTATAACATATAAACCTATAAATTATGTCAGAGGTGTCTGCGTCAGTATGAGGTGAACAAATTGCAGCTGAAGTGCATCAACACTACATTGCATCATGGTCCTGAGTGCTGATATAAGATGACAAACTGCCATGAGTGAGGGCGGCATGTGCCCATGTTGCGTAATCCAACACCTTCTGGCTTCTCTCTCACCGCTAAAAATACCGGCAGGATCTGGACCTCCATCTGATATCATCCTCGCTGTCGGCACTTGCATGCTTCTGTTTGATAAAAAACAAACACAAAACATCCTTAACACATCTAACACAGAGGCGCCATAATGTCATGTGATTTCCAAAACAAGAGAAAACTTAATTTGTTGTGTCTACTGGTTCAGGAAGATGCTCCTTGATATAAAAGATTTGGAAACAGCTGCGAACAAAAAATGATTGCTCTGCTCCCAGGGTTTTCGGTTTCTTTCCTCCCAAGTTTGTTGTGACGGATCATGTCGGCTCACATTCTGCAGGCCTGGTGAAGGCTGATGCCGCCAAGCTGCTGCAGGGTGCCACTGTGGGTCAACAGCAGGGCACTTCTTTCTGATCACAGGGATTTCAAGAAGCAGCAGTGGGACTGCCAACGCTGGATGTAAACAGCAGAAGAGTGTACACTGTGAAAACTAGGAAAGAATTGATTTGTGTTGGTCTGCATTTCAATGCCTTTACATGACAGGGACAGCAGTCTGTTTTTTAAAGTACTGTAATGTAATTTTTGTGTTATATTAACTATTATGTTTGTGTTGGGAAATTAGTTTAATTATGTCTGTACGCCACTGGCAGTATATAATTAGTGGACAGAGCTTCTGGGTCTGTGACATTAAGCCAAAACTGTAGTATCTTAAACCTGCATTCGCTCTAAAAGCCACTCGGCAGCTCCGTCAGTTGCAACAACAATGCCTGATTGTCATATGGAGAAATGACCCTACTTCCTCCACTGATTTATTACCTCAGTAAACTGTTTCCTCATGAGTTTATCTGTCAATCGCTAGTTTTAAGTCTTCTCAGTACAGTCTGATGTTTATTTGGCAAACTATGGTCCTACCTAGAGTAAAATAGATGATAAAGCAGGGTAAGTTTTAAGGCATGGCTACCTTGTCAGTTTATTCTCAGTGAGCCCGACCAGAGCAACACAACAGGCTCACGAAATCATACTGTCAAACTAGGCAGTGCTGATCAAATATGATTCAAGAGTCTGTCACTGCATTGCTTATTTCTCAACTTAAATGTTTTTAGAAACATATTTTGGTGCACTGTTTAACTGAAATAATGCTAGTTTAGCCATGCTTAGCTCTGTCTAATGGTAAACAAAATCTATTAAGTTACTGGTCCTGGCAAAAAATAGAAATAGTAAAACGATTGTTGCAGGTGTTTGTAGGTACATTTTTGTCTTTAAGTCTTTATGTTAAACTAAGTCAGTTTTAGCTGCTGGCTACAAGATATGTAACACAACATCAAACATGTGAACAGTGCCTGTATATCAGCATGAGTATACAGAATGTAAACAATTTCTAGACCGCACCAAATGAAGATTTCCACACCTAATATACACTACACTGGTTGAAGGCTAACTGAGCACAGTGACTGCCCTAACCTCCACATTGTTCCTCATCTGTAAACTAACTAAATATAACTTAGAAAACCAACCAAAACAACAATCCGCCATGTTCTGTACAGTTTGAACAAAAAAGATATAACATGCTAATTAGTGAGCTTTAGAAGAGCTTTGCCCCTTCTGTATTAAAGGTCCAGTGTGTAAGATTTAGGAGTATCTATTGGCAGGAACTGAATATAATCTTAATAACTCTGTTTTCGTTTCATTTTTCTACAGTAGCCCTGAGTGGACAAACCAAATTCTAATCTAGATATGGCCTTTTGCTTTTTATGTAAATTACGTATCCAGAGTTTTTCTACATGCGAGTATTCATTTGGTTGCAATCTGCAACTTCACTGCAAGGTGGCACTATATCACACACACTGGACCTTTAAACCAACTCTGTATCGCCAAGTGTGTCCCAGTGGGCCTCAGTGTGTTTCGAAAGTATGAAACTGATTATGTGACTCAAGCAAAAAAAAACAAAAAAACAAAAAAGGTCAAACAAGGTACGTAGGAGGAGAAGTGAAAGTTTATTTAAATAAATATTTCAGTCATAAAGCAACAGGGGAAAAATGTCAACATTTTGACTGATTAAGTGTCTGCTGTGTGGTGTCCAGGGCAGAAAGATTAAACTGGATGTTAGCAGAAAAATAAGTGTTGCTAGTTCTGATCCAGTGGAAAATGAAATCGTGTTTTTAGTCTCCCGTGTTGTAATGTTCATACCGCTGTGCGTGTCATGTAGCACCGAGGCGAGATCTGGGGAACATCAGTGGGATACTGAACACAAAATAAGCTTCCTGCAGTTACAGACTTCCAACGCTTTCTTTCCAACAAGTGCCACAATTTTCCACATAAACAGCTGGTTTAAATGGCCTGTTTTGGGCGGATTCTCGCAGTGCTTATTGTACATTTCTTTAACTTTCTCCTTCCTCACTCAGCTTCAATTAGCTCAGCAGGTGCCAAATGTGACTCAAGTAATAATCGCCCTCCTGAAGAACAGCTTAGGGACAAACACCACACACCGTTCTCAAACTTATTTCATGCTGCTTCTTTTCCTGTTCCAGATCTGTGGTTAATATTTTTAGATCAGAAAACTGCTGGATCTAACTGACACAAAACTACTGAGTGAGGAAAAACAGTGACAGCATCAGAAAGTCAGGATTTAAGACCAGGACATAAAGCTTTGAGAAAGAGTGAAGACAGGGTGGATGTAATCAAACTGCCAGAGGAGTTAGATTCAAGTAAGCAGCAGAGCTTCCTTTGCTCACAATCCACACACTTCCTATAGCGCTCAGTTGAGGTTGGGCAATATGATATTGATCACATCATGTAGGATGGATGATACAGATTAGACAGATGTTTACACCATGTGACTGTTCAACTTTTTTGGGCAAACAAGTATGATTGCAGAGTTGGTAAGAATAAAAAAAATAACCATATCTGTAAAATTTGGGTTTAAATACCCTGAACATGGACTTTGGCTGGTGTGAGGCCTTTTCAGGCATTTCTGTTTTATTGAGCTCTGAGACAGATCTGATGGAGCTTTCAGAAAAATCCAAGATACACAACAGGGATTACAACTTTGGTGGTGACGTGTCAACTAAAAACTGCTAACAGGTAATTATGATAACTCCCCTATGATATTAATGTGGAAATATATACAGTACCACGAGGTAATAAAAAGATTTGTATAATGATAGACATTTTTCTGAGGAGGTTATTTAACATCTCTGGTTTTATTAGGCCACATTGGGCAACGTTGCAAAATTAGCAGTGCAGCTTGATAGGAAATTTGACATTTATAGGATTTCTTTAAGAATACTCAGGGCTGGAATGTAACTCAGTACATTTACTCAAAAAATGTACTTCAGTAGAAAGTCGAGGTACTTTACTTGACTGTTTTAATTTTATGCTACTTTCTACGAAATGTTCTGAGGCAAACATATTTTTTATTCCACTACGTTTATTTTAAAACTTTAGTTCTAGTTACTTTCTGTGCTCTACTTGCAGATACATTACTGTAGAAATTTGAACTGAACATGCACTTTTGTCAATAATAAACTTCTATAGCTATAGTCAGAAGCCAGGACTGCAGTTTATAACTTAATAATATATATGATGTTTCTGATATAATTTGCATTCAAAAGTTTTAAGTAAAATCTAGAAGTTCACACACAACCTTAAAATGATCCTGAATTAAGTTCTTAAATGAAATTTAAAACATAAAAACATACTGTATGTTGGTCTAAACCAACACTCACTGAGGCTTTTGACCTTCGTGATTTTTGGCCCTGTTAAATTTCTGTAGAAGTAATATAGTTTAGTTTTAGATTGTACTAGAGACATTCATCAACACTTAAACAGAACAGGACATTACATAAGTCCATTCATTTAATACATGGAGTCATCAACAGTACAGAAGCTTTGTTGACAGCTTTCTTTCATTTGTTTATGATAATCAGATAAATTTTGTATTCCTGTGTTTTTTCATGGTTTGAATGTTCCTGAGTTGCATATTGCTTCAGACACTTGTGCTTTCCAGTCAAGCTGTAGTGAGAAATAATTCACCAAAACATCTTATTCCAGTACTACTTTTGACATTTTTTCCAAATAGGCTTTTTAAATATTCATATTCATATATTGATACGTTTAGGTTATTTAATGCTATTAGCATCAGGCGCATCTTAGCAACAATTGGGGAAATCTGAAAACCATAAAAACGTCTAGAAACTAATAAAAAGTTGAAAGAGTATCTACTACTATAAAGTACAGTATAGTTTAGTATAAGCCTTGTCATTTTAACCAAGATAAAATTATATATTATTTTGTTGCCATTCAACTACAGCTCACATTAGTGATAACCATACTCTAAGTAAGTGTGCTCTCAAAGCACTATGGGAGCTGTTATACTCGAATGCTACCAAATGAATTAAAAGCTATAAGTAAACGGCTAAATGGCTTAACTAAAACTTCTTGTCTAAATATTTTCTCTTCATTCATGCCGTCCATCTAAAAATGTTAATGTCCGCATTAGCAGTAGTAAGAAATGTCTTGGCCTAGTTTGATGGGGAATTAAAGACTGACCATGGCTAGAATGTAGATATGCACATAAAGCAGGGATTGGGATGCTATGCATTTTTCATCCGAGTTTACCATCGTTTATACAGAGATATCCACCTCTTTAATCTTTCTGTGTGCATCAGACTATTGTGGCCAGTGTTGCAAACAGAAGTGCAGCACTGCTTTGTGACAAAAGGGGAGTTTTGCATCCATGTGACAAAGTTTCTTGACTTGTCGTGTAATTAATTGGATTAGCCAAAACCAGACATTCATAAACAGTTTCTCACTGTATTCTCTATATTTACTACAGTGCATTGTGTATCTTGTATTGCGATAAAAAATGACATATACCGTGATGAAGGCTTCAATCTAGAAATATGAGAAGTAATTATGTTTCTTAATTATCATATGTGGTTATGATTTTCTAAAACCCTGTACCTTTTCTTTGAGCATCATGTACAACTAAACCACCTTTTGGCTTGAGAGCATTTAAAAGGATGAAAAGTCTACGTATTCAACGTTCAGTTGAATAGTCTGTAAAAAATAAACACAATTATGTATAGAAATATGTTTTCTGCTTTCCTCTTCTGTTTATTATCTTGCGACTCCTAAGATTTGTCCTGCGATCCCTTGTGGGCACAGAGTGTTTACAATCAATCTAAAACTTCAATTTAAGAGCTTATTAGTTGGGCAAGAAATCATTAAAACATGGTACTATCAAATTATATGTGATATTTATCTCGGAGCTTTAAAATGGAAAAATACTACTTCGTCTACTATATGTAGTCAAGTTTAAATAGGGATTATATAACATCACCATATCAATACAGTGTAATAGACAGTTTGTAAAATGTATTTAACTCTTTTTATAGATAGCATATCTGAGTGCTTTAAATACAAAGCTGCTTCAGTCACTATTTACATTCAGAGATATATTATAAATACGTTTCTTTACCTGTTGTTGGGTTTTACATATTCAAACATATTAACATGTTAACATATATTCAAAACTCACATACATCCATATATACAGATAGTAAATATATTTACATACAGTAGGTCACATTATTCTGAATGTGCCAGTGCTGATGGTCTGTTAGAATTCAGCAACTTGACTGAAAAGCCATTTCAGACTCCAGTCAAGTTGCTTTGGAACACGTTGAGATTCCCAAAGGCAGAAGAAGTATTGCTTTGTGTTTTATTGACATTTTCTGAGTGAGCTGGGTCAAACAAAGTCTCGGCTGCAGCCTCTTCTTCACGAAAACCCGACATTGACTTGACAGTGTTGCCCGAGGTGTTTTCTCCTCCATATTGCTTTCAATATTGCTGCTGTGTCTCGTGTGCAGGGAGCAAACCGAGGGAGCAGCGCCGCAGTAATTGAGAGGCGCTGACAGAGTTTAATAAGGGTGAGGGATTAAACAGGAGGTCGAGGCTGTTACCGAGGCTGGTCTCGATACATTGGCGGGGTCAGAAAAGATCCTGAGGGCCCAGGTGGATGATGATAGGTGTGGCTATGGTCTGCGGCTGGTAATAGGCACTGTCGATGTACAGGCCACCTAAAGACAGGAGACATGAGCAACCGGGGTTAACAGGAACAGAAATAGTCATTATCACGTAATATAGATCCTCTGTTTCCTTCAGAAGTGATAAATATAGATTGATATGGGAAATCCTTTAACCATATGGTCACTGAAAACTGATTTGAAAGTTGCAAATTTAAAGCAGATTACAAACTCTAGTGTAGCTGTTACTGGAACTGTTTTCAGGAGGCCTAAAAATCCTCGTGGCACCGCCAACTATGAAAGTTCAGCTTGTCACATTTATTGACTCCAATATCAAGGACTACAAAGTTGGTTCTCTCAACAAAAGCCTCTAGCACAGCTGAATTCTGGGTGTTCAGATTTTCACAACAGTTATAACAAACTGCAAATAGGAGCTGATTTGACAGTTTAGGAAAATCAAAATTCACTGTAATTTTTGAAACAAGGTGTCTTTTACTTCAACTTCTCTTTTCTAGCTGCAACTGATCTTGCTGGCTGAAATCAGTTCTGTCACTAGCAAATTTTATTAACTGTAGTAAGCTAACTAACTAACATTAGCTTCATGTGTTTGAAAATGCCTATTTTAAAATAAAAATCTTATTAATGGGGTAAAATCTTGTAAATATGTACTTGATGGCTACACACAGTACTGTACAGGATATTGTGCTCAAAGCCAGAAGCTAAAGCTTGCATATCGCAGGCAAGAAGTCATTATCCTCACCAGTTGATGATCTTTGGCTTTGGAGGTAATACTTAGTTACTCCTACACTCCTACAATGCATCAAATCAGATACACACAGTTTTCAATAAATGTCTTACTTTACTCTTTTTGGTTTTGGAAAAGTTGCAAAACACTTGACAAACCTGCTGTACCTTGTTATGGTTGCTAAAGTCTGATTGGACAATCGCTGTGCAAGAGAAGTTTTTGGATATTATTTCAAGTTTGTACTCAAAGTTTAGTACAAATTGCTGAGATCTGGGCACATCATTGCTGAAAAGTCGGGCAGTCATACTTTATTTTGAGACCAAACTGAAGGTGAGAGCACCTAAAATGTCTGTAACAATCCTTCATTGTTGGAAAAGGAGGAAGAAAAAAAATGTAAAGAAAAATGTGTGCACACAGCTACAGTGTGTAATAACCAAAATTAAATTGAGGCCTTACCGTATGGGTAATTATTATTTTTCTAATCAGTTTTTCTTTTGGTTTTGTTTTCCAGTTTCTTTTTAGTGACACTGTTGCATTCCCTGACCTCAGCAATTAAAGCAACATTATAGAACTTTTCTACCATAAAATAACAGATTTTAAATCATGTTGATGCTACATTGACTGAAATCAGGTGAATGCCTGTTCTTGTACTCTTGTACTCTCCGATTACGATCTATAGCTGCTGTTAGCTAATGTTAGCTCAGTTTGTTAGCCTGGCTTGCCTGGACTGTGACTTCAGAACACCGGGAAAGTGTTTTTTGTTTTGCGTTTTGGACCACCGGGAAGAGGAGGCGTTCAGGCCCAGGTTGTGGGTTAATATAGACGGGGAGTAGAGTCGGTGTCGTACCAGAATGAAGGCTGGACAAATGGGCAATGTAACTGGGCTTAGCAGCCTCTATGAACATAGCTAATGGTGAAGACACCAGAGAGGTGAGAGGTTGACAGAGGAAGCTAAGGCGAGAAAGAGAGTGACTGAGCATGAAGCCGCTGGATAAAAAAGTCGATCTGGGACTGTCTTTAAGTCTACAGACAGACACCGAGCTGGGCTTCTTGTTGTTGGACTAGTAAGTAATATTAGCTGGCTGCTATGTCTCGTGTTGTTGCACTTGCTTGATGTTTGGCTGTTAGCAGTTGTCAAGTTGCCAAATTATATAATCATAACAAATACACGTACAGCTGTCCATATATATGGCAGTAGTATTGCACTCTGAAACTGGGGGTACTAAATCACGAAAATACCAATTTCTACAAAATGTTGCTTTAACCTGGTGAGTACACTGTTATTATTATCATTTACTTGATAGAAAACGTGGGCAAAGCTTTGAAAATTAGAATCAAGGAGTGATAAATTTAAATTATCCTTTAAGAGCTTCTTAGTGGACACAATAGAAGAAGAACTCAGCTGTTCACAAAAATATCCCTTTATTTTAACAGAGTATAACCTCCAAACAGGTCAAAATAAAATCTTTCTCTGAAACGAAAGTATTTTAACTCAACACAAAATGGCTCAACAGCTCAAATACTCAACAAGTGTAAACAACTGTAAACATTGGACATTCAATATCCAAATAGCGTTCACATCCATGAAAGATTCTTAAAGGAATAATTAACCTTTCGACAAAGAAGCTCTCTGATCAATAACATTTTGTCTACATTTTCTCTACTTAGAAATAGTTATAGTTTATTAGTTCCCTTCATTGTATATTTAGTAGTCTGTGCATGTTATTTTAAGTTATCTTTAATTAAAATATATTTCTTTATTTGCATGCAGTGGTCTGCTATAGTGGATGTTGAGTTAGTTCCAATAGAGAGGACGTTTAGTTCCCTACATTGTATATGTTGTTGTATGGTAGGTGTTTTTTTAGTTGGTTACTGTGCCTACTAACCCTGTGTTTATTTAGTTTACTGGAGTGTATGTTTAGTTCAATACTGTCAGTATTTGTATGGTTAGTAATTTCTTTAGTTCCTCTACAGAAGACATTTAGTTCCCTAGTTTACTACACTGTATATTTAGAAGTCCGTGTATGATAGGTGTTTCTTTAATTCGTAACAAAGTAAGTTTCACTCCTTATAATGGATATTTGGTTTGTTGTTTGTGATTTTTAACTCCTTACAGTGGATATTTATTTAGTTTCCTACATTGTTGATATGTTGTAGTTGGTGTTTCTTTAGTTCCTTATAGTTAATATTTAGTTGGCCACTGTAGGGAACTAAAAAACAAACCAACAAAAAAATGGTGACCATGGTGACTAATTCTACAGTGACAGTTCATCATCAGTTCATCCATCATGTGCATGGTGGATCTTTAGTTTGGGAAACGTAACATTGTTTTGGGAACTAAAAAACAGCCACCGTATGAGAAGTCTATGTTTAGTTTCTAACAAACAATGTTTGAGTCCTTAGTTCAGGTTGCTACGTTGGGTATTTAGCATTTGGTGTACTTAAGTGGCCTACAGAGGATGTTTATTTATGTTTATTGTCTAGTTAATTTTTTTCCAGCTCCCTTGAGCTTAATTATTTTTAGGTGCAAACAATGACAAACACTGTTTATTTAGTTCTTTCTTTGGTGTATGGTTGTGCTTCCTATGGTGGGCAATTTTTATTTAGTATCCCATATGATGTTTATCTCCCTGCTGTAGCTCACAGCTACACACAAAACTCAGTTTTTCATTACATATAGTAGTAGTATATAATAGTTTGATGATCAAAGAGCTTATTTGTCCAGATCTAAGACATATAGTAATGAAAGTGACACACAAAGTTCTATTTAATCTAGTTAGTTTCTAGTGCAGCACAGAGGGCACATGCTGTACAACAATGATACTGACGGACAAGAGTCAGAATCTAACTTTAACAAGTGACTTCATGTGAGGTGAGGTGAGGTGTGGTGAGGTGAGGGTTCTAATAAGGGTAATGGTGGGTGACGGGGTATGTTGTGGGGACTCTGATGACTGGGACAACTACTGAGGGCATTCTGGAGGGAAAACCTGAGAAAGAGCAAAGAAAAAGAAAGAACTCAAATATTGGGATGTAGTGATGAACAAATCAAATGGATGTATTATTGATCACATAGAATGTAAGTTTACCGTAGGGAGCGAGGGCGCCTGCAGGGCTGTAACCATAAGGAGCACCAAAACCTGAGGGAAACAAGGAAAAGCAATACAGTGTAATTGCTATACAAAACACATAAACTGTATTAATGTATCCAGTTGAATCAGATGATCCATCTACAACTTTTGTAATATCTCATTACCTCACCACGAAATTCAGTCTGAGTGTTATTGTGATTGTCTATCACTGTGAGCATGTTAATGCAGGTCCAGATGGAAATGAAGGATTTCTTTTTATATTTTTTATCAATAAAATACGTATTTAGAAGATCGTACAGCCTTGGGGAAACTGCTTTTCATTCATCATTCATAATGCATCATTTTTTTTCAAAAGAAAAATTAAAATTAGATTAACTTGATTTTTTTGGCATTCAGTTAACATTTGTTTTATAATTATCCATTAGTCTATTGATTATTCTAATAATCACTGTCTTTGTATGGCAAGTTTACAGAGGAAGCTGACGCTCTAAACTGAAACTGACATTTTTGCTTCATAAGTGTCTTGGCAGGCTAAATTCTACTCTTAATTAGAGCATTATAATTCAAATATAATTTGAATATTAAAAACAATAAAGAACAAAAGCTTTGTAGGTACCTGGCTGCCGTTTTATATTTACTGGACAGACATAAAAATCACCTCAATCCTCTCAGCGAATTATTTTTACCATTTCCTCAACTTCACCATTAAAATGTAACCGAACCAAAACTTAACTAATAACCATATATTTCCTCTTTTTAGAGATCAGTCTTCAGCTTGAACACATAGGGCCTCCTGACTATTTTTCAGATCAATTCCTCCAGAGCATTTTGGATCACTGACACCATAATTAAAACATGAACATGAAATCAGAACCAATGTACTGCATATTAAGCATTTGTTGTTTCAGTTTTTATATGTTTAATAATTTGTTTAAAAAGAAAACTAAAATCAAACTTTTATGGAATGAGCTCCAAGATCTTTAGTCTGAAATACAGTTGGTTCTCTCCCCTCAGTCATTTTCTTGTAAATCATGTGAAAGGCATTAGAATGCCATGCAGCTGGACTTACCTGGGGGGATGTACCCATGTGTGGGTGGGGTGCTAATGTATGGAGCTCTGGGGATGACGGGAACTCGTGGAGGTCTAGCAGCAAGAGCCGGGAGGGTCAGCACCGAGGCTACGGGTCGCTTTGGCTACACAAACACACACACCAAGCATACATCAGCACTGTAACATGATACTGTATCATTTAATGCTGACTACAGCAGTATTTCATTTACTCACAGGAGGGTTGGGCCGTTTCTTCTTGTTGGCCGTAGATTTGGAGCCAGAAAACAGGCTGTTCAGGGCAGCTAGCGCTGCACTGGCTTTAGCTACTTTCTTGTTGGGACCAGTCCCCCGAAAAACTTGCTTGTCCACCTCCACCTGTCACAACACATATCACACAGAGAGGAGGATGTCTTTTGATAAAGCTTGTATAAAAAACTTTTTTGTCTTGAAGTCTGTAGCAGGGCTTAAATGATTCATAGATGAACAGGTTTGTAAAATGAGAACTAAAACTACAATTAGTTAATTCACAAGAAATGAAAGGAACTATTGATAATCAGCACACTCTCACTCTGTGTTTCCAGTTTCTTGAATACGAGCATTTGCTGCTTTTCTTTATCTCATCCGATAGTAATCGAGTATCTTTGGGTTTCGGACTTTTGGACAGACTAAACAATCAACTTTGAAGACTTCATCTTGAACTTTATAAAAATAGCCGCAGCTGCAGTGATTCATCAAATAAAAATGTCAAACGCAGCTCTTCAAACATAAAGACATACTATATTCTGATGACCTTTCAGGTTTTTGAGTGTTAATAAAATCTTTCCTTGAGACCAAGTTAATACAAAATGAATATGCTGTTTGCCCTATATCATCATCATGGCTGCCAATTTACAGAGATTGTTATTATTTATTAGATTCTATCTGCATATTTCAGCACAGTAACTTCTATAGTTACTTCTATATTTTCTACAGTCTTCCTGTAGGTCTCTGTGATGTTACACCTGATAATGTAACATCACCAGTATTAATTAATATTATTAGATTATAATATTCTCTCATCTGATATCTCTGTGACCTCACATGACCGCCTCTCATATTAGTCATGAACCACTTTGTTTTTTGTTTTTTTTTAGCATCGATCTTCACGTTAAACTATTTCACAGTACAGCTCTGCTCTGCTCTGCTGACAGCTGCTCACAGCTGTATATAATATTAATTCTTCTTCCTCTAATAAAATGACTGATTCTGATAAATTTGTCTGCTGATTTCTGACAGAAGGACTTGAAGATGTGAGCGCAGAGCGGACCGCCTTGTCATGAACAAGCTGAAATGAACGATTTACAACTAATTTGTACAGCTACGAGAGTTTAGTGAAACAGACCTGGAATATTATTACAAACAAAAAAAAAAAAAACAAACCACCCCAAAAAACACCCAAAAACTATATAAATATGAAAATGTTCATGCCACGTTCATTTGATTCTTTGCTGATAAAGTTTTGCTTTTTTCTTTATTTGTTCTATCATAGTATGTATCACTTCAAGGTTCTTATTTATTTCTTCTAAAAAAAACTAGAGACACGTCATTTATATTTTTTCTAAACTGTGTGTTCACATTCATCGTCGTTAATGTAAAAGAGAAATAATCCCAAAAGGAAACAAGATCCTGCTGCTTAATAATGTCAAGACATTTAGACTAGAAACCAAGAACATTACATTTGAGCCCAAACGACTTGTAAAAAAAAAAATGTGATTCAGATTGATTTCACAGGATAAAATTGGTTTCATGTTCAGCTGTCTTTCTGGCATTTCTAAGATGTGTAAAGATGTTTTGATATTCAGGAAGCACAGAGGTGCCGAACATCAAACACGTTCCCTCTCTCATCAATTCCTAATGAGACCCCTCTGAAAGGAAGACAGGAAATCTATGAAATGGAGTAGTGTGTGTGTGTGTGTGTGTGTGTGTGTGTGTGTGGGTGTGCGCGTGTGTGAGTGTTTCCATACCTCTATGATGAAACGTTTGTCGTAGCTGCTGCCGCTCTCTGATATCAGCTCGTATTTGAGGCCACGGCGTTTCTCATTTAGTTCCATCACTGGATTTTTACCTCCTGCTGTCAGGATCGGACCTGGAGCTCTGGACTACAGAGAGAGAGAGAGAGAGAGAGAGAGAGAGAGAGAGAGAGAGAGAGAGAAAGAGAGAGAGAGAGAGTGATACAAGTCTAACATTTCTTTCATATTCCTAAATATAGTAAAGTGCTCAGGTTTCCCCAAAGAAAGACAGGATTTACTGTCAGCCCTGTCATTTCTTATATCCCTCCTACACGTTGGAAGAAGACTATTTGTGTTGAGAAAAACACACAAAGAATAACCTTGAAGCAGTCAGATTATTCACTTATTCATTGACTGATACTTGCGTCAGAATCATTTTACCTCGACAACAAATATATGAGAAATGCTCCAAAATATATTTTTAAGTACAAGGCTGCATCACTGCATCTTCAACTTGAGCTACATTTTTGAGAAAGTTTTTGAGAGTTCACAAAAGTCTGATCAAGATCTATCAGCCAATATTTGTTTGTTTTAACATAAGAAAACAACTTTTTAAGAAAGGATCCCTTAAATTTCATTAGAAAGAATTATTACTTGTCAGTGGACAAACAATAAAATATGTAAGAGAGACATTGTTTCTAAATGACCTCAAATGTATCTTTGACATTTCTGTTACTTAAAGGCAGACATGTTGCACCACCTGACTAAATAACCTGTGATAACCTGTGATGATACTGTGAACATTTAAACACTCCTTAGCCAACATTTTGCACACTCTATCCTCTTCCATTTAAACACTGTATAGTTTTCATTGGATTTTTTTCTTTTTTTATATTTAAGATTCTCGACTTGCAGTCAATTTGTTACCTTGTTACCGTTATGCACCAAAAAACAAAGCCAAATTATTTGTATTTTGAAACCCTAGCCGGCAATAAACTTGATTCTGTTAGGACAATATTATTGACTGTGCCGATTAATCAGTCAGGCTCTAATTTATGGTTGTAAACAAATTAAACTATTAGATATTTTTGGAACAGGTGTTCATCTTTTCAGAAGCTCATTTATTTACTTCTTTTTTGTTGTAATGTTTTCTGCCTGCTGTAATTTCATCTTTTTCTTTGTAACCATGTTTTAAAAACATCAGCGTATATAAAATGGCTCATTCTCATTGCTCCAATTTTAGTTTGTTTTTGAACACACTTTCATGGCCTATAAGTCAGTGGTACTTGAGCTGAAGCTTTGAGATGAATCTAAAGAGTCCCCACACAACTGGAAAGGGAGTCAAAAATAGAAAACACATTTCTGGTGCTCACAGTTATGTTTCTAATGTTTTGAATCTTCTTTCTTTTCAACTGCTCAAAGGTTTGACCTCCTTTAGGCCTCTATAGAGGATTCAAACAAAATCATCTGAAAAGGGAAAATCTCTCTGTGACTGAACTATGTGAGAACAGGCACAATGACTTCCTGTTATTCCTCAAATAAACTCAAATCTAAAGAGGACAGAGCTTTTGCAATGTGGTCCCTATAAACCCTGAAACAGTCATTACAGTAGTCTGATTTATATATTCTGAGTACTAGTAGTCCTTTTTTGTAGTAGTTATTATTAACCCTATTACTCCTGTATTTAATCTCATTTTTATTGATATATTTCATTTATGAAACAGATGGAAAGATGACACAGAATTTTGAATTATGTAGAACAATGTTAAGTTAATAAACCTCGCTGAAGTGTTCTTGTGATAAGTGAGGAATCTCCCATACATCACAGGTTGGTGACACTGATATTTCACAAAAGGCCACTGTCCGTCTGTGCACCAGTCTAGTCCTCATGTGTACGTGTTAATAATCCCAGTGTTTTGGTGTGTGTGTGTGTGTGTGCTGCCCACCTCCTGTGTGTCTGTGGAGGAGGTGATGGAGGTGGAGCTGGAGCTAGTGGACATCCTGTCGTTCTTGCCTTCGCCATCTGATTTCTCGTCAGCGCTCAGGGAGTCTACATCGCCGTCACTGCAGACCACAAAGCCCAGAGCCTGCAGCGCCTGAGGAAAAAAAACACAAAAAACACACAGTGTTCAGAATAACATTTCAGTAAATATTATCAGTCTGCTTTCCTACTACATTCAAGTTCACCATCCTCTAATTAGAAAAGTAGCTGGTAAACTTTCTCTTTCGCCCCGACAGTCCCTGAACTCACCACAGCTGGGAAATGAGTCACACTTCCATCATCCATGACTGAGTTGTCCTTGAGCAAGGCACTGAACTACCTAGCAGCTGCTGCAGTGAGGCTGCAAAGTGGCCATCAATAACATAACAACAACAACAACAACAACACAAAGACTGGCTGTACTGACTGCAGCTCTGATGTGTGAATGTGTAACTCAATGAATAAATGTGAGTAACAAAGAAAAAGTGTGAGCAGTCAAACTTTGTCATAAAAAGAACATTTTCGCTTTTCGGTCCAACTGTTTCTTTGTCTAAGCTAATGTTCACATTTCTACGTGTCTGTTGGTTCATATCACTGTATGAATGAATATAAAGTAGCGTGCGTCTTTGTGCTGTCAAAAATAAACTCATTTTCATGGAATTTGTGAGTATTGTTTGTTCTTATTTCCGTTGTTATGAAGATCTTCTGAGTTATGGCACTAACCATCATGCTTTGGGTAATACAAACGTTAAGTATAATGTTGCCATGGAGTCAGTAGCTACCTGAGTCCCAGCTCCACACTAACTCTACAGTATACGGTATGTACTACTTACTCATTGCAGTATACTGATTTATAACCGTTTTAGTAAATCAGAAACAAAGTGGCTCGGAGCGAGCCTCTCAACAGCTGGCATTCAAAGGTTGTCTTGGAGCTTTTATTATTGACAAACTGAGAATGAAACTCAACCATCTTTCTCCAGCACTGAATTATTTTTAAAAATATCTTCAATGAGACCATACAGTGATTGCTATAACTTGTTAAGCTGCAATGGTTTTGATATCTATATTATTATTAATGATGTTTGTTTTTTGCTCCTATCCTATCCAGAGGTCAATAAACCACTTGTTGTTGTTGATGAATTGTTTGATGAATACCTTGAGGGCTACTTGAAGCTTGGCGGTTCTCTTAGAGTTCCCGGTGGCCTGATAGGTGGTTCCCTGGATCTCCACAGACATGGTGAAGACCGGTGCATGTACTGGGCCTGACTGGGACAGTAGACGGTATTGAAGGCCCGGATGGATCTGATTTAGACGCATCAGAGCATTCATGGGGTGGTTTGGATCCGTCATCCTCCAGTCCAGTACTAGAGGAGGAGAGTTATGTTAGCTGGGTGTTTTAAATATGTTTCAGACCTGCCAAAGTCACATTTTTGGCTGTATTTGGATGGACATTTCATAGCTCTGATAACTAAAGCCACACAATAATCTCTATCCTGAAAGCCTGGAAAAGCCTGAAACAACGGAGACAGCTACAGAAACATTTCCACTCACTGTAAAAAATAACTTACATCCATGAACTGTACGCATCTTGTTATGTGCAGCATCATATTTCTTCCCCTCCATGTTTGACACCGTTCCAAATCACAGAGATGCCACTTGGCATGTCTATCCCATTCACAACTGAATTTGACTGTATATGAGCAAATGAACCCATATTTAAATAAGTAAGAGAACTGCTGTGCGTCTGTGTTTGTATAACAGCCAGAGTGTACACGTATTATGAACCCACCAACATAAGTGCATCTTATTGGGCCTAAATAGCTAAATATCAAAATAGCTGGAAAATATTATGCCACTGGCTTTAGACCAGGTTTTAGTTTGTCAATGGTGCAATCCCTTTCTGCATTCTGCATTTTAAAACCAACACACCCACGAGCACACAGATGTGTGCAAATACATTAGCTATTTACACAACATGAGCACTGGGTCGGCACCGGCTGGAAACTAGGGTGTAGGATAGGGCTCTTCATCTCAGTTACAAGTGAGGAATAAAAATAAAATGAATGAACTGCCACACAAAATAACAATATAACAGTACTCAGTCTACATTTGAACTAAACATGAAGGTAAATACATTCACCAGAACCAAAAACTTTGAGGTAAAAAAGTCCTGAAGTCATGAAAATAATGAATCAAGTCTGACAAATGATTCCAGTATAAAAGTGATTTAAACCAGTTTCTTTTAAGATTCTAGGCAAAATAAAAAAGGCATTGGGTGTATGGTATGGTCGTTTAAATGTTGTTATAATGATGCGAAAACACTCATCTCAACATATTAAAACGTGTGCTGACAAATTTAATTTCAGAGTGAAAAAATACTGACACTTAAAACCTAAAGAAACAGGCTGAGCTCTTGAGCACGGACTCCATCAAAGATCAGTCTCCATCAATAAGAGTGATAAGTATTAAAACAGAGCGCTCACTTCCCTCATGAATACAGAACCAGCCGTTTCATTGACCGAGCTGTCTTCACTGTTAATAACCAACTGATGTGACTGAGATGACTGACACTGCCCCTGGTCTTACACTCATGACACACTCAGAGTCAGGGACACTTCACACCTCCACACTGACAAGAGATGAGCGGAGCTCTGTGCTTCTCCAGAGCGCCTGAGCAGTAATATCTCACATATGAACTGAAAATGAAACAGTGACACTTGGTGACATCTATAATAACAAAACTGCACACTGCTCCATAATAAATGCTTTTTCCCATTCTTGCTAGAAGTCCAACTTTGTCAACTGTACTTTCCAGATACAAAAGATTTGGTAACAACAAGAAAGACTGAATTAAAATGAAACCTGACGGTTGCAGACAGTCATAACCTTTAATATAACTGTATTATACAAAATACCACTTACAGGCTGTAAATTCATAATCTTGATTTCTGCTTTCAAGTTAGAGGAATCAGAAAAAGCTTTTGCTGTTGTTTCTGTGAAGGCTGAATGCACTTGTCACTTTAAGTAGCTGCATCTGTGAATGTAATGTAAGTAATACGGTAGTACAGTAATATAGCTGTTTTTCTGAGACTTTTACAAATGAAAATCACTAAATACTCGGCAGAAGAATGGTCTCCTTTCGTTAAATACTGCCTAAACTAAAAGCCGCCTACGTTTACATCTTCAAAACAAAGCAGCTTCTGAAATCATGGACACTTTTGGCAAAGCTTTACACCATAATCTTTCAGCAGATCATTTGAGGGGTCTCAGATATTGGACGTTAACATGCAACGTTTTGGAGTCCAAATGAAGGCCAACGTACCTCCAAATAATGCTGGGTTTAGACGACGCAATATTTTTTGCCTGTTTGTCTGCCTCATAAATTCTTGCCATGACTTGGCTGAGAGACATAACAGACTATGTGTTAGTCCCTGACCAATCACAGCTTGCCAGCTTTCGTGATGTGTATCATGTCATCTGGACGGCGGTGCTAAGGAATGTCTTCCTGAAACAAAAACGTAAAAGAACAATTGTGTCCGAAGGATGTGCATGGAATTGGCTGACTTGTGTTCCCATGTTACACAGTTCACAGCATCAACATCATCATTCCTCCTCCAATTTCCCTCTGTGCTCCTACTGGCCAACGACATGCAACAAGTAATGGAAGGCAAAAAATTTTCTGTTGAGATGTTGCCAGGTGCTGACTGTCATCCACTACATACTATACACTACATTAGATAAAGCCATCAATTATTGAGCCTAATGCTCATTTTCATTGCTGGTGCCTACGTCTGTCAGGTTGGGTTATTATCAGGATGATACTGTGTCAGGCATAATAGATATTATATCTTCATCTGAGATATTTGAAAGTATTTCAAAGCGAAACGGCTTTTAATCAAGGATGGATTTGATGATGGTGAGCTGGGTGATAATTAGTATCATCATTCATCATCACGCTCTAGTATTGTATAAGAAACCTTGAGACATCCAAGTAGTTTTTTTTTAGTCTTTAACAAGGTCTGTCACTGTATGTGATCATGTTTTTACATTGTCATATTTCTCTAGAACATGGCATGAACATGGAGACAAGTTTATAACATGTGATTACTTTAGTCTTTAACATATCAATGTGATAATTGTTGCAATATTAATTCTTTCCAAATGGCCACGCACATATGTCACCTTCTCTATAACAGGAGTCACTGAGAGAATACTTCATGCTGGTGAAGCGTAGAGCAGCTTCTCAAATACTTGTCTTTTGTCCTGCAGTCACTGTGCGAACTGACTGCGAGCTTCTGACAGGCACTTAAGACTGAAGGGTGGTTCAGTATGAATATGGATGGAGACGCTGTGTAAGAAGATGAATGTGATGGTGCTGATGGACAGGTGCTGGGAGGAAGAGAGGGGGAGGTGTTAATGCACTGTGTGTGTGGTGTGAGTGTACTTCCGTACACCAACGTGTGTGTGTGTGTGTGTGTGTGTGCGTGCACAGTGGGATGCAGTGAGATAATTGTGCGGCAGCAGCCTGCAGTATTAATCCCTCTGTATCTCTGCCTCCCATCACCTCCTTTGAACTGGAAGCAGATGAGAGTTCCCGCGGAAGATCGTCCTGTCGAGGGACGATTTAATTACGGTGACACCGACAGGGAGAAAGAGAGTAAGAGAGCGAGAGTATCAGTCTGGTCACAAATGAATTCTGGAGCGTTTCGTTCGTGGTGGGAACGTGAGCTGACCTCGGTCTGACACAGCTTAGAGGCATACTCTTAAAAAGCAGGTGTGTTTGAAATCAGCATTGCTAGCAGCTGGCCAGGGAGTGAAGGAGGTCTGGATTGGACTAGCAAAGAAGCAGAATATGGGCAGAATTTATTCAGTACTTTTTGTGTGACAAGAAAGTGAACTTAACAGAAGTCACAACAAGTTAACCAACTGATTCAGTGCAGAGTAAGACAATGATAGGTCTGAAAATGCCCTTAATTGTACTGCCGAGGAGATGTTAACAAACGAACGTGTTGTGAACAAATTAAGCTGTTGAAGTGGAAGTTGTCGTCTGTACAAAAATCTACATGACTAAATGTCACTACAACACTAGAAAAGCAAAATATATCAGCAGAACGAAGCAGTTGGGAGTCCGAACACAACACTGTAAATCACATCTCGACAGCACCACATGACATTGTGTCAGGCTGTCAGCTAAGAAATATGACAATTTGAAAACAGCAGAGTTAAGAAATCAGGATCAACACACTGCCATAGCACAGAGTCACCGCTAATGCCGATGCCACACCGACACAGAGAGCTGCCCTCGATTGAAAACTACATTTGAACTTTGCTCACAGTTATTAAAGAGAAGTGTACAGAGCTCCTGAACAGTCACTGTGGGAATTTATTTTCTGAACAACATCTTTGTTTCCTCGTATTAAGTTCGCTCTGATTCACAAGAACAGTTATAATAATAATAATAATAATAATAATAATAATAATAATAATAATAATAATAATAATAATAATAATAATACCTTTATTTATATAGCACCTTTAAAAATAGTGTTTACAAAGTGTTTTGACAGACAGGCATGAACAAAATACTCAGGCAAAATATGAAGAACCAGTAGTTAAGTAATGCATAAATTACATAAACAACCACATAACAAAAATAAAATAAAATAAAACGCAGTGAAATAGTTAAAAAGACAAACTTCACATAAAAGCAAGTCTATAAAAATGTGTTTGAAGAAGAGATTTAAAAGAATTCACTGCTTTTGCAAGCCTTAAGTCCTCAGGCAGGGCGTTCCAAAGTCGAGGGGCCCTGATGGCAAACGCCCGGTCACCTTTAGTTTTGAGCCTCGACTTTGGAACAGCCAGAAGGGACCCACCCGAGGACCTAAGGCTGCGGGCCGGCTCATAAGGTGTCATCTCTGATATGTAACATGGAGCCAGACCCTGACGTGCTTTAAAAGTGATCAGTAAAATCTTAAAATCAATTCTAAAACGAACAGGGAGCCAGTGAAGAGAGGCTAAAATCGGTGTAATGTGCTGTCGTCTGTTTAAACCAGTAAGAAGCCTAGCTGCTGCATTTTGCACAAGTTGGAGGCGAGAGAGTGATTTCTGATTTATGCCGGAGAGAAGTGAGTTACAATAGTCTAGTCTGGAGAATATTAGTGCATGTATAACTTTTTTTAAATCGGAGCGGGAAATGATTTTTTTGATTCTGGAGATGGTTTTGAATTGAAGGAAACAAGACTGAACTACTTTATTGATATGTTTTTCGAAGCTGAGGTTTGAATCAAAAATTACTCCTAAATTACGGGCAGTGTGCATTACACAGTTTGCATAGGGACCAAGAGAGGTTAGAATGGAGCTGGTGTGGATGGGGGGATTAAGCAATATGATTTCAGATTTTGAGTTGTTCAGTTTCAGGAGATTTTGTGCCATCCAGCAGTTCACATCACTAAGACAGTCTAAAACAGCAGCTAGGCTTCTATGGTCAGCAGGTCTCAGGGGGAGGTATATCTGTGTGTCATCTGCATAACAATGAAAAGAAACATTGTGGCGTTCAATGATATGGCCAAGAGGGAGCATATAAATAGAAAATAAAATTGGACCTAAAATTGAACCTTGCGGTACACCACAGGTAATGTGAGCTGAAGAAGATGAATAATTACCTGTGGTGACCGAGAAGGTTCTTTCTAAAAGATAAGAGTAAAACCAACCAAGTGCAGAGTGTTAGTGTGTTGTTGACATAGTTTAGGGAAACACTCTGCAGATACCACAGAAAAAGGAGATGATGTGACCCTTTACTGTGCTCATTCCTCCTTTCATATGGCCAAGCTCAGATGTTTTACAGCCACCAGCTCTGTGCACAGCTGCCTGGCACCGCTGAGTAAAACCATGGCTGTGGAGATGCTTAGTGCCCAGGCTACTGCTGCATTTGTGGTTACATCTATGATGCTATGGATAGGGCTACAGTAGCTGCACTGTGACTACTCTTTACTGCTATTATTAACATAAGCCTACCTCAGCCTCTCTGAGGTTAAGGATGCTGCGCTCATACTTTCTGCAGGTATGCATTACACTAACGACATTCTGAATATGGCAGTGATAGCAAAGCCTATTTGTGGCATCAGATAAGAGAAATGATGTCTTTATCAAATATTCCTGATTTGTAGTTTTAAAGGGCATCATTATGAAATTGAAATATTTTAATTCCTGATCACCCCTAAACCTTGCTGCTGCCTGTGTACGGATGCAGAAAGACTGACACAAGTCCTGTCAGTCCACTGCAGTCCTCAAACTGTGTTTACACACAAAGACAGAAATATGGACATGCATTCTTTTTGTCAAATCTCAATCATTGTGGAAACAGGCACACATGCACTAGTTTCATTTCCGTAACAAAATTCTTTTAAACATCTGTTTGCATTACAATACTTGTGCCCGCGTTGCATCAGTGAGGCTCTCCCACAGCATCAGAACAGCTATCATTATATGCAACTGTGACACATGCCTGTGGCTATTTATAGCGCATGTACCACCTATTCATAACATGTACCCATAAAGCATTATTGCAGTGAGATCTCAATCATCATAATTAAACATCAGAAAGATGATCAATGATTAATGTATAGAACTGAAGAATACAACCGTAGCCCCATATCATCTGAGCTCAGCACCACACCTTGCCTAGAAACATTTCACTCTTTTCTCTTGTTTGACTGCCAGTCAACATGCAGAGCTGTGTGGCAAAAAACAAACACTGAAAGCTTCCTTGTTATAAATAAAATTAAACTTTAATGTGATGTTGGTCGATTGTGTCTGAACTAGAAAGCTGCAACTGGTAAGTGACACTTTAATATCTCCATAGTGCAGCAACCTCCATGATTCTGTTCATAATCAGCTGACTGAACTTTCAGGGCACTCAGGAAGGCAGCTTTGCTGATTCGTGGGGAAAAAAGGAACCTACATGTCCAGGGTAGAAGTGAAATTCAGAGTTATGTACCATCAATGTTTCAACGGCAGCAGCGGCTGCCAAATAAAATATAGCGCTGCTCAAGCAACCTTTCATGCAACAGAGTGCAGCTCCTTTACTTGTCTTTTAACCTGAAAATCACCAAGCACACTGAGCAAATACATCACCATTGTTACCTTCAATACTTTCTTCTTTACATATCCCCCATGGTAATAATACTGTGGGAGTAATAGTATAAGAAGGAGTAGGGCTGGGCAATATGGCTTATAATTTTTAGGCTATGTCGCAATAAACATATATATATATATATATATATATATATATATATATATATATATATATATATATATATATATATATATATTTCTCTAAAATGTGTGTCATCACCTGAAAATAACAATTATGTTTTTGTTGATTTAGAATGAGCCTTCTATATTTACAGAGGGACTCGTCCATGCTGAACCTTTTACAGTAGCCAAGTACGGACAAACCAACCACTGGCTCTAAATAGGTTCTGTAGTTTCTCCTACATGATTGGAATGGGGGGTGAGGTGAGGGGTATTCAGTTGGTTGCAATCTGCTAGCTCACCACTAGATGCCACTAAATACTACACACCGGTGGTGGTTCTTTGTAGAGTTTGCATGTTCTCCCCGTGTCTGCGTGGGTTCTCTCCGGGTACTTCCTCCCACAGTCCAAAGACATGCACTTAACAGGTTAATTGGTGACTCTAAATTGGCTGTAGTTGTGAATGTGAGTGTGAATGGTTCTTTGTCTCTATGTGCACTGTGAAGAACTGGCAACTTGTCCAGCATGTACCCCGCCTCTCACCCAAAGTCAGCTGATAGGCTCCAGTCCCACCATGACCCTGATGATGATAAGCAGTTACAGATAAAGAATGGATGGATGGATTTTATTGGTATTGGAAGTGTGCTACTGAATTCTGAAATCTGACACTGTTGGCCTGTCAGACAAAATTGCCTCAACAACCTAACATCATCCAAATTTAGGAATTGGCACAACTAAACATATACTATTAGCTATTTGCCGTTCTTGTTTGCTATGTACCCATGGAAGAACAGACAACTATCTCTGGATCACTTTTCACTGACGAGAACCTCATAATGCGATTTTCAGGCAAGTTCTGCGTGACAGTCCTCTTCCTCTAATTCTAAGCAGATTTATGGATGTTTCTTTTTTGATGGACATTGAATATAATCACAATCTGGGAAGGTGTAAGTCACACCGAATCTAAAAATATGTGCACCACGTCTGTGTTCAAACTGAGCTGCTGACTGTGTTGTTAAACTAAACATAATAAGCAAACACAAGATAATAACCGACTTTCTGTTTGTTTTTAGAACACCAGAATGCACCTGTCTCTTTTGTATATAGTATACACATGTGCAATAATCACACTGTTTAATCAGCATCTTGATAAGTCACACTTGTCAGGTGGATGTGAAGTTATTCTCACTAACATGGACCAAATCTGAGAAACATAAACTTTTTGTCTGCATAGTGGAAGCCTCAAATATTTTACTTCAACTCATAAAATATGGGAGCAAAAACAAAAGCATTTTTGTTGAGTGATCCTGACAAGAATCACAATTTCACTTGACAACACACCGTAAGACTCGAACGTAAATCTCACTGACATTGAGACCTCTTCTAACCTGAACCTCACTGAATGCTTCCTTCAGCTCTGCCAGCTTCCTCTCCTCCTTTTTTCTCTCACTTGCAGGTATTTGGAAATCTGCTAACTTCTACTTCAAAGAAATGCTGCACTAAAAATCAGCCGCAACAGCTCCTTGTAGAATTTTAACTGCTTTTTTAACCTGTTTAATGCAGCTGAGTGATACGGTGAATGACACCACTTTGAGATATAGCGATACACGATGAGCTGGTGACAATTTAATGCGCTACACTGGATTCCTATTATGATGTTGTGAAGATATCAGATATGACCGCAGAATTACAGACACTGGCCTACAATTGATTACATTCAGACAGGGTCAGGGTACTTTCTCTCCTCTGATACAGAGATTGAAGTGAATACCGTGTGACAGCAGGATGTCATTTTCTACCCTGACAGGCCGGTTTGATCCCCCTTAAACAGAGTGTCCTGATTTCTAAGAAAAGCTCACTTTTCCGCCTTTCACACAAAGAGTGCAGTCAGCTATAGTCAGTGGTAGTTTACAGCTGTCCAACACACACACACACACACACACACACACACACACACACACACACACACACACACACACACACACACACACACACACACACACACACACACACACACACACACACACACACAAAGAACACCAGAGCCTTTTGTCGTTGTCATTGGCTACAACTGAGCAACAAAGTCCTGAATCAATATCCACTTATCTGCTGTTAAGAGACAGACACTTTGTTTTCTCCTAAGGAGCTCCACATGATATTGGTTTGGCAAATACAGGTTTGTAATATCGGCTCAAAAGACAATGTTTTATGCTTTTGGGCATCATTTAGAGCAGGGATGTCCAAAGTACGGCCCGGGGGCCAATCACGGCCCGCGGTCAGATTTCATGCGGCCCGAAGCTTCATTTTTATAATATATTTTTTATGGCCTGCTAGGCTTGTCAGATACTGTATGGCTGGAAGATTTGGCTTTTTTGGTTGACATAACGAAGCATTTGAACCTTTAAGGACATAACTGCTGCTGTTATATATCTGTAGATGTGACACAATATTTTACTTTCTGAATGATTTTGTGAAAGAGAAGAGCAAGAGTGACACTTTTTAAACTTAAATGTTAACAGACTTTCCATTATTCATAATAAGTCATGTTTAGAATGAACATGATTTTAAGATTTGTATCAACTTCATGCAAGTTTAACGTATTCCATACAATTTATTCTTTGCTATTTGACTCCAGATGTGAAAGAAAGGAAGAACTGGTTTTTAGATTTGTTCACGCCTGATTGGCTTAAGTTTGGTTACATTGTCATTTTTATAAAATGATAATTGTGACAATGAAAACAAAATTGTTACAGAACAGTGCATTTGTATGTAACTTTTAATGTTCATTTTTAAATTGTTAGTATTGGTCCCCGGACAACTTCACATTGTCAAATCTGGCCCTCTTTAAAAAAAGTTTGGACGCCCCTGATTTAGAGCATCAGTTATTCTTCATAGTGATGGGGCAGACACATTTAGCATATGTGCCATTTATTAGTTTTCTAAACAACAATAAACAGTGACTGTGATATTATCGAATACTGAGGGTGGCTCTGCTCGCATGCCATCTCTTGATTGTGAACATATCTGCCGCACTCTACTCCAGGCCTTTTTTTCCTTTTAATGTGCTCCATATCAGCTCCACCTTTTCACTTTCTCTCATTCTCCCTTTCTTCTGTGCTGTCGATATTTTCTCTCCATTGCTGGGCCACATGCGTCCAACACATGAATGTCAGACTGTAGCTGTACTGAGTGGTTTTAACATTGATTTAAACATTGTATTTAGCATTCTTAATGCTGGTCTGTTGGGCTGATTCTCCCGATGGCCAGCCTGGGCCTGCTGACCGACATTAGCACTATGCCCAAAAACGCAGCCCCCTCATTTATTTCACACTGTCAGCATGCTCTGGCAGTGAAATGCAGCATTGTTGGAGCAAAAACAATGCGTTGAACAATTTGCCGCAAAACAATCCAACACACTGCATTTGCAAGTCAAATATGTGCATGCTCTTGGAATACAAGAGGTAATTCAGCTGCTCATAATAACTTTCCAGAGTTGTTAGTACATCGATGGATATGTTACTCAAACTGATTTTCCTTTTCATCTCACATCTCACAGGCCGAGTGGTAACCGAGACCACACAGTGAGTGTCTTACATTGTACTGTACAGTTGTACAGTGTCTAGTGCTGCAGCACATTTAGTCTTGTTACATTTGTGACTGTGTCCGCCCTCCCACCATCCAAAAAACACTCAAACACCGTATAGGTGGCAAAGGTGACTTTGAATGAACAGTGAGAGACACCATGACTGTGTTACTGAACCCTCTTGGCTTAGAGAACTCAAAACAAAACAATTAAACTTCCCCAGAGACAACACATTTTTAAAAAAGCACTGCGCTGGCTTCAGCATGAGTGGAACTGAATAAAGTGAATTAAACCAGACTCAACAAGTTTCATCAACGTCCAACATAAATGAATTACAGCTGATTCTGCTGTGTCTGCACTTCGATCCTGCAGACCTTAAGACAGTATTTAATACAAGGCCACTATGGACCACATAAATCAGTCTGCCTTTAGTCATTTGTATTCTAGCACCTCCACTAGTCCACTGTAGTGTTTAGAGGTGAGTGGACGAGGATTTAGATCATCTGAGCAAACTGTGATTCTCTGAAACAAGCGACTCGATGGTCGAAGTCACCTTTTGCCCTTTTGATGAAGTCTCTGTCGTCTGACCCGATGTCCTCCCGAAGCCTCTTCTGACAGCCGCCTGCAGAGCGGAAACAAACAGACTGATCACCTGAAACATCACACAGACTGAGAGAGAGAGAGAAGACATCTAAACATATAATTATTATCATTATTCTAATCCAGAATTTATCTAAACAGAGAAGTTATTCAACTGCTTCACATGGCGGCAAAGACAGAAGAAAAGTAGAATATGGAGAGGAGATAAAAATAGAAAACCAAACAGACACACATGGATACACAGATGAAAACAGAAATTATGCACATAAACAGACACAGACTAAACAGCATGGAGACACACCGTTGCACTCAAACAGATTCATATGAAACCACAAACACAACTGAACACACACCTTCTAACAGCCTTGGTGAGGGCTTGCTGGCGGGGAGAGGATCCATATTCAAGACCTTGTAAAGCTGTCCAAAGGCAAGGAGGCGTAACGCATGCTGAAAACACACACACACACACACACACACACACACACACACACACACACACACACACACACACACACACACACACACACAAACACACACACAAGACAGAATAAGGACACATCCCTGTACTGGTAAAGCAACAGAACTCTGCACTCAGAAGAGGCAGCAACGATACCATTTACTCTCCGATCAATAAGCTTTAATTATCGGAGAAACTCGCATGAGCTGTCTGACGTTTGTGTAAACCAGTTAATTCTATTAGGAGAAACTTCATGCATTAAAGAGGGGAGGAATAAACACTCAGTGGGCAGGCACAAAGGAGAAAAAGAACTGGCAGGAAGGCAGAAACAGAGAGCGAGTGAGGGAGGAAAAGATGAATTTTAGGATGTCTTCATATTTCTCAGCACAGAGCCCACATTTTCCAGACTTTGCTGTTCCGTGTGCTGTGTGCGTGTGCTGTAGCAGTGGCGACGTTAGCAGGAGCAGTGGTTGTAGTAGTGTTGGTGTGGGCGTAAACAGGGGAGAGTGTTCCCACACTCATTAGGTGGCTAATTAGGCTGCCAGTTCGTCAAGCGTCCACAGCACTGAGGGGATGCTTTTCTGAGGTCAGAGTCCGGGCTTCTGCGGCCACGCAGCTATTAATAGCGCTGACGTGAGCTCAGGGCTTCAGCGGGGTGGCAGAGGACTCACTTTAAATAACCCTCCTTCAATCAGTGTGGGCGGAGCGTTTGCGCGTCTGGTTTCCTGGACGAAATGCTGACTTTGGTGCAGCGGGCAGTGTGGAATACACCCCAGTGGGATGTTTCACTTTCCCGTGAGGTGCACGGCCGAGGCTGAGCTTTTCTTTCTCGGCGCAGCTAATGATTCTGCTCAGTTAAGTATGGGTCTGCGGCTGGTTTTATAGCAGGAAAACAGGAAGGGAAGTTTAATAATGCTCTACAAAAAAGTAAAAAGTACACCTAAGATCAGAACACATTTGAGGTTTTACAGCATCAATTCACCTCCAGGGATGAGCTCTGCTTGTAACTACACTTTAATAGTTTATGTATAATGATCTCTGAAAACAATTAAAAATTCTCAACTTAGCGATAAAATTCAACACACAGACTCTCTAAATGAATCTGTGTTTTCACAAGTCCCTCTGTTGTTTATTAAAGATGGAGCAGCTTTTTTAATGCAGCAATTTTAATGTTTTTTCATCCCAGACTTGATGAACACTTTATCACCTTTGGGATTAGTTAAGAGCTGGGCAGCTGTGGCCCAGAGGTAAGAGACAACAGCCTGTTAATGGAAGCTTTTAACATTCATGCTCCTGAAGCAGAAGGGAAAATATTAATGGGAAATGCTCCAATCTTCCTTAAAAGCTAATGTCAAAGTGCCCTTGAGCAAGGCATTAAATCTTTAACTGCTCCAGCGAGAGTAAATGAAGAACAAACGAACCTGAGCCCTCTGTTTCTGAAACAGGTGGAAATAATTAATAAAACAAAAAATATCACAGTTTGTTTGAACTTCTTGTTGCTAATCAAGCCTGGGGCACATTTTACAGTGGAATATATTGTAGATGGATATTTTACGCTGAGAGATCCCACAGACCTGTAGTTAGGTATCAACCCTCAATATTTTTATGTATCAGCAAGGAAAAAAGCTACATTAACAGGGTTAACAAGATTTTGGACTTCACAAAACAAGACATTTGAAAGACGTCTCATTGGGATCTAGGGAACTGTGATGGGTTATTTTTTTTGACATTTTAAAGCTAATTCACTGATTATTTGACACCCCTCCCACTGTCCTGGCCAATCCATAGTATGGGTGTGGTCGAATAGTCAATTTTTCTTAGGAAGGTTCCTAACTGAATGAAATGACCCAGAAGTATTTACATAACTGCCATGATAAGTGCTGTTCAAATTCTCTAAATCTTAAGGACAGGAAAGGAGCTATTTTTACAGGGTTGTTCACGTTTTTATATCCTGCACCGTAAGAGCGCACAGGGAGAAGTATCTCAGATGCTTTCTCTTCTGAACTTTGTAGTTTTACCACAGATCACATCAATAACATCTGCTGTCGCATAATGACGTAGCCATAGTGTAAGTGCAGTCAGATTCTCTGAACACCGTGATCGTCTTCTCCTAGAATTCTCCTTCACATTTTTCCTTGACCTTATGACGTTTTCCATTGAGGTCAAGAAAAGGTGGTTAGGAAAGGACTTAGGAGGTAATTATTTTGATTATTCGACTGTACCCTATGTGTGACAGTGGAGGGTCATCAGCTCACCCGGGCCCTTGGACTTCAGTATGTAAACTGGTGCATTTATTCCTGCCTCTCTCTCCCAATAGCTGACATCACTGCACCACCATGCATTACGTTACCTTTGCACCTTTACCACTTCCATAGAAAATCAGCAACACATCAATGCACGGCTATCATTGCTGATCTCCATTGTTACTCTTGTTTTAAGTATATTCTGTTTTTTAACAATAATGAGAAAATGGAGAAACACTTCATCCTGAAATACTCTGTTGAAATGTTTTACTTTCATCACTGCAGAAGAAGAAGGAATGAAGAGTAGTAGAAGAAGCTGATGGGAAAAGTGAGCTAACCTGTGCGCTATCTGTGATGGCGTCAGCCTGCTGTGCGCTGAGGTCAGACAGGACGTCTGTTGGTTCCCTCTCACAGGGGTCATGTACTCCAGGACCTCCTGTAAAGAGAAGTCAGGTCAGTGTTTCCAAACCGGGTTCTGACTCAGACAGGAGAGGCCTGCAAACAGCAACACACACTTTGAACTCAGCTTCATTTCACTAGACAGGAAAACACACAGAAATAATTTACTTACTCCTGCTGTGTACAGTCTGAATGCAGCAGTAACTCTTCAATGATTCAGAGGCTTTCGGGGAACAACCTGCCATTTCAATGCTGAGGGAAACCCTGAACCACATTTAAAAAATCCAATCACATCATCACAAAGGCGAACTCGCTGCACTGATCAAACATGGGACCTGAAGGTTTCCCAGATAAAGGATTAGAAAAAGAGAAAGAAGAGTGGAGGAAAAAATAAATCTGTGAACATCTTTCTTTTTATTAGAGCTGGATAGTAAACATTTTTCACTCTGACCGCTCGAGAAAAAAAATCTCAGAGGAGATACTCCAACACCACCTTTTACTGAACGAAATACAAGTAAATGTTAAATTAAACCATAATTCATGCCGCTTTGAATCCACCGAGACTCTTTTAAGGAGCCCTGAGGGGAAACTGCATGACAATTAGGAAACCATTAAGGCACTGTAGAGTAGTATAAGGCTGAACGTAGGTGAAACTACACTGAATCATTGTTGATACTCCTGGTGATGAATCTTCAGGACCCCCAGTGTGTGAATTGGTTGCAGATAAACAGTGGGGTTATCCTGAAACACATTCATTAAAGATTTTTCTTAATGTTTCTCTGGAGAATAAAAATGCTTCTGTGCATGTTGGTATCTTAGTTTATTTGCCTCTTTAGCTTATATTTAAATCTTGTTTTCAATCCCTGGGCTGATTCCTTTTTTTAAACATTACATATATGTTTTTTTTATTTGTTATCAGGATATATAAGCAGTGCAAAGCGAAAGTGGAGCAGAGTCATCCGGTCTTGCCCTTGAGTAAGAGAAAGTCTTACAGTTTTCTTCATGACTACAGCAGTAATTGACAATTGATACTGCTCCAGTCCAGGTCTATCATTCATGACATAGGTTTGTTGCAGGTTTCATAACAAATGCACTGATCATAAACATTGAAACAATGATTTTAAATACTGAGTGAAATGAAGAGTCTACAAATCCCACTAATTCAAATCAAATAACATATTTTTTCATTTTTTTCTAACCCTTTCTTCAAATGTGTGTGCTGCTTTTATTCGACTGTCAAACAATAATTTCATTTTGCTACTCTCTGAGCAGAGAATCTGATTACTGGATTCAATCACTGTGGTCGACTCTTAACCTCTGATGTCTCACATATATTAATTTCCGAATGAAAGAATTTCATCATTTGCGAGATTAAAACTGAACAGAGGGCACATCATATGCTGGCTACATGAGAACCCACAATAACATATTAAAAGATTTGAATGCCCGACCGCCATAAAAACAATTGTTTTATTTTACTTTTAATGCTTATTGTGTGTGTTAGTAGAGAGCACTGTAAAATACATAATTTCTACTGCCAATTCGATGCACCATATCAAAATTTGTGATTCAAATTAAAACCAAATTTGGCAGTGTTTTCAACTTCTATCCTTGGAAATCTCAAAACAAGTTGGTCTGAATGGCTGCTAGCAGCCCTGAAAGCCTGTATTCCCACAGTGTTTCAAACAAGACTCCCTGAGGATCATGGATAGAAGTCTTTTCCAAGAATAAATGGCTGTCCCACTGTTTCACAACCAGGACAGACTCCACAAAGCTACTGATTTGGCCAGACGCTTTAAAATAAGCTTTCAGATGGAGTCTGATCACTAAAATACGCTGATACTTGCACCAAGATGGCAGCAAGATGGGAACAGACACCCATGTCTGCCAGCCTTTTTGATGGTCTCAGTGACTTCAAGCTGGGGATGCCCTCCACCAAGTGCTCTTCAGGAGCTCCTCAAACTGCCATACATTATTTCCACTAAAAATCACAAGTTCAACTCCTGTGAAAAATGCCCAGCACTGCCTCCTCTTCATGATTCACCTGACAATATGCCAGTACCTCTTTGAGATCAACTGCACAAATCTGACTGATTTTCCAGGTGATGTCTTCTAGCCATAAACAGTGTGTTCCCAAACCTGACAGCAAAGAGGTTTTCTGCATCACAGTGATTTAACCAGTCAGTGACAGAGAAGATCCTGTGACTTGGTCAAGCTGAAATTTTTCTGTTAACATGAAAACATTTCAACTTGAGTAGAGAAGTTCGATATGGAGTTTTATCCTTTTGTACATGTTCACCTCTGTTCATTCCTCATTCTATAAATTCTGCAGGCGCGTGTGCTGCCTCTAAATCTCACTTGACAATTCACCACATTTTTTTATTGGCAATAACCCCCAGGGTTCATAAACTGGTCCTGGCCTGGAGTTTAGAAGAGAGGGAGAAAGTCCAAACTTGAAGGTTGCTGTGAAGGTCTGATCACTGACCTGGCAGGAGAATCCCTGAGGCGATGCACTCCGTGACGCGACGCAGTGCCTCACCTGGACCCAGCGGCCGGTTACAGGTGGCAATGGCCTTTTCACAGATCAGCTCCAGAGGCTGTAAAGGGCGGACAGAGAGAGGACACTCAACAAAGCATATACTTTCAATCCATTATAATCATGATTCTGGGCCCGAGACAGACAGTTTAAAACACATCTTGCAGAAACACACCGGGCCACGGGCCAAAACTTTAGTCTACTACTGAGATCTACAAGAAGTCATTGTGATTCTGTGGCCGTCACCTACCCATCCTTTAAGAGGCTGCCACCCTGGCAGTCTGTTGCACATGTCTCTGAAAATCCTCAAGACGATAACGCAGGACTTGAGATCAGTGACTCTGGCCTGAGGGGAGAGACGGACAAAACTTAGTGACAGCATGAGGAGCATTTCAACAAGACAGCAGTCTGGCTCAGCAGCAGAACCTCCAAGATATATGGGATCGCTCAAGGAGACATTTTCACAACCCCTGAAATGTCAATATGCACCTGATACCATTGTGAGAGATTAAATTTGATATTCACTTAACAATGTTCAATTCTGTGACAAAAATTTGAGAAAAGTTTAGCCTCTGAGGGGGATAAATATGCAGTCTGGAATAGCTAAAGTGACACTCCAAAAATCTTTCTTTGGAGATAAAATACTAGTATCAAGACCAGAACATGGAATATATATAACATTATTCATCTTCTGAACGGCTTACATGTTGCTCTTGGATGCTTTGGGCATCCAGTACTTATGCAGACAATACGTTTCAGAGATCACACAGACGTATTTAATAATATCAGCTGCACCCTCCAGTTTTGTACTTGTGACATCATGACACAAAATTACGAGCTTCCCCACTGATCACTTTATTACCATAACACCTAAAACTTGGAGGACAGAAATCTGGTTGTTCCCCCTGTTCCAGTGTCAGTAGATGAGATGGATGATGACTGCTGAGCCATTTCACAGTGCCAAGGGCTATGCTTTTTAGATTTGTGTAATAGTCTGGAGCCTCAACCTACAGTAGATGAATCACATCCTGTACCCTCACACCTGCAAGTACTATAGTTGCAGCACTGATGAGCTTTTAATTTTCTTGTAACGTCAGTACTGACGCTCTGGAAACTTTAGAAATAAACTTGAAAGTTTATTTAACAATATGTCAATTCATACTTGGACTCAGAAAATGCTCAGATATTTGGAATTGGTTACAGCAACTTCAGCAGTACTGCTGATTTCCAAATTTTGGGTCATTTAAGTACATCTATCCATCCATTTATTAACAACATCAATTACATTTAAGTTCTTGCCGTATTCATTTTTAAACATTCTCACGATGTGCGACGAAATGCAGGTGACTCTGGAGGAAACACTACAACCTATAAGGTGAGGGTCACATGACTGTTGGGAAATGCAGAGCTAGTGCTACTGTTAGCGAGATGGCGTGCTAGGACATGTACTGCAAGCTGTTATAATAATCCTTTAGACCACACTGAACGTGGGTTTGACAATGTTGTTTTATGGGTTTCTATTTCATTTAATGTTTGTTTAATATTACAGTGGATAAGTTTGGTAGGAAGTGATCATTAAAAATACAAATAATATTAATTAATACAAATGTAATAGAAATGTGGTTTTCAAAATATGATTGATGACTTTTAACAACTTTTTTTCTTAATGTATGCTGCTGTTTTATATAAGATTTCCATTCGTGATGTACAGTACGGTATATGAATGCCCCTGATTTCTGTGCCAATTTCTTCAAGCACCCTAGACATTTAATGTATTTACATATATTTTTGCTCCATACATTGTCTCAAAATAGTGAAAATAATCATTCCTAAAGCCATGACAGTAGTATTATATGGTTAACCTTATGTGACAAATGTTCACTGGGCACCCCTGCATGTAGTGAAATGAATATAGGTGGAATAATAAAACCTGTTCAAATCTGTGGTAAACAAGATGCAATGAATTAACCATCTTTGGCTCCAACATGATTTATAAACCTCCTCTCAAGGTTCTACTGAAGCTAAAAACAAGAGCTTAAAGCATGTGAGGAGAATATTAAATTATGCAGGAGATAGACACTTTAATTTGCACAGGATGCCTATTCACAACAATAAAGTAGGTAGTTTTATCCAGGAGCTTCCATTAAACCTTCCAGATATAGCGGACAGTGAATGAGACAAACCTCACTAATTGTATCTGCAGTTATTACGGATCATTGTAGGACACGGGGTCATTTTAGTCCTGTGCGACTATGATGAAATAAAATCCTCCTTGAACCGCTTCACCTTCAGTTCACAGTGCAGCCCTTCACTCAGATATCACTTGGCATTCAGCCCTCCTTCCCTGAGGGAAGCTGCTCGCTGCTTCACCTGACCTTGACACTCATCTCCCTCCTCCCTCGCTGCCTTCTCAGGAGTGGAAGCACTCTCAGTTCAGTCAGCATGGCAGCGTTGCAGCTCATCTGAACCCTGATTTAGTGAAGAATCTATCACAACTTTCACAGTTACATCCCACTCTGTCATGCTCTTCCTCTACTTGCACTGCAAAATAACATTTCTACTGTTCCCATGTTGTCTTCCCCAAAAATTTACAATTCATGCTAACTCTAGGAACACTCTTTGTATACCTAATTACTGGATTCTTGTAATGTTGACAAATTTTGTTACTCCACTGGTTAGTCAAGTTTCCATTTAAAATATATTACAAATTCCAGCCAAATTTCCAGAAAATCTGCTAAAAGAAAAAATGCCAATTAATGGCCCAGTCAGGTGCAAACCATTGTAGGAGAGATGATACAAAAACACGAACTAATTAGAAGAGCTCCAGGCAAAACTGAACAAACAAAAACAATGTGGGAAACGTGATATTTCAACATCTTTGTTTTATGTATTAATTTGAAGAAGGTTACGCTCTCCTCATCGATCACCTTTCATCTGCTGCAGTTTTTCCATCTCGTCAGAGGATGTTTATGTCAAGGACCTGACCATTTATACCAAATGGTTATACTATTAGATTTGACAGAAAAGGCAACCCTGACTCTTTTATTTAAACCCGTCAAAATGAAATCGTACTTAGGTCCAGTGTGTCAGATTTAGGTGCTTCTATTTACAGAATAAGGCAGAAATGCAATATAATATTCATAATTATGTTTACATTTTTGTATAATCCCCTGAAAATAAGAATCATTATGTTTTTGTTACCTTAGTGAGCCATTTATATCTACAGATGCAACAGAACGGACAAAGCTCTAGAAAGGGCACTTTCACTCTCACGCTTGGAACTGGAGGGTGAGTGGAGGGGGTTTCAATCTGCAACTCTACAGCCAGATGTCACTAAATCCTACATACCGATCCTTTAAATCAAGAGAACTAAAGACTTTGCATCGCTGGCAAGCCGTGGTGGCATGAGTGTATCAGCAGAGTAATGTGGGTGCTGCATACACCTAACTGGATGTTAATCGTGGCAGAGCCGATCATTGTGACATGTATTAAACAGTTTCTGATCAGCTGATACAAAAGCAGCTTCAGTGTTCTGCCTGTACTCAGGCTATGTGTCTATTACGGTGATAAAAAACAGAATCAAGGTGCCATTTTTTACTTGCTGTTGCAACATTAAAGTAAACAAATGTTCTTCCCAGAGATAGGGTTGATAATTCAGGGTAAGACTGGATGCCAGACTGCAAAGACACTGAGTGAGATTGTGTCATCAGCCCAGCTGTTCTCACCTGGAACCATTTGGCGTGTCGGAGCGCAGCCAGCGCAGCCTGGCACTTCTGCCTGTCCAGGACATCCTCCTCATCTGCCGCCTCCTCCTTTTCCTCATCCTCCTGCCTCTCCTTGTTGTCGTCCTGATCGCCCTCCTCTGGAGAGAGGGACAGGATGAGACAGGACAGACTGAGTGTGACCACGCTGACCTCCCACACCCGCACACAGACACACAGGCAGCAGGGTTGGACAGCTAATTATTAGGCAAACCCACTGATCTGACTGAATGAGCTAGGAGGGGGGAAATTTGAGAGATTCCGTGATTTTCTGGGAGAGGGGGGTTTCTCATGCACAAGGCAGGATCTTTCATAACACTGACAGGAGGAACCGGAGTAGACGTGAGTGCATGCGTCTTGCTGCCCGGCCGGAGTCTCACTCTAGATGCAGATCAGTGGCTGAAGGCGATGGAACACGCCAGATTAGTGTGTTATCAATTACGGCGCAGGACGAAAATGAGAGCATGGCAACGACTCAGGACCAAAAGCCAGATTAAAATCAAAATAACACTTTTGACCAAGGAGTCATTTGGTGGATTGTGAAATACTGGCTCAGAAATGCCTGAGATTGGGAAAGGCAAGGAACGTGCAGACACATTAACTATTCTACTTGAAGAGAAAAAAAAAGATCCTGCTTTAAAAAGGCAGCTGGCTCTGCAGTTCTCTGGGGCGCCATGCTAGTATTTTCACTCTTGCGGGGTCGGTCAGATGTTTATGTTTGACTGAAACAGTCTCGCCACACCGGGTTCCTGTGGGGAGCACTCCTGCCATGACTGGAGGCCGAGCCATGGGAGAACGACAGCAGAAGAAGAGTGACAGCAGATGACAACGACAACATAAACATCTGAGAGTGAGAACGCCACCCTGGAAAGAAAGTGAAGGCTGTTTGTTCTCGGGAGCAGCTCAGGGGTGCCCACTGTGGGACAGTCAAGCAGACGGACAAAAGGGGGAACAGACTGCAGACCACACTGCAGAGCTCAGGAGTGAAGGCTCACAGGTTATCAATGGTTATCAACAGGTTGTCAAAGTGACTTCTCTGCAACTTGAAACATTATCTTTATTCTTCAGCTTGCCAAGTTGCAAATATTGAATCTTGATGAATGTCCCATCGCAGTGGAATCAGTCCCATTATGGTTCAAAGATCTCTTCCAATGAGCAATAGCCGGCAGAGATTAAATCACAGCTATTTTCTACAAAGCTGACAGTAATGCTGACACAGGGCATTATAAAAAGCTCCTGCTCGTAGGGAGGAGGTTACAGTGTAGTCTCTAATTCCAAATATGTGCAGTATTCAATTTCCAATTTATCTGTCTGCGTGTGATTCATCAGCGGTAATGTGAGCCGAGAAGCGATGTGTGGTTTAGCAGTCTGTTGCTGTAGAGACCGTAGTGAAAGCTGAACAGGATGGAAGAGGTGGAAGACAAATGAAGGAGCTGATGAGAGACACAAGGTTTGTCCCGTGTCACTCCTCCTCCAAGACCAAGGACTGAGGACCTTCATGTTCTGCCACTGGGACTTCTGGGTAATATAATGTACCACTCTAGCAGGAAATGTGCAGGTAATGACGTGATTTGTCAAAGTAAACTGGAAGAGCAAACTTTTTTAATACAGCACTTTTCAGGGCACCTAGAGACCTCAAAACAAATGAAATTGGGAACTGAAGTGAAACCCAACAAAAGTCTATTCAATTATTTCTCTTCTTATAAATACTTTGTGCCAAGAAACTAATGACAGCGGTTCTTGGGATTACTTAGTATCATGTTCTTCGGTGGTACTAATGCTATCAGGGTCAATGGACTGATCCTATGTAAGGATGAACTCATGAAAATGTAACATTAAGCATTTCTTTTGTGCTGTCATACTTTAAACTGGACTGGAGTCAACTTTTCAACAGTAATGACATTCAAACTTTGTCTTAAAACACAGGACACTGTTATGGAATCAATGGAGTCTCAAGTGTGCCACAGGAATATATAAATATAAACATTTTCAAAGTTAAATTATAAGTAAAAAATGATTAATTTATCCATCTATCCATTTCTGTCCGCTTATCCAGGGTCAGGTCTCAGTGGCAGCAGGTTTAGCAGGGCGTTCTAGCCGTCCCTCTCCTCAGCAACACATTCTAGCTCCTCCTGGGGATCCTGAGGTATTCCCAGGCCAGATGGGCTATATAGTCCCTGCAGCATTTACTAGGTCTGCCCCGGTGTCTTCTACTGGTTGGACGTGCCCAGAACACCTCCAAAGGAAGGCACCCGGGGGGGCATCCAAATCAGCTGCCCAATTATTATGACAGCAAGCTGACGGCACATTTCTAGAAATTTCTGAGCTGTGATGTTATGTCAAATACATGTATACGTACGGTGCTGCAGATATCTTCTAAAAGTAGTGTACTAAATGATTAGCTTTTGCCTGCACTTCCTTGTAATACCACTTGTGCCAGCAGAGGCAATAGTGAGTCACTGTAGAGTCCAGTCTACCCTCAGTCCAACATGAGGATGAAGAAAGACAAGGACAGAGTTGCTGCTAGCCGACAGACAGGGGGGATCTGTAGGAAAAGACTTTTTTTGAGCAACGAATACTTGGGAGTCATGTCGGATTCTGCTCTGATCTGGAGCGGTTTACCAGCGGGAGGAGAGCTTAGAGTTTATCTTTTAAACTTTTGGGATTAAAAAGTGGATTGATCTTCACTCTTGCTTTTCGACCTGTCTGCTGAAGCGGAGGTGCAGACATCCACTGATGTTATTAGAACTGTCTGTAGACACCCAGAGCTCTTTAATATACCACTTCATATTTATACAGAGAACAGACAAAAATCAGAATTCCCATTCCTTCCTCATTTTCCAGGTCATGTACAGTAATGAGCTAATTTGTATGACAGACATACACTAATATACTCCTCTCTGTGGAAGTCTGATTTAAACTTGTACTGGCACTGTCTGACATTCTGTCACTCAATCCAGTAATTAGAGGTCATTTATTCTTGGCTGAAGAAAAATGGGAGAATGTTGAAATTATTTTCCAGGATATTTAACTTTTTCTCTCATTTTCAATTTGTTTTCCATGACAGGAAAATTGGTCAACTTTTTAAGTTTTTCCAGGATACAATAGGTGAGAACCTTGAGATTGCTTAGGGAAAAGTAAGTTAAAACGAAGTTAAAAATATATGTCTGTCAGTTGACCCCAGCTTTACTTTATTTTGAGCTAAGTTAGTATATCCTTGTATGATGCAAACTCTCTTCAGAAAACAAGCATTTTAAAAGTTGTTTGCTTGTGGCCAGACTTGACAAAATATGAATTCAGACTACAAATTGCTGTTATGAGGTAGTTGTTTTGCGATCCTTTTGATCTATTTACTGTAATCAAAACACAGGGACGTTTTGGGTTCATACCACAGTAATGTCAAGTAAGTGGGGTTATTCTCATGAATAAACACGAATGATCCTGTGGTCATGCTATAACCACTTGGCATTACTGTTATTGTTAGGATGAATTTGTATTAAGATGATGATAAGTTTTATGTCCTGTTTTATGTAACAGTATGTATGTATTCATTCATCAGTTTGACGTTCACATGTCTGGCTGCTTCGGATGAAATTAAAAAATCCAGTTCACAGCAGCAACAGGACTCACTGACCACACACTGAATTATTCTAGTGGCATGCTCAAGACTCCATTGAAGTTCTCTTGTAAAAGATCTGGGATTTGTGTTTATGCATTTATATAAGTGGATATATGATTGATAAGCTCAATTCTTTTTTTCCCTGGTATACAGATGAATTGTGGAAGCTGTTTCCCAGAGGCGGACCATGAAGGAACCATCACTCACAGGTCAAGACCACATAAAGATAAGGACAACCCCCACTTAATTCTCCTTGACATCAGCTTAGGGGAATTCTGATTAGTGACCAGGACATCAGATTAATTCAATTAACACCGTTTTTACAACATGAAATTATGGGATGTCATTCTGAGCCAATAAAAATTCATCAGCCCCTATAATTAAAATAAAGAAGCAAAGATCTGGACATGGGCTGCTGGTTAATATTGTCATTTTGTCCTTTTAGTCTATGTGCTTGCTGGCAGACATGGACCAGAATTTCATGGTGACCCAGAGTCCAGTCAACAGAGGAAGGGGGGAGGGGGGTAGAGGAATATGTCTGAGGCAGAGAGTGAGTGGGTTGGTTTGATTTGGTTGTCGGGGAAGCCCCTTGTACCCGGGGTTTCCTGCTGCTGGGTGGTAGGGTGCCTCGTCAGCAGCGGGACCGCAGAGAAGTGTCAATCCACACAGCACGCTGACCTGCGGAGCTACGGCAACAAAACCAACAGTCAGTGAGCAAAGGCCAGCTACAGAAGGTACACTCTAAAAACCAGGGGTCATCTAGGAGCCAAAGGGAACCAGTTATGGGTTACTCACCAGAAATATTCCTAAACAGGTTCCTTGAAGAACCGGAGTATATGTTTAAAATGTGTAAGACTTTTTTGCTCTTGTGCACTCACAGTTTTGATCCACCAAAACTGTATAATAATATAATAAGAGCGTCTGTTGTGCAATAACTTTATGATAGTATAGACATAAAAATGGTGGAAGAAGTATTCAGATCCTTTACTGAAGTAAAAGTATACCACACTGTGAACACTTATATATAAACACAGATCTGTTTTCAGTCATTGAGTAAAAAGTACAGTATTTTTCTATGAGATGTAGTGGAGTAGAAATAGAAAGTTGCATACAATAGAAATACTCAAGTAAAGTACCCCAGATTTACATGAAGTACAGTGCTTAAGTAAATGTTCTTAGCTACTTTCCACCACTGCAACTGATCCATGAGCAAGTAAAGACCCATCACCCTGTGGATGTTGTTAAACCATAAAAACATTATGAGTCTGCTCACAGTCATACATTGGTGTTGAAGAGTGGTCTTTGTTTCCATAACAATTGATCTTTAGCTGAGCACGGGCAACAGCAATTAACAAAGACAATGTAACCGATACAATACAATACAATACGATACAATACAACCGATTACAATTTGGACTTGACATTCATCATGTTAGCTGGTCAAAGAAACATTCACTAACTAAAAAATGAGAAACCTGGTACCTGAATGTTAGATAGATTTGTCTGCTAGACAGCCAATAAAAATCAGTGAGAAGAAATGGATTCATTGCAATAAGAGATTATCAGCTTCTACTTTTGGTGAATGAGATCCTAGAACTGGATCCAACCCTAAACAGAGAGTTCATGAACCACCAGCAAACATCTGGGAAACCCCCATGGCTGCAATTTTTATAACCTATTTAAATTCTTCTACTTCTTCTACACTGTTAGGATAATCAGTTCTGTGTTTGCTGTGTGTCTACAGGAGAAGTAGCAGACAGTCTGTGTTTATGGAATTTCACACTATAACAAACCCGGACAAAAAACAAAAAATACACTGTTAATGTTTGTGCTGACAGGATGTTGAATCTGAAGGAAAATGGTTTTGTCCTTGTTGAGACTCTGCACTCGACAGCTGTGCTGTGGAGCTGTTTCTCTCCTGTTTGGCAGAATCCATTTTTCTACCTTTCGCGATAGCTCGACTCAATCTTTCCCACTGGGAGCGGGACCACAATGAGACTCGCCGCTTCATAATGGCAGCTCTTCAGTTGTGACTTGCCTTTCATTCATTTTTAATTTCATTCCCATTTGTGTGAAAAAACAAACACTGACGCACTGAATGTCACCTGACAAAATGGAGACAAGCAATGTGATTCTTTATCA